>JAPQWN010000004.1:10012500-11212500 GCA_028538565.1 Umbellularia californica | reverse complement strand
AAAACACACAAACATGTCTCAGAGATCTTCTTCCAACCCTTTAAAAACTCCCAACACACAAACATCTAAGGGCTGAAGAGCGAAGCATCAATGATAAATATGTGCAAGTAGCAAGACAACACAGGTAACTAGATTTTCGTCCTCTCCATAAAATGTATTACATCATTTCTCCCATTTCTCCCATCAATGTAAATATGTGCAAGTAGCAAGACAACACAGGTAAATCAGTTTCCATAAAATGTGACATGCATCAAATGTATTACATAAATCAAATGAAAAAAAATCAAATGAGTATAGAAGAAAAATCAAATGAAAAAAAAAATACATACCAGCAGCTACAGTTTCAGCGGTGGTGGATCCGGCGCGCGGGAGGGCACAGTGCAGATCGAGAACAGAGGGAGGGAGGGGGAAAGGGAGAGAGAAATAGAGAGGGAGAGGGAGAGGGAGTAGGAGAGGGAGAGAGAGAGAACCTGGCGGCTCCGGCGCAGGGAGGGAGAGAGTGCAGAGTGAGAGGGAGAGGGAGGGAGGATGGAGAGAGAGAAATAGAGAGAGAGAGGGAATCCGGGACAGAGAGAACCGCAGGATTGATTCGTCGTTGGGGAGAGAGAGAGAGAGAGAGAGAGAGAGAGAGAGAGAGAGAGAGGAGAGGGAGGGAGGGAGGGAGGGAGAGAGAAAGAAATAGAGAGGGAGAGAGAGGACTGGCGGCTGCGGCTCTGGCGGAATGGTGCGGCGGGAGCTCGGGCGCGGGAGCAGGGGCGCGGGAGAGGAAATGGCGAAAAAAAAAGGTGGGAAGAAATGGTAAAGTGGAAAAGAGGGGAGGGAAGGGGGGGTTATAAGGAAGGGTTTTAGCGACCGCCCGTGGCGGCTGCAATGGCGGTCGCTAATGATCGCATTAGCGACCGCCACTGGCGGTCGCCCGCATTTTTGTTCCGCGAAAACTCATTTTCCTAGTAGTGGTTTAATGAAATGAGCCCCATATTGATAAAAAAAAAAAAAAAAAAGAATTTATGTAGGGTTATTCTGTCTCACTGAGTGCAATTGTTAATGTTGCATGCTTTATAAAAAAAATTGAGTCCATGCATTTGAAATTATAAATATAAAGATAAAAGATATGGCAAAAGTGGCATTTCTCTCTAAAAACCATGGGTGGTTGGAAGACTATTGATTTTGGGGACATAGAAGGTATTAAAATGACAATGTAGGGGCCTATTTGCATATAATAAAACCTCAGGGGCCTATTTACAAACCTTACAAACCTTAGAAAGGGCATATACAAAAAGCACTACAAAATTTTGTGATGTCGCAAAATTACTTTTCGTAAGTTTGCTCACCCGTTTTCACCTTATAATTGATCATGTTATTTTAGCTAGTTACTGGTCCAAATAAGTTGGCTAGAGCTTGGAACGGGCCAATTTGGCAATTTACTATTAAAGTAAAAGTTATATAAAGCATTACATCAAAAGAGAATAACATATAAAGGGAATAGGATGATATTTTGTTTTTAATGGATTGGTAGGAAATCTCTTTTACTTTTTTGTGTAAAAAAAAGTGAGTGGTTTTTTGTCATTTAGTAGAGAAAAGAGGTTTTTTTCTCACCTTTTTTAAAAAAAAAGAAGCTTAAAGTCTTAAAGTTGTGTACTTTTGATGTGACTCCTTATCTGAAAAAGAGGCTTTACATTATTTTTACTAACCTAATAAATAGCCAACTGAGCCTGGAATAGGTGATCAATATGGCTTAGGTTAGTATATAATATCATATGATCAATGATAAGGTTACCCCTGAATGTGATCAAACTTTAGAAAGTTTTTCAAGGTAATTTTCAGATATCGCAAAATTTCATTTTATTGAAATATTGTAAGATTTTGCAAAAGTTTGTGATATAGTAGTAATTTGGGCATTTTGCACATTGGATTGATTGTAGGAACTGTTGTTTGGGAAAATTTTGATGTTAGGTTATGTGTTGGGTGTATTTTTTGAGTTCTGATCCCCTGTTTAGTTCAAACAGGAAACACTGTTCGGACCAATCGTAAATTGCCATGTGGGTACTATATGCCAACTCAGTTTCCAATCACCAAATAACCCCACTCATGGAATTTAGAGGAAAATAATGGATTTGATAGGGTTTTTTTTATAAAACAAAAACTAAAAATGCAAACACAAAGCCCTCCATGTCTTAGAAACCTCTTCCCCTTCCAAATCCGTTTTCTAGACTCACATCTGCGACACTGTCTCCGTCGCCGGAGCTGCAACAACTTGGGCAGATATCTGCAAATGGCAGTGACAACAATCATTTCTAACCAAAGGGTGTTTATTTTGATAATCCTTTGTGGATCTCCACCCATCATCCTTTCTCTTGGGGTCTTTTGCCTCATTAGCAGATTGAATTTTCAGAACTTGTAGGAAATGGATCTACTTAAGGGGGGCATTGGGGGTGGAGAGTGAATTGTCAAGGGTGGAGATCTAAATGGAGGTATCAATTTTGTAGGAATTAAATAACGAGGGTACGGATGGAATCATTTTAGCTGGCAAAGGGTATTTATTACGCAAGAGTCCCTACAAGTTCTTGGCCTTCCTGAGCCTTCTTCTTCCTTTTTTTATTTTAATTTTTTAATTTTTTAATTTTTTAATTTTTTTTTTTTAAATTTGGGGACTCAAGCTCACAAACTCAGAACTCACAGACCCATGTCCCTAACCAACTAGGGTACAATAGAGGGACCATGAGGATCTTTTATATAATTGCATTGAGTAATAGACAAACAAGCCCCTAGGGAGCTTAGTCCCTTAATAGAAGGCCCTTTCTCGTGAATTTGTAGGAAATCCTAGTAAAGGAGGTTTTACAAAGGGAGTGTCAGTGAGGAATGAAGAATGCAAAAGTAGAGATCTACATAGGATGATTACTTTTCCAATTACAAGGATGATAATTGGGTAACGTTACTTATTGAAGGTTGGATCATCTAATAGCCTCGATGGGATCTCTCAACTTTAATCTTTCACTTTCAGTCCCTTTTAACATAAAGGTGTTGCTTTCAAATCCAAGAAATTTAGTACCAGCTATACAAGTGGGACCTTGGCAAAGTAGCAATGACCCTAAGCATTGCAAGAACCCAACAAGTAAAGAATGAATCTATAAACTATATTTTCTAAATCTCAGAAATTCTGCTCTTAATAGCATTAACCAAAGTTTTGAACCTATTTAAAAAAGAAAAAGAAAAAAAAAATGAGATTGCGTGTTTGCTTACTTGGTATTGATTTCCTAAGAATTCATGGTAAAAAGTGTTCTATCAATGTAGTGTTACAAAGGTGGACATGGAGATGCGACATCGCCTTCTTAAAATCCAATTTAATAGGGTGATGGGTGGGTAATCATTTCCTATCAAATGATAGGTTATTTGAATGGCCATCGTGGGTCTTCACCTTTCACCATTCACTTTTAGCCCTCCTGTGGAAAGGCATCACACAAAAAAATCTAATAATCTTAGGGTCTGAAAAAAATGAAAGGCTAAAGTTGAACACCCATGATAGACCATCAAATAATTTCTCCTAAACTCTTTAGGGCCCGTTTGTTTCCAAGAAATGAATACCTAAGAACAGTGGCGGACCTAGGATTTTCATTAGGGTGGGGTTAAACTTCTACTGGACTTTTTTCTAGGCTTTTTCTACACATTAATAATAGCGAAAGAAACAATTGTATCACATATAAATTGATACAAAATATTTAATTGTATCAACTAGCATACATGCATGCTTGTCACCAAAAGTCATCTTAACTCTAAAATAAAGTTTTTACAATTGCCCTTGATGGTTCTTCATGTTTTGAAAGCGTCGCATGATTGTCCATTGTCAATGCTATTAAAATATAAATTTCTCAATACACACACAGACAAGTAAATAATCATTCATCCACCCATCTTCATTCAATTGCATAGTCAATTCTTCCAATTTTCATGAAGAAGAAATAAGTAGTTAAAGCTTAATTTCTATAATTTTATTGATATCTACTTTCCTTTTGCAAGAAAAATACTAAAGATCTAGCATCCAAAGAGCTCACTCACAAAGACAATCCAAAAGGTGCTTTATGAAAAATATCTTGGATCCCCCTTCTTTCTACAATGGTTTAAAATGAAAAGATTTCATTACCTAAACCAAACATTGGGTTTTTAGCTACCGTGCTACATGGATTATATTTTTTAAATAAAGGATTAGGTTATATGTAGTAATAGCACCTATAAATTTTTTCTTCAGAAAATGTCTAGCTCATGTAGAACTCAATTAGATGCATGACAGTTATTGGAGATTAGGCAATGAAGAGCTTAGAATGTTAATCAGAAGTATCAAAAAAGTATTAGATGGATAAAGAATTATTTTAACCTTGATTTTAGATACTCAAACTTATATTATTCTCCCAATCAACTTGATTTTAGATACTCAAACTTACATTATTCTTTCACTCAAATTTATATGTCAAAATCAATGCCCAACAAAGATTGCTACAAACTCATGGTGAGTAGGTGTGTAAGAAAAAATTGAATATAATAACATTTCGAGAACACCCATTCTTTCCCTCTTCACTTTCTTTAAGCTTCCAACCTTTGACTAACGGGAGTAAAGTCCCGTGTTTAAATCATAGTGGGGCAAGAAGACATGATAACGGGAGTGGATGTGGTCATCTTTAGGTTTGTAGATGCACTCAGATTTGGTGATATAGGACTTCGGGTTTTATTTAGGATTTGGGGATTCATGATTTGAAAATTAAGAGTTTAGGTTCAGGTATATAGTGATTATGAAGAGACAGAAATGGGGTTCAATTATTAAGATTATTTGGTGTGTGTTGAAAGAGAGATGACTGACCATGAAAGGAGGTTTAGCAAATGAAGATGCAGCAGCCTGCGACTGCATAGAGACCGGCAACGAGGACCTCGGTAGGTGCGACAGAAGGATTCAAAATAGAAACAAGAGGTCGAAGAAGAGGGAGTATATTAGACACATGTGGGGCAATCTTTGGACAGATGTGGGGCGACTATATTAGACACAAGTGGGGCATAGTCTAGGGTGAAAGTTTAGGGTTCGCGATCTCTAGATTGGTCTACTCAATAAATCAACCCAATAGTGTGCAAAAAATAAACAATAATGCAGCGGAAATAAAATCACATGCACATACCACAAGGATACCAGATTTAGCGTGGAAGACCTTAACCGGGTGAAAAACTACAAATCTGAACTGGATCAATAATCAAACACTATGAATCTCGCAATTACAAGAAACTTATATTTCCTCCCCAGATATCCCTTACCTAAGGACTGAAGTTACCTTGTGTCGATTCACACTTCAACGACTTCACACCGCTGATTACAATAGACTCAATCCTGCGCTTGACTCCTCAAATCTTCTACGCAAGAAGATGTTCCTCTACAAATGAAGTAGAAGAGTCTGGCTCTCTAGATAAATTGTTAGCACAACTTCTTAATGAATATCTAGAGAAGGATTCTCTCAATTACATATCTAACTCAGAACTTTGAGAGGTGAGCTGTAACTGTAGAATAGCCCTTAAGTCCTTTAAATAGCCCTTAGGTCGTGCTTAAGGTTACATAACTTGATTAGGATTAAAAAAAGCAGTTCGGACACAATTAGAAAGAGGTTTCTAATTTTCATAAGACTCTGCCACCTTGTCCTTTTCTTCTACTATCTTTAGAGTCATTTTCTAAATAAAGAATACAACTCAATGGACCTCAAAGTTTTGTCCAACTCATGAATTAGCCAATAAACAAAAACCTAACGTAGGGGCCCATTCAAATCGATGGAGGTTTGAAGTTCCCACCTGGGGCGTTCGCCCCATATCACCACAACGTGGGTCCGCCATTGCCTAAGAATCCTTAAAATTCAAGGATTTTTATGAAAAAACTAAGCCTAAACTCTGATTAAACAAATAAGTTAAGAAAAACATAAAAACAGCGGAGGGGCGGAGGGCGCCATACTTTTTTTCTCATGAAAATACCATCATGGTGATATCGCGATATTGTCCCTGATTTCTCATTTTTTTCCAAAACCTGCAACTCCAAGGGTTCAGATTGACTTCGCAAGGCAAAGAGGATATCTGGACTGGTGCCTGTGCTATCCTCCAGAGAAGAATAGTATGAAAAAGTAGACTTGATATGGCTTATGTGATTCCTGCATAGCGGGAGAATAGAGATTCAGATCCCAAGTAAACACAAACTCTGTGTTTGGTAGTTAGGGGCACATCACCACCGTGGCCAAGAAGAGATGCTGGAAGAAAGACCAAAGAAAATAGTCGAGGAGAAGAAAGGTGTGAAGGTAGCCTCACGGTGCTGCAGGTTTCTACTGGGGAGATGTGGCATGCAACTAACCAATACCCCAAAACCCCCGGACTGATGAAACGCGTCAAATCAAGTCTTATAACTATTTAGGACCATTACAGACCACCACGCTTCCACAGTCAACTCCTCGGCGGCTCTCACTCTTACAGCAGAGGTAGCCCCTTTTCCCTCTTGGGACGGCTCACACTCTGCTTCGGGTAACACTCTCCGGTTACCCTCCACTCCACGTAGACAGATGAAACTCGTCAGATATCAAGTTTATATAAGCATTATAACTATTTAGGAACGTAACATAGGGTGACGATATCGCTAACTGGCTAGAATTGGCTATATATAATCATAGTTTAATTTTTTTTGTTAATGAAAATCCCAAAAGTGCCTAGAGCTGAAGACCTACAAATGGCCGTGAAACGAAAAATCTCCCTTTCAAAAGAAAATGTATGACCATCTACCCTTCGTTTGAAGTAATTCAAAGAATCATTGAAAATCCTCCATTTGTTTGAAACCATCTCACCTTCTTAAAAACCCTTTGATTCAAAACCATTTACTAATAAACATTCCCTTGGTGGGGAAAAATCACATTTCTCCTCTTCGCCCACATTGACGTTTCTCTGCTCAAGCATAGACACATCATTGATGCCAAGTTCCCTCAGTAGAGCGAAACTCGCTATAGAAGAAACAACAGACACTTGTAAATCATCTCTTAGCATAAACCCCATCTTCCCCTTAATGAACACCCCATCTTCCCCATTTGCATCAACATCCAGCCACTTATTTTTAGTGATCTTGAAATCCATGGTTGCCCCGCAACGACATCGAGCGTTCTCAACGGTGCTGACCAAGTTGTGCTCTTCATCAATCAAGAGCCAAGACTTACAAGCGTAGTATTGGGTAGGTTTGATGGCTTCTATATTAACCATTAGAGGTAGATTTCTGCACAGTCCTTCTGCAGAGCTTTTTGGATGAAGTAGCATGTCTTTGCATGATTTGGTGTTTAGGAGCTCCAAATCAAGACCCTCCAAGCTTTGATATTAGAATGAATCACAATCTACAACCAAAATATTTGGATTTGCCGGGTTGCAACAATTGGCCAACCTACCACCACACGCATTGTATTCAAGTTGTCAATGACCTAAAGGAAGGCATTGTTAGCTAGGTTTTTCTATAAAAAAAAAAGGGGTTCATCAATGAAAAGAATCTCATAAGATATGAACATTAGATTTTCTGTTTGAAATGGAAATAATTCTTTCCTTTTTTTCTATATACCAAAGGAAGGCAATGTTAGCTAGGTTTTTCTATAAAAAAATAAGCATACATAAATGTCTCCATCTCTCTCAGCAAAAACCAAAACCTTGCAGCTGTTCTTTTTCCCCTCTTTGCCCTCTTTTAAGATTTGAAGATTCAATGTATTGTTTCAACCTAATTAAGTATAGATAAAGCATTGTGGAATGACCTTCTATGTATCTAAAAATAACCATGTTGGTTGGGTTTTAGCTATCATCGAAGGAAATAAAAGTGGCTGACAAAAATAGAATGAATCCCAGTCTACAACCAAAATATTTGGATTTGCCGGGTAGCAACAATTGGCCAACCTACCACCACATGCATTGTATTCAAGTTGTCAATGTACTAGAGGAATGCATTGATAGCAAGGTTCTTTTATAAAAAAAAGGGGGTTTCATCAATGAAAAGAATCTCATGAGATATGAACATTAGAGTTTATTTTTGAAATGGAAATAATTATTTCCTTTTTTTTATGTACCCGAGGAAGGCATTGTTAGCTAGGTTTTTCTTCTTCTTTCCTTTTTAATGTACCCGAGGAAGGCATTGTTTGCTATGTTTTTCTATAAAAAAGGGGGTTCATGAATGAAAAAATCTCATGAAATATGAACATTAGATTTTATGATCGAAATGGAAATAATTCTTTCCTTTTCTTATTGATTCTTAATATTGTTTCAACTTTCAAGGTGCTTCAGTGAGTCATAAGTAAAAGCAAATATATACTTCTGAATGGGTGGGTGTATGGTTGCAAACGGGTATCTGATCCTCCGAGTATACGGAACTTTCGACCCGTAAAAAATCGGGTATGGAACCTATTTTAGATTCCGAATCATAAACTGGTCCGGGACAGGGTTCGAGTCCGAGTCCGAGTCCGAAACCCAATTTAGGTTTCGACTAATATACGAGTGAGATTCTGTGTCCATAAAGGTTCTGATCTGTGGACCTGGGACTAGACATACGAGTCTTTGATATATAAAATCATACCTCAAAATTAACTATTTTGTGGGATAATTTTATGTATAATATTGGAGGTAGTGGACATGATGTACTACTGTAAGCTGAATAATATTCTTTATTTAAGAAAAAAAGCATAACCGAAGAGAAGTTAGAACTGATCTCGGAACTAGATTCTAGTCCTCTAGATAGATCCGGTTCCGGAACTTTATCCGGGTTTTTCTATTGGAACCAGTTGTGGAACCAACAAAATAGGTTACGAATCTAGAACCGGAACTGTTATTTAGAATCGGGTCCTGGTCCAGTATGGTTCCGACCCGGAACCGTTCCGTTTGCAACACTAGGTGGGTGCACATTAAATACCTCAGTTGAGTGTATGAATGTTGAATACAACGTAGCTTTGTTTCCTACCTCCCTTCAAATACCTATAGGTGGTCCCTCTCTTGCCGGATAAATTTCTTTTTTTGAGAAATATGGACACAAAATTCAACAATGTAAACATAATATCTGAATAATCGGATATTTCAATTTTCACTCAATTCCGATTATTCTAATATGACCATCCCTCCTCCTAGGACTCTCAAGTATCAATTGACTCTGGACTCGGGAGCCCAAGTCTAGGTCGATAAATTCTTAGCCCTTTGTTTAGCCCCACCCAGCCTTGTTAAATACTCAATATTTTTGTTATTGGCTCTTTTGGACTTGGGTGGTTTCAGGATGTACTTGTGTCTAGTAACGATTCTCTTCATTTTTTTTTATCAAATGGGCCCAGGAACACATGTACCATTCAAAGAAAAGAAAATAGGGAAAAGGATGACTTCTGATTTAGATTTTCAATATTTAATTATATTTTATCAAGTGGTTTTAAGAGGGCTAGTTTCATTAGATTAGCCTTGTCACAGATTGAGCTATTCTAAAAAGCAAACTAACTTTCAAATTGAAATATCCAAATAATCAAACATCTCAATTTTCACTCAATCCCAATTATACTAATCTGACCAACCCTCCTCAAGATTCTCAAGTACCAATTGACTCTGGGCTCTGGAGCCTGAGTCATTTTTCAGCCCTTGATTCAGCTATCATCAGACCTTTTGTGGCCCACTACCAAATGTGTTGTCGCTTTGCGGTTAGCATAGTAGACAACCCCGTTGCTGATATTTTTTGGTTATCTGCCTCATGTAACGGTTGTTAATGATGAACGTAGTGACTATTGGATAGACCTTTAACTAGAATTTTATTTCTCGTGCTTGGTACCTTGCCTTCAGATTCAAGAGGTAGTTCGGTGAATGGAAGGCCGGGCTGCTAGTGTTGCTGTTAGCGTTCAACAAAAGGGTAGTTCTAAACTTCATTTTAATGTTCATTGAGTAAGTGTATTAGAGCCATTAAATACAAACAGAAATTGATTCTAATTGTCAAATGACAATCACAAAAAAGTAAACACTATCATGTTTGAACATTTTCCATCAATACTTAATACATTGGTTTAGTTCGTATAGAACGAAGTATGAACATCTAGTGATTGTTGCGATGGAACTTGCTAACAATCAGACCAGATCGGACCGCGCAACCCTACACCCCCACCTTTGGATCTCCCCATGCATTGTCCTTCCTTCAATCCTGCCTCTATGGTATCCTCTCAAAGAAATTTCCAAAAATGTACTCGAGTGAGTAGCCATTCTCTTCGTCGTATGTCATCACGTGGCCGTGCCACTCCCAAACCCGGTAATCATCATCGCCCCTTTCCTCATGGTATTGGACACTGATGTTGTGCCCACCGATCATAATGGGGTGGCCGGAGTTGGGTCTAAGCCAAGCGGTTTCACCTGTGACAATGGCATGGATGACTTCCCTCTCAACTTTAGCTTCTTCGTCTGCCACATAGCCCATTATGGACTCACCTGGGCTATAGTAATTGAGAAAGAGGTCTAGAATGACACTTTCTAGAAAAAGGCTCATGTAATAGTCGTAGGGTAGGCTCATTTTGCTGCTTGAGGCTTTTGGAGGGTTTGATGATTTTTGATACAAGAAGGAAAAGAAAGGTTGGGTTTTTATAGGAGGGTTGTGGGGAAGAAAGGAGAGGGTATTTATATGGTGTGCGTGTTTCGAGGTAGATTTCTTTTTCTCTAAATCTTCTTGATATGGAAGCGCCTGCTGTGTGCTGAAAAACCATTTCCTCAATAATCTTTTGCTTGGGCACTTTTGTGTGGCGCTTCAAAAAATCTAATCGACGGAGAAACTCCACTTCATTTTCTCCGTAAATCAAGTTTGACCCCATCTAGGAAGTATTTTCTTTTCGTGGAAAAAATCAATTCATTTTTCAACTCTTTCTTAGAAGATGATATCATAGAAGATGATGCTATTCTAGAAGATGATGCAGACAATCTCCTTATCGACCTTGGCCACTTCTCCGGCAATAATGATCAATCAAGAGTATTTAGACGATGGAAGAGAAGAGAGATGGGGAAGGCTAGGAATTGAGGAAATTAGATCATAGGTGTGGTGAAAGGAGCAAGCATTGATATAGGAATAACTGAGGTGAATCCACTTGAGAGATGACTATTGCACTCAAACAAGTTGATGTAGTTGTCTGGGCATATGTCTTCTATAGGTTAGAGACGTCTCTAGGATTTTGTGTATCTCAGAAGAAAGCAAAGGTCAAGACACGACGAGGAGGAAGATTTTGGTCTTGGCGTTGGAAGAGATAGATGGAGGCATTATTTAAAGGTCATGGATGATAAATTTGGAACGAAAATGATTCGTTACTAGGTTATTTGGATTTGCCAGCGAGTAGTCAATGAATCGTTATAAAAGTTTGAAAAAAAAAAGAAAAGAAAAAGGAAAGAACATTGTATTGGTATGCACCTACGCATCGCATGCCTGCATCAAGTTAGCAACCCAGAGCTAGATTTTTCTATAAAAAGGGGGTTCCATCCGTGAAATAATCTAAGGAGATACGATTGTCAAATTTTATATTTGAAATAGAAAGATTTCTTTCTATTTTCTTTCTCGATTCCTATACCATTTTCTCAAGGTATTTTTTTACGCCATTGGGTAAAGACTGGACTATATTTTTAATTGTAAGCATAGTAAATACGTCAAATTGAGTGTTACTTTTCTTGAATCTTGAATGCAATGTAGCCAAATTCCTTGCTACATCTTGGAAAAGTCTTTTATCACCTTTTGTATGCACCTAGAAACTCTAAGTCTAGCCACTAGTTTAATCAATTTTCCTTAGCTATAAACAACAATGTTGCCTTATAAATCGCATTAAAAAAACTATTTTGTTCAATGGAGGCTTTTCCTTGAAAGGGCCCTATGCAAATTTTTGATGAAAACAAAAAATCTCGCACCACACAAGTGTGAAGACTTTGTGTAAAAAAAGAAAAAAAAAAACACTTCATGTAGTTATTGATTCATATCTAATATTTGATTATTATACTTTCATTACAATTTTGTTTTTGGACCATCTAAAAAAAGAATCACTCCTTCTTTCCATAGAAAGAGCTAAGAAACAATCCCTAGTCGTATCGCTAATTTTAAGGGACTCGTGGATCGGGGGGGGGGGGGACACACCTTCTAAGGTGTAAAAGTGTGCCCATGTGAGTCCCCATAAAAAAAGTTTTGCATTTATTTTGCCAAGCGCCAAACAAACTTCTAATTTACCTAAAATCACTATGTTTTACTTGGTTTTGTTTTTAAAAATTGGGAGCAATATTGTGCAAATTCAATAATAGCGCGAAACCTCTAATTTCTCATGCTTGTTACTTTCCACCGATTCATCCAATGTTCATTCATGTAAACTAGAAAAATTGAATTATTTTTCTAGGCTCTACAAAAATTATTTCCTTTGAGGGGGTCGGAATCACATTTATGGACATTTGTAAAAAAGAAATATTATGTTGTGCCCAAGGATTCTCAATCATGAAACTAGTCATCCAAGTTAGAAATACAAAGTCTATGGCTCACCAAATGAAATCTTTGAATCTGAAAACTTAAAAGCGTAAAAAAAAATGTCTCCATCTCTCTCACCAAACACCAAAACCTTGCACCTAGTCGTTTCCCCCCTTTGCACTCTTTCAAGATCTGAAGATCTAGCATATTGTATCAACCCAATTAAGTATGGATAAAGCAAAGTGAAATGACCTTCTATGTGTCTAAAAAGAATTATGTTGGTTGAATTTTAGATATCATGGAAGGCAATAAAAGTGGATGAAAAAAATAGAATGAATCACAATCTACCACCAAAATATAAGGATTTGCCGGGTAGCAACAATTGGCCAACCTAGTACATGCATTGTATTCAAGTTGTCAATGTACCAGAGGAAGGCATTGTTAGCTAGGTTTTTCTATAAAAAAGGGGTTTCATCAATGAAAAAAATCTTGTGATATGCATATTAGATTTTATGTTTGAAATGGAAATAACTCTTTCCTTTTTTTTTTGTATGTACTAGAGGAAGGCATTGTTTGCTAGATTTTTCTATAAAAGAGGGGTTTCAACAATGAAAAAAGACATCATTTCCTTTTTTATGTTTGAACATTAGATTTTATGTACCAGAGGAAGGCATTGTTAGATAGGGTTTTTCTATAAAAAAAAAAAAGTGGTTTCATCAATGGTAAAAAGGCATTCTTTCCTTTTCATATTTGAACATTAGATTTTATGTACTAGAAAAGGCATTATTAGCTAGGTTGTTCTATAAAAAAAATAAATAAATGTCTCCATCTCTCACCAAACACCGAAACCTTGCACCTAGTCGTTTACCCCCCATTGCTCTCTTTCAAGATATGAAGATCTAGTATATTGTATCAACCTAAATAAGTATAGATAAAACATAGTGAAATGACCTTCTATGTGTATAAAAATAACCATGTTGGTTGGGTTTTAGCTATCATCAAAGGCAATAAAAGTGGATGAAAATAGAATGAATCACAATCTACAACCAAAATATTTGGATTTCCCGGGCATCAACAATTGGTCAACCCACCATCACATGCATTGTATTCAAGTTGTCAATGTACTAGAGGAAGGCATTGTTAGCTAGGTTTTTCTATAAAAAAAGGGTTTTCATCAATGAAAAAAATCTCATGAGATATGAACATTAGATTTTATATTTGAAATGGAAATAATTCTTTCCTTTTTTATGTACTAGAGGAAGGCATTGTTAGCTAGGTTTTTCTAAAAAAAGGAATTTCATCAATGAAGAAAATCTCGTACGTGAGATATGCATATTAGATTTTATGCTTGAAATGGAAATAATTCTTTTCTTTTTTTTATGTACCCGAGGAAGGCATTGTTAGCTAGGTTTTTCTATAAAAAAAGGGTTTCATCAATGAAAAAAGGTATTCTTTCCTTTTTTGTTTTTGAATATTAGATTTCATGTACCAGAGGAGGCATTGTTAGCCATGTTTTTCTATATAAAAGGGGTTTCATCAATGAAAAAAAATCTCATGAAATATGAACATTAGATTTTATGTTTGAAATGAAAATAATTCTTTCCTTTTTTTTTTATTGATTCTTAATATTGTTTCAACTTTCAAGGTGCGTCATTAAGTCATAAGTAAAAGAAAATATATACTTCTGAATGGGTGGGTGTTGGGTTGCAAATGGGTGTCTGATCCTCCGAGTACACGGAAGTTTCGACCCGCAAAAATTGGGTATGGAACCTATTTTAGGTTCCAAATCATATACAGGTCCGGGACCAAAACCCAACTTAGGTTCCGACTAATAAACGGGTGTGATCCTGTGTCCATATAGGTTCCAAGTCATGGACCTAGGACCAGACATATGAGTTTTTGATATTTCAAACTGTACCTCAAAATTAACATTTTTGTCGGTAAAAGTCCTTATTTTCTACATTTCATAGAAAACAAGGTAGTTCTTAAATTATTTTTTTACTGACGTTTTTATATAAAACGTCGGTAAAAAGTATATTTTCTTTGCGTTTTTAATTCGTCGGTAAAAGACTATTGTACTTTTCTTAAAATGGAATGTGCAAAAGTGAACTTTTACCGACGTTTCTTAGTAAAACGTCGGCAAAAGTTTACTTTTTAGCGACGGAATTATTTACGTCGGTAAAGAGTATGCTTTACCGACAAAAACGTCGCGAAAGGCGCAGGTCATTGTACACATCCATTTAGAATGGAATTATGGACCATCGTCAAAGCTTTATCCCACTGCTTTGTGAGTTCTACCAATTCAATCAACCCCTACCATCATGTTTATCTCATTCTAAAAGATTATTATTGATATTGACTCCCTAACTTGTAAACCCTCACTATATCATAGAGTCGTACAAATTCAATTCATTCACACTGCATCAGTTTCAATCATCAAATTCAACATATATCACATAAATGAGGTACTGATGGGAAAACAGTAAATGGGATAGCACAATAGAAATTGTATATATTTTGGTTTGGATATCAGCCATTGTGAAAGTTTATATACTCAACTTAGTTGCATCTTTCTAATGAGTGTTACTAAATTCTGCAATGGATTTTGCTAGGCTCTGTCTTGTCATTTCTTTGATTCTATAAATGTCATACAAGAAACCCAAACAAGGCATTGATATTCAAAAAGTACAATCACAAAATCTTCACTTCAAAAATCCATTCACATTCAAAAAACTAAAAAAGGAGTATCAAAATTACGTCCAGAAGTGGCTCTTTCACAAAGCTAAAATGCTGCAGCTACGGCCTACTTCCTCGGAGGAGCAGCTTGAATACCTGAAATTTTGTACAGAAGAAAATCCAAGTGAATCAATTGCGATGAAAAAGAAGAAAAACCAAACAATATAGACATTCATAGCGTTTCCTAAACCTTCTCTGAAATTAGTCTTGAATCGACGAGGCAAAGAGGGTAAGAGCGAGAGAGAGAGGAAATTGGGGGCAGAGAGAGCAAGTAGAGAGAGCAAGAGAGAGAGAGAGAGCAGAGAGCGAGAGAGAGAAAGCAGAGAGAGGAAATTGGGGGCAGAGAGAGAAAGCAGAGAGAGAGCAGAGAGCGAGAGAGAGAAAACAGAGAGAGCGAGAGAGAGAGAGAGAGAGAGAGAGCAGATAGAGAGAGCAAAGAGAGAGCGAGAGAGAAAACAGAGAGAGAAAGCAGAGAGAGTGAGAGGGAGAGAGAGCAGAGAGAGACCGAGTGACCGCAGATCGAGCGAGAGAGAGAGAGATCGATCAGAGAATGAGATCGATCGAGTAGAGAGAGAGTAGAGAGCGAGAGAGAGAAAGCAGAGAGAGAGAGAAAGCAGAGACAGCGAGAGGGAGAGAGCAGAGAGAGACCGAGAGCGAGAGAGAGCAGAGAGAGACTGAGTGACCGCAGATCGAACGAGAGAGAGAGAGAGATCGAGCAGAGAATGAAATCGATCGAGTAGAGAGAGAGAGAAATAGCAGAGAGAGAGAAAGAGGAGAAAAGAGTGATTTTGGTGGTGGGAGAGGGAAAAGGGGTAGTGGGAAATTTTTAAGGGATTTACCGACGTTTTCTAAAAACAACGTTGGTAAAGTCGGTCTTTTCCCGACGTTTACAATTCGTCGGTAAAAGTCTATTTTCTAGTTTTCCTGCAAAATATGTTAGTTCTAAAATGGATATTTAACCGACATTTTTTTTTTGTCGGTAAAAGTCCTTATTTTCTAAATTTCATAGAAAACAAGGTTGTTCTAAAATTATTTTTTACTGACGTTTTTATATAAAACGTCGGTAAAAAGTATATTTTCTCCACGTTTTTAATTCGTCGGTAATAGACTGTTGTACTTTCTTCAAACGATTTGTGCAAAAGTGAACTGTTAGCGACGTTTTATAGAAAAAGGTCGGTAATATTCATACTTTTAGCGACGTTTTTAATTAAACGTCGGCAAAAGTTTACTTTTTAACGACGAAATTATTTACGTCGGTAAAGAGTATGCTTCACCGACGAATTTATAAAAGCACCGCTAAAAAAAGTCGTGAAAAGCACAGGTCGTTGTACACATCCATTTAGCATGGAATTATGAACCATCGTCAAAGCTTTATCCCACTGCTTTGTGAGTTCTAGCAGTTCAATCAACCCCTACCATCATGTTTATCTCATTCTAAATGATTATTATTGATATTGACTCCCTAACTTGTAAACCCTCACTATATCATAGAGTCGTACAAATTCAATTCATTCACATTGCACCAGTTTCAATCATCAAATTCAACATATATCACATAAATGAGGTACTGATGGGAAAACAGTAAATGGGACAGCATAACAGAAACTGTATATATTTTGGTTGGGATATCAGCCAATGTGAAAGTTTATATACTCAACTCAGTTGCATCTTTCTAATGAGTGTCACTAAATTCTGCAATGGATTTTGCTAGGCTCTGTCTTGCCATTTCTTTTAGAAGAAACCCAAACAAGGCATTGATATTCAAAAAGTAAAATCACAAAATCTTCACTTCAAAAATCCTTTCATATTCAAAAAACTAAAAAAGGAGTATCAAAATTACGTCCAAAAGTGGCTCTTTCACAAAGCTAAAATGCTGCAGCTACGACCTGCTTCCTCGAAGGAGCAGCTTGAATACCTGAAATTTTGTACAGAAGAAAATCCAAGTGAATCAATTGCAATGAAAAAGAAGAAAAACCAAACAATACAGACATTCATAGTGTTTCCTAAACCTTCTCTGAAATTAGTCTTGAATCGGTGCGGCAGAGAGGGAAAGAGCGAGAGAGAGAGAGAGGAAATTGGGAGCAGAGAGAGAAAGCAGAGAGAGCGAGAGAGAGAGAGAGTAGAGAGAGAGCCAGAGAGAGAAAGCAAAGAGAGACACGCGAGAGAGAGAGAGAGAGAGAGAGAGAGAGAGAAAGCAAAGAGAGACAAAGAGCGAGAGAGAGCGGGAGAAAGAAAGCAGAGAGAGAGGAAATTGGGGGCAGAGAAAGAAAGCGGCGAGAGCGAGAGAGAGAGAGAGCAGAGAGAGACCGAGTGACCGCAGATCGAGAGAGAGAGAGAGAGAGAGAGAGAGAGAGAGATTTTGGTGGCGGGAGAGGGAAAAGGGGTAGTGGGAAATTTTTAAGGGATTTACCGACATCTTCTAAAAACAATGTTGGTAAAGTTGGTCTTTTCCCGACGTTTACAATTCGTCAGTAAAAGTCTATTTTCTAGTTTTCCTACAGAATAAGCTAGTTCTAAAATGGATATTTTACCGACGTTTATTTTTTGTCCGTAGAAGTCTTTATTTTCTACATTTCATAGAAAACAAGGTAGTTCTTAAATTATTTTTTACTGACGTTTTTATATAAAACGTCGGTAAAAAGTATATTTTCTCGACCTTTTTAATTCGCCGGTAAAAGACTATTGTACTTTTCTTCGAATGGGACGTGCAAAACTGAACTTTTACCGACGTTTTCTAGTAAAACGTCGGTAAAATATACACGGTACCGACGCTTTATAGAAAAACGTCGGTAATATTCATACTTTTAGCGACGTTTTCAATTAAACGTCGGCAAAAGTTTACTTTTTAGCGACGAAACAATTTACGTCGGTAAAGAGTGACGAATTTATAAAAGCGTCGCTAAAAAACGTCGCGAGAAGCGCAGGTCGTTGTACACATCCATTTAGCATGCAATTATGAACCATCGTCAAAGCCTTATCCCACTGCTTTGCGAGTTCTCACAGTTCAATAAACCCCTACCATCATGTTTATCTCATTCTAAAAGATTATCATTCATATTGACTCCCTAACTTGTAAACCCTCAATATATCATAGAGCCGTACAAATTCAATTCATTCACATTGCATTAGTTTCAATCATCAAATTCAACATATATCACATAAATGAGGTACTGATGGGAAAACAGTAAATGCGATAGCACACCAGAAACTGTGTATATTTTGGTTGGGATATCAGCCAATGTCAAAGTTTATATACTCAACTGAGTTGCATCTTTCTAATGGGTGTCACTAAATTCTGCAATGGATTTATCTAGGCTCTGTCTTGTCATTTCTTTGATTCTATATATGTCATACAAGAAACGCAAACAAGGCGTTAATATTCAAAAAGTAAAATCACAAAATCCTCACTTCAAAAATCCATTCATAAAAAAAAAAACTAAGAAGGGAGTATCTAAATTACGTCCAGAAGTGGCTCTTTCACAAAGCTAAAATACTGCAGCTACGGCCTGCTTCCTCGGAGGAGCAGCTTGAATACCTGAAATTTTGTACGGAAGAAAATCAAAGTGAATCAATTGCAATGGAAAAGAAGAAAAACCAAAGAATACAAACATTCATAGCGTTTCCTAAACCTTCTCTGAAATTAGTCTTGAATCAACGAGGCAGAGTGGGTAAGAGCGAGAGAGAGAGAGAGGAAATTGGGGGCAGAGAGAGAAAGCAGACAGAGAGCGAGAGAGAGAAAGCAGAGAGAGACAAAGAGAAAGCAGAGAGAGGAAAATTTGGGGCAGAGAGAGAAAGCAGAGAGAGCGAGAGAGAGTGCAGAAAGAGAGAGAGAAAGCAGAGAGCGAGAGAGAGAAAGCAAAGAGAGAGCAGAGAGCGAGAGAGGGAAAGCAGAGAGAGCTAGATAGAGAGAGAGAGCGGATAGGGAGAGCAAAGCGAGAGCGAGAGAGAGGAAGTAGAGAGAGCAGAGAGCGAGAGTGAGAAAACAGTGAGAGAAAGCATCGAGAGCGAGAGAGAGAGTGCAAAGAGAGCGAGAGCAGATAGAGAGAGCGAAGAGAGTGCGAGAGACAGAAACTAGAGAGAGAGCAGAAATCGAGAGAGAGAAAGCAGTGAGCGCGAAAGGGAGAGAGAGCAGAGAAAGAGAGAGAGTAGAGAGAGAGACCGAGAGCGAGAGAGAGCAGAGATAGACCAAGTGACCGCAGATCGAGCGAGAGAGAGAGAAAGATCGAGCAGAGAATGGGATCGATCGAGTTGAGAGATAGAAATAGCAGAGAGAGAAAGAGGAGAAAAGACTGATTTTGGTGGCAGGAGAGGGAAAAGGGGTAGTGGGAAAATTTTAAGGGATATATCGACGTTTTCTAAAAACAACGTTGGTAAAGTTGGTCTCTTCTCGACGTTTACAATTCGTCGGTAAAATTCTATTTTCTAGTTTTCCTGCAAATTAAGCTAGTTCTAAAATGGATATTTTACCGACGTAAAATTATTTTTTACCGACGTTTTTTTTTTTTGTCCGTAGAAGTCTTTATTTTCTACATTTCATAGAAAATAAGGTAGTTCTTAAATTATTTTTTACTGACGTTTTTATGTAAAACGTCGGTAAAAAGTATATTTTCTCCACGTTTTTAATTCGTCGGTAAAAGACTATTGTACTTTTCTACGAATGGGATGTGCAAAAGTGAACTTTTACCGACGTTTTTTATTAAACGTCGGTAAAATGTACACGGTAGCGACGCTTTATAGAAAAAAGTCTGTAATATTCATACTTTTAGCGACGCTTTCAACTAAACTTCGGCAAAAGTTTACTTTTCAGCGACGAAATCAATTACGTCGGTAAAGAGTATGCTTTACCGACGAATTTATACATGCGTCGCTAAAAAACGTCGCGAAAAGCGCAGGTCGTTGTACATATCCATTTAGCATGCAATTATGAACCATCGTCAAAGCCTTATCCCACTGCTTTGCGAGTTCTCGCAGTTCAATTATCCCCTACCGTCATGTTTAACTCATTCTAAAAGATTATCATTCATATTGACTCCCTAACTTGTAAACCCTCACTATATCATAGAGCCTTACAAATTCAATTCATTCACATTGCATCAGTTTCGATCATCAAATTCAACATATATCACATAAATGAGGAACTGATGGGAAAACAGTAAATGCGATAGCACACCAGAAACTGTATATATTTTGGTTGGGATATCAGCCAATGTGAAAGTTTATATACCCAACTCAGTTGCATCTTTCTAATTGGTGTCACTAAATTTTGCAATGGATTTATCTAGGCTCTGTCTTGTCATTTCTTTGATTCTATATATGTCATACAAGAAACCCAAACAAGGCATTGATATTCAAAAAGTAAAATCACAAAATCTTCACTTCAAAAATCCATTCATATTAAAAAAACTAAGAAGGGAGTATCTAAATTACGTCCAGAAGTGGCTCTTTCACAAAGCTAAAATATTGCAGCTACGGCCTGCTTCCTCGGAGGAGCAGCTTGAATACCTGAAATTTTGTACAGAAGAAAATCAAAGTGAATCAATTGCAATGGAAAAGAAGAAAAACCAAACAGTACAGACATTCATAGCATTTCCTAAACCTTCTCTGAAATTAGTCTTGAATATGCGAGGCAGAGTGGGTAAGAGCGAGAGAGAAACAGGAAATTGGGGGCAGAGAGAGAGAGCAGAGAGAGAGCGAGAGAGAGAAAGCAGAGAGGGACAAAGAGCGGGAGAGAGAGAGCAGAGAGAGACAAAGAGAAAGCAGAGAGAGGAAAATTTGGGGCAGAGAGAGAAAGCAGAGAGAGCGAGAAAGAGAGAGAGAAAGCAGAGAGAGAGCAGAGAGCGAGAGAGAGAAAGCAGAGAGAGCAGAGAGCGTGAGAGGGAAAGCAGAGGGCAGATAGAGAGAGAGCGGATAGGGAGAGCAAAGCGAGAGCGAGAGAGAGGAAGTAGAGAGAGAGCAGAAAGCGAGAGCGAGAGAGAGGAAGTAGAGAGAGAGCAGAAAGCGAGAGCGAGAGAGAGGAAGTAGAGAGAAAGCATCGAGAGAGAGAGAGAGAGAGAGAGAGAGAGAGAGAGAGAGTGCAAAGAGAGCGAGAGCAGATAGAGAGAGCGAAGAGAGTGCGAGAGATAGAAACCAGTAAGAGAGCAGAAAGCGAGAGAGAGAAAGCAGTGAGCGCGAAAGGGAGAGAGAGCAGAGAAAGAGAGAGAGTAGAGAGAGACCGAGAGCGAGAGAGAGAGGAAGATCGAGCAGAGAATGAGATCGATCGAGTTGAGAGAGAGAAATAGCAGAGAGAGAAAGAGGAGAAAAGACTAATTTTGGTGGCGGGAGAGGGAAAAGGGGTAGTCAGAAAATTTTAAGGGATATATCGACGTTTTCTAAAAACAACGTTGGTAAAGTTGGTCTCTTCTCGACGTTTTCAATTCGTCAGTAAAGTTCTATTTTCTAGTTTTCCTGCAAATTAAGCTAGTTCTAAAATGGATATTTTACAGACTTAAATTATGTTTTACCGACGTTTATTTTTAATGCGTAGAAGTCTTGATTTTCTACATTTCATAGAAAACAAGGTAGTTCTTAAATTATTTTTTACCGACGTTTTTATATAAAACGTCGGTAAAAAGTATACTTTCTCGACGTCTTTAATTCGCCGGTAAAAGACTATTGTACTCTTCTTCGAATGGGATGTGCAAAACCGAACTTTTACCGACGTTTTCTAGTAAAACGTCGGTAAAATATATACGGGTAGCGACGCTTTATGGCAAAACGTCGGTAATATTTTCATACTTTTAGCGACGTTTTCTAATAAACGTTGGCAAAAGTTGATTTTTGTAGCGACGAAACAATTTACGTCGGTAAAAAGTGTGCTTTACCGACGAATTTATAAAAGCGTCGCTAAAAAACGTCGCGAGAAGCACAGGTCGTTGTACACATCCATTTAGCATGCAATTATGAACCATCGTCAAAGCCTTATCCCACTGCTTTGCGAGTTCTCGCGGTTCAATAAACCCCTACCGTCATGTTTATCTCATTCTAAAAGATTATCATTCATATTGACTCCCTAACTTGTAAACCCTCACTATATCATAGAGCCGTACAAATTCAATTCATTCACATTGCATCAGTTTCAATCAACAAATTCAACATATGTCACATAAATGAGGTACTGATGGGAAAACAGTAAATGCGATAGCACACCAGAAACTGTATATATTTTGGTTGGGATATCAGCCAATGTTAAAGTTTATATACGCAACTCAGTTGCATCTTTCTAATGGGTGTCACTAAATTCTGCAATGGATTTATCTAGGCTCTGTCTTGTCATTTCTTTGATTCTATATATGTCATACAAGAAACGCAAACAAGGCATTGATATTCGAAAAGTAAAATAACAAAATCTTCACTTCAAAAATCCATTCATATTAAAAAAACTAAGAAGGGAGTATCTAAATTACGTCCAGAAGTGGCTCTTTCACAAAGCTAAAATACTGCAGCTACGGCCTGCTTCCTCGGAGGAGCAGCTTGACTACCTAAAATTTTGTACAGAAAAAAATCAAAGTGAATCAATTGCAATGGAAAAGAAGAAAAACCAAACAATACAGACATTCATAGCGTTTCCTAAACCATCTCTGAAATTAGTCTTGAATCGGCGAGGCAGAGTGGGTAAGAGCGAGAGAGAGAGGAAATTGGGGGCAGAGAGAGAAAGCAGAGAGAGAGCGAGAGAGAGAAAGCAGAGAGAGACAAAGAGCGGGAGAGAGAGTGCAAAGAGAGACAAAGAGAAAGCAGAGAGGAAAGAGAAAGCAGAGAGAGCGAGAGAGAGTGCAGAAAGAGAGAGAGAAAGCAGAGAGAGAGCAGAGAGCGAGAGAGAGAAAGCAGAGAGAGAGCAGTGATCGAGAGAGGGAAAGCAGAGAGAGCTAGATTGAGAGAGAGAGAGAGAGAGTGGATAGGGAGAGCAAAGCGAGAGCGAGAGAGAGGAAGTAGAGAGAGCAGAGAGCGAGAGTGAGAAAACAGTGTCAGAAAGCATCGAGAGCGAGAGAGAGAGTGCAAAGAGAGCGAGAGCAGATAGAGAGAGCGAAGAGAGTGGGAGAGACAGAAACCAGAGAGAGCAGAAAGCGAGAGAGAGAAAGCAGTGAGCGCGAAAGGGAGAGAGAGCAGAGAAAGAGAGAGAGACCGAGAGCGAGAGAGAGAGAGAAAGATCGAGCAGAGAAAGAGATTGATTGAGTTGAGAGAGAGAAAGAGGAGAAAAGACTGATTTTGGTGGCGGGAGAGGGAAAAGGGGTAGTGGGAAAATTTTAAGGGATATATCGACGTTTTCTAAAAACAACGTTGGTAAAGTTGGTCTCTTCTCGACGTTTACAATTCGTCGGTAAAATTCTATTTTCTAGTTTTCCTGCAAATTAAGCTAGTTCTAAAATGGATATTTTACCAACGTAAAATTATGTTTTACCGACGTTTATTTTTTGTCCGTAGAAGTCTTTATTTTCTACATTTCATAGAAAACAAGGTAGTTCTTAAATTATTTTTTACTGACGTTTTTATATAAAACGTCGGTAAAAAGTATATTTTCTCGACCTTTTTAATTAGCTGGTAAAAGACTAATGTACTTTTCTTCGAATGGGATGTGCAAAACCGAACTTTTACCCACGTTTTCTAGTAAAACGTCGGTAAAATATACACGGTAGCGACGCTTTATAGAAAAACGTCGGTAATATTCATACTTTTCGCGACGTTTTAAATTAAACGTCGGCAAAAGTTTACTTTTTAGCGGCGAAACAATTTACGTCGGTAAAGAGTATGCTTTACCGACGAATTTATAAAAGCGTCGCTAAAAAACGTCGCGAGAAGCGCAGGTCGTTGTACACATCCATTTAGCATGCAATTATGAACCATCGTCAAAGCCTTATCCCACTGCTTTGCGAGTTCTCGCGGTTCAATAAACCCCTACCGTCATGTTTATCTCATTCTAAAAGATTATCATTCATATTGACTCCCTAACTTGTAAACCCTCACTATATCATAGAGCCGTACAAATTCAATTCATTCACATTGCATCAGTTTCAATCAACAAATTCAACATATATCACATAAATGAGGTACTGATGGGAAAACAGTAAATGCGATAGCACACCAGAAACTGTATATATTTTGGTTGGGATATCAGCCAATGTTAAAGTTTATATACTCAACTCAATTGCATCTTTCTAATGGGTGTCACTAAATTCTGCAATGGATTTATCTAGGCTCTGTCTTGTCATTTCTTTGATTCTATATATGTCATACAAGAAACGCAAACAAGGCATTGATATTCAAAAAGTAAAATCACAAAATCTTCACTTCAAAAATCCATTCATATTACAAAAACTAAGAAGGGAGTATCTAAATTACGTCCAGTAGTGGCTCTTTCACAAAGCTAAAATACTGCAGCTACGGCCTGCTTCCTCGGAGTAGCAGCTTGAATATCTGAAATTTTGTACAGAAAAAAATCAAAGTGAATCAATTGCAATGGAAAAGAAGAAAAACCAAACAATACAGACATTCATAGCGTTTCCTAAACCATCTCTGAAATTAGTCTTGAATCGGCGAGGCAGAGTGGGTAAGAGCGAGAGAGAGAGGAAATTGGGGGCAGAGAGAGAAAGCAGAGAGCAGAGAGAGCCGAGAGAGAGAAAGTAGAGAGAGACAAAGAGCGGGAGAGAGTGAGCAGAGAGAGACAAAGATAAAGCAGAAAGAGGAAAATTTGGGGCAGAGAGAGAAAGCAAAGAGAGCGAGAGAGAGTGCAGAAAGAGAGAGAGAAAGCAGAGGGAGCAGAGAGCGAGAGAGAGAAAGTAGAGAGAGAGCAGAGAGCGAGAGAGGGAAAGCAGAGAGAGCTAGATAGAGAGAGAGAGAGAGGATAGGGAGAGCAAAGCGAGTGCGAGAGAGAGGAAGTAGAGAGAGCAGAGAGCGAGAGTGAGAAAACAGTGTCAGAAAGCATCGAGAGCGAGAGAGAGAGTGCAAAGAGAGCGAGAGCAGATAGAGAGAGCGAAGAGAGTGGGAGAGATAGAAACCAGAGAGAGAGCAGAAAGCGAGAGAGAGAAAGCAGTGAGCGCGAAAGGGATAGAGAGCAGAGAAAGAGAGAGAGACCGAGAGCGAGAGAGAGAGAAAGATCGAGCAGAGAATGAGATCGATCGAGTTGAGAGAGAGAAAGAGGAGAAAAGACAGATTTTGGTGGCGGGAGAGGGAAAAGGGGTAGTGGGAAAATTTTAAGGGATATATCGACGTTTTCTAAAAACAACGTTGGTAAAGTTGGTCTCTTCTCGACATTTACAATTCGTCGGTAAAATTCTATTTTCTAGTTTTCCTGCAAATTAAGCTAGTTCTAAAATGGATATTTTACCGACGTAAATTTATGTTTTACCGACGTTTATTTTTTGTCCGTAGAAGTCTTTATTTTCTACATTTCATAGAAAACAAGGTAGTTCTTAAATTATTTTTTACTGACGTTTTTATATAAAACGTCTGTAAAAAGTATATTTTCTCGACCTTTTTAATTAGCTGGTAAAAGACTAATGTACTTTTCTTCGAATGGGATGTGCAAAACTGAACTTTTACCCACGTTTTCTAGTAAGACGTCGGTAAAATATACACGGTAGCGACGCTTTATAGAAAAACGTCGGTAATATTCATACTTTTCGCGACGTTTTCAATTAAACGTCGGCAAAAGTTTACTTTTTAGCGGCGAAACAATTTACGTCGGTAAAGAGTATGCTTTACCGCCGAATTTATAAAAGCGTCGCTAAAAAACGTCGCGAGAAGCGCAGGTCGTTGTACACATCCATTTAGCATGCAATTATGAACCGTCGTCAAAGCCTTATCCCACTGCTTTGCGAGTTCTCGCGGTTCAATAAACCCCTACCGTCATGTTTATCTCATTCTAAAAGATTATCATTCATATTGACTCCCTAACTTATAAACCCTCACTATATCATAGAGCCGTACAAATTCAATTCATTCACATTGCATCAGTTTCAATCAACAAATTCAACATATATCACATAAATGAGGTACTGATGGGAAAACAGTAAATGCGATAGCACACCAGAAACTGTGGGATATCAGCCAATGTTAAAGTTTATATACTCAACTCAGTTGCATCTTTCTAATGGGTGTCACTAAATTCTGCAATGGATTTATCTAGGCTCTGTCTTGTCATTTCTTTGATTCTATATATGTCATACAAGAAACGCAAACAAGGCATTGATATTCAAAAAGTAAAATCACAAAATCTTCACTTCAAAAATCCATTCATATTAAAAAAAACTAAGAAGGGAGTATCTAAATTACGTCCAGAAGTGGCTCTTTCACAAAGCTAAAATACTGCAGCTACGGCCTGCTTCCTCGGAGGAGCAGCTTGAATACCTGAAATTTTGTACAGAAAAAAATCAAAGTGAATCAATTGTAATGGAAAAGAAGAAAAACCAAACAATACAGACATTCATAGCGTTTCCTAAACCATCTCTGAAATTAGTCTTGAATCGGCGAGGCAGAGTGGGTAAGAGCAAGAGAGAGAGGAAATTGGGGGCAGAGAGAGAAAGCAGAGAGCAGAGAGAGAGCGAGAGAGAGAAAGCAGAGAGAGACAAAGAGCGGGAGAGAGACAGTAGAGAGAGACAAAGAGAAAGCAGAGAGAGGAAAATTTGGGGCAAAGAGAGAAAGCAGAGAGAGCGAGAGAGAGTGCAGAAAGAGAGAGAGAAAGCAGAGAGAGAGCAGAGAGCGAGAGAGAGAAAGCAGAGAGCGAGAGAGGGAAAGCAGAGAGAGCTAGATAGAGAGAGAGAGCGGATAGGGAGAGCAAAGCGAGAGCGAGAGAGAGGAAGTAGAGAGAGCAGAGAGCGAGAGTGAGAAAACAGTGTCAGAAAGCATCGAGAGCGAGAGAGAGAGTGCAAAGAGAGCGAGAGCAGATAGAGAGAGCGAAGAGAGTGGGAGAGACAGAAACCAGAGAGAGAGCAGAAAGCGAGAGAGAGAAAGCAGTGAGCGCGGAAGGGAGAGAGAGCAGAGAAAGAGAGAGAGACCGAGAGCGAGAGAGAGAAAGATCGAGCAGAGAATGAGATCGATCGAGTTGAGAGAGAGAAAGAGGAGAAAAGACTGATTTTGGTGGCGGGAGAGGGAAAAGGGTTAGTGGGAAAATTTTAAGGGATATATCGACGTTTTCTAAAAACAACGTTGGTAAACTTGGTCTCTTCTCAATGCTAACAATTCGTCGGTAAAATTCTATTTTCTAGTTTTCCTGCAAATTAAGCTAGTTCTAAAATGGATATTTTACCGACGTAAAATTATGTTTTACCGACGTTTATTTTTTGTCCGTAGAAGTCTTTATTTTCTACATTTCATAGAAAACAAGGTAGTTCTTAAATTATTTTTTACTGACGTTTTTATATAAAACGTCGGTAAAAAGTATATTTTCTCGACCTTTTTAATTCGCCGGTAAAAGACTATTGTACTTTTCTTCGAATGGGATGTGCAAAACTGAACTTTTGCCCACGTTTTCTAGTAAAACGTCGGTAAAATATACACGGTAGCGACGCTTTATAGAAAAACATCGGTAATATTCATACTTTTCGCGAGGTTTTCAATTGAACGTCGGCAAAAGTTTACTTTTTAGCGGCGAAACAATTTACGACGGTAAAGAGTATGCTTTACCGACGAATTTATAAAAGCGTCGCGAGAAGCGCAGGTCGTTGTACACATCCATTTAGCATGCAATTATGAACCATCGTCAAAGCCTTATCCCACTGCTTTGCGAGTTCTCGCAGTTCAATAAACCCCTACCATCATGTTTATCTCATTCTAAAAGATTATCATTCATATTGACTACCTAACTTGTAAACCCTCACTATATCATAGAGCCGTACAAATTCAATTCATTCACATTGCATCAGTTTCAATCATCAAATTCAACATATATCACATAAATGAGGTACTGACGGGAAAACAGTAAATGCGATAGCACACCAGAAACTGTATATATGTTTTGGTTGGGATATCTGCCAATGTGAAAGTTTATATACTCAACTCAGTTTCATCTTTCTAATGGGTGTCACTAAATTATGCAATGGATTTATCTAGGCTCTGTCTTGTCATTTCTTTGATTCTATATATGTCATACAAGAAACTCAAACAAGGCATTGATATTCAAAAAGTAAAATCACAAAATCTTCACTTCAAAAATCCATTCATATTAAAAAAAACTAGGAAGAAAGAATCTAGATTACGTCCAGAAGTGGCTCTTTCACAAAGCTAAAATGTTGCAGCTACGGCCTGCTTCCTCGGAGGAGCAGCATGAATACCTGAAATTTTGTACAGAAAAAAATCAAAGTGAATCAATTGCAATGGAAAAGAAGAAAAACCAAACAATACAGACATTCATAGCGTTTCCTAAACCATCTCTGAAATTATTCTTGAATCGGCGAGGCAGAGTGGGTAAGAGCGAGAGAGAGAGAGGAAATTGGGGGCAGAGAGAGAGAGAGAGCAGAGAGAAAGCGGAGAGAGACAAAGAGCGGGAGAGAGAGAGCAGAGAGAGACAAAGCGGAGAGAGACAAAGAGCGGGAGAGAGAGAGAGCAGAGAGAGACAAAGAGCGGGAGAGAGAGAGAGCAGAGAGAGACAAAGAGAAAGCAGAGAGAGGAAAATTTGGGGCAGAGAGAGAAAGCAGAGGGAGCGAGAGAGTGCAGAAAGAGAGAGAGAAAGCATAGAGCGAGAGAGAGAAAGCAGAGAGAGAGCAGAAAGCGAGAGAGGGAAAGCAGAGAGAGCTAGATAGAGAGAGAGAGCGGATAGGGAGAGCAAAGCGAGAGCGAGAGAGAGGAAGTAGAGAGTGCAGAGAGCGAGAGTGAGAAAACAGTGACAGAAAGCATCGAGAGCGAGAGCAGATAGAGAGAGCGAAGAGAGTGCGAGAGACAGAAACCAGAGAGAGAGCAGAAAGTGAGAGAGAGAAAGCTGTGAGCGCGAAAGGGAGAGCAGAGAAAGAGAGAGAGTAGAGAGAGAGACCGAGAGCGAGAGAGAGAGAAAGATCGAGAGAGAATGAGATCGATCGAGTTGAGAGAGAGAAATAGCAAAGAGAGAAAGAGGAGAAAAGACTGATTTTGGTGGCGGGAGAGGGAAAAGGGGTAATGGGAAAATTTTAAGGGATATATCGACGTTTTCTAAAAACAACGTTGGTAAAGTTGGTCTCTTCTCGACGTTTACAATTCGTCGGTAAAATTCTATTTTCCAGTTTTCCTGCAAATTAAGCTAGTTCTAAAATGGATATTTTACCAACGTAAAATTATGTTTTACCGACGTTTTTTTTTTGTCCGTAGAAGTCTTTATTTTCTACATTACATAGAAAACAAGGTAGTTCTTAAATTATTTTTTACTGACGTTTTTATATAAAACGTCGTTAAAAAGTATATTTTCTGGACCTTTTTAATTCGCCGGTAAATGACTATTGTACTTTTCTTCGAATTGGATGTGCAAAACTGAACTTTTACCGACGTTTTCTAGTAAAACGTCGGTAATATTCATACTTTTAGCGACGTTTTCAATTAAACGTCTGCCAAAGTTTACTTTTTAGCGGCGAAACAATTTACGTCGGTAAAGCGTATGCTTTACCGACGAATTTATAAATGCGTCGCTAAAAAACGTCGCGAGAAGCGCAGGTCGTTGTACACATCCATTTAGCATGCAATTATGAACCATCGTCCAAGCCTTATACCACTGCTTTGCGAGTTCTCGCGGTTCAATAAACCCCTACCGTCATGTTTATCTCATTCTAAAAGATTGTCATTCCCCTAACTTGTAAACCCTCACTATATCATAGAGCCGTACAAATTCAATTCATTCACATTGCATCAGTTTCAATCAACAAATTCAACATATATCACATAAATGAGGTATTGATGGGAAAACAGTAAATGCGATAGCACACCAGAAACTGTATATATTTTGGTTGGGATGTCAGCCAATGTTAAAGTTTATATACTCAACTCAGTTGCATCTTTCTAATGGGTGTCACTAAATTCTGCATTGGATTTATCTAGGCTCTGTCTTGTCATTTCTTTGATTCTATATATGTCATACAAGAAACTCAAACAAGGCATTGATATTCAAAAAGTAAAATCACAAAATCTTCACTTCAAAAATCCATTCATATTAAAAAAACTAAGAAGGGAGTATCTAAATTACGTCCAGAAGTGGCTCTTTCACAAAGCTAAAATACTGCAGCTACGGCCTGCTTCCTCGGAGGAGCAGCTTGAATACCTGAAATTTTGTACAGAAAAAAATCAAAGTGAATCAATTGTAATGGAAAAGAAGAAAAACCAAACAATACAGACATTCATAGCGTTTCCTAAACCATCTCTGAAATTAGTCTTGAATCGGCGAGGCAGAGTGGGTAAGAGCGAGAGAGAGAGAGGAAATTGGGGGCAGAGAGAGAGAGCAGAGAGAAAGCGGAGAGAGACAAAGAGCGGGAGAGAGAGAGCAGAGAGAGACAAAGCGGAGAGAGACAAAGAGCGGGAGAGAGAGAGAGCAGAGAGAGACAAAGAGCGGGAGAGAGAGAGAGCAGAGAGAGACAAAGAGAAAGCAGAGAGAGGAAAATTTGGGGCAGAGAGAGAAAGCAGAGGGAGCGAGAGAGAGTGCAGAAAGAGAGAGAGAAAGCATAGAGCGAGAGAGAGAAAGCAGAGAGAGAGCAGAAAGCGAGAGAGGGAAAGCAGAGAGAGCTAGATAGAGAGAGAGAGCGGATAGGGAGAGCAAAGCGAGAGCGAGAGAGAGGAAGTAGAGAGTGCAGAGAGCGAGAGTGAGAAAACAGTGACAGAAAGCATCGAGAGCGAGAGCAGATAGAGAGAGCGAAGAGAGTGCGAGAGACAGAAACCAGAGAGAGAGCAGAAAGTGAGAGAGAGAAAGCTGTGAGCGCGAAAGGGAGAGCAGAGAAAGAGAGAGAGTAGAGAGAGAGACCGAGAGCGAGAGAGAGAGAAAGATCGAGAGAGAATGAGATCGATCGAGTTGAGAGAGAGAAATAGCAAAGAGAGAAAGAGGAGAAAAGACTGATTTTGGTGGCGGGAGAGGGAAAAGGGGTAATGGGAAAATTTTAAGGGATATATCGACGTTTTCTAAAAACAACGTTGGTAAAGTTGGTCTCTTCTCGACGTTTACAATTCGTCGGTAAAATTCTATTTTCCAGTTTTCCTGCAAATTAAGCTAGTTCTAAAATGGATATTTTACCAACGTAAAATTATGTTTTACCGACGTTTTTTTTTTGTCCGTAGAAGTCTTTATTTTCTACATTACATAGAAAACAAGGTAGTTCTTAAATTATTTTTTACTGACGTTTTTATATAAAACGTCGTTAAAAAGTATATTTTCTGGACCTTTTTAATTCGCCGGTAAATGACTATTGTACTTTTCTTCGAATTGGATGTGCAAAACTGAACTTTTACCGACGTTTTCTAGTAAAACGTCGGTAATATTCATACTTTTAGCGACGTTTTCAATTAAACGTCTGCCAAAGTTTACTTTTTAGCGGCGAAACAATTTACGCTTTACCGACGAATTTATAAATGCGTCGCTAAAAAACGTCGCGAGAAGCGCAGGTCGTTGTACACATCCATTTAGCATGCAATTATGAACCATCGTCCAAGCCTTATACCACTGCTTTGCGAGTTCTCGCGGTTCAATAAACCCCTACCGTCATGTTTATCTCATTCTAAAAGATTGTCATTCCCCTAACTTGTAAACCCTCACTATATCATAGAGCCGTACAAATTCAATTCATTCACATTGCATCAGTTTCAATCAACAAATTCAACATATATCACATAAATGAGGTATTGATGGGAAAACAGTAAATGCGATAGCACACCAGAAACTGTATATATTTTGGTTGGGATGTCAGCCAATGTTAAAGTTTATATACTCAACTCAGTTGCATCTTTCTAATGGGTGTCACTAAATTCTGCATTGGATTTATCTAGGCTCTGTCTTGTCATTTCTTTGATTCTATATATGTCATACAAGAAACTCAAACAAGGCATTGATATTCAAAAAGTAAAATCACAAAATCTTCACTTCAAAAATCCATTCATATTAAAAAAACTAAGAAGGGAGTATCTAAATTACGTCCAGAAGTGGCTCTTTCACAAAGCTAAAATACTGCAGCTACGGCCTGCTTCCTCGGAGGAGCAGCTTGAATACCTGAAATTTTGTACAGAAAAAAATCAAAGTGAATCAATTGTAATGGAAAAGAAGAAAAACCAAACAATACAGACATTCATAGCGTTTCCTAAACCATCTCTGAAATTAGTCTTGAATCGGCGAGGCAGAGTGGGTAAGAGCGAGAGAGAGAGAGGAAATTGGGGGCAGAGAGAGAGAGCAGAGAGAAAGCGGAGAGAGACAAAGAGCGGGAGAGAGAGAGCAGAGAGAGACAAAGCGGAGAGAGACAAAGAGCGGGAGAGAGAGAGAGCAGAGAGAGACAAAGAGCGGGAGAGAGAGAGAGCAGAGAGAGACAAAGAGAAAGCAGAGAGAGGAAAATTTGGGGCAGAGAGAGAAAGCAGAGGGAGCGAGAGAGAGTGCAGAAAGAGAGAGAGAAAGCATAGAGCGAGAGAGAGAAAGCAGAGAGAGAGCAGAAAGCGAGAGAGGGAAAGCAGAGAGAGCTAGATAGAGAGAGAGAGCGGATAGGGAGAGCAAAGCGAGAGCGAGAGAGAGGAAGTAGAGAGTGCAGAGAGCGAGAGTGAGAAAACAGTGACAGAAAGCATCGAGAGCGAGAGCAGATAGAGAGAGCGAAGAGAGTGCGAGAGACAGAAACCAGAGAGAGAGCAGAAAGTGAGAGAGAGAAAGCTGTGAGCGCGAAAGGGAGAGCAGAGAAAGAGAGAGAGTAGAGAGAGAGACCGAGAGCGAGAGAGAGAGAAAGATCGAGAGAGAATGAGATCGATCGAGTTGAGAGAGAGAAATAGCAAAGAGAGAAAGAGGAGAAAAGACTGATTTTGGTGGCGGGAGAGGGAAAAGGGGTAATGGGAAAATTTTAAGGGATATATCGACGTTTTCTAAAAACAACGTTGGTAAAGTTGGTCTCTTCTCGACGTTTACAATTCGTCGGTAAAATTCTATTTTCCAGTTTTCCTGCAAATTAAGCTAGTTCTAAAATGGATATTTTACCAACGTAAAATTATGTTTTACCGACGTTTTTTTTTTGTCCGTAGAAGTCTTTATTTTCTACATTACATAGAAAACAAGGTAGTTCTTAAATTATTTTTTACTGACGTTTTTATATAAAACGTCGTTAAAAAGTATATTTTCTGGACCTTTTTAATTCGCCGGTAAATGACTATTGTACTTTTCTTCGAATTGGATGTGCAAAACTGAACTTTTACCGACGTTTTCTAGTAAAACGTCGGTAATATTCATACTTTTAGCGACGTTTTCAATTAAACGTCTGCCAAAGTTTACTTTTTAGCGGCGAAACAATTTACGTCGGTAAAGCGTATGCTTTACCGACGAATTTATAAATGCGTCGCTAAAAAACGTCGCGAGAAGCGCAGGTCGTTGTACACATCCATTTAGCATGCAATTATGAACCATCGTCCAAGCCTTATACCACTGCTTTGCGAGTTCTCGCGGTTCAATAAACCCCTACCGTCATGTTTATCTCATTCTAAAAGATTGTCATTCCCCTAACTTGTAAACCCTCACTATATCATAGAGCCGTACAAATTCAATTCATTCACATTGCATCAGTTTCAATCAACAAATTCAACATATATCACATAAATGAGGTATTGATGGGAAAACAGTAAATGCGATAGCACACCAGAAACTGTATATATTTTGGTTGGGATGTCAGCCAATGTTAAAGTTTATATACTCAACTCAGTTGCATCTTTCTAATGGGTGTCACTAAATTCTGCATTGGATTTATCTAGGCTCTGTCTTGTCATTTCTTTGATTCTATATATGTCATACAAGAAACTCAAACAAGGCATTGATATTCAAAAAGTAAAATCACAAAATCTTCACTTCAAAAATCCATTCATATTAAAAAAACTAAGAAGGGAGTATCTAAATTACGTCCAGAAGTGGCTCTTTCACAAAGCTAAAATACTGCAGCTACGGCCTGCTTCCTCGGAGGAGCAGCCTGAATACTTGAAATTTTGTACAGAAAAAAATCAAAGTGAATCAATTGCAATGGAATAGAAGAAAAACCAAACAATACAGACATTCATAGCATTTCCTAAACCATCTCTGAAATTAGTCTTCAATCGGCAAGGCAGAGTGGGTAAGAGCGAGGGAGAGAGAGAGAGGAAATTGGGGGCAGAGAGAGAAAGCAGAGAGAGAGAGCAGAGAGAGAGCGAGAGAGAGAAAGCAGAGAGAGACAAAGAGCGGGAGAGAGAGAGCAGAGAGAGGAAAATTTGGGGCAGAGAGAGAAAGCAGAGAGAGCGAGAGAGAGTGCAGAAAGGGAGAGAAAGCAAAGAGAGAGCAGAGAGGGAGAGAGAGAAAGCAGAGAGAGAGCACAGAGCGAGAGAGGGAAAGCAGAGAGAGCTAGAGAGAGAGAGCGGATAGGGAGAGCAAAGCGAGAGCGAGAGAGAGGAAGTAGAGAGAGAGCAGAGAGCGAGAGTGAGAAAACAGTGACAGAAAGCATCGAGAGCGAGAGAGAGAGTGCAAAGAGAGCGAGAGCAGATAGAGAGAGCGAAGAGAGTGCGAGAGACAGAAACAAGAGAGAGAGCGAAGACATGCAAGAGACAGAAACCTTAGAGACAGCAGAAAGCGAGAGAGAGAAAGCAGTGAGCGCGAAAGGGAGAGAGAGCAGAGAAAGAGAGAGAGTAGAGAGAGAGACTGAGAGCAAGAGAGAGCAGAGATAGACCGAGTGACTGCAGATCGAGCGAGAGAGAGAGAGACAGATCGAGCAGAGAATGAGATCGATCGAGTTGAGAGAGAGAGATAGCAGAGAGAGAAAGAGGAGAAAAGATCGAGCGAGAGAGAGAGACAGATCGAGCAGAGAATGAGATCGATCGAGTTGAGAGAGACAGATAGCAGAGAGAGAAAGAGGAGAAAAGACTGATTTTGGTGGCGGGAGAGGGAAAAGGGGTAGTGGGAAAATTTTAAGAGATATATCTACGTTTTCTAATAACAACGTTGGTAAAGTTGGTCTCTTCTCGACGTTTACAATTCGTCGGTAAAATTCTATTTTCTAGTTTTCCTGCAAATTAAGCTAGTTCTAAAATGGATATTTTACCGACGTAAAATTATGTTTTACCGACGTTTTTTTTTTTTGTCCGTAGAAGTCTTTATTTTCTACATTTCATAGAAAACAAGGTAGTTCTTAAATTATTTTTTACTGACATTTTTATATAAAACGTCGGTAAAAAGTATATTTTCTCGACGTTTTTAATTCCCCGGTAAAAGACTATTGTACTTTTCTTTGAATGGGATGTGCAAAACTGAACTTTTTCCGACGTTTTCTAGTACAACGGCGGTAAAATATACACCGGTAGCGACGCTTTATAGAAAAACGTCGGTAATATTCATACTTTTAGCGACGTTTTCAATTAAAGGTCGGCAAAAGTTTACTTTTTAGCGACGAAACAATTTACGTCGGTAAAGAGTATGCTTTACCGACAAATTTATAAAAGCGTCGCTAAAAAACGTCGCGAGAAGCGCAGGTCGTTGTACACATCCATTTAGCATGCAATTATGAACCATCGTCAAAGCCTTATACCACTGCTTTGCGAGTTCTCGCGGTTCAATAAACCCCTACCGTCATGTTTATCTCATTCTAAAAGATTATCATTCCCCTAACTTGTAAACCCTCACTATATCATAGAGCCGTACAAATTCAATTCATTCACATTGCATCAGTTTCAATCATCAAATTCAACATATATCACATAAATGAGGTACTGATGAGAAAACAGTAAATGCGATAGCACACCAGAAACTGTATATATTTTGGTTGGGATATCAGCCAATGTTAAAGTTTATATACTCAACTCAGTTGCATCTTTCTAATGGTGTCACTAAATTCTGCAATGGATTTATCTAGGCTCTGTCTTGTCATTTCTTTGATTCTATATATGTCATACAAGAAACCCAAACAAGGCATTGATATTCAAAAAGTAAAATCACAAAATCTTCACTTCAAAAATCCATTCATATTAAAAAAACTAAGAAGGGAGTATCTAAATTACGTCCAGAAGTGGCTCTTTCACAAAGCTAAAATACTGCAGCTACGGCCTGCTTCCTCGGAGGAGCAGCTTGAATACCTGAAATTTTGTACAGAAGAAAATCAAAGTGAATCAATTGCAATGAAAAAGAAGAAAAACCAAACAATACAGACATTCATAGCGTTTCCTAAACCTTCTCTGAAATTAGTCTTGAATCGGCGAGGCAGAGAGGGTAAGAGCGAGAGAGAGAGAGAGGAAATTGAGGGCAGAGAGAGAAAGCAGGGAGAGCGAGAGAGAGAGAGAGAGAGAGAGAGAGACAAAGAGCGAGAGAGAGCAGAGAGCGAGAGAGAGAAAGCAGAGAGAGCGAGAGAGAGAGTGCAGAGAGAGAGAGAAAGCAGCGAGAGAGCAGAGAGCGAGAGAGAGAAATCAGAGAGAGAGCAAAGAGCGAGAGAGAGAAAGTAGGGAGAGCGAGAGCGAAAATAGAGAGAACGCAGAGAGAGCGAGAGGGAGAGAGAGCAGAGAAAGAGAGAAAAAGCTGAGAGAGACCGAGTGCGAGAGAGATCGAGCAGAGAATGAGATCGATTGAGTAGAGAGTGAACTAGCAGAGAGAGAGAAAGAGGAGAAAAGAGTGTTTTTGGTGGCGGGAGAGGGAAAAGGGGTAGTGGGAAAATTTTAAGGGATTTACCGACGTTTTCTAAAAAAAACGTTGGTAAAGTTGGTCTTTTCCCGACATTGACAATTCGTTGGTAAAAGTCTATTTTCTAGTTTCCGTACAAAATAAGCTAGTTCTAAAATGGATATTTTACCGACGTTTTTTTTTGTCAGTAAAAGTCCATATTTTCTACATTTCATAGAAAACAAGGTAGTTCAAAAATTATTTTTTACGGACGTTTTTATATAAAACGTCGGTAAAAAGTATATTTTCTCCACCTTTTTAATTCGTCGGTAAAAGACTATTGTACTTTTCTTAAAAGTGTATGTGCAGAAGTGAACTTTTACCGACGTTTTTTAGTCAAACGTCGGTAAAATATACACTGTTAGCGACGTTTTATACAAAAACGTCGGTAATATTGACACTTTTAGCGACGTTTTTAATTAAACATCGGCAAAAGTTTAATTTTTAGCGATGAAATTACTTACATCCGTAACGAGTATGCTTTACGACGAATTTATAAAAGCGTCGCTAAAAAACGTCGCGAAAATCTCAGATCGTTGTACACATCCATTTAGCATGGAATTATGAACCATCGTCAAAGCTTTATCCCACTGCTTTGTGAGTTCTACCAGTTCAATCAACCCCTACCATCATGTTTATCTCATTCTAAAAGATTATTATTGATATTGACTCCCTAACTTGTAAACCCTCACTATATCATAGAGTCGTACAAATTCAATTCATTCAAATTGCATCAGTTTCAATCATCAGTCTAACACAAGACTAATTAATCCTAAAAAAACTTAATTAGCTACTAAGGATACTTACTTAAATAAAACATAATTAATTAGTAATAAACATCATTAAATTGGGATCGGGGTGTAACATTTCTTTTCCTCTTAGGAATCATTCTATCCTCCGAATGAAACATTCCTAGTTGAATAAATATGGATATTTTCGAGCCACTTGTTCTTCAAGATCCCATGTGGCTTCCTCCGTTCCATGATGATCTCAAAGAAATTTAACCCACCGGATAGTCCTTGTCCGTAAGACTTGGTCCTTTTCATCAATGATACGGAGCGGATGCTCAACGCATGTAACATTGGGTCGAATCTACACATCATCGTAACGAATGACGTGTGAGGGATCTCTCACATATTTGCAAAGCATGGATACATGAAACACATCATGTACTCTTGAGAATTCTAGCGGAAGCTTCAACCTATAATTCACATCACCGATCCGGCTTTTTATTTCAAACGGTCTTACATATCTCGGTGAAAGTTTGCCTTTTGGTCCAAACTGAATCTTGCCTTTCATAGGAGAGGTCTTCAAGAATACCCAGTCACCAATATGAAATTCCAGTTTTCTTCTTCAATTATCTGCATAGCTTTTCTGCCTTGACTGAGCAATCTTTAGTCTTTCTTTAACCCTTTGGACTCTTTCTGCCATTTCTGTAATGATCGTGGGTCCATGAAAACTCTGTGTACCAACCTCTTCCCAACAAACGGGAGTACTCCTGTAACGATAGCCATAAAGTGCTTCGAATGGAGCCATATCAATAGCTGAATGATAACTATTATTATATGCAAATTCGCATGACGCCAAATGCTTGTCCCACTCTCCACTAAAGTCAAGAACACTGGCCCGAAGCATATCTTCCAAGGTCTGAATTGTATGCTCAGATTGCCCGTCGGTCTAAGGATGATAAGCAGTAATGAAACTGAGTTGGTTGCCCATAGATTTTTGAAATGCTTGCCAAAATGAAGACACAAACCTACATGCCCTTCTTGAACTTGATAAGTATAGGGTCGTACACTGACATGGCAGCAGCTAGCATCACTGAGTCACTAACCAATCGAACTTCCACATCTAGATCTTTGAAAGCATCTAGTGAAAACCATTCATTATATAAGGCTGCCAAAGCAGACGATTTCTTGCTTAAGGCACCAGCTACAACATTTCCTTTCCCAGGAATATATTTGATTGGAAAATCATAATCTTTAATGAACTCAAGCCACCGACGCTGCCTCATATTAATATCTTGCTGCGAGAATAAAAATTGAAGGCTCCAATGATCTGAATGTACTTCAAATTGTTCACCATATAGATAATGTCTCCATAGCTTCAAAGCAAAAAAAAAAAAAAATGTTGCTAACTCAAGACCATGGGTGGCATAATTCTTTTCAAGTTCTTTCAACTAACGAGACCCATAAACAATAACATTTCCATTCTGCATAAGTACACACCCCAAGCCAACTCTAGACGCATCCGAGTAAGCTACAAAACCTCCACTACCCTCAGGTAAGGACAATATTGGGGCTGTGGTTAATTTTTCTTTTAGGGTATGAAAATTTGCCTCACATTCATCAGTCCATATGAATGGTATATCCTTTCGAGTCAATCTTGTTAATGGAGCTGAGATTTCTGAGAAATCTTTCATGAATCGGCGATAATATCCTGCAATACCCAAAAAGCTTCTAATCTCTACAACTGGGCTCTGCCAATTTGAAATTGCTTCTACCTTTGCGGGATCGACTGCCAATCCATCACAAGTAATAATGTGTCCTAAGAATGCCACTTGTTCAATCTAAAAGTCACATTTCTCCAGTTTGGCATACAATTGCTGAATCCTTAAAAGCTGAAGTGATTTCCTCAAATGTTCTGCATGGTCTTCCGTAGACTTTGACTACACCAAGATATCATCAATAAAGATCACAATAAGTTGATCCTAAATTGGGATCGGGGTGTAACATCTTCCACGAAAACTTTGTCTTCCACGTCCATGTCCATGTCCTTGGCTAGTTTGCCTTTGGTTGGAGTGAGCCCCTGCATTACCACTTGACCCCCTTTTCAAATCAAGTGTTGTTTGGAAAACCTACTCAATTGGCTTTTCTGCATTTCTATTCAACCTCTCTTCATGTGTTTGCAAAGAACCCATTAGTTGATTCAAAGACAATGTAGTTAAATCCTTGGATTCTTTAATAGCAACAACAACATGGTCAAATTTGGGAGTGAGACTTCTTAACAATTTTTCAACAATTTTTTGATCACTTAGGTCCTCACCAAGATACCTAATTTGGTTCACATTGGTTGTAACTCTTGTGAAAAATCCCTGAATGGACTCAGAATTTTTCATCAACAAGGTCTCAAACTCACGGCGAAGAGTTTGTAATTTCAAGTTAACAACTTGACTTGATCCTTTATATTCATCTCGAAGCAATTCCCATGCTTCGTTAGATGTTGTGGCTCCCATTATCCAAGGGAAGATAGTCTCATCCAGAGCTTGTTGGATGTAAAATCGGGCCTTTGCATCCTATTTCCTAGTTTCATTCATCTCATTTTTTTGGGTTGCAGTAATTCTGCCTCTTGTGTGTCATATTTAGGTAAGCCATTCTCAACTAAATCCCATAAATCATATGAAATAAACAAGGTTCTCATTTTGATAGTCCAAAACTGATAATTATCACCTTTAAAAATGGGAACCAATGGCTAAGAAACACTTACAAAATTGTTGTTGGCCATTCCTTACTATCTTTTTTTTGTTATTTGCGGCACCTTCAAAATCGTTGTGCAGACAGATTTGCAGTTGACCCAATCAAATCTAATATGCAGTCATTGAGCTTTACTCAGGCTCTGATACCAAATAATGTTGGATGTTGGCAGAGTAAATGTGGGCTGATGACAGAATAGCCTTAATACAGACTGTTGCACACACACACAAAGCAAACTAAAAGTGAAAGAGTGTTATACACAATACGAATAGGAATGGTTTTCCTTTTCATTCATTGTACCATCTCACTTATATAGACCACTTAAATAGATAAAGGTTACTAACAATAAAGGGACAGGCGTCTCATGAACACCTAGTCTCTAGATCGAACGCAGACACGTTCATCCAGACTCTAGAACTAACACACAAACGTTCACTGACTTTTTCGAAGCAACTGACTTATTCAAAATAAGGACACATATAGCATTTGAATTAATTTAACATTTCAACACTGTATACAACCAACAAATTGAAGATGCCATTGAGCACTCAAGCCCAAATAAGTCCCCTGATCCAGATGGTTTTAACGCCCATTTTTTCAAGGTTTGTTGGCCGAAGATGTCTCCACAGCAAGTAGAGACTTCTTTCAGAAAGGCATGTTTCCTAGACAAGTAAAGAACAATGTTTTTTCCCCCTATTAGTACAAGTAAAGTACAATTTCTTAGCTTTAATTCGCGTTTCGATGTAACCTGAATTGAAGTAAAGTGGGGTGAAGCACCAAATCAACAGAGAATTAAATATAGGGAATCTTTGGCTTTTTGTGCAAAAAAAAGCTATTTTTTTGTCATGTGTTGAGGAACAGAGGTTGCTCCGAAGTGGAGACTGTTTGGCAAAGACCTTACCATGTTGTCCTCACAAGTGGGAAGTGGGATTCTTTCTGACTTTTCGTATAAAAGGAGGATATTTTTTGCTTTTCTCACTACATTTTCTTGTCGCTGAAGACAAGAAAGACAATTTTGTGGTAGTGGTGACACAGGTGAACCTGATTGGCAATAATAAAGTTTATGGGTCAACATAGTGTGACCAGGTGACACGACAGGAGCCCGAGATTATGATTTATCATAGTTAAACCCTCGAGTCGTGTCACATACTTACTCCTGTGAACTTTAATCACATAAAAATTCACAAGGGATATCATTTACAAATTATGCAGAATATAAACAAATATACATTACTCCTGTTTGAAACAAAACTCATTTACATATTTACAAACCAATCACTTGCATATTTAATACAATGCAAGGATCAAAGTGTAATACATCTCCATAACAAAAGTTTTCGTTTCAATATCATACTTATATGATATTACTTCATTTCCATTCAACTAGCCCTCCTGGGGGAACCGAATCGGTAATCTCCACTAGCGTTGTGGCCTCTGAAGGACCGGCATGGGCTGATGTGCCAGTAATGCCATCAATAACATTATGAATTTGACAATTCAGCAGTGTATAAACAATTACATGATTTAACATGCTAATTTACAATTTAATCTGTCTAATCCAATGTTAGACCAATACAATTACAATTTAATTCTAATAAATAAGAGTCTTTAATATTCTAGCAAATCTACATTAGCATTCTATTTCAAATTCCATCTTCCTAAAAAGGAAGGATTCCCATCTTCCATACGGAAGGATTCATATAGTGTGGGATTTATCAGTGCCCTGGCCAGGGACATCTGACGTCACCACGGAGTTCTGGAACACTATGTAATAGTAATAGCTCCAATGAGCATAAAGAAATCACTATGTAGCGCCAGACTCAATGAATAATATAATTAACATTTAATTTTACTCAATGACAATTAACGGATACAATCTAATAAATAATCTTTTTCGAATTCATTTTAAATTATGATCCATTTGGATTCAATACTATACACAATTTTCAGTAAAGTAATACCAACCAATTTGGTATAATTATCAGTTATTTAATGTACGTGTTATTCTCGATGGATATCACATTGTATACATTTGTACATTAAAGTCCACTTCATTAACACTCATGGAGGTAAATCAATAGGCTTATTTAGCCATAAATTAAAAAGTTAAACCTAAAAATTATTATTTTCAGTTAGCTGTTCCATTATCTGTCGGTTAACCAAAATCTGGATATCGGCTAACACTGGCCCTCATAATCAGGCTTTCAATTAAGAAAAATCTGAAGTTAATATGAAATTTTCCTCTGTGGCGGTTACTTGGCGGCTAACCGAAATTTGGCTGGCGACTAGCCAACATGCACTCGACTACCTACGATTAACTTCCTAGAAGCTAACTTCCCACTGACAATTCCCTCTTTCGGTCACCTCGCGGCTAGCCGAACTCTAAACAGCGGTTAACCGAACTAGTTTCAGTTACCTGCGGTCACAATCCCAGAATCTCACAATTAATTCTCTGTTTTCAGGTACTTATGCGGCTAGCCGAACTTGGAATTTCGGCTAACCGACACATGTCGGTTACCTCACGGCCAGCTTTACAAAAACTGACATTTCTGTGAAACTTGAACAGGTGATTTCGGTCACCTTACAGTTACCTTTCGGCTAACCGAAATTCAGCGGTCAGCTCACGGTCAGTTTTTCCAGAGACTGACCAGTTTTACTGATTTCTGGCGGTTAGCCCTGCGACTAACCGAAATGTACCGAGAACTGCAGAATCTCTGAAGCAAAGTTCTGAATTCAAATTTTCCAATCTCATCAATACTTCTATAAATCCAATTCATTCACAACTTGAAACCAAAAATGGAACCTCCTGTTCCCTCTTTTAATCATTAACTATACACCATAAAACACTTCAAATCCATCATTTTAACAGTATATAGACATTCCACTCATTCAAATCCACTCTTATCCATTCAATTAAAACTATAATAGCTCAACATCAATTTAGCATCTAATCACAATAACATGTTTATACTTGCCTTATGGTTGAACTAAACATAAAACCCCTTTTCTTTTGAATTCAATTTGATCCAAAATCACCAACTCCAAACCCTAATTCCATGAAAACAACCAAAATGAATTCCTTATAATCAATTGTTCTATAACTACCCCCAAATCACTTAATAGAACTAAAAAATTCTACAAAAATAATCAAACACTTACTTGAATCTTTAAGAAAAGAAACCCAAAGCTTTCCTCAAGCTTTAACTTCAAGAAGAACCAAGTAAAGAGAAGTAGAAGATGAAACTCCTTCTCAAATCTCACTTATATGACCTCTAATTCAATTGATTGATGAAGAAAATGAGAAAAAGGAAGAAAAACTGAACTTGGTTAGCTTTCAGCACTTCACCAACACTACAACCGATTGAGAATGAGTCTGGATTCTTCTCTAGCCTTCATATAACAGGCCTTTTACATTCAAACCCATTCATCAAGCTTATTTTCAATTAAAGTCAAATGAAAGCCCATTTGAGTCATCTGAAGTCAAATTACCATGAGTATATTATGAAAGCTATTGTACTCTTCGAGATACACACATCGGTATCAAAGTTTACCGTATCTGACGAAATACGTATAAATTTGTATTTATGAAAAAGTCCTTAATTTCACTGATTTGCGTCCCACTCTATTAAGTCAATCTCTTCCAAACTGGTGCATTATGCATAATTCACTTCTTTAAGACTAATTCAATCCCTCTTGATCACTAATCACATTTAACTTGACTAATCATGCTTAACACACATTAATCTCGATTAACTAGAGTTAATATGGATTAACTCGGGACAAGATGTAACATTCTCCCAAACTTTTAGATTCATTCGGTCCTCCGAACGTAACATAAACAAAAATAAGCATAGACAAATAAATTACCTGAACAAATAGCTTTGGATATTTTCGAGCCATTTGTTCTTCCAATTCCCATGTGGCTTCACTGGGTTCATGATGAGCCCAAAGGATTTTAACCCATTTGATTGTTCTTGTACAAAGAACTTGCTCCTTGGTATCAATAACTCTGATTCGCTTCTCAACATATGTGGTGTTCGGTTGAACTTGAATTTCATCATAGTCAATGATATGCGTAGGATCCGCGACATATTTTTGAAGCATTGATACATGGAACACATTATGGATACCGGAGAGCTGTGATGGAAGATTCAAACGATAAGCCACATCTCCAATTCTACTCTTTATCTTGAAAGGTCCGATATATCTTGGTGAAAGCTTTCTCTTCTGTCCAAATCGGATGTACCTTTCATTGGAGAAGTCTTCAAAAATACCCAATCATTAATGGCAAACTCCAAATCACGCCGACAATTATCAGCATAACTCTTTTGCCTTGATGGGATATTCTCAATCTATCTTGCATCTTCTGAACTCTTTCAATTGTTTCTGATATGATAGTAGGACCATTGAAACTTCTTATTCCAACTTCTTCCCAGCTAACTAGAGTCCTACATTTGTGACCATACAATGCTTTAAATGGTGCCATTTCAATACTGCAGTGATAACTGTTGTTGTATGCAAATTCACACATTGTAAGATGCTCATCCCAATCACTACCAAAGTCCATAACACTGGCACAAAACAAATCTTCCAAAGTCTGAATTGTTCTTTCAGATTGCCCATCTGTCTGTGGATGATATGCAGTACTAAATCGAAGTCTAGTGATTGAACGCGCTCCGAGGCGCCGTGGGGCGGCTACCGGGGTCGGCGGAACGTGGGAGTCCGTCGGGTCCGGCCCTTTCGCGCCCTGGCGGGCCTGAAGCGTGTTTCAACATTTCTTTTGCGTGGGTGTGCCAGATTTTCTATTTTACTTGGAATTGCAAGTGGTAATCCGGAGATCAACCTTCGCAAGTAAAAATGAAATCAACTTCTTTCAAGTTTTCCATTGCACAAATATTTAAGAAAAGAGACATTTTCTTGATTTGCCGTGAAAGGCGATTTTGTTTGGCATTTATAGCCGATTTTGTGGCATTTATAGCCGATTTTGGCGTTTATAGCCGATTTACAATTCTTATCAATAATGAAAGACAAGAGTTGTGATTTTTGTCTCTTTTAGAAAAATACAAACTACAATGAAAAGCAAGAAAAGGAGGATCTAACTTCTCAGGAGATTGTGGGGGACTCGTTCAGATTGACGGTCGCAAGCCACGTGTGGGCTTCGCCATCATCCATGCAGATGAGAACAGAAGATGCTCTTGATTCGCTTGGCTTGGCTATAACCTCAGGTTTTTAGAGGACAAAGACCAAGAGAAGGTCCTATGTCCAATAAAAAGCTAAGTAGACGGGCTGAAAAGCCATGTCTAAGCCATTGGAGGCAGCGGGAGAAGGCAAGGACCTTGGGGGGGGCGTGCCCCCCAAGGGACTTTTGTCACCTTGTAGTGGTGGCCGGTGCAGAACTTCAGCAGATTTTTTCTCTCTTTTTTCTTTCTCTGGATACGTGCTCTGGATTCTTTCCGATCGATCGATCTCGATTTTCTGATTCTTTTCTCCGCCCTCAATTTCAATGGAATGCTCTCCTATTTATAGGCTTTTGGTAGCCATTTAGGAGAGTTTATGAGCTTTAATTGCTTTAATGAGAGGAGTTACAAGATTTATTTCTTGATTTTGTAACTCCTTTTTCCTTGAATCTGATTGGCCGATGGAGATTAAGGGCTTTTAATCACCTTAATTACCATAATGGGAGGAGTTTCATGGGTTAAATGCCATGAATCAATTGACTTGTAACTCCCAAATGCTTGCTTCTGATTGGGCCGTCCAAAGAAATGAATTAATGACTGCAATAAAGCTAGTCAATTAACCACATTAATTGGTCGCCGAGCGGTCGAAGAGTCGCGGGCCATGCCGTGTCTTCTGGAATTCTTCTGGCGATGATCATCGATGGATCTACATGCTGATCGACATCGGATGAACATGTAACTTCAGACATTGATAGCTAAGAACGGGCCGGTGACATCTGTCTTGTCGATTTCATGATCGGTCGGACAGAAAGTGCACTTTCTTGGTCAGCCGGTTGGCGATCTTGGAGCGATCACTGATGATTTTATGCTTTTGGAGGTTGACCCGTGATTCTGACGGATGTTGTCGGATATGAGTCAATTTCAAGCACTAAAAATCACATTTTCAGGAAACCACAGGGGCCAAAGTGCGCGAAACGCGAAAAAGGACGGAAAAACGGGTCACCGGCGGAAAATCCGGTGACCCGGACTTCCATGGTCGCCGGCGACCATGGGCCATGGTCGCAGGGGCCGGCGACCATGGGCCATGGTCGCAGGGGCCTGCGACCCTGGGGGAATTTTCCCCTTCGGAGCCCGTTTTGCGGTCGTTTTGAGGTCTTTTTCGTCGCCGTTTTCTTCTGTATTTTTCCGGACATTTCTTCTTATTTATTGGCTTGATTTCCCTGTAGAAAACCTGATGAGAATCCTTGCATTTTTAGAGTGCAAAGTTTCCAATTTTCCGGGAAAGCCGAAGACTTTGTCGCGTAGAGCTGCTGATTTTCCGCCAGAAGTTGAAACTTGGTCAAACGATGTCGGAATGACCTGAAATTTGAGGTGAAGCCTCCTGAGCAATAAATAAGACCAACCATAGGCTTTTGTTTGAGTTTTGAAGCCGTTTGGGGTCCCGTCGATGCTTCACTTGATTTTGCTGCGGGGAAAATGCCGAGCTTTGATATGTGGCCAAACGATGTCTGATTGACCTGAAATTTGACGGGGAGCCTATTGGAGTCATTTTGAGACGTTCCATGGCCTCCGTTTTGGATGTCATGATCCCGGGTTGCTCCGCCGCCGGTAGGCTTGATTTTCTCTCGGAGCATCGAAACCTGGTCAAACGTTGTCAGAATGACCTGAAATTTGACGTGCAGCCTTTTGGAAGCATGTTGAAGCCACTCATGCACTTGGTTTGATGAGCGAAGGCTTCGGTGGTTCCCGCCGCCGGGAGGCTTGATTTTGCTGCTCGAGCATTGATGGAGGGTCAAACGTTGTCGGTTTGACTTGAAATTTGGCATGGAGCCCTTTTGAGACATGCTGGAGTCATCTGTAGGCTCTGATCGAAGTTTTGACGTCTCCGATGATGTCGCCGCCGAGAGCTCCTGTTTAGCTGTTGGAGAAGTGAAGTTAGGCCAAATGTTGTTGAAATGGCCCGAAACTTCATGTGTACTCTTCTCTTGGCTATCTTGAAGGATCTTGCAGTTTTTGTTTGATTCTGACAAGATTTGATTTTTTGGAGAAATTGCATTGCCTATTTATGGCAGGTTGCGACTTCATGCAGCTTTCTTGATGTTGAAGAGGCAAAGTGACATTTTTGGTGTCAACAAATGCCCCCTCGAGGTACAGCGACGAGTTGCTTGACTTTTGTAGTCGATGTGCCTCGAAGAGATTTTTGAAGGAGAGCTTGTGTCTTGACCAAGAGTCTTTGAGCAATCTTTCCTTTGGTAGAGTAGCCTTTGAGTTTCCAGGGGAATTTTATGGTAGTGAAAGGAATCACACACCATCTCGAGGCAAAGTTTTGAAGCTGACATCAGGGATGTGGATTTGGGCTTTTGTTTTTGACCTTGTGACCTAACAAGCTGTATGTGGCAGGTTAGGGGGTCGGGTTTTGGTTTTGATCTTGTGACCTAACAAGCTGTATGTGGCAAGTTAGGGGACCAGGCTTTGGTTTTTGGTCACTCTTTGGGACTGTGTGGGTCCATTGGAGTGGTTTGGATTTTTGTGGAATGTCAATTTCAATATTTTGGCTCAATTTGGTTTATGAGGCTGGATGGTTTGATTTTTGGAAGCTCATGGGGCTTGGAATTTTTTTTGTATGGTTCAATCAACTCAAAAGAGGCATGGAACCATTATTGTATGCTCTTGGTAAGAGGGATTTTTTTTTTCCTGACTAAAAGCCCATTTTTTTTTTTTTTAAGTGCCTAGGTGGTCAAACCTGGCTCATATGGGCTAACCCATGGGACCTTAAGCTTTTTAGGATGGCTTAGATCTCATGTGGGGCCATTTTTATAAAGAATATCTAAAGATATCTCATTTGGATAGAGAATATCTAAAAATATCTTTATGGGAGAGAATCTCTCATCTTCCCTTAATTTGGGAGAGAATATCTCAAAGTATCTTTCTTTTTGGGAAAGAATCTCCAATCTCCTATTTTGTTGGAGAGAATCTCTCATTGATTGATTTTGGGAGAAAATCTCTCAAAGACATCTTTCTTTTTGGGAAAGAATCTTTCTAATTCCTTCTCTTTTGGTAAGGTTACTAATTAGTAATACTTACCTTTCTTCTTTGTTTCCTTCTTTGATTTGCTCTCTCCTATAAAAGCAAAGGAAGGTAGGATCTCTTGCTCTTATTGCTTTCTTTTGCAACAATCTCAAGAGAGCTCCAAGACCAAGAGTGCTTCTTCTTCAAGGATCTTCAAGCTTTTTCCTTCTTCTTCTCCATCAATGGCTTCGAGTAAGTTTTCTCTCTTTTTCTTTCAAGAAAACTCCATGTAGAGAATAGGATGGTAAAAAAAAGAAAGTTTCTCTCTTTTTTTTTTCTTTCTTTTCTTTCTATTCTTCTTCTCTTTTTTTTTTTTTTTGAGAAAGTTTCTTTTTTTTTTGTTCTTTTCTTTCTCCCCCCCTTTTTTTTTTTTGGAAAGTTTCCCCTTTTTTTTTTTTGAGAAAGTTTCTTTTTTTTTTTTTTTTTTTTTGCTCATCATGATAATGCGTTTTTTATGCAAATCTAGATGTTCATGCATGTACTTTTTGTAGATTGAGCATGATAGCATACCTGAAAATCTTTGCAAATTTGGGAATTTGGAGCTCGCAGTGATGTTGAGCCCTTCTTGATTTTGCGGAGATTTTGAGGTTTCGAAAGTTTGGAGTTTCGGAGCCCGCAGCAATGTTGAGCCCATCTTCAAAACTTTCTATTTCTTTCGGGGTATTTCCCTTTTCTTCGGAATTGCCCCGGAGTCATGCCAAAATTTCGCCAGATTTTTGGTGGGACTAAGTGACCCCTTTTTTTTTTTTTTTTTTTTTTAGCGAAATCCTATCATTTTGATGACGATCTTTTTCTTTTCCAACCTTCGCAGGTGGTTCCTCCAGAACGAACAAGGGTAAAGAGCCTGCTACAAGCGTACCTCGTCGATCCGCCAAATCTTCTAATGTGGCCGTTCAGCAGGCCTGGGAGAAGGTATGATTCTTCCTTTTTCTTTTTCTGCTTCTTTCATGGGGCTTTCCATGTTCTGATTTGTTTTCTCACTCTGCTGCTGCTTTTTTTTTTTTTAGCAGAGGATGAAGACTTGGCGATGCCTGAGGTTCCGACCGATGAGGCGGTGATGGAGCCGGTTATGGCATCTGAAGAAGAACCGAGGGACTTTGGAATGATTCCAGAATCTCCAATTGGTATAACTTCTTTCGCTTTCTCTTTTTTTTTTTTGTGCCTGCGACTTGATTTGCTAACATTTTTCGTGTCAGCTGACTGGCCACAAGATTCCGATGACTTTGAACCATCAATGGACGCAAATGTTGATGATGCTTCCGATGAGTTCATGGAGGAAGAGAGTGTTCCGCCAGTCGTCGAAGAAGGTACTTTGTAGTGATGACCCTGATGGTTTTTTTTAACAGGATCATATTCATACCTTTTAGTATTTCATTTGCAGGTTTTGAAGTGACAGAAGAGAGTCCATCGCTTCCTTCAGAACCAGAGCAAGCGATGCCAGAGGTCGATCCGGAGGTAGAGACTCCTACAACCAGTTCTGACCCGATAGAGGAGATACCTCATGCTGAGATTCCTTCTCCAGTGGCTCCAAGTGGAAAGAGTTTTTTTGTTACTCTTCCAATGGGACATGACATGAGCAGCCGATCAGCGGAGAAGGGTGAATCTTCATCCAGTTCGTCTCTTCAATTTGCGAAGAAGGTACTGGCTCGGGTTTTGAGTTCTTGGGTCAAGACTCTCCTTTCTGGACACTTGGAGGCAGGATTTGGCATGATCCCACATGTATAGGAGATTCTGACTGACACCGAAGAGGTTGGTCTGGATGTCACAGGTGCCAGGGCGATCGTTGATAGGATCATTGCACTGGGTGACAAGTGGTTTGAGACCATGGATTTCCCTGACGACCAATTCTTCAAGGAGATGTTCTTGGACCCTGCTGATAAGGCTAAGTCTGACCTGAATGAGGCTACACAAAGCAAGAAGCAGCTAGTTCGGGAGAAGAACAAGGAAGAGCTAGCCATCATCGGATTGAGGCATGACCTTAACGTCCTTGATAGGGAAGTTGAGGAGGCCAGGAAACGTCTTGAGCATTTGAAGGCACAAGTCGATGCTAAGTGGGCTGCTATAACAGAGGCTCGTGACAGGGAGAGTACTCTGATTCGCAGGGTTGCAGATGCCGGTCAAGTTCTCGAGAGGAGGACTCTAGAAAACGAACGATGGCAAACTGCTGGGGAAGAGCTTCCCGGTGTAAAAGAAGGGTTACGGCATTCGCCAGCATCTCATGGCAAGTTCCTGAAGAAGCGTGCCTTGGAAACTCTGACGGCTGAGGCCAAAAGTTTGCTTGAGGAGCTGAAGCTTTGGCTGGAGACCATTTTTGGCTGAGCTCCTGATTTTTTATAGCAGAAACCATTCTTCTTTTTTTTTTGGTACCACATGTATTTTTTTGGTACTTTTTTTTTTAGTGCTTGTGAACACTTTCCTTTTTTTTTGGTACCACATGTATTTTTTGGTACTCTTTTTTTTTTTTTTTTTTTTCCCTACGCTCACTCAAATCTTTTTGTGATGAAAGCGATTGCTAAATGGGATTTGATTAAAAGCTTTGTCATTTTGTGAAAATCTTTTGTCAAATAATTGTTTTGGTAGGGGAAACAAATTTGGTTGTGGCGTGAAAGCCGATTTTGAGATGGCATGGAAGCCGAAATTTTATGGCGTAAAAGCCAAAATTTGGGTTGGCATGGAAGCCGAAATTTTGTGGCATTTACAGCCAGTTTGGTGGCATTGATAGCCAATTTGTGGCATTTATAGCCGGTTTGGTGGCATTGATAGCCATTTTTTTGAAAGCCAAGTTTTGGTTTGTCGGCGTGAAAGCCAATTTTTTGTGGCATTGATAGCCGGTTTGTGGCATTTATAGCCGGTTTTGACATGAGAGTCAGGTTTTTTTTGTGTGTGGCATTTATAGCCGATTTGGTGGCATTGATAGCCGGTTTTTGGCAAAAGAGCCAGGTTTTGGCATTTATAGCCAGATTTTTTGGCTTTCAAAATGCAGGATCGACTAAATGTCGCCTCCCCGCTGAATGGTCTTGCAAGTATCGATGGAATGTCGCTTCCTTGCTCATTCGGTTTTGCGAGTATTGATGGAATGTCACTTCCTCGCGGGTTAGGTTTTGCAAGTATCGATGGAATGTCGCTTCCTCGCGAATTGGGGTGCAAATATCGACTAAGCGTCGCTTCCCTGCTTTTCCCAAAACTTTTGATTTTGCGGGTACTGACTTGATGTCGTTTCCCCGTGATTTTTGAAATTTGAGGTTTTCTCGAACCTTTGAAATTTGGGTTGTGGATATCAACTGAAATGTTGCGTCTCCACGATTTTAGAGGTTTTGGAAGTATCGAATGGGGTTCGCATCCTTCCGATTTTTTGAGTTTTGCGAGTATCGACTAAGTGTCACTTCCCCGCGGTTTTTGAAAAACCATTTTTTTTTGTTTAAAGACACGAGGGTCGTAAATTTTGACCTAAAACCATTTGGCGGTAAAAGGTAAGGTGGACTAGGGTGGAAATCCCTGAATCCGGATTTTTGTTTCAAACCATGAATTTTGGTTCAAGGATCGAAAGTTTTGGTCAAGTCAGGGAGAGGCTCCTAAACTTGGATTTTTTTGTTTTTGAACAATGAAACGATGAAAGTAAGCATTGTTTTTGAATCTCTAGAAATTTTGACATTTGATATGAAAATTTTAAAGAGAGTGGGTTTGACGAGCGAGTACCTGAGAACAGGTTTTGGCCATACAGGCATTGCTCTTACCCAGTTGGGTAAGTCTTCAAGGGTAGTACCGCTTCAAGAACTTGCCGTTGATAGGCAGCATACATCTGTCGCCTTCCATGTTTAGGAGGGCATATGCGCCATTGGAGAAGACCTTGTCGATGACGTAGGGTCCCTCCCATTTTGGTTCAAACTTGCCTTTGGACTTGTGAGCGAAGACCATTGGTCTTTTTACCGCAAGAACCAAGTCACCCCTTTTGTAGGCGCGTTGCCGGACCCTTTTGTCAAAAGATCCTACCATGCGTGCTTGGTAAAGTTCAATGCTTTGTCTAGCTTCGAGCCGTCTCTCATCGAGATTGTCCAGCTCATGAAGTCGTAATTTCGCATTGCTTTCTTGAGTCATGTCATTTTGTAGAGATACCCTCAGAGAAGGAATTTGTACCTCTAGGGGCACGACAGCTTCGCATCCATAGACCAAGGAGAATGGTGTGCTATGGGTTGGTCCTCGAACGGTGGTTCGATAGGCCCACAAAGCTTCAGACAATTTGTCGCTGCAGTCTCTTTTGTGACTAGAGACCATTTTCTTGAGGATTTTGCAGAGTGTCTTGTTGAAGGCTTCTGCTAATCCGTTTGCTGCCGGATTGTATGGAGTCGAAGGACAGCTTTGGATTTTGTATTTGTCGCAGAACCTGTAGAATCGATGATCCCGGAATTGTGGTCCGTTATCATGGACGAATCTTTTGGGTATGCCGAAACGACAAATGATGTTGGTGCGCAGGAACTGAAGAACTGATGAGGTCTTCATTTCGTTGAACGCAAATGCTTCTGACCACTTGGAGAAATAATCCGTAGCGGCGAAGATGAAGCGATGACCTTTGCTTGAAGGGGGAGAAATAGGACCTATAATGTCCATGCCCCATGCTTCAAAAGGCCATGAGATTGCTGTAGGATGCAGCCACTCTGGAGGCATGTGAATGTAGTCTCCATGAACTTGGCATTGTTGGCAGCGCTTAGCAAATTGCATTGCGTCGGGTACCATGGTAGGCCAGTAGTAACCCAACCTTTTTATCTGATCATAGAGCTTAGGACTTGCCTGATGGGCTCCACAAAGACCAGCATGAACTTCTTTGAGTGTTTCTTCGGCCTCTTGTTGTGACAAGCAGCGTAGAAGTACTCCGTTGAAGGATTTCCTGTAGAAGATTTTTGAAGGAATATCCAAATGAAAGTTTGGGGCTCGCCTTTGGATGCTGACCCGTTCTTTTGGATCTTCAGGTAGGATTCCGAACATAGTGTAATCAATGAACGGATCCCTCCAGTCGCCGATTGAAGGTTGAAGGATAGAGATCCGACTTCCAACCACTCGGTGGCATTCAGCAACTGCTTGGTGTGTGTTAAGAGGAGGGAGGATCCTTCTCTCGCACACTGTAATTTGCATGTTTTCCCCTTCCTGGATCGCCATTGATGCGGCAAGTCCGGCCAGGGCATCTGCACGGATGTTTTCACCTCTACGAATGTGGGTGATGTTGCAGATGTCAAACTTTTCCAGAAGTGATTGTGCCTTGTTGTAATAAGGCAGCAGATCAGGCTTCCTGACTTCATATTTCTGATTCATCTGGTTGACGATCAGTTGAGAGTCTCCAAAGACTTCCAGCATAGTGATACCGGATTCGATGGCGAGTTCCAATCCTAGGATCAGAGCTTGGTATTCAGCTGCATTGTTTGTGCATGGTTCCAATAGCTAGAAAGCGTGTGGAATCATGCATTTGTCGAGGCTAACAAAGAGGATGCCAACTCCCGAGATCAGCTTTCTGTTTTCATTTGTCCTGGTCGCACCGTCAAAGTACATGTCCCAGGAGGCATTTGGTGAGGAAGTCTACACGTTGTAGACAGGTTCGTCTGGGAGATCAGCTCTGAGTGGTGAATCTTTAGGCAATGGATGCTCTGCGAGGAAATCTGCCAGAGCTTGGCCTTTGATTGCTTTTTGTGGCACATACCTAATATCAAATTGTGATAGAAGGATGGACCATTTTGCCAGTCGGGCATTGAGAGAACCGGCCTTTGTGACAAGGACCTTCAAGAGGTTGATCCTCGAGACCAGGTAGACTGTGTTGGAAAGCAGATAGTGACGTAGCTTTTGTACGGCGAACATCACTGCAAGGCATTCTTTTTCGACTGGAGAGTAGCGATGCTCTACACCTACTAGCATGCGGCTGAGGTAGTATAGAGCAGCTTCTTTTCCCTCACCATTCTCTTGTGCAAGCAGAGCGCCTACAGAATGATCAAGAGCTCTTGTGTACAAGATGAATGGTTTTCCAGTGGCAGGGGCAGCTAACACTGGAGGTTTGGTCAGGTATGACTTGATATCTTGAAATGCGGCTTCGCAGTCGGCATCCCAGACAAAGTCTACACCTTTTTTCATCAATCGAGAGAATGGACGGCATTTCCCCGAAAGATTGGAGATGAACCGTCTGATGTAGGCCAATCTCCCTTGAAGCCCTTTTAATTCTCTCAAGGTTCTTGGAGAGGGCATTTCTAGAATAGCCTTGACTTTTATGGGGTCAAGTTCTATTCCAGCTTTCCGAACAAGGAATCCGAGAAACTTACCCGACGAGACGCCGAAGAAGCATTTTAGAGGATTCATCCGCAGTTTGTGTTTGCGAAGTCGGAGGAAGACTTCCCGAAGATCTTTGAGATGGTCTTCTTTTCTTCTGCTTTTGACGGCGAGGTCATCAACGTAACATTCGACCGTCTTGTGCTGCATATCTTGGAATATTTTCATCATAGCCCTCTGATATGTGGCACCAGCATTTTTCAGACCAAATGGCATGACAGTGTAGCAATACACGCCAAACGGAGTCCGAAATGAAGTGTGTTTTTCATCCTCGGGATGCATCTTTATCTGATTGTAACCAGAGAAGCCATCCATGAATGTCATTCGCTCGAATCCGCAGGTATTGTCAATCATCACCTCCGGTATGGGTTGCGGGAATTCATCTTTAGGGCAAGCGCCATTCAAGTCTCTATAGTCAATACAGACTCTGATTTGCCCATTTTTCTTTGTCACGGGGACAATGTTGGCCAACCATTCTGGATGTTGTTCCTTACGGATGAAACCGACGCTTTTGAGCTTTTGAACTTCTTGTTCAATTTTATCCATCACATCTGGACGGAATCTTCTTTGGCCTTGTTTGACAGGTTTGATTTCTTCTTGAAGGTTGAGTTTGTGGACTGCTACTTTGGGGTCTAAACCAGGCATTTCAGCGTAGGACCATGCAAAGCAATCAACGAACTCACGAAGAAAAGCGATATACTCGGGTAACTCATCATCCTTTATATTCTTGCTTATGAATACAGGACGTGGGTTATCTGGTGTTCCCAAGTCTATCTTTTCAACAGGATCTTCTGTCGGAAGGTTCGAAGGTGGTTCCTCCACAATATTTTCAGAGGCTTCCAACTCAACGAAACCTTCTGGAGTTTCAACTGCATTACCAGACCAAGGCTCTGTTCCTTTCCATGGATTTTCTTGATTGGTGATCTCCTCAAGGCTTGCTATGAGATAGTCACAATCGCCTGTTGAGTCTGGTATTTCTTTTGGAGACGAGGGTTCTTCTGGGTCAGAATAGCACAAGTCTGTATTATCGGGCGATTCCTCTTCATCATCAGAGAAATCGTACCAATTGGATGAGCTTCCTGGATCTTTGTCAGGTAACTCTTTAAAGAGATATCCAGGGAGATCGATGTCTTCGTGGACTTGAGATGTTGAGGCTTGGTCGGTAAAACGACTTTTAAGCTTTTGTGTCAACTGTCTCAGAGGAGTGTCGGGATCATACCCTAACCCATATGAAGACTTTTCTACATATCCGTAGAGTCTCCAATCTTCCAGCTGGCTTTTGGTCAAGGCGGGCTCCAATGGCGTGAGAATACCGCGGCCTTCTCCCAAACCGACTGGGTTCTGAGCGTCAAAGCCCATTTTCTTCATGATAGCTTGTGCCACAGGACTATATAGAGATAGTTGAGGCATACCTTCATTTTGGAAAGGTTCAAGCAGAGAACTTGATGAAGAAGCATCCGATCTATAAAAGAAGATCGGTCTTTGCTTTGGTGATGTTGCCGGAACAACAAAGGTAGCAGACGTAGGATCTTCTACATCAGCAGGTGTCTCCATCGGAGTGAGAGCAGGCTGAACTTGCTGAGTGTCAGCTTGGCTTGACGATGCATCGTCTTCTGGCTCTGAGTCCGAGTCTGTGTCTTGCATGATAGACACGAGAGAGACAACAAATTTGCCCCCAGGCTTTTGTTTCGCCTTCTTCACTCTGGTTGTGATGACCAAAGGTTTTGAAGATTTGAGGGTGATGACGAAGGGAGGTTGACTACTCTCTTCTAATTTGCCGCAGGGTTTGCTTTCTTCCGGTGATTTTTGAGGGGCCTTGCCTTTATCTTTCTGGAGATTTTCAGCAGGGGGTGCTATTTCCTCTTTTTCTTCTTTTTCGCCTTCATACATTTGGGAGTCTGCGAAGTGGACTTCTTTACCTTTGAAGGGTTTTCTGTCCGCAAAGACTCGATGTACCATGCCGTCGTCGCCGACGAACTTGATGCATTGATGTAGAGTTGAAGGGACAACACCGTTCTCGTGTATCCAAGGACGTCCGAGAAGGATGTTGTAGCATGAGGGGGTTTTTATTGCATACACAGTGACCTCAGAGATAAGATCACCGATTTGCAATTTGAACCTGATTTTGCCGATAGGCCTTTGAGTGCTCCCATCGTATCCAAAGATAGATACAGATGTGTGGCTTAGCTTGCTGGGTGGGATGCCCAACTCTTCAAGAGCCGAAGTGGAGATAAGGTTGAGTGCAGAACCTGGGTCGATCTGAACTCTATGTATCGGCATTTCTTTGATGTACCCTGTGAAGTACAGGGGTCGGTTGTGCCTTGCTTCGCCAAGTAGGAGGTCTTCCTTAGTGAAGGCGATGGTTGCACTGGCTGCCTTTTGAACCGAGAGGCATTGGATGCATGATCCCTCGCTTTTCTCTTTTTCTCCTTTTAAGGAGGTTTCTGAGTTTTTGACCCGGTAGTCCATTTCAATTTGGAGGACTTGTGGGGCATGTTTGTCGACATCCTCATTCAGTTTTTGTAATTCTGAGATGAGATTATCACGAGTGCGTGGAGACGTTCGTAATAAATCCAGGATGTGAAGACGTGCAGGTATGTGTTTGAAGTGCTCAACCAAGTCATACTTGAAAGCCTCCTTAGGGCCTGCATGTTCATCATTGTTGCCACTGGGGGCGCTTAGAACATCTTTTCCCGAAGGATTTATATAAGTAAAGGAAGATTGGTTGTAATTCTTGTGGTAGTCCCGGCCAGAGCGGGTGCCTCTACCAACTTCGAGAGCTTCTTGAGAAGGATCTTCGTTTGGAAGATTGTCTTCAGGATCAAGAGGCTGTCGTTTTTCATCTACTGGGGATGTATCTACAGCAGAGTTGCCATCCTCAGTGATTGTGTTGCACGGAGCATTTTCCGGGAGCAAGTCCTGAACAGCATCCAGCAGCTTTTCTTCTTCGTTGACCCATCCATCACCCCAAGTTGGGTTTTCTTCATGATGATGAGTCGGGAATAATGTGTATCCTGAGGTCACAGTCTCAGGAGAAGAAACCTGAGAGGGTGTCATCTCTGTGAAAGTCACGTGAGACGAGGTAGCTCCAGAGGATACATTGCTAGGCGTCGTCGGAGTGTAGGTAATCTCATCAGACGACGCTTCAGAAGAGCTATAGTCTTGATATATTACATTACAGGAAGCTCTGATAGGAGATGTTGCCTGCTCGGAGTCAGACTCATCCTCGGATGTAAGAGGATCGTCTATCCAGCAATGTTCTCCATTTTCAGGAGTTAAGGGTGGAGGTACCTGGTGAGCTTCAGGGACTTCCGGCTCTGGATTGTGAGGAATCTCGTTAACACGATCTTGCTCTTGTTCTAAAGCGAGACGCTGCAAGATCCTTGCATATTATTCAAGATCAGGCATGGGAGCCAGATCCTCTTCTTCGTCTTCTCCGTGTGGCTCAACATAGTTGATTTCCACTGGAGCAATGACAGGTGCTGGGTTAACAGCATCTTCTTGTGCTGCCTCTTGATCTTCTTCATCATCAGACCAGGATCCTTGTGGTTGCAAGGGGTTATACCAGATTACTGGCATAAGGTGAGTTTCAGGAACCCATTCTTCGTCGGAGAGATACTCTCCTGTTTCAAGAGATTCCTCCCACTCGCCGGTGTAGTTGGGCTCGAATCCATCGTCGGTGTCGCTGGACTCGTATCCATCAATGGAGAATCCAACTACCGAGTTGCAAGAGTATAATGCCCCCTGCATGGCTTCTTTTTTGAATTGAGGTGGCATGAAATCACTAAGAGTGAAGTTTCTTACCGCCTTTGAAGTCTCTGGAAGGGACGTTTTTGTTGCCCCGAGTGAAGTGGTAGAGGAGGCCTCTGCCTTTTCATGGACTTCTTGTTTTGGCTGGGTCTTCTCTTGCCGTTTGAGCCTGAGGAGATGTTTCCTAGCCTGCCTTCGCTGTTGAGCTGTCGGCTTTGTTTTTACGATCTCCCAGTTTTCATCTTCCAGGAGATCGGGATGTACCCATATGGGTTGTCCGTCTGGTGTCGGGCATGGAACCAACACTTCGGACGTTTGAATTCTTTTTATCACCTTGAAGGAAGTAGTGATCTTCTTCTTCGGTGATTTTGGTGTTTGTCCACATGACACCATGTTGACGGAGGCAGTCCCATAGTTTTTGTCAAAGGTGATGACTCCGTTTTTCCACATCTCGTTTATCTTCTCTCTCACAACAAAGCATTGATTGAGAGGATGCGAGACCATCTGGTGGTATGGACAGTACCGAGGATCATTGGTTTTGCCAACGTCTCCAGGTCTTTTGGGCTCTGGCAAAATGAGTTTGCCATTTGCTAGGAGAGCCTCAAAGATTTCTTCAACGTCTTCATCGAACGGATATTTCTTTTCTACTCGCTCTTTGAAGGCATCAGAGAGTTCAGGTCTCTTACCTGCAGCTCTATTTTCAGCTTTCTTTGGTTGCTGAGGAGCTGACTTGGTTTGCACATTAAGGACCTCTTTCTTCTTTGGTTTGGAGGTTGCAATGGCGGTTGGCTCTTTTCTTGATGACTTCTGACTGTTGAGGTCTTTAATCACCGTTTCAGCTTCCATAGAAGCTTCCAGGAGTTCTCCCAGGTTTTTTGATTTGTTGCCGATGATCATGGAGCGTATTCTGGCTCTCATGTTGTTTCGGCAGATGTCGACTAGCGACGCTTGTGGCAATACATCCGAGCATTTGTACGCCATTGCTTTCCACTTGTGAATGAAGTCATAAGTCGACTCATTCTCTCCCTGTTTTAAGCTGCAGAGCTGAGCCATGGTAACATGATGATCCTCACCTTGGAAGTGGGTCAGGAAGCGTGTCTCTAGCATGGCCCAGTTTTGAATGGAGTTCTCCGGCAGAGTGGAGTACCAATCGAAGGCCGTACCTTTTAGGGTATTTGCAAAGAGGCGGATCTTGAGTGCATCTTGATCCGCGATAGCTCCCGTCAAAATCTTGAAGTGGATGACGTGCTGTCTGGCTAATCCTTTCCCCGTATATGTTTGGAGAGTAGGATGCTTGAATTTTGTGGGGAACGGGACCGAGTCCATCCATAAAGGATATGGTGGCTTGATCCCATGCTCTTTGAGTATATCCTCTTCTTTAGCTTTGGCGAGGATACTGTCTACGTCCTTTTTGGTAAGGGCGCGTGACTCATTTTCTTCACCATTTCCCTCGTTATTGCTATGATTCGGAGGAGGCTCATTGTTCACCTGATTTTGGAAAACAAGGAGAAGGTTTTCCATCAGAGTTTCAATCCTCTGCTGGCCTTGTTCCAACTGCTGGATGCGTGTGAGCGCATCATCTCGAGGTGGATTCTGAGGTGGTGGCTCAGAACTTGTAGCCAAGACGTTCATCCCTCGGGATTCGAACGAAGAAATCGTCCTGGTGACCGAGCTGGGGCTCATTCTTTTTGATGAAGAGCTTGATGAAGGGTTACTCTCCCGTCCTTGGCTTGAAGGGGCAGGAGATTCTTCAGGATGTCTTTGTGTCCTGGTGACGCTACGGGTCACCGGACGTCGGACATGGATTTTTGATGCTGACCTTTGGCGTCTTCTGGTTTTTCCAACCATATGGACGGCAGCAACTTGGTCGGGTCTTTCTTTTTCGACCCATTTGTGGGAGACTTGAAGTGTAGGAGGCTGGGTCCGTTGCTTCTCTAGTCTCTTCTGTCGATATGACGCACGGCGACGTGCTCGACAAGCGATTTGAGCTTCAGTCAGCTCTGGCTGGGCTCTGACGATGAAGGATGTGCTCCCTCGGGCGCAGCAGCCGAGCTTGTCTTCTTTGTGGTTGGGCAAGGACAGGATGCGGACCCGGTCCTTTGCCTGTTGCAGCGAAGCTTTAAACCTTTCGAGTTCGGCCCCTGTAGAGATAAAGGGTCGAACTGAAGGAGTGTAGGCCTTGGCAGGTGCTTGTAGAGGCCTGGTGATGCGTGATCTGATTCTGGGCCTGTAGGAACAAGCCGGCTCATGCTGTGTTGACTTGGGAGTCAGGTTGGAGATGGGTCTCTCCTCTTTCATGTAGGCAAGAGGGTAGAACTGGTTCTCCTTGAGTGGGGCCAGGTATGCTGGCTTGGTGGAGGTTTGAGACCTTCTTTGTTTTGGGGAAGGTCTTGGAGACCAAGTCTTAGGGTAGACCTGGTTGGTTGTTGGTCGAGGCTTCGCGGGGCTGCCGCGCGCTTCAGGCTTTTGGGCGCTCGCCTTTGGTGTCACGGGAGTGACACGTTGAGAGGCGATTTTCTGCCTTTTGGCAGGCGCAGTTTGTTCTTCGGGAAGTGGGAATGGTCCCAGCGTCCCAAAGAAGATAGTCCGGGGAGTCGAGGTCGACCCGGAGTTCAGAGAGTTGCCGAGGGAGTTGACGCTTCGGCAGCTGACAGGGCGCTTATGAGTGCGCGTGCTTTGCTTCTGTTGAAGCATGAGTTGGTGCTTGTTCTCATCGAAGATAATGGGTTAACGCTGCCATTGTTAGTTTTGAAAAAGTTCTGAAACAAGACCACATCCATTAGTAATCACAAGAATATAATGATCATAAATGGGGAATTCTATGATTTTGTCTTTTCAAATCGCTCAAGGGACATGTCCCAAGCAATATGAAGAAGGCAAAAAGCCATAGAGGGTACAATTATTCTGGTTGCAAGCATGGTAGGCTCGAAATGAGCGTTCCAATGACTGCTAGAAGCAATTGTATACCTAAATTCGACTTATCGAGAAGCGGAGCTTGCTCGAGATAAGAAGAATATAAGGTAGGAGTTACAAATGTGCCGGTCACAGATACAGTAGACCCTGAAAGGGCGTACCAGTACTGCTATGCACAAATGTTGGAGATCGCATCCATGAGATGGGATTCTTTGTTTTGAAAGGTCAGAAATGGATTCGTCAAAGAGAGCAGGTGGCATTCCGATTCAAATACGGGCTCAACGATTTCCGCGAGCGCCAGTACTCAGAAGGGAAGAGACCACAATTTCTCGAATCTGAATCCAAAAGTGACGAGTTTTTTTTTTTTGAAATGTCAAGATTGGTTCCATCAAGGAGAGCAAATGGTATTCTGATCTGAACACGGTCTCGGCGATTTCCGCGAGCGCCAGTGCTCAGAAAAGAAGAAACCAAAATTTCTCAGATCTGAAATCAAAAGTGACGAGTTTTTGGAGATTTTTTTTTAAATGATTTTTTTTATTTTTTTATTTTTATTTTTTTTATTATATATATATTTTTTTTAAAAAAAATATTTTTTATTTATTTATTTTTATTTTTATTTTTTTTTGAAGATTTTTTTTTAAGATTTTTTTTTTTGAAAATCTTTTTTTTTTATTTTTTTATTTTTTTTATTTTAATTAATTTTTAAGATTTAAAGACGAGAGAGTACACATAGGCCTCCTAACCCGGTCTTATGAAACCTCAATTGATAGAATTGCCCCCAGGTAAGGGTAGAATTACTTAATGAACCCGTTTGGAGGACCCTTGCCTAGAACAGTCAAGCTGTCTCCACACTCTGGACAAGGCTTTTCTTGAATCAATCGTGATCAAAGAACGCAATTGGTTTAACCTTAGTGGTCTATGTCTTTTTTTATAAAAAAATCCCAAATAGACTCATCGAAGAGAAACGATGGCCCAAAACCTTAGTCGAACGGGCTCAACATTTCTGCAAGCACCAAAGAACGATAGGATAGGATCAAAGTTTCTCAATTTTGAATCCAAACTAAGAAAGTTGATTTTTTATTTATTTATTTTTTTTTTGAAATCTCTAATGAACTCATCGAAGAGAAACGATGGTCCAAAACCTTAGTCGAACGGGCTCAACATTTCTGCAAGCACCAAAGAACGATAGGATAGGATCAAAGTTTCTCAATTTTGAATTCAAACTAAGAAAACTGATTTTTTTTTTATTTTTTTTTTTTGAAATCTCTAATGAACTCATCGAAGAGAAACGATGGTCCAAAACCTTAGTCGAACGGGCTCAACATTTCTGCAAGCACCAAAGAACGATAGGATAGGATCAAAGTTTCTCAATTTTGAATTCAAACTAAGAAAACTGATTTTTTTTTTAATTTTTTTTTTGAAATCTCTAATGAACTCATCGAAGAGAAACGATGGTCCAAAACCTTAGTCGAACGGGCTCAACATTTCTGCAAGCACCAAAGAACGATAGGATAGGATCAAAGTTTCTCAATTTTGAATTCAAACTAAGAAAACTGATTTTTTTTTTTTGAAAAGAGAAAGAATGGAAACAAACTCAAAGAAATAAAAATTTCCAAAAAATCCCATCTCATTTTTTTTTAGGATGCAAAATCCAACATAGGCTACCAGCTAGAAAGTAGCCAAGGAATCCGGAAAAGAAGTATAAGCATAGAGCAAAAAGTATGATATGCAAATATTTCATTTCCAAGCACCGTGTTCTCAAATGAACGAGTCCCACCGGGTGTGCCAGCTTGATGGAACGCGCTCCGAGGCGCCGTGGGGCGGCTACCGGGGTCGGCGGAACATGGGAGTCTGTCGGGTCCGGCCCTTTCGCGCCCTGGCGGGCCTGAAGCGTGTTTCAACATTTCTTTTGTGTGGGTGTGCCAGATTTTCTATTTTACTTGGAATTGCAAGTGGTAATCCGGAGATCAACCTTCGCAAGTAAAAATGAAATCAACTTCTTTCAAGTTTTCCATTGCACAAATATTTAAGAAAAGAGACATTTTCTTGATTTGCCGTGAAAGGCGATTTTGTTTGGCATTTATAGCCGATTTTGTGGCGTTTATAGCCGATTTTGGCGTTTATAGCCGATTTACAATTCTTATCAATAATGAAAGACAAGAGTTGTGATTTTTGTCTCCTTTAGAAAAATACAAACTACAATGAAAAACAAGAAAAGGAGGATCTAACTTCTCAGGAGATTGTGGGGGACTCGTTCAGATTGACGGTCGCAAGCCACGTGTGGGCTTCGCCATCATCCATGCAGATGAGAACAGAAGATGCTCTTGATTCGCTTGGCTTGGCTATAACCTCAGGTTTTTAGAGGACAAAGACCAAGAGAAGGTCCTATGTCCAATAAAAAGCTAAGTAGACGGGCTGAAAAGCCATGTCTAAGCCATTGGAGGCAGCGGGAGAAGGCAAGGACCTTGGGGGGGGGGTGCCCCCCAAGGGACTTTTGTCACCTTGTAGTGGTGGCCGGTGCAGAACTTCAGCAGAGTTTTTCTCTCTTTTTTCTTTCTCTGGATACGTGCTCTGGATTCTTTCCGATCGATCGATCTCGATTTTCTGATTCTTTTCTCCGCCCTCAATTTCAATGGAATGCTCTCCTATTTATAGGCTTTTGGTAGCCATTTAGGAGAGTTTATGAGCTTTAATTGCTTTAATGAGAGGAGTTACAAGATTTATTTCTTGATTTTGTAACTCCTTTTTCCTTGAATCTGATTGGCCGATGGAGATTAAGGGCTTTTAATCACCTTAATTACCATAATGGGAGGAGTTTCATGGGTTAAATGCCATGAATCAATTGACTTGTAACTCCCAAATGCTTGCTTCTGATTGGGCCGTCCAAAGAAATGAATTAATGACTGCAATAAAGCTAGTCAATTAACCACATTAATTGGTCGCCGAGCGGTCGAAGAGTCGCGGGCCATGCCGTGTCTTCTGGAATTCTTCTGGCGATGATCATCGATGGATCTACATGCTGATCGACATCGGATGAACATGTAACTTCAGACATTGATAGCTAAGAACGGGCCGGTGACATCTGTCTTGTCGATTTCACGATCGGTCGGACAGAAAGTGCACTTTCTTGGTCAGCCGGTTGGCGATCTTGGAGCGATCACTGATGATTTTATGCTTTTGGAGGTTGACCCGTGATTTTGACGGATGTCGTCGGATATGAGTCAATTTCAAGCACTAAAAATCACATTTTCAGGAAACACAGGGGCCAAAGTGCGCGAAACGCGAAAAAGGACGGAAAAACGGGTCACCGGCGGAAAATCCGGTGACCCGAACTTCCATGGTCGCCGGCGACCATGGGCCATGGTCGCAGGGGCCTGCGACCCTGGGGGAATTTTCCCCTTCGGAGCCCGTTTTGCGGTCGTTTTGAGGTCTTTTTCGTCACCGTTTTCTTCTGTATTTTTTCTGACATTTCTTCTTATTTATTGGCTTGATTTCCCTGTAGAAAACCTGATGAGAATCCTTGCATTTTTAGAGTGCAAAGTTTCCAATTTTCCGGGAAAGCCGAAGACTTTGTTGCGTAGAGCTGCTGATTTTCTGCCAGAAGTTGAAACTTGGTCAAACGATGTCGGAATGACCTGAAATTTGAGGTGAAGCCTCCTGAGCAATAAATAAGACCAACCATAGGCTTTTGTTTGAGTTTTGAAGCCGTTTGGGGTCCCGTCGATGCTTCACTTGATTTTGCTGTGGGGAAAATGCCGAGCTTTGATATGTGGCCAAACGATGTCCGATTGACCTGAGATTTGACGGGGAGCCTATTGGAGTCATTTTGAGACGTTCCATGGGCTCCGTTTTGGATGTCATGGTCCCGGGTTGCTCCGCCGCCGGTAGGCTTGATTTTCTCTCGGAGCATCGAAACCTGGTCAAACGTTGTCAGAATGACCTGAAATTTGACGTGCAGCCTTTTGGAAGCATGTTGAAGCCACTCATGCACTTGGTTTGATGAGCGAAGGTTTCGGTGGTTCCCGCCGCCGGGAGGCTTGATTTTGCTGCTCGAGCATTGATGGAGGGTCAAACGTTGTCGGTTTGACTTGAAATTTGGCATGGAGCCCTTTTGAGACATGCTGGAGTCATCTGTAGGCTCTGATCGAAGTTTTGACGTCTTCGATGATGTCGCCGCCGAGAGCTCCTGTTTAGCTGTTGGAGAAGTGAAGTTAGGCCAAATGTTGTTGAAATGGCCCGAAACTTCATGTGTACTCTTCTCTTGGCTATCTTAAAGGATCTTGCAGTTTTTGTTTGATTCTGACAAGATTTGATTTTTTGGAGAAATTGCATTGCCTATTTATGGCAGGTTGCGACTTCATGCAGCTTTCTTGATGTTGAAGAGGCAAAGTGACATTTTTGGTGTCAACATCTAGTACCCATGGAATTCTGAAATGACTGCCAAAACGTAGAAACAAACCGACTGTCTCTATCTGATACAATTGAAACCGGTGTTCCATGTAATCTAGTCACTTCTCTCACAAACAACTTGGACATTTCATTAAATCTCATATCCTTTCTAAATGAAAGAAAATGTCTTGACTTTGTAAGACGATCCACAATCACCCATATGGTATCATGTTGTCTCCTGGTCATTGGTAAACCAGATACAAAGTCCATAGTCAAGTTTTCTCCCTTCCATCTAGGAATATGTGAGGGATGAAGCAATTCAGGCGGTTTTCTATGCTCAAACTTCACACGCTGATAGGTCAAGCATGAAGATACATATCCTGCAATCTCTCACTTCATATTATTCCACCAAAACCTGTCCTTGAGATTTCTATATATTTTCGTACTTCTTGGATGCATAGAATATCAAGTATAATGAGCTTCAAACATTACTCCCTGTTTCAAATCTTCTTGTGCTAGTATACACAATCCGTCTCTAAAATAGAGAACTCCTTCAACCAACACAAAATTTGGCCTTGCTGCGATGTTATCCTTGATTTTCACCAATTTAGGACCTTCAAATTGCTTTTCCTTGATTTGCTTGATAAGAAGAGGTTCAAACACAGACATTGCTGCAACCATTATTCTATTGTCTACCATTTCAATTGACACATCCAAATCTCTAAACTCTTCAATTAAGTGCCATCCACCCACTAGCGATGTCAAGTTAGCAGATTTACGACTCAAAACATCAGCTACTACATTACCTTTTCCATGTATATAGGTGAACGGAAAATCATAATCTTTGATCAACTCCAGCCAACGGCATTGCCTCAAATTAATATCCTTCTGAGTAAATAAATACTGAAGGTTTCTATGATCACAATGAACTTCAAAATTTTCTCCATATAGATAATGCCTCCATTGCTTTAAAGCAAACACAACTACCGCGAGCTCCAAATCATGAGTAGCATAATTCTTTTCATGCTCTCTCAACTGACGCGATCCATAGGCAATGACCTTGCCATTTTGCATCAACACACATCCTAATCCTATACCAGAAGCATCAGAATATATTACAGATCCTCCTCTTCCGTCAGGTAATGACAAGATTGGGGCTGAGACTAATCTCTGTTTCAACATTTGAAAACTAGACTCACATTCATCATCCCATACAAATGGAATGTTCTTTCGAGTCAGTTTTGTCAATGGTGCTGCAATCTTTGAAAAGTCTTTCACAAATCTTCTATAATATCCAGCCAATCCTAAGAAGCTTCGAACTTCTGGAACACTTTTCGGACTTTGCCACTTAGTAATGGCTTCAACTTTTGCTGGATTGACAGCTAATCCTTTACTAGTAATTATGACCCAAAAATGCCACCTGTTGTAACCAAAAATCACACTTCTCTAGCTTTGCAAACAACTGATTATCTCTCAATAACTGCAATGTTGTTCTCAAATGGTGTGAATGTTCTTGCTCTGTCTTTGAATATACCGGGATGTCATCAATGAAGATTACAACAAACTGATCTAAATATGCAACAAAATTCTATTCATCAGAGCCATAAACACTGCATGTTCATTAGTTAATCCAAAAGGCATAACCAAAAATTCATAATGCCCATATCGGGTCCTGAATGTTGTTTTCTGCACATCTTGATCTCTAACATGAATATGATGATAACCAGATCAGAGATCAATCTTAGAAAAATACGCTATACCCTCAAGCTGGTCAAACAACTCATCAATTCTAGGCAAAGGGTATTTATTCTTGATTGTTACCTGATTCAGTTGCCTATAATCAATACACATACGTAGGGTGCCATCTTTCTTCTTGACGAACAATACAGGTGCTCCCCATGGTGAGACACTAGGTTTAATAAAACCTTTGTCGAGCAAATCCTATACTTGTTTCTTCAATTCATGTAATTCTGACAGTGCCATTCTATATGGTGCCCGAGATATAGGTACGGTACCCGGCACAAGCTCTATAGTAAAGTCTACTTCCTTTACTAGAGGCAGACCTGACACTTCTTTCGGAAACATGTCTGGAAACTCACGGACTACAGGAATATTTTCTAATTACTTTTTTGGCTTTTTCTCAGTGATAAATGCAATGTAGCCTTCACAACCACTTCGCATCATTCTTTCAGCCTTTATTGCTGAAACAAGCCTTGTATCAAACTCTCTCTGAGTTCCTTCAAATAAGACATTGGCATTTACTTCATCTACTTTAGAAGTAATGATTTTGCAGAAACAATCCAAACAGGCTCTGTACTTCGCAAGCCACTCCATGCCAAAAATTACATCAAAATCATTCATTGCCAACACTACTAAATCTGCTGGCATTGACACCTCTCCAATTTTAATACTACATTGGGGTACATATAATTCACACACTACTTTTCTTCCCAATGGAGTAGTTACAGTAAATTCATATGATAACTGTCTAATTTGCTTTTGCATATTACAAACAAATGAAGGTGCAACAAATGAATGAGTAGATCCAGGGTCAAATAATGCAACCACTAGTCTATTATGAACAAAAATTATACCTTCCACCACATTAGCTGCAGCTTCAGCTTGTTCCCTATTCGCAGCATATACTTGTCCTGCAACCTGAGGCATATTCTGCTGTTGTTGCTGCCGTGGTTGCTGATGCCTCTGACGTTGCTACCATTGACGCTGCTGTGGAGGACCATGAATTACTGCCTGTCCCCGAGGAGGCTGTTGCTGTGGAGCTAAGTTATCTCTTCTAACTCTGGGACATCGAGCCATTTTATGCTCCAATGAACCACAAGCCAAACATGCCCCAGTGTTTCTCTAACAAGCTTCTGTCTTGTGAGCCTTTCCACATGTCTCACAAACTGGTTTAGCCTCAGCTCTAGCAACATACTTCTGTTTCTTATTCTTAAATTTACCTCCTTTCCTAAACCAAGAGGTACCACTTCTCTTAGGATCAGCACTTGTCTCAAATTCTGCTCTATGAACTTCTTCAGCAATATACACCTTATCCACTGCATCATCAAAATGTACTAGCTTTTGACCTGCCAGGACCATCTTTTTGTTAGCTGGGTTCAAACCATTTATGAACCTCTTTATCTTCTTTTCTTCTGTATCTATTAAGTCGTTGGCATACTTTGATAGCTTTATGAATGTATGTACATATACTGTCACAGTCATCTTCTCTTGTTTTAAATTCAAAAACTCTAACTGTTTCTTTTGCCTCACATGCTCTGGGACGAAGTTTCTTTCAAATTGCTTTCTGAAACTCTCCCATATAATGGCTACCGGTGTTTCAATTATTGCACTTTTCACACCTTGCCACCAATCTTTCACTACATCACGTAGCATAGAAGAGGCAAGGAATACCTTCTGCTTCGGAGTACATACAATAGTATCGAACACATCTTTGATGTGTTATATCCATTCATCTGCTACCAATGCATCTTCTTTACCATGAAAGTCAGTGGCTCCGCGCTTCCTAAATTGTTCATAAAGAACATTAGGATCTTTTTCTTTAGACTGAGTACCAACATTAGGTGCCGATTGAACTGGTGGCACCAGTGGAGTCTGAATTTGAGCATGCATTTGAGTTTGCATTTGAGCCTGCACTTGTAGCACGACATTAATTTGAGCTTGCATATTCAACTGCGCTTCATGGCTTTTAGCCATCTGTTCTAAGATAGCAGTGAATTTAGCATCATTATTTGGAGTAGGAGTTGTGGGTGTAGGACCTTCAATCCCACTAAGCACATAGTCTGGGTTATCATCCTCATTCCCCCCGCTTCCAGATCCAGATGCCATTCTGAAAATAACATAGGAATATATCTTATCTTCCATCACATATCTATATCACATATAGTGAAAGTAATTCACATTTAGTGAAAGCAATTAAACAACAAATCCAAAAATAGGATTTGATTCACAATTTGATGTGTCCTCACTGTATCCTGACACTTTCTAAGGATTTTAAAATTTCTTAAATCTTTCACTTAGCTCTGATACCATACAATAAGTATGACACGACCCGAGCTCGAGATTATGATTAATCCGAGTTAAACCCCGAGTCACGTCACATACTTACTCCCGTGAACTTTAATCACATAAAAATTCACAAGGGATATCATTTATACATTATGCGGAATATAAAAAAATATACATTACTCCTGTTTGAAACAAAACTCATTTACATATTTACAAACCAATCACTTGCATATTTAATACAATGCAAGGATCAAAGTGTAAACATCTCCATAACAAAAGTTTCCATTTCAATATCATACTTATATGATATTACTTCATTTCCATTCAACTAGCGCTCCTAGGGGAACTGAATCGGTAATCTCCGCTGGCGCTGTGGCCTCTGAAGGACCGACATGGGCAGTTGTGCCTGTAATGCCATCAATAACACTATGAATTTGACAATTCAGTAATGTATAAACAATTACATGATTTAACATGCTAATTTACAATTTAATCTGTCTGATCCAATGTTAGACCAATACAATTACCATTTAACTCTAATCAATAAGAGTCTTTAATATTCTGGCAAATCTACAATAGCATTCTATTTCAAATTCCATCTTCCTAAAAAGGAAGGATTGCCATCTTCCATAAGGAATGATTCATATAGTGTGGGATTTATCAGTGCCCGGGCCATGGATATCTGACATCACCACTGAGTTCCGGAACACTCCCATATAATCTGCTGCTGCAGTAATAGCTCCAATGAGCATAAAGAAATCACTATGTAGTACCAGACTCAATGAATAATATAATTAACATTTAATTTTACTCAATGACAATTAACGGATACAATCTAATAAACAATCTTTTTCGAATTCAATTTAAATTATGATCCATTTGGATTCAATACTATACACAATTTTCAGTTAAGTAATACCAACCAATTAGGTGTAATTATCAGTTATTTAATGTACGTGTTACTCTCGATGGACATCACATTGTATACATTAGTACATTAAAGTCCTCTTCATTAACACTCATGGAGGTAAATCAATAGGCTTATTCATCCATAAATTAAAAAGTTAAACCTAAAAATTATTATTTTCGGTTAGCTGTTCGGTTATCTGTCGGTTAACCGAAATCTGGATACCGGCTAACACTGACCCTCATAATCAGGGTTTCAATTTAGAAAAAATCAGAAATTAATCTGAAAATTTCCTCTCTGGCGGTTACTTGGTGGCTAACCGAAATCTGGATGGCGGCTAACCGACATGCACTCGGCTACCTACGGCTAGGTTCCCAGAAGCTAACTTCCCACTGAAAATTCCCTATTTTGGTCACTAGTTCAGTCACCTCGCGGATAACCGAACTCTGAATAGCGGCTAACCGAAGTAATTTCAGCTACCTACGGTCACAATTCCAGAATCTCACAATTAATTCTCTACTTTCAGCTACCTATGCGGCTAGCCAAACTTGGAAATTTCGGCTAACCGACACACGTCGGTTACCTCCAGGTCAGCTTTACAGAAACTGACATTTCTGTGAAACTTGAACAGGTGATTTCGGTCATCTTACGGTTACCTTTCGGCTAGCCGAAATCTCATTTTCGGCTAACCGAAATTCTGTGGTCAGCTCACGGTCAGTTTTTCCAAACACTGACTAGTTTTACTGATTTCTGGCGATTAGCCCTGCGGCTAGCCGAAATGTACCCAGAACTTCAGAATCTCTGAAGCAAAGTTTTAAATTCAAATTTTCCAATCTCATCAATAATTCTATAAATCCAATTCATTCACAACTTGCAACCAAAAATGGAACCTCCTGTTCCCTCTTTTAATCATTAACTATACACCATAAAACACTTCTAATCCATCATTTAAACACTATATAGACATTCCACACATTCAAATCCACTCTTATCCATTCAATTAAAACTATAATAACTCAACATCAATTTAGCATTTAATCACAATAACATGTTTATACTTGCCTTATGGTTGAACTAAACACAAAGCCCCCTTTCTTTTGATTTCAATTTGATCCAAAATCACCAACTCCAAACCCTAATTCCATGAAAACAACCAAAATGAATTCCTTATAATCAATTGTTCTATAACTACCCCCAAATCACTTAATAGAACTCAAAAATTCTACAAAAATAATCAAACACTTACTTGAATCTTTAAGAAAAGAAATCCAAAGCTTTCCTCAAGCTTTAACTTCAAGAAGAACCATGTAAAGAGAAGTAGAAGATGAAACTCCTTCTCAAATCTCACTTATACAACCTCTAATTCAATTGATTGATGAAGAAAATGAGAAAAAGGAAGAAAAACTTAACTTGGTTAGCTTCCAACACTTCACCAACACAACAACTGACTGAGAATGAGTCTGGATTCTTCTCTAACCTTTATATAACATGCCTTTTACATTCAAACCCATTCATCAAGCTTATTTTCAATTAAAGTCAAATGAAAGCCCATTTGACTCATCTGAAGTCAAATTACCATGAGTATTTTATGAAAGTTGTTGTACTCGTCGAGATACACACATCAGTATCAAAGTTTACCATATCCAACGAAATACGTATAAATTCTTGTTTGCGAAAAAGTCTTTAATTTCACTGATTTGGGTCAAAATCCCACTCTATTAAGTCAATCTCTTCCAAACTGGTGCATTATGCGTAATTCACTTATTTGAGACTAATTCAATCCCTCTTGATCACTAATCACATTTAACTTGACTAATCATGCTTAACACACATTAATCTCGATTAACTAGAGTTAATCTGGATTAACTCGGGACAAGATGTAACACCAGGTACATATGTAGTGAGAAAACTACATTCATCTCTCACGAGCACATGGGAGATGGACAAGAATTCTAAAAGGATAACTCCTATACAACCACAGTGATTGGTTAGGAAAAATTCTTAAGTAATATCAATGATCAATTCTATTCGCTATCTGTAAGCCTCAAGGTTGTTTTGAAGGGTCGTTTGGGTTCAAGTCAGCTACACTAATTTGGGTGCAAAATCGGTGAAGATACCTGAGTTGGAAGCTGTTGTATCCTAGGGAAGATGTCCGAAAGACCATTGCACCAATGTGGAGGGTGAAGTCTGCCTAAAGATGGTGTCTTGGACATGCTGCTGCTACCAAATTGAATGGAATTCAATATTTCTTCTCTGATTTAACTCAAGGTTTACTTATTTAATTGATTTAGAATACTAGAAATTTTCCTAGAAACAAACAATTCTAATTGAATAAGAACTCCAATCTAATTTAATCCAATATAAATTCTCACCCCATTTTTTAGATTGATGGAAGAAGATGGTTGGCCGCAAAAATTAAAAAAAAAAAAAATCACCCATGGCTAACAATTGGGTTTTGAGAATTTAGTGTAAATCCGATGGACTCATTCACAAGTAAAAGGTTGCCTTGCAAATTGCAATTGAGGGGTTCATAGAGAAAGAAGTACGTTTAGCAAGTCTATTTCTGAGCTCTATTTGAGCTAGAACTGATACAAATGGAGTTTGTGTGAAACAACAAAGTGGATATGTTTGAGAAAGGGCATGAACAAATTTGAGAACAACCACGTACCTCCTCTTCACCAACAGTCACATTTCTCTCCTCAAGCACAGACACATCACTTATGCCAGGTTCCCTCAGCACAACAAAGAATGTTGAAGAAGAAACAACAAATATCTGCAAATTATATGGGTCCCACAATGATTTTTCATAGAGGGATTCATCAATGTTGTCTTACAATAGATAAGATTTTACCAAAAAAAAGAAAAAAAAAACCCAAAACAAAAGATAGTGTGCCATTTGTAATGATCATCATTTGATAAATTACACTATGATTACGGACATTTGATGGAACCAGCTTAATTAAACAATATTGCTTGGATCGCATGGTTTTGACATTTAATTATGCGATTTTTTAATAATAGATGGGTCCTACCATGTGTATTAACACTTGTGATTGCTAATTAGTGGGTCATGCATTTTGTCAATTGGTTACTTTCTCTCTATTTCTTGTTCGGTATATAATCTTGTAAGTTTTTTTTTTTTAGATATAAATTGTTAAACACTCAAAGGTATATTGAGATTTGTGAAAATTACCAAATACCATAAGTGACCCAATATAATAATATGATACTATTTTATTCTATGACAATGAAATCTTATAATATTTAAATTTGTCGATATTATGCTGTGCATTCATCCAAGCACCCCCTAAAGAGGCAAGTCAACTAGAGGGTTCTCTAATAAGAAAATCATGCACACTCAGGAATTAAAAACTTTACCTTGGATTTTCAGTTAACTCAAATTAGTTTCCGACAGTAAGTTCAATGCATATTTCGGGGTTATTTTCGGTTCGTAGTAGGCCCAAACTGTCACGCATAAGTTAGAATTTCATGTGGTCTATCAAATGCCCTCATGTACACTTCAACTAGCATTAAAATTGGGTCTTCATCACTTTCCTAGGCATTGGGGCTAAACCACACTAACAAGAAGAAAATATATTTTTTTCCACACTGGAACCCAACACGATTGTGAACTTAATGTTAACCCTACTCCTTTGTACAGACTTGGGATTGATGATGCAATGAAACCAACAACATGGGTAGATGGAAATCTAATGATTTACTACAATCTATTTTAGTAGGATGATGGATAAGCAATCATTTATTAACATGAAAAGACTATTTTATCGTACAAATCTAATATTTTAACTCAATTATTTTAGGTTCTCCGTAGAAAGCAATGCATTGAATTCTCATAAATATCCAACCCAGCAAATAAATAGATCTTATATAAAGAAGTAAAACAAAAGGTCTTGTAATTAATTTCGTCTAGTTCTTTGTTTTTCAAGCTATGGACAATCCAAGAAGTGGGCCATATAAAGTTTTATCTAAAAATGAGGCCAAACATTAGACTCAATAATGACGGAGAAGCGATCCCATTCTACTAAGAACCTCGTATAAAAATATTCATGCTCAAATAAACCAGCATTTATGCAAAAATATATCCATATACATAGCAACTATCAACAAAGGCCCAGGCATAACATTAAAACATTTTAAAATCTTGGTACAAATTATTGGGAAGAAATAAATAGAAATTAAAAAATAACTATGTTATTTTTCATTCTAAAATTTTTATATATTAAAATATAAAGGAGAAAGGATAAAGTAAACTTACATAATGTATAAGGTGGTGTTGGGAAACGAGATATTTTAAGATATTTTGCTATGTTATCTACTAGTTTAGAATGTAATCTATTCACCTAAAAATGAAGTGTTTGGATAACTTAGAAAGTATTTTACAGTATCTCACTTTCTTTCCAAAAACCTCCATATTACATTATTAAATGATATGCTGTATAAAATAATCTTTAAAAAATCTTTTCTAACAACGAATGGAGGGTTTGAGTAAAAACCATAGGAGAGTTCATGAGCAACCGTTGAATATAATGGCCCACTAGAAGTTTTAACATTTATGGGTTCCACTATTACATTGGCCCCATGGTGCTTACAAATTTAATGTATGGTCCTATAGCCATATCACGACTACATAGCCCTCATTAATTATTAATATTAGGTGGGTCCTACAAATGTCACGCTCGGGGCTTTCATTGTGATTACCAACATTAGGTGGGTCCCATACTACCAAAATTAGCCGGGTCCCATGATTACCAAGATTGAATTAGGTGATTGTAATTATCAATTTACTATCATTAAACGGGTCCCACTATTTGATAGCCCTCCTACCGTTAATATGACTACCAACATCAAATGGGTCCCACAATGATTTCTCATAAAAAAAAAAAAAAGATGACATTTGTGATAATCACCATTAGATGTATTATAGTATAGTTAACAATGTTTGGTGGACCCACTTTAATTAAACAACATTGCTTGGATCTCAGGATTTAAATTTAATCTTATATTTCTTTTTCCAATAGATGGGTCCTACCATGATTATTAACACCTGTGATTACTAATTAGTGGGTCCTGTGTTGGGCTAATTGATTATATTCGCTCCATTTCTTATTTGGTACATCATCTTGTTAGTTTTTTTAGAAATTGTCAAACACTTCAAAGTATATTAAAATCCGTGAAGATTGCCAAACACCATAAGTGACACAATATTATAATATGACACTATTTTATTCTATGATAATGAAATCTTATAATATTCAAACTTGTTGATGTTATATTATGTACTTATCCAAACACCCCCTAAATAAGAATTGAATTTATAATTTTCACTTATTTTGGGTTTTTATATAGTTTTTAAACAGAAAATATAGAAAAGAATTATAAATGTAAAAATTAGAATAGAAATAAGGGTGTTTGGAAACAAGATATTTTAAGATATTTTGATATATTACCTACTAGTTTAGAATGTAATCAACTCACCTAAAAGGAGGTGTTTGGATAACTTAGAAAGTATCTTACAATATCTCACTTTCTTCCAAAAACCTTCATATGACATTATTCAAGGATATGCAGTATAAAATAATCTTTAAAAAATCTTTTCTAACTACGAATGGAGAGTTTGAGTAAAAACCATAGGAGAATTCATGAGCAACCATTAATTATAATGGCCCACTATAAGTTTTAATATTTATGGGTCCCACTATTAGATTGGCCCCACAATGCCTACAAATTTAATGTGGGGTCCTATAGCCATAATACGACTACATAGCCCTTGTTCATTATCAATATTAGGTGGGTCCTATAAATGTCACTCCCGGGCTTTCATTGTGATTAATTACCAACATTAGGTGGGTCCCATACTACCAAAATTAGCCGGATCCCGTAATTACCAGGATTGAATTGTGTGATTGTAAATCAGCAAAAATCATAGGCTCCAAAAACAGAATTGATAAAGTAGAGTTCAAAGGTAATTCTATTGAAGATCACTCTCAAATTAAAGAAGCTGTAATGGAATTTTTTTCAAACATTTTCCAACCATCTCAAGCTCAGTTTGATCTATTGCTCATTCAAGTTAGCAGAGGTTAGGTTTCCCCAGCCCAAAATGCCTTCCCCCCCGCCTCCCCCACCACCCCCACCCCCCCTACTCTGATGAAGAAGTTAGAGCTTCTGTGTTCAGCCTCAAGAGTTCTAGCTCTCCGGGTCCTGATGGCTTCTCTGGTAGCTTTTTCCGTAGTTGCTGGGACATAGTAGGAAAGCCTGTCATAGCTGCAGTTAAGAATTTCTTCCTTACCAAAAAGCTTCTAAAGGCTTCAAATTCTTTCTTTATCTCCCTTATTCCTAAGGTTGCAGCCCCCTCCTCCTTTGAAGATTACCGCCTAATTAGCTTGCTAAACTTTTCTTACAAGGTTATCTCCAAGATCCTGGCTTCTAGACTTGCTTCTGTTCTCCCAGACCTCATTTCTCTCCATCAGGTAGCTTTCTTAAAAGGGAGGAAAATCCATGATTACATTGCTCTGGCGCATGAGTTGACTCGGAAACTTCAAAAGCGGGTTAAAGGTAAAGGCATTTGTCTGAAGCTGAACATCTCCAAAGCTTTTGACAAACTTGATTGGGCTTTCCTTTTTAAGGTTCTTGATTTTTTTTGGTTTTAGCAAGAATTGGATCCTTCTCATCCAAGAATGTGTTAGCTCTTCCAAAGGATCTATTCTCATAAATAGGGAGCCTGCTGGTTATTTCAATCTAGGGAGAGGTCTTAGGTAGGGGGATCCTCTCTCCAGTTACCTCTTCATATTAGCGGAAGAAATCTTAAGTCTGAACATCGCAAATCTAGTTACCCAGAATCAAGTGGTTCCAATCTACGGAGCTCCAGTTTCTCCCTCAATTAGCCACCTTATGTTTACAGATGATATCCTTCTCTTCTTTCAAGCTTCCCCTAGGAGTATTAAAGCTATCCAGGGTGTGTTGAATGCTTATCAAATGGCTGCAGGTCAACACTTCAACCTCTTCAAAAGCAAAATTCTTTTGAGGAATGGCAATCGGTCCTTCAAAGCAAGGATTTTGAGATCCTTAGGCATTTCTCAGGCTTCCTTTCCGATAAAGTATTTGGGAGTCCCCCTTTTCATTGGCAGTCCTAAAGCAAGTTACTTTGAAAGTTTAAAGGATTCCTTTAGGAAAAAGTTAGCTGGCTGGAAAAGTAATTCGCTATTTTTCGCCGGAAGGGTAATTTTGATTAAGCATGTGCTCAAAAGTCTCCCTATTGACACCCTGCTGCTGATCCCCATTCCGCGTTCGGTTTGCAAATTTATGGAGAAATGGATGAGAAATCTCCTTTGTTCTAGAGGATCGTCCCAACTAAAAAAAAACCGTTTGTCTCCCTAAATCTGAAGGAGGGCTAGGTTTTCGTCGCATAATGGATTTACAAATTGCAAGCTCAATCCGTTTAGGTTGGACAGCCTTATCTTCTCCCTCCCTATGGGCTTCCTATTTCAAAGCTAAGTATGTCAAAGGTTTCTCTCCTTGGCACCCAAAAGCCTTACTCCATGGTTCCTGCATTTGGAGGAATATCAAGAGAAAAGCCCATTTTCTGTTTCAAAACGGCCACTGGATCCTGGGTGATGGTAAAAGTAAGAGCTTCTGGCATGATAAGTGGCACGGTCCCCTTTCTATGGCAGAGAAGTTCCCAGAAATCTATTTTCCTTGGTCTAAATCAGAGCAAGATCTTTTGTCCAACCCTCAATGGCTCTCCAGCTCTTCCTATCCTCAACAAGTGTTCCTTCTCTCCTCCTCTCTGTTGATGGACTTCTCCCTCTCCAACATCCCTGACTCGCTGATTTGGACTAGTTCCAACTCAAGTCATCTTCCTTTTGCTGCTGCCTGGGATTACATTAGAGTCAGAAGCCCCCCTAGAGTTTGGTCTGAGTTTGCTTGGAACAGTCTCCTCAGACCTTCCATAGCTTGCTTTGCCTGGAAATTGTTCCACAACAAACTTCCTACCAATGATTGGGCCCAATCAATCGGAGTGCAGTTGGCCTCTTCTTGTTACCTATGCGGCAACCACCAAGAGACTTCATTCAGTTTATTCTTCCGCTGTCCTTTTGCCCAAGAATTCTGGGCATGGATAGAACATAAAGGCAACATCAGCTCTTCTCCCTCTAGTTCAGCTGCTGCCAAATGGAGCTCCTTTTTAGCCAACTCTTGCCTCAAAGCAAAAAGGGCTTGGGAGCCATCTTCTTAGTGGCTATCTTCAGCTTATGGAAGGTCAAAAACTTGGCAGTTTTTAACAATATGAAGCCTTCTCTTAACAAAGTTATCTCCTTCTTCTTGGCAAATGCTTCCCTCTCTCTTGGTAAAATGTCTTCTCCTTTTTATAACTCTACTCTAGACTATTTCTTTTCTCTTTGTAATCAGCTTTCTCCTGCTAGGAGATAGGTTGAGCTCCGTTCTTTCTCTGCTGTTCCCTTTATTCTGGTTGCTTTCTTTTGTTGTTTCTCCCTTCCCTTTTCTTAATTCAATTTGCAACTTAGCAAAAAAAAAGAATTGTGTGATTGTAATTATCAGTTTGTCATCATTAAATGGGTCCCACTATATGATAGCTATCCTATTGTTAATTTGACTACAAACATCAAATGGATCCCACAATGATTTCTCACAAAAAAGCTAGATATGGCCATTTGTGATAATCACCATTAGATGTATATAGTATAGTTACCAACGTTTGGTGGACCCACCTTAATTAAACAATATTGCTTGGATCTCATGATTTAAATTTAATCTTATATTTCTTTTTCCGATAGATGGGTCCTACCATGATTACTAATTAGTGGGTCCTATGTTGGGTTAATTGATTATTTTCTCTCCATTTCTTATTTGGCACATCATCTTGTAGGTCTTTTATAAATTATCAAATACTTCAAAGGTATATTAAAATCTGTGAAGATTGCCAAACACCATAAGTGACACTATATAATAATATGACACTATTTTATTCTATGATAATGAAATCTTACAATATTTAAACTTGTTGATATTATATTACGCACTTATCCAAACACCATTGAATTTTTAGCCATGATTAATTTGAAAATCATGTCTTACTTCATTAAGATATAAGAATAGAAAGAATTTTATTGCAGTTAGTAATGACCATTCAAGATATCTCTTTTAAAATGTTGTACCAATGAGAACATCAGAGTTGATCATGGTTTCAGTGGTTTCAATATTCCTTTTTAGAATAGGGATAAGTGCAGCTATCACCCTAAATACAGAATTAGCATAGCATCAATTTTGCCAATTAATTGTTGGTGCAGGAATATCCTCTTGCAAGGATCATAAAATTTCAAAATTGATAGATAGATTTACTTCATTTTCTTAAGGAAAGAAAATAGATATGATAGAGGGTGGATTATGGGGAGGAGTTACTTCCTATTATTAAGAAAAGAAAATAAATTTGATAGGACATGGATTATGGGAAGGGCTTGTTATTGTCAAAATTATAGGGTTTTGATTTGGAGGAGCCTGAGGATTGGCGTGAATTGAAGATATATATAGAGATATTTTGTTAGTGAGAGTGATTTTAAATAAAAGGTTGACACTTTAAATGAGAGAGATCTTAAGAGAAAAAGATTAGATCTATAGCCCAAAGTGATGTGGCACGTTAAAGCAGTATATATTTTTTGTGTATATTTTTTTGAAAGAAGAACTATTGTGCCGTTGATGCGGCACTCTCTATGGCCTCATTCTGGTTTGCTTTAATATACATAACTAGCAGCAAAGCCCCGTGCTAAGCCCGATGTAAAAAATGAAGATATACAAAAATTTAAGAATTTTTAAATATTATTAATGAAAAGTAAATCTAAAATAATATATTATAAAGAATAGATGAAAGGAATTATATTATGATGGATTATAAAATCCACTAAAAATAATATCTTTATTTTTTAAAAGAAAATCCATAGAAACAGAAAGAAAAACCATTGTTGGATGTGATTTCTGGACCCGATGTGGGTGGAAACACAGTGTTATATAAAGCAATACTTGAAAGCACCAACCGATTTCGAGGATTCCCGACTAATCCTATAAATGGTAAAAAAAAGTGTGATCACCAGCCATGGTAAACGGCCATGACTTCGTTTGATCACCTCCATGCGGGAAATCAAGGGTCCCACTCATCACAACGCTGCCGGCGACGCGTGATGGTATCATCAATATTATTTTGGGTCATTATTATGGGGTTCAGTCCATCTTTAAAATACGAGATGAGTGAGAAGACTAAGTTCCACGCATTTGAAAGAAAGGGAAGTTAAGCTAAACATAAAATGAAGCGAATCTTGCAATTCAGAATTTTGGGTTCTGGTATAGGTCCACTGCCTGATTTTCTCATAACCTTTTTATAGGACCAATTGAGCTGAAATTTCTCCGGGAGTTAAATTAATAGACCCAGAGGGGAATCTGTTTTAATTTTTTCATTAATTTTGACCGAACAAAACCCCTTGGGATTAACCGTACAAAACCAGGTAAACTTGCTGGATTTTCTTCACAACAGATTTTGACATCCGAGCCATGTCTAGCCTCTGAATTTTAATAAATTAGTAAAAATCCAAAACTTATTCAAACCAAAACCCTATATAAACCCACTAAGGTGAGTGAACACAGAAAAATCATAGAGGTCTAAGTCTGTGGAGAAACATCTATTTTCTATATTCAAATCTGGGTCTAAATTCCAAGGGGACTAGTGCAGCAGATTTTTCAGTCCAGCGCACATTCAATTAAGGAATTTAAATTTTTTTTATTTCAAATCTAAATCATGTCAAACTGCCTCCATTTGAAAGTCAGCACACAGGGCTATGCATAAAAAATTCAAATCAACCGAGTTCCTTCAAAACTCCCTCCGATTAGACTGAATCTAGCGTATATTTTGCTGGAATTCTGCACTGCAGGAGTTTGTGTGTTTCAACTGACTGGTAATGGGATTTTCTTTTATAATTCTGATTCAGGTCATTTCGGTCCCATATTTATTTTGGTATTTCTAGACATATATTCCATGGTCCAGAAAAATCATGAGAGGTTCTTAATGCCTTTTTATTACTGAATAAATTCATGAAACAGAATGTGTAAAACCTGAAAATTATGCCTCAGCAATTTTTCCTTTGAGACGGTTTTAGTTTGCAAATTCCAGTGAATTGTAAAATAATTCGGATAGCCATAATTCTTGATGTTCCAGAAAGCCAATTCACATATTCAATCACTAAAATGCTACCGGACCTCCTAGAAAACTATAGACTTTTGAAAAATGCCATCAGATATTCAGGTGTGTACAAAATAGACAGCTTTAGTAAAACACGGGCATTGGCATTGGAAAGCTAATTCAAAGGTAGCTCAATAGAAAATTGAACGTGTTTCATAAGGTATGAAAAATCTTGAATGCAGTCCATGCGCATTGATTTTAGTATAATTAGATGTGTGTAGATGTTCAACCATCTCTTATGGCAAATGTTGTTATGCACCCATGGGACCCTGTGATTGAAACCCCGAATTTCTAAATTGCATATCCACTTATAATAAACAAAACAAGGAATTAAAAAGAAATAAAGAGAAATATGAAATAGAAAAAAGGGGGATGGGTGCCAATATTCATTGAGGGGGATCAACTCCGTTCACCGGATACCCTCCTCGAATCCCTTGGCAAAGAAAGGGTAGGCTTTATTTGAAAATATGCATGTAAGGATGCTTGAAAAAGGGTCAAAAGCACATGCGACATGATGCTGATAAGTCCACAAAATTGTAGTTTTCATCATCATTTTATATTACTTTGTGGACTTAATTAGGGTATGTACGTAATTTGCACTCAATTTCATAATTCCATGCATTTGAGCATTAAAGTTGGAATTTTAGTCAAAATCATCAATATTACATGAATTTTATGAAATCATTGGTTTACATCATCTTAGTGTCACACTAATCAGCTTTTTTATTCTTGCATCATCAATTAGTTCATAGAAAATCATCCAATGGTGCATTCGTGTGCTTGATCTCATTCGGGTCCCATGCATAACATCTATGAATTTTATACATATTATGGCTGAATTATTCTTTTTATTCTTGTAGAGAATCTTCAATTCTTTTTGGGGTCCACATGAAGAGAAATTAGAGAAGGAAAAAAAACAAGGGAAGTGCCCAAGCACTTTGGAAGTCTAATTAACCAAAGGGGTCCCCACCATGCATGGACGGTTCCATACTTATAAACTCTCTTATGTGCACAACTTTTGATTTTCTCACCCACATCACCAAGCAATCTTGGGAGATATTTTTGGAATTATGTAAGGAAGGTGTGTGCACCAAGGACATCTAAATTAAGAAAGAGAATCATCTCAAAGACAAAAGTCTTTCCAAAGGAAAAGTTAGCTTGGAGAATAAGAAAGAATCCCTACAAATAAGGAAAAAAGAGACCTAAAAGGGTGGTACTTCTTTACTATAAAGGGTTTTGCAAAAGCATAAAAGGGGAGTGGGGGAGGCATGATGGAGACGCCTAATAGGAGACCACATTCCCACACATCCAAACAACTCCACCCATCTTTCTTTATTGGTTTATTGCAAAAGATATAATTTCCTTTTGATCAGTTAATCTTCTTTTGATAAAAATATACTTAGGTTTTTATGCCTTTGATATTTTATGCTTAATTTATTAACTGAAGCTCAAAGTAATTTATATCTTTATGAGGTGATGGAGATCCTGGGTTCTTCTGCTTAAGAATTGAATTTAAAATATATATACATATATCTTCCAGATCAGAAACATTGAGTTGTTTCTGATCTGAGTTATTTGCAAGACAAAAGACTAAGTTAAAGTATATGGAATGAGAATTGAAATTAATTAATGGACTCTTTGTTGCTCTGATCTACATTTATCATTATTGTTATCCTTTCATATTGGATAGTAGCTTTATCTCTCATTCAAGTCCTCATTTATTTTTTATTTTCATTATAAAAAAAATTCATATTTTAATAAAAAAATATTTCAGTAGTGCTCCCTGTGGGATTCGACCTGTACTTGCCATTGGCTCAAAAAGACAACTGTGCACTTACAATATTAAAATATTAGATTTAAATTCACATCAAGTTTTTTGCGCCGTTGCTGGGGGGCGGGGCCAAATCATAGTTTTTGTTAAAAATCTAATTTTTTTTATTTTTATTAGATTCATATGCATGCTCATATTTAGGTTGCATTAGTTGTTTAGTCATCTAATTTGCATTAGTAGTGTTCTTTGCAATTAATATTAGTTAGTTTGCTAATTTTTCAAACTTTTCTAATTTTTCTGATATTTTTTATAATTAATTGAATTTTCAGAATATAAAAAAGCCAAAAAAGTTTTTTTTCTTTTAATTCCGAATTTCAGTAATTAAAAACATATTTTTTTTTCTTTTAGATTGGTTTAACTAATGTTTTGATTAAATTAGGATAAAATAGAATTTTAACTTGATTTGTTAACCTAGGATTTACTAACAAGAGTATTTTTTGGATAGATTACCTTTCTAAGAGGAGAGTTGCACAAAAATAGGAAACTGCATGAATTTGCTCTAAGCAAACAAGTTACTCTTAGAATTGCAAAAAATGCCAAAAGAGGTTAATCTTACACAGTTTAAGGATTAGCGTGAGCCCGCTGTATGAGTTTCTAAACTGTGCCCCACGAACCTTTTACTTGCAAGAGGGGCTTGGGTGATTTAAGTTTTTGCAAAGTGTGAATGCTTGATTGACACACCATCTAATTGGACACACACTTAGTTAAGGGCAATCCACCCCTAAAAGATAAGGTTTGGATTTCATCACCAGATCTTTGGCCATTTAGGTTAACCATTTCTCACATTAGGATCCTAACTTTAATTAAAATCAAGTAGCAACGAGACCATAGGACTCAAGCTCATTAGGACGAAGAACACAAAAGGTTGCACCAATTGCGCTCTTTGGTCAAGTCGATGTCTCGGTAAGTCATGTCCCTCCAAAGGGTGGCAGTCTCTATTCTAGGAGTTTGGTTATTAAGCGGGACCCTTGCCAAGTGCATTGTAACCCCACCACTCATCATGTGGACTTACCTGGTCGATTTGGCTTCATAAGACCGGATTGAAGGCCTTAGTGCACTCTTCAAACCAGTTAGGAATTGTCTAGTGAGTTAAGCTAACCTTAGGATAATTTCTTGTACTCAATCTTTGTGCTTGACTGCTTGTTCAACATCTAGTAAGACCATTAGGGCCCCGCATATAGATTAGGCTTGCATTTCTTTAAGGTTGAACCCGATGCATTCGCTCTAGATCTGAGAGAGAAAGAAATTGTGGGTAAGCAAGAGTAAAAGGTTAGTCAGGATAGAGTCCAAATTAGCCTTAACCATTCTCAAAAAGTCTTCAATCTTTGAAGAAATTGTTAGAATGGCTGATCAAATGGACCCACCCATGACTTTAAAGGACTACATGTACCCCACTAGGACAACTCAACCGTCCTGCATCACCCTGTCTCAAACCAATGCCACATTTGAACTGAAATCTGGCATGATCCAGATGATCCCAGTATTCCATGGGCTAGACTAAGAAAACCCATATCAACATGTTATGGAATTTGAGGACATCTATGGGATCATGAGAATCAATCACATAACTAAGGAGGCCCTTAAACTTAGATTATTTCCTTTCTCCCTAAAAGAAAAGGCAAAAGCTTGGCTTTATGCCTTACAGGCTGGGTCCATCTGTACATGGGCCAAGCTAGTCTAAGAATTTTACAAAAAATTCTACTCCAAGCAGAAACCGCTTTGATTAGACAGGCCATCAATGGATTTCATCAAATGGAAGGGGAGACACTTTATAGTTATTTGGAACAGTTCAAGGACCTCTTAATCCAGTGTCCCTACCATGGATTTGAAAAAATCCGATTGATCCAGATCGTGTATGAGGGTTTGGATTACCTTACTAAGCAAATGGTAGAATCTTTTTGTAGTGGGAAGTTTACACAGAAGATAGCGGATGAAGCATGGACATTTTTGGAAGAAACCGCTGAAAGCACATTGCAGTGGGCCTCTATCAAGAGGGAGCCCATCAGACCCACCATTCCTGAAAAGAGGGGGATGTTCAAGATTGAACCTAAAATTGAGGCAGAAGCCAAATTGGCCACACTGGTGAGGAGAATAGAGGCCTTAGAGCTGAACCAAAAGCTCACTCCAAACACTTTGGAGTCATTAAGATATAATGAGGCCACGATTAATGGAGGGATTGACCCAACTATTTTGGGTCAGACGGAGTTTGTTGAGGAGGTGCATGCACTATATCAAAACACTCGTTTTGATAATCATCAGAGGTATGACCCGTACTCTAACACTTACAATCCAGGTTGGAGGGACAACCCAAACTTTTCTTAGACCAAAGGCCCAACTCAAGGTGGCCCATCTCAGTCCACTCAGTTTCAGCCCAATCAATTTCAAGTTAGTGCCCCATCCAGTTTTCAAAAACCCAACTTCAAGCCCAGTCCAAAGACCCAATGTGTAGATTCGTTAGAAGAGGCCATGAAACTCATGTCTCAAACCACGGCCCAATTGTCTCAGAGTACTGCTCAATTCCAACAGATCACTACTCAACTTTTGAATGGCCACACTCCGACCCTTGCAAAATTGGAATATCAGATGGGCCAATTAGCCAACTCCGACCCTAAGTTAAAGATGCATGAGATTAGACTAACACATATAAATAAAATGTGAATATGCAACTAATCAAACGGCAACCTGAATTAAAGATGCAAAATTAATAAAAATAAAATGAAACTTAGAATGGGGAAGGATGGATCTCACTAATGTGATGTAGAAAGAAAAACTCAAACCTCGTATCTGGTAAATGTCACTGTTGAGCTCCTTCTCTTAATGGTGCTTTGTTACTCCGAGCATTGGACCTCCATTCATTGAGATATGATGTGTGAAATTGTGGGTTGATGGGTTGAATAGTGGGCCAAATTTATAAGTTGGTGGGCCGGGAGTGGTCTGGTTCAGTGAGTTATCTTAGATGTTATAATTGGATTGTGGAGGTGGGTCCACAGGTCAAGGAATAAATTGAGTAGGTTGGTTAATTGACTCAACTGGGTTGGACAGGTGATTTTCGGCCAGGTTTGGGTGCAGGTTGGGTTTGTGGTGGCTCGCTTATGAAAGGTGCTGGTTGGACGTGGCCGTTTAGTATGGTGATAACATTGGGTATGGTTCTGTGAAGAGGAGATGGGATGATGATGGTTAACTGTAATGGCGAAGGTGGGATCTGTTTTGGGGTTGAGTTATGGTAATGCAGTGGGAATGGAGTACCGTGAGGTGAGGGTTGTGGGTATGTTTGAGTAGAGAGAAAGAAAGAGTAGGCTGTGATGGGAAGAAAAGGGAGAAACTCTTACCCGTGAGAGCGAGTCCGGCTGCGAGGGAGTGACGGAGTGGAGGTGATGGCGAGTTTTGTGCCCAACAAGATGGAGCGGCAGGTGGGGGGGGCGGGGGGGGTGGGGGGGCACGGTTGGTTTGTTTGGGGGCAACTGACGTCTGCAAGTGGCAGGTGATGGAGAAGGGAGGTGTCGCAGGTGTGGCGGGCTCGCAGATGGGTTCTGCGTGGGCTGAGGATGGAGGGGTTTGTGGAGATGAGAGGGATGACGAAGATGATGGGCGTGGGGGAGATGGAGATGATCTGGGTTCTGCTACCGGGCGTCCTGGGATAGAGATGTGAGGGCTGAGATCGAGGGGCAGAGGAGATGATCGAGGTCTACGCGCGAGGATGATGATGGTGCGGACGGCGGATGTGCGAGTGGCAATGAAGGTGAGGGATGTGCAGCATCTGCAAGGGCGGCGGGCGAGAGTGGTGATGGCAATCTGCGTGGGCTATGATGAAGATGAGAGATCGTGAGGGAGACGACTGAGGACGGGGTGATCTGCGTGGGGATTTTTTTTTACGTGAGAAAGGGCGTGAGAGATGGTAGAGGGAGAGGAGCCTCCGCGTGAGTTGATGGCGGTTCTGCGCAGGGATTGTGTGGTGGACCTGACTGGGTGATGGAGATGGTGAGCGTGAGGTGGTGGCTGTGATGGGTCTGTGGACTTGAGGAAGATGGTGGAGAAGGTGGGTGAAGGTCTGTGTGAGATGATGAAGGGGATGATGATGATGTAGTGGAGAGATGGCGTGAGAGAGTGAGGGCTGCTGGTCCAGAGAGGAGCAGCGATGGGCTGCAGGCAATGGCTGGCGAGATGCAGGCAAGTGCGAAAGGGCTGCGGCAGAGGAGGTGGCGACGAGTGCTGGGTGAGTCGATGGGGAGGAGAACCCGTGGGGAATGGCGCTGGCTTGGAGTTGGAGCGGTTGCTGCGCGCAGGGCTGGATGGAAGGTGGGGGATCTGCGCAGGGAAGAGGATGGTTGTCCAGGGGTGGAGATGGAAGATGAAGATGAGGTCTGGGGATGAGTCTGCACATGGGTCAAGATAGAGACGAGGGAGGGATTTTAAGGGGGAGTGAGAGTCCTCAGATCTGGGACTCTTCGTTCCCAGATCTGTGGGACTCTCCTCTCTCATTAGATCATGGGCCATGGGCCTAGGTCGGGGTAAGGTCAGGGTCGGGTTTGATGGCCTAAGGGGTTGGTTTAGTTGACGTTTAGGCTCGGTTGAATGGGCCTGATTAGTTTGGACTTGAATTGGGCCAAATGGGTTTAGGCTAGGATGGTTCGGCACTTGGGCTTGGTTGATATGACAGGCCTAATTGGGCTTGGATTGGGGTTCGGGCTATGGATCTGGATCAGAGGTTCGGGGCCCAAAAGGTGGGCTGCAGCGGGGCTTGGTTCGAGCCATTATCACTGGAACCTAGGTTTCGCAGATTTTGACCCACCCGTCGAATTATTGAGGTCTGATTACTATTGGAGATTTCTCAATGAGTAGATGATATTGGTGTATGGGTTTGAGTAATTTGGAGGTAAGGAAAAGACCTGATTGTGTTATGAACCCAACCCTGATTAATTTTAAAGGAAAAACATAACTTGGGATTTTACCGTCGGATTTTTAAAATCTCGGTATCAGTGGAAATCTCAACAAGTAGGTCCCGATGATATATGGGACATATCCATTCGAAGATCTAGAAAAGATTTGGATTTTTGGGAGCCCACATATATTAAATTTGTGAAAAGAGGCATATCTCTTGATTCGACTGTTGGATTCTTTAAATCCATATATCATCAGAGAGCTTACTAATGGTACACTATCATGGAAGTGAGATCCGACTTGAAACATAAGAGTTTGTGAGATCCTTAAAAGAAAAGGGCCTATAATGATGAAACTTTTCTAAATGTGCATGATAATGAAGATTTTCATTTATTTATTCAAAATTGTCCAAATGGGGCAAAATTGGGGCATCAATAATATGAGTATTGAAATTGTCCATAGGGGTACGAAAATGAGGAGTCTACAGTATGCCCCTCTTTGGAGTATGGCACAGAATGAGCTATAAACCCAAAAAAGTAGACACAACCACATGTCTCGCGAGAGCGTTTTGGGATCTCGTGAGTTGGCACCAAAAAAATAATTGGTCCAAGCTTTCTTTTCAGAACTTTTGCCTCAGATAGACACTTTGAATGGATAAAATTGAAATCATGTTGGGATATGCAAAAACAATCCAAATTGATGATTAAGTGAATCTGAGACCCTAGGGTACAAGATGAGTGCAACCCATAAATGAATGGTGGGATTTATGATGTAAATGCTCGATGCAATATGAGTATGAATGCAGTTTTGAAAAGGGGCTATGCAGGGTGGAAAAGAGGATAGAGGGAACATTCCAAGGTGATATACATTCCCGAGGGGAGTTTCGAACCCAAGGTTAGCTCCTCCAAGGCATCACAATCCGAGTCGGCGACACCACAATTAGCATAAAGCGGTATTATGATCGCCATACCGATCGTCGGCACTTAAGGGATTCGGAGGCCTACGGCGACTCGAATACATGATGAAAATTAAAAGGATGACGCTACACACCTGGTTCGCTTGAGCTTTTCCGAACTTGGTTGGACGAATCCTCTTCTTCAGTTCCGTGCAGTACCTGCAAAGCTCAGGTGAGAAACGTCATCAATGCATAAGAGAAGACATAATGCATTGAATGCATAGATGCTAAAAAAATGCAGATATGTACAAGAAATGAAGAAGTGCGTGTTCACAAACCAAAAAAAAAAAAAATGCCCCAGCATAGGCTGCCGATCCTACCCTGCCTTGGTTTTGCAGCTGTGTGATCTGCACAATTGGAATACAAGATCAGTGTAGCATCTTTTTTGGCCCCTTGCACAATTGTGCAAAGATGAATTATCCACTTTCTGGGTAAAAGTTTCAAGGGGTCATCATAATCAAGAACAAAGTTCCTCTTTTTTTTTTTTTTTTTTTTGAACCTAAGGGAAAGGAAGAAAGCTGCAAAATGAACAAACTGTTAGTCCTAAGAAAATGCCTGTGGTGTACATGTGTGTGTATGAATGTATGATGTGTTAGTGTGTGCAATGAGTATTTCAAAGTCAAATGCATGCATTGAGACCTTCGACCATGAATTGGGAAAGTTTATATAATTTTCAAAAAACTGCCCCAGCATTATTTAAGGAAATATACGCCGGGAAAATATGAGTGAACATAGCTTGGTTAAAAAGTAACTCCTAAATCCGTCGGATGCAATGAAAGTGGTATCCTCATTTCTGATTTCTGATTCCATTGCTACCATAACAACCGTCTCACATTTCCAATTACCTCTTCAGACTAGCATAATCTTTTTCTTTGACTTTACAACTCATTATCCTGTTGCAAAAGGTGTGTTGTTGTGTGTGCAACAGGATATTGACGATCGTGAATTGAGTGTTGTGACTTTAGGCTATCCTTCACTTAATTAGCTCACTTTACGGTAGTCTATATCATCTAAGTCTAGGCTTAATGAAGGATAAGGATTTTTTTTCTCTCTTTTTTTTTGGGTAAATTAGGAGCGAGCTCCGAAGCACAAGATATGATAAGCAAACCCACACCTTATGCGACTTCACCAACCCCTGCCGGGTACATTTGGATAGGCAAATTTAAAAGCCGGCTTTGAAACACAAGACATGGGGGGCAAACCTGTGCTTTATGCAACTTTACAAAGTCCTAGATAGATATATTTGGACAGGCAAATCTAAAAGCAGGTTTTGAAGTATAAGACATGGGGGGTTGACCCATGCTTTATTCAACTTCACCAACTCCTAGATGGTAAGAGTAGGTTTTGAAGTACAAGATATGGGGACCAAACCCATGCTTTATGCCACTTCACCAACTCCTAGATGGGTATATTTGGATCGGCAAATCTAAGAGTAGGTTTTGAAGCACAAGATATGGGGAGCAAACCCGTGCTTTATGCAACTCCACCAACTCCTAGATGGGTACATTATTTTCTCTCCTTTTTTTTTTTTTTTTTTTTACAACCTTTGGTTGTGCTAAATTTTGTGTATGAGGGTCATTTCTCCCATTTTTTGTGTATGAAGTGGAAGTGTGTGGGATTATAATCTCTTTGAAAAACAAAATCCAAAAAATTCAAAGGAATGAAAATGCCCAATATAATGGATAATAATATGGTTTTCATGTCTTAAGAAAATAAAAATAAAAATAAATAACAAAGCCCACAAAAATTATCATTTGAGATCTTATGCACAATCTCAGTTGTATTGTACCCACCTTGGATTGAATTTTGATTCTTACATAATATTTAGGTGCGATGATTTGATTAGACTTCTTATTAGTGTAGCTTTACGTGTGTGTTGGTGCGGGTGGCATGGGGTTTGCTTGGCATTATCCAACATCTTAATACAAAAGAGGGTATCTAGTTTGTAAATGGGCTGGACCAAGGCCTTAGTTTTAGGCCTGTGATCTATCCTCCGATGAATATTAGGCCCCCACAAACTAAATTAACCGGCTTAGCCTTAGATATATTTCGAGCACCACTGGCCCATCCAATCTCATCCTTTTTCAAGCCATTCTCGATTGAGAGTGGGGTACATAACTTAAACGGTTTGGATTGTACATAGATATTAACCTGAACTACACCTTTGAGAGTGTGGAATGTTACTAATTTAGCGACATTGCTTAGTGGGCTCCTCAGCTTAATATCAAATCCAAGCTTCTTTTTTTGATAGCTGCGTCCCTTCTTGTGAGAGCAGACTACATAAAATCATGGTCTCACAGCTTGCATCGATTAGCATAACGAACGTTTGTCCATCACTGGGCCATAAAATTCTCGATATTAATCCAACGGTTTTTGGTATATTTTAGGACTAATGGTTGATATATTTGAATGAGCCACGGAGTAGTTTGTTTTTTTTATAAAAAAAATGAAATCAGTCATTCAATCCTATCCACAGGATGATTACCCAAATTGTAGTTTTTTTTTTTATTTTTTTTTTTTTATAAAAAAACATGAAATCAGTTATCCAATCCTATCCATAGGATGATTACCCAAATCATAGAGATTTTGGGGATAGAGATGATCGAGAGAAAAGTTAGGAAAATACAGATGGCGTGATAATGTTTTACAACTATTGAGATATGGGTCCTATTGAGCAGTTATTCAATCCTATTAAGAGGATGAGAGATTTCAGGAAATATTAGAATGAGAGATTTTAGAAGGATGAGAGATTTTAGGGAAGTATTAGAGGGAGAGATTTGGAGTGGCCCACATTAAACCCAAAGCTCGGTGTGTTTTTATAAGTATTTTTCTAAAAGGAGAACTCGTGAGTGATGACGTGGCACCCTCGCAGCCCTCCCCCCGTTCGCTTTAATATATATACTTCAAGAAGTATTAGAATGAGATATTTTAGGAGGATGAGAGATTTTATGGAAGGATGAGAGGGTGAGATTTGGAGTGGCCCACATTAAACCCAAAGCTTGGTGTGTTTTTATAAGTATTTTTCTGAAAGAAGAACTCATGTGGTTGATGACGTGGCACCCCTCATAGTCCTCCTCCCCGTTTGCTTTAATATATATAATTTAATAGATATATATATATATAATTGTACATAGATAAGGTATTAAAAAATCATATATGAATCAGAAATGACCTTTTGTATAGAAATCATAGAAGAATCACATAAAAATAATAAAAAATTATAAGAATCACATTAAAAACCAGATAAGAATCGTGCTCAAATAAATCAATATACATATATAATAAAAACAAAAGTGTGGGGTCAAGCCTTGTATTGTTGAAGCCTGATCCTCAAACTGGCTTGCTTGCAAAAATGTTGTCTAAGCCCCGTCATTAAAATTTTTAAGAAAAACAAAAAATCTCATTTTGCAAGCCTTTTAATTTTAAGGGCCAGACTGAGCCAATTACCCTCATAAGAGGGCCCAATTAATAGCTCTAATCACATGGGAAAATGAACTTTGAGTAATTGGAGGCAGGGTCATTCTTAATGGTTGTTTTGGAAGGCAAATTCGTGATTGCGATTTTGAAGAGGGTTTGACTATGGTTTAAGAAAAACAAAACCCCTCATTTTGCAGGCATTTAGAGGGTTAGACTGAGCCAACCTTCCATCCTATGAAAGTAAGTCATAGAATAGACATCCACTTCCACCCTTGACTCTTTGCTGCTAAGCTCCTAAATGTTGCTTCCATATTGTTCTATTTCCTATGAATTCCTAGGATTTCTAAGCAATGCATTCCTATATATCAAATGATTTATAAGGACCTTTTGTTAACTCGTCATTGAATTCCTAGGATATTTAAGCAATGCCTATCTATCGAAGGGGTTAAAAGTGAAGGATTAAAGGTGAAGATCATAAGGCGCCTCCAATCCACTATTTAACAGAAATTGGTTACCCACCCATCACTCTGGTAAATTAAGTCTTATGAAATTTGTAAGTCCCATAAAGATCTCTACCTTAGACCCTTCATCCCTCTTATCTATAAGACTATTCCAAAAAATAAATAAGATCCTTTACTATGAACCCAATATGAAGGAATTCAATTCGAAGTATGCATATAGGCCCTTAATCTCGATTTCATTTGCTTGTTTCACCTTCTTGTAAGGGTAAAGGGATACTAACTCATGAGAATGGTACTCCTATGGCATTCAGGTTTTGCATCTGCTCAAGCGTTTGTTACTATCCGAGACACCTTTAACAAATATATTTCCAGGGGAGCTCAATGTGGATCACGGGGTAGACCTTGATCTGAAAGTCATAGCTCTTGTTTCCGAAGAGATGGTTCAACCTCAACAGAGAAAGAGATATGCACCGACTCCAGGAAGATGACTGTAAAGTTATTTCAAAGCAAATTAAACAGCAAGGTCTTCTATATATGCAAAATGTGGGGAAGAATTTGCAGACCTATTGTTTAGTCTCCTTGCCTTTCCTGTTGGTTCCATAGTTAAATGCTTGGGTGGACGTACTAGCATGGGATGTTTAGATAACTTATACAAGAGTGTTGAAGATTTGAATTTTAAGGATTGCGTGAAATCTGAGGAATGCAAAGCCATGCTACTTGACCCGAAGGTAGCACCAGATTTTGGGACTAAGAACCAACTACTATAGATTGAAGAACAAGTTCCATATAAGCCCATCATTCTTCATCCTCTAATTTCTATGATGCCTAGATATGGATATATATAGGTATGAACACGTTTATGGGGATTGGGGATATGACTCTACACATGGAAATTTAGGGCATGGATACAGATATGACCGCCCTAAGTCTTTCCTTTGATCACTTTTGAATTGATGAAATTATCGTTGTTTACATTCCTTTCTAACAATTTTTATGATTGAGAAGTAAGAAAATTAAATGAGTCTATATGAGATAATGGGCTTGTTAAGTGGGATATTCTAATCTAGTTCCCTGTATCAATATGAGTGTTGTATTAGTCCGAAATAGGTACAGTGGGCTTGAATAAGTATCAGGGTATCATAGAACTTATTTGATAGATGACTCTAGTGTTTTTTTTTTACAGGTCCTATGGTGTTCTCTTCTGATCAGCAGACAATTATCCACCATGAACCAAAAGTTTCCTGATACAGTGACGGAGCTTGGAGGATCATTTGTGGCTGGACCAGCAATGTTCATGGTAACCGACGAGTTGGTTGTGCAACCTCTTTCACCCATCTTGGGCATCTCTCTTCTCGGCAATTTCCACATCCCAGTCAGTGACATAGAGGAGCAGATTGCGTGCATGGGGGAAAAAGAGGTAAAGTGAAAATATCCTGTACATATTGAATTAATTCTGTATCTGCAACCAAGCAAAATCAAGGCTAAATATCAGTGACTAAGTGATTTTCGCAGGCTGGGCCAGCCCAGATGTATGCCTGTCCAATTGATGGTATAAAAACTCAACCTAAGTAGCCCCGAGTTGGCTGGTTCGACTTGGCTCATTGGATTTCAGAGTTGGACAAGTTGAATGAGTAACTGAGTACTTTCCCATACTCACCTCAGTTACTTGGCTCAATGGTTTCTGAGACAAGCTGGATTTCTGAGTTTCAAGTATGGTCCGACTTCTATTTGTTCAGCTAGTGGCCTGCATGCAGACCCAAATTCAGACCAAAGGTCTATTAGTTTGGTATGGCTTGCCCCTCCCTTTCAGAAGCAGTCTTAGTTAAATATGTTTTGTTGGGTTAGCCCAGGCCTGGTCATTTAGCTATTAATCGAGAAAATAGGCTTTTGCCCATGAATTAAAATAATGTCCATTATGTGATGGATCCACCCATTGCTCACAGGTTTCTGTTGTGTCAATGTTGCCATTGATTGGTCATTACAGTTTCTAATTTCTACTCAAGCACGTTAAAAAAAACCCTGTTCTCACTCCCATTATATTGGTCTCTAAGCATTTTTTTTATATCCTTATAGGCACTCTAAAAATTTGTAGTATGGAAGGTTTACATCAAATGTGAAGCTTTTAGCCCACTGCGATACTACTGTCATATACAAATATGTTAATTGTTCAACCGTTGTAATGTTAGCTAATGCATATTTTGGCTTCGTTATAGAAGCCAAAACAGAGTTTTTAAGCCATGCTTCTGCTAACCCACTGACTTAAAATCACTGCTCGCATTCTGCCCAATGTGAGCTGGGCTCAGGCTGGTCTGCCCAATGAACTGCCCATGTATTGTCAACATCAACTTTAATTCCATCAGAACTTTAAGATCATTCATAGTCACAATTAGGATGTTGTCAAAACTACCTGCAGTTGGAATGTTGATTTTTTATCATCCCAACTCCTCGCCGTCAATTTGTTCTTCTCTCGATGTTCTCTCCTACATGCATAGGACAATGGCTTCTTCTCTTTGAAAAAATATGAGAGATATAAGAGGCATCAATGATCCTGTATGACATAATTTATACATCAATGAGTTGAAGTCCTCCCTATTGTAGGAAATTTAGTCATTCAATTCTTGAGTTGTATTAGCAAATTTGTTTAGTTCGGTATTGTTAGAATCCAGTTATTACTTTGGGCTAGAATCATCTGGGGCCCATATGTGGTCTCGTGAGACTCCCCATAGTAAGATAAATGTGTATTACAACACACACATATTTATGGAATGTATGAAAAACATGATTTGGTTGTTACAACCTGACAATATATAGAATTACAGTGGTGATCTCAGGAAAGAAACTTTGCTATCCACCTTGACTAATTGACTTTTGTTTTGAGTTCAGGCCATGTCTTTGTTGAGAGCTTCTTTGATTTCCAACTCGGTCTTGAGCAATGTCTTCTACCCTCAGAAGCCAACGCAGATAAAAACAAAACCTAAGAGGAGAATTTTAACCCTGGATAAATTTTTTTTTCTTGATTTATGTATGTATCGTTGGGGACCTGGGGTCATAAATACATTCTTCTTCTTGGGTTGGGTTTGTTTGTGTACAGGTCTAAGGTTCTCATAGATTGGTCCCAATAAAAGTTCCTATAAGCAGGTATGTGGCCATTCTTTCTCCAATGTTCAACATTATTTTTCGCACTCTGAGGTCTCCAGCCTTTTTGGATATTCCACCTTCTACCATGCCAGTCATAAATTAAATTTATTTAGGTTCAGAATGTAGAATCGTCGATCTTTTTAAATTAAAAACAAAAAAAAAAAAAAAGATTACTCATTACGCCTTGTCTGATTCCATAATTAACCCCTAGCTTCTTTTTCTTTTTAGAAAATTTTACCACTTATGTTAGACACATATTAATATAATTCTGATAATAGCACACCTTTGGTCAGCTTCATGCTATCTGTCAGATTCTTAGGATGTAAAAAGAGGATTAGCATTTGATAGGCAGTCTACTGTAAAAACTAGTCAAATTAGATTTCAGCTTTACTTTGAATAAAGTTGCACTTGCAAACACAATCATTCATGAATCACAGTCGTTTTGGTTATAGTCCTTTGTCAGGGATTAGATTTCTTGATCCTTGGTTTTTCAGACATGAAGAAGTTCCTGCAAAATTTCAATGTTACAACATACAAGCCTCTGGTTTGCAGCCTATTGAAGATTGTTAATACGGAGCACCACCACCAATCCAAAGTGGTGGGAAAACGGATCTCTTCTTTAATGTTATTGTAATGAAGAAAATAGGTATCTTTAATATTCCAGTCTCCCATCATTTTTACACCATTGAGCATGTGCTGGGCTTGTCTGGGCCGAAGTAGCCTGGGCCCGGCTTATTTATTCATTGGGCCTTTTGCAAATAGGCCCAAGGCCACTGCATTTGTCTTGGACATCTTACCTTTGGTTAAATGGGATCCATTATAAAGCGACCACTTACCCAACCCATCCTTTATAGTTTATATCCATATACATAGGAACCGTCACACAAATCCGTCCATCCATTTATAGAACCGACTATTCACATATTTCACCTATGATCTCATAGGTGGAATGATTAGCTCGATCTAACGGGTATTGTGTGGGTCTACCATCATTTAAGACAACCCACTATTATTATACTATATACATGATCCCATAATGATTATGTTATTTAAGTGAGTCCGCGTTAAGATTTGATTTGATTATAAGTCAAAGGACATTTTGCTAAATTAAGAGTTATTTTCTCATGCAAATAGATTGTGTACGTAGTCTGTAAGTTAAACACTTAATGAAATATACTTACAAAGATAAAACTTTTAAAACATTGGGGGATTTTCAAAAAGGGTATAAAACTTTTGGCTCATTTCCATAAAAAAAAGTACGTGACAATTTGAATATTTCAGAAGAATATAAAATTTTTCACAATTCTTTCAATCAAGTCCTCTTCATATTTTTTTAAAAAATAACAAATATACCCTCATGTCATTTTTCAAAATTTTCCTTTTGATAAATCACATAACATAAATGATCAAATCTAATCCAAATGACCTAGTGGGGCCCACTTCAACTAAGTATATTTATTAATGGTTAAAAAGGGGATTCAAACTGACTAAAAACACTAGCTTTATTTGATGGTTATGATCATCAAAATCAAAACGAGTGTTAGAAAGGAAAGAGGTTAAGAAAAGACAAACTTTTCACAAGGAAGGATTATTTTTTTAATAAAAAAATCTTGAAATATTCAAATCTGTATTTTCTTAAAAAAAAAAAAAAAATGAGCCAAAAGTTTGAAAATTAATTTACAAATATTCCTACTCATATTTTTGAAGCTATATACATGGCCTAGAGCCTATCATCATCAGCCATCCGAGATCCTTCCAACTTCTGTTGACAAGGTCCTTTGCCCTGGTCCCCTGCATATGGATACCTGCTACATATTCAATATCTACATAGGAATATTGGATAGCAAAGACCTCACAACGTTACTTGAGTATTAAGGATACCAAAGGCCTCTTTGGCTCTCTCCTCTTCTACATAGGAATATTGGATAGCAAAGACCTCACAACGTTACTTGAGTATTAAGGATACCAAAGGCCTCTTTGGCTCTCTCCTCTTAACTTTTCTTACTGGAGACTAGATCCTTTCCGTTGTCTGAGAGCAGAAGAAAAGAAGCAGAAAACCATTAAATTCCCAGCGGACAATTCAACAGAATTCCATGCAACATTGTATTGGTATTGGACACCAAAGACCGCTTTCCTTTCATTGTCAGAGAGCAAAATAAAAGCAGAAACCATTCAAAACTTCAACAGAATTCCATGGCAGCCAAACAGATGAGCTTGACTCTCCTTGTGGACAAGGAAAGAAACAGGGTCATCTATGCCGAATCCGGCAAGGACTTTGTAGAAATCCTTTTCAGCTTCTTGACATTGCCCCTAGGAACTGTCATCAAGCTCTCCGGCAAGCAGTCCAAGATGGGTTCCTTGACCATGTTATATAAGAGCCTGGAGGATCTTGATTTGGAGTTCCTAAATACCAAAGCATGCAAAGACATGCTGCTCCATCCCAAAAGCTCTGCAGAAGAACTATACAAGTATCTACCTCTAATCGTTAATATAGGAGCCACCTATCGTACCAAGTACTACATCTGTTCGCTGGGTTGTTGTATGGGAAGTCACGGCTTGGTCAGTACTGTTAAAGACGCTCCATGTCCTTGTGGGAAAAAGATGGGTTGGAGGGTACCTGAAGAGAAGGGGGACCTTAATGCAGATGGCGGGGATGGGGTGTTTATTGAGGGGAAGATGAGGTTTATGATAAGAGATGATTTGAAGATATCTGTTGTTTCTTCTTGGAATAGTTTTGAGCTGCTGAAGAAATTTGGCGTCAGTGATACGTCTGTGCTTGAGGAGATGAATGTGAATGTTGGTGAAGAAGAGGTATGTAGTTGTTCTTGCCCTTTCTCAGACATATCCACTTGCCTGTTGCCTTGCTTTTTATGACATGTCTGTGCTTTCAAACAATAGTTTGGACAAATAATCACTAAATAACAATCAATCCTTATTTGGGCTGGGCTAGGCCAGGCTTTGGCCTCACTTAACCTGGCCCAAATATTGAGCTGGCATCTGGCCCAGATTAATATTCAAACTCAGCCCAAATAGGGATGGGCCCAGATTGGGCTCAGGCTGTCCCCGCCCATGAGCACCGTAGCTGGAGTAGAATTAGATTTAATTAATGACGTATGGCTGGATCTTTACATAAAAAATAAAATAAAAAAAAGAGGCTTTTACAGGAAAAATTCTAAAATTTGGACATTCCTCGGAAAGGGTCCCCAAATATTGTGTTGTAGTAACGAGGTGCGTCAGGCCTTATTTGATTTTTTTTTTTTTTCAACTTTGATACTAGTGACGTTCGTCAGAGCTTCTCCTAATGTCTAGCGTCGCTCGTATCAGACGAGGGAGACGCTAACGTCGCTCGTAAGAACATCTCCCAATGCCTTCTTCTTCCTCTCCTCCTATTTCTCCATCTCCTCCACACCATCTACTAGTAGGATTCATTCTTCTGAGAGTGCACCCCTGAAGCTAGTTTCAGCCCACTGGCCGAAAACAACTCAGGCGCGTTGATTCCTCCGCTCTTAGAATAGGGACCCAGTGAATCTGGAATACTAAAAAGGTTCATCATATCACTGAAACTCCCACCACCGAAACAAGAGAACCTGGCAGCCCTTTCAATGAGAGCAGAGTTTGGGGGGAACTAAGAGAAGCTCTGTGGTAGGATCCCAGCGTCAGTGTGCATAAACACACCCCCTTTGGACATTGAATTTAGAAGGTTCCAGCCAATATCAAGTGGTTTTTCTATCCCTTATCTTGAAGATCCAGGACCTAAGTTCCTAAGGACTACACCATTGGATGTGCTCGTGCTGCTCTGAATGTTATGCTCGCTGAAACCCAGGTTTTGTGAGCTTTGGTGAACCCATAGCCCAGGGCAAAATGAGTCAGCCATGGAAACAGATGAACCCATTGATGGATTTGTGATAGAGCTGTCTGTAGGAACCAAGCTCGCAGATGGGTTGGTGAGATTGGCACTACTGAATCACCAATCTGATGATATTTTGTTATTAGATGTGTGGAAGTTTAAAGGATCATCACTTGCACTCTCCTCCGAGTAAATCCCTCTAGATTGTCTGTTTGGATTCACAACTATATGTGTGCAATGATTAATAGTGATGAACCTAAAATGTCTATTAAAAATGGAGTGGGGGAGAAAGAGAAATAGGAGGAGGTGAGGAAGAAGAAGACATTAGAAGATGCTTTGACTAGTGATGTTAGTATCGCCCATGGTGACACTATCGTTGCTCAGAAAAAAATAAAAAAAATAAAAAAAAATTGGCTGGATGACCTCTTTTGTACTACACAATATTTGGGGACCCTCTTTGAGGAATGTCCAAATTTCCGAATTTTTTCGGTAAAATCCTCTAAAAACAAACATAAAGCAACTAATAACAACTAATAAAATTAGAAAGTGGAAAATTTCTGTAGTAGTAGTAATTATGAACTTCCAAAATATGGAAGTGAGAAAAAAAGAATCACGAGTATTGGCATATGCCTAAAACTTAAAAGTCTAGTGACACATTTGTGTGATACTTGTGTAAGGCTCTGTAGGAGAAACCTCATTTTTCATAAAAATCTTTGATTTTTTAGAACTCTTAGGTATTCATTTCTTGCAAACAAACGAACCCTAGAGAGTTTAGGAGAAATTATTTGACGGTCTATCGTGGGTCTTCACCTATAGTCTTTCATTTTTTAGCCCCTAAGATTAGTAAAAAAATTTGTGTGATGCCTTCCCACAGGAGGGTGTAAACGTGAATGGTGAAAGGTGAAGAAGATCCACGATGGCCATTCAGATAACCTACCCTTTGATAGGAAATGATTACCCACCCATCGCCCTATTAAATTGAATTTTAAGAAGGCGATGTCGCATTTCCATGTCCACCTTTGTAACACTACTTTGATAGAACTTTTTTTACCACAAATTCTTAGGAAATCAATACCAAGTAAGCAAACGCACAATCTCTTTTTTTTTTTTCATTTTCTTTTTCAAATAGGTTCAAAACTATGGTTAATGCTATTAAGAGCATAATTTCTGAGATTTAGAAAATATAGTTTATAGATTCATTCTTTACTTGTTGGGTTCTTACAATGCTTAGTGTCATTGCTCCTTTGCCAAGGTCCCACTTGTATAGCTGGTACTAAATTTCTTGGATTTGTAAAAAACACCTTAACGTTAGAAGGGACTGACAGTAAAAGATTAAAGTTGAGAGATCCCATCGACGCTATTAGATGATCCGACCTTCAATAAGTGACGTTACCCAATTATCATCCTTGTAATTGGAAAAGTGATCATCCTATGTAGATCTCTACTTTTACATTCTTCATCCCTTACTGACACTCCTTCTCTAAAATCTCCTTTACTGGGATTTCCTAGAAATTCACAAGAAAGGGCCTTCTATTAAGGGACTAAGCTCGCTAGGGGCCTGTTTGTCTGTTACTCAATGCGATTATATAAAGATCCTCATGGTCCCTCTACGGTACCCTAGTTGGTTAGGGACATGGGCCTGTGAGTTCTGAGTTTGTGAGCTTGAATCTGCAAATTTATAATAAAAGAAAATTGAAAAAATTAAAATAAAAAAAAGGAAAAAGAAGAAGGCTCGAGAAGGCCAAGAACTTTTAGGGACCCTTGCGTAATAAATATCCTTTGCTAGCTAAAATGATTCCATCCGTACCCTCGTCATTTAATTCCTACAAAATTGATACCTCCATTTAGATCTCCACCAATTCACTCTCGACCCCCAATGGCCCCCTTAAGTAGATCCATTTCCAACAAGTTCTGAAAATTCAATCTTATGTGGCAAAAGACCCCAAGAGAAAGGATGATGGGTGGAGATCCACAAAGGATTATCAAAATAAACACCCTTTGGTTAGAATTGATTGCCCACCTTCCATCCTATGAAAGTAAGTCATAGAATAGACATCCACTTCCACCCTTGATTGACTCTTTGCTGCTAAGCTCCTAAGTATTGCTTCCATATTGTTCTATTTCCTGTGAATTCCTAGGATTTCTAAGCAATGCCTTCCTATATATCAAATGATTTATAAGGACCTTTTGTTTAACTCGTCATTGAATTCTTAGGATATTTAAGAAATGCCTATCTATCGAAGGGGTTAAAAGTGAAGAATTAAAGGTGAAGATCAGAAGGCGCCTCCAATCTGCTATTTAACATGAATTGGTTACCCATCCATCCCTCTGGTAAATTAGGTCTTATGAAATTGGTAAGTCCCATAAAGTTCTCTACCTTAGACCCTTCATCCCTCTCATCTACAACACTATTCCAACAAATAAATAAATAAGTAAAAAAGATCTTTTTCTATGAATTCTATACGAAGGAATTCAATACAAAGTATGCATATAGGCCCTTAATCAAGATTTCATTTGTTTGTTTCACCTTCTTGTAATGGATACTAACTCATGAAAATGGTACTCCTATGGCATTCAGGTTTTGCATCTGCTTAAGCGTTTGTTACTATCCAAGACACCTTTAACTGATGTATTTCTAGGGGACCTCAATGTGGATGAAAGGGACCTTGTTATGAAAGTCATAGCTCTTGATTCCGAAGAGATGGTTCAACCTCAAATAGAGAAAGAGATATGCACTGAGTACTCCAGGAAGATGATTGTAAAGTTATTTCAAAACAAATTAAACAAGAAGGTCTTGTATGCAGAAGGTGGGGAAGAATTTGCAGACCTATTGTTTAGTCTCCTTGCCTTTCCTCTTGGTTCCATAGTTAAATGCTTGGGTGGACGTACTAGCATGGGATGTTTAGATAACTTATACAAGAGTGTTGAAGATTTGAACTTTAAGGATTGCAAGAAAGCCATGCTACTTGACCCGAAGCTACCACCCTATTTTGGGAGTAACAACCAACTACTACAAATTGAAGAACAAGTTCCATGTAAGCCCATCATTCTTCATCCCCTAATTCTATGATGCCTATATATATATATATATATATATATAGAGAGAGAGAGAGAGAGAGAGGAATATTCATATGCATCTATCCCTCATCATTTTTGGTAAGGGACACCCCTTTTGGGGGTGTCTCAAGTACAAAAAGAGTACAATATATATATATATATATATATATATGAACACGTTTATGGGGATTGGGGATATGACTCTACACATGGAAATTTAGGGCATGGATACAGATATGACTGCCCTAAGTCTTTCATTCGATCACTTTTGAATTGATGAAATTATCGTTGTTTACTTTCTAACATTTTTTTATGATTGAGAAGTAAGAAAATTAAATGAGTCTATATGAGATAATGGGCTTGTTAAGTGGGATATGCTAATCTATTACCCTAGAAGTATCATTGTAGTATTGGGTATCAATATGAGTGTTCTATTATTCCGAAATAGGTACAGTGGGCTTGTACAAGTATCTGGGTATCATAGGCCTTATTTGATATGACTCTAGTGTTTTTATTACAGGTCCCATGGCGTTTTCTCGTGTGATGGGGAGAATACACTTGTCCACCGTGAACCAAAAGTTTCCTGATACAGTGACAGAGCTTGGAGGATCATTTGTGGCTGGACCAGCAATGTTCATGGTAACTGATGAGTTGGTTGTGAAACCTCTTTCACCAATGTTGGGCGTCTCTTTTCTTAGCACTTTCAACATCCCAGTCAGTGACATAGAGGAACAGATTGTGTGGATGGGGGAAAAGGAGGTAAAGTGAAAATATCCTGTACATATTGAATTAATTCTATGTGAAATCAAGGCTAAATCAAAGCTAAATATCAGCGACTAAGTGATTTTCATAGGCTGGGCCATCCCATATGTATGCTTGTCCAAATGATGGTATAAAAACTCATCCTAAGTAGCCCCGACTTGGCTGGGTCAACTTGGCTCATTAGATTTCAGAGTTGGACAAGTTGAATGAGTAACTGAATACTTTCCCAGACTCACCTCAGTTAGTTGGCTCATTGGTTTCTGAGGGGCTGAATTTCTGAGTCTCAAGTAAGGTCCGACCTCTGTTTGTTCTGCTGGTGGCCTACATGCAGACCCAAATCCAGGCAAAAGGTCTATTAGTTTGGTACGGCTTGCCCTTCCCTTTCAGAAATATTTGGTCTTAGTTAAATATGTTTTGTTGGGTTAGCCCAGGTCTGGCACATTTAGCTATTAATTGAGAAAATAGGCTATGGCCATGGTTTAAAATAGTGGCCATTATGTGATAGATTCACCCATTTGTTAGAGTTTCTGTTGTCAAGGTTTCCATTAATTTGTTTCTAAGCAATTTGTATATGCTTAAAAAGACTATAAAAAACTGTAGTATGGAAGGTTTATATCAAATGTGAAGCTTTTAGGCCACTGTGATGCTTCTGTAATATACGAAAAATGTTGATTGTTCAACTGTGGTAACATTACTACCTAATGCATATTTCAGCCTTCGTTATAGAGGCCAAAACAGAGTTTTTAAGCCATGCTTCTGCTTACCCACTGATTTAAAATCACTGCTCACATTTTACCCAATGTGAGCTGCCCTCAGGCTGGTCTGCCCAATGAACAGACCATGTATTGTCAAACATCAAAGCTTTAATTCCATCAGAACTTTAAGATCATTCATAGTCACAAGGATGTTGGTTTTGACATGTCAAAATTACATGCAGTTGAAATGTTGGTTCTTTTTTTTCATCCCAACTCTTAGCTGTCAATTTGTTCTTCTCATGACCTTCTCTCCTATATGCATAGGACAACGGCTTCCTCTCTTTGCAAAAATGTGAGAGAAATAACAGGCATCAATGACCTTGTATGACATAACTTAATAATTTATACATCAATGAGTTGAAGTCCTCCCTAGTCCCTATTGTAGGAAATTTATGTCATTCAATTCTTGAGTTGTACTAGCAAATACTTTTAGTTGGGTATTGTTAGATTCCAGTTTTTACTTTAGGCCAGAATCATGTGGGGCCTATATGTGGCCGCGTGGGAGTACCCGTACTAAGATAAATGTGTATTACAACACACACACATCTTTGGCTGTCACAACCTGACAATATATAGAATTACAGTGGTAATCTTGGGGAAAGAAAATTTGCTATCCATCTCGACTAATCGACTTTTGTTCTGAGTTCAGGCCACGTCTTTGTTGAGAGCTTCTTTGATTTCCAACTCGGTCTTCAGCGATGTCTTGTACCCTAAGAAGCCATGGCAGATGGAAAGAAAACCTAACAGGAGGAATGTTTTCAGCTCATGATTTTATCTAAAGCTAAGGTCTGGCTCCCTACAGGATTTTAAAATACAGTTTCCTTGCTCAATCTCCAAAGAAAAATGTACTTAAATATTTATCTTGTGTTGACTTGTCCATCTTATTATGCTTGGGGAGTTCTATGGACTCTCACAGATGGAGTTTGATGGAAGTGCCTTTCGAGTGTGTCTATATTTTTGTGTTGCATTGGATACTGATAACAATAGAGTTCCTTACTATAAAACCAGCAACATCTTTGTAGGGCACACCTGGATGTCTTTCGGATATAGAAGGACCAATGGCGTATAGGGTTGCAAACGGAATGGTTCCCGGTCGGAACCATCTCTGACCCGGGCCCGTTTTTCTAAATAAATGTTCCGGGTCCCCTTTTTTACTTGGAACCTATTTTTTCAAAAAACCTCTACCGCATCCATTCCAAGAAAGTGATTCAAGAGCTACCAATCCCCTATGAGACCTTCATTCATCTTCGGACCTGGTTTCGATAGGAAAATCCAGATTCGGTTCCTGAACTGGGTCCACCTAGAAAACTAGAATCTAGTTTCAAAACTTGTTATAATTTCTCTTCATTTTTTAATATTTTTTTAAACTAAGCATATCATTCAACTTCTAGCAATGCATCAAGTCTACTACCTCCAATATTATACATTAAAATGTCAAAGACAAAGTTAATTTTGAGATACAGCTTGCAATATCAAAGACTTATACGTTGAGTCTCGGGTCCATGGGTCGGACCCTATATAGACACAGAAACAGTCTCGTTTATCAATCGGAATCTAAATTAGGTTATGGACCCGGACCCATTTATAAATCGAAACCTAAAATAGGTTCCAAACCGGATTTTTTATAGGTCGGAACTTTCAAGTAATGAAAAATTGGACACCCATTTGCAACCCTAATGTCGTAGCATTACATGTGGATCAAAGATAGACAAGATGTGGTCCAAATCAGATCATCCTGACCCATGATTTAAGAGCCTATAAGTTTTAACCCTTGGATGAATTGTTTTTTCTTGATTTATGTATGCATCGTTGGGGACCTGGGGTCATAAATACATTCTTCTTGTTGGGTTGGGTTTGTTTATGTACAGGCGTAAGTTTCTCATACATTGGTCCCAATAAAAGTTCTTTCTCCAATGTTCAAACATTTTGTTTCGCACTCTGATGTCTCCAGCCTTTTTGGACATTCCACCTTCTACCATGCCAGTCATAAATTAAATTTATTTGGGTTTAGAATGTAGAATCGTCCATCATTTGAAAAAAAAAAGGAGTTTTTTTTTTTTTATATACCCCTCTAAGGTTATATGATTTGTAAATAGGCCCCTGAGGTTTTAGTATTTGCATATAGGCTCCTACATTTTCATTTCAATACCTTTCATGTCCCCAAAATCAATATTTCTAATAAAAATGGGCAATGACCATGGGATTTGTGTTGAACTTTTATAAAAATGACAACTTTGCCCTTATTTCAATTAAGCAAATATGATATATTATTAATTACCAAAATTCCATTATTGTATCCCAATTTTCAACCGTCTCTCTCAATAACTTTTTAATGCACATGAAGCCGTATTATGTGTTTTGAAACTTTCAACAATTTAATGGTAGGTCATGCATAGATTGGATCAATTGTAACTAATTATAAGCATATGCATTGATTGTCATTATGGTAGATTTGGATTTAATGAAATAGGCCCTCTATTGAAAAAAATAAATTTACATGCAGTTGCTCTCTCCTACTAAATGTAATTATCAATGTGACAAGCATTAGAGAAAAATAAATTCAAGCCTTTGAATTTAAGCATATAAGGATAAAGAGATGGGCAAATGTGTCATTTCACGCTTGAAACTTTTGATTGTTTGTTGGCTACTTATTTGGGGTACACGAAAGGTACTAAAATGAAAAAGTATCGGCCTATATGCAAATACTCAAACCATAAGAGACTATTTACAAATCCTACAAACCTTAGCGGAGTATATACAAAAAGCTAAAAAATAAAAAAAAATAAAAAAAAAAAAAAAAGATTACTCATTACACCTTGTCTGATTCCATAATTAACCACTTCTTTCTTCTATATATAGAAAAACTGATCACCACTTCTGTTAGAAACATATTAATATAATTCTGATAACAGCACACCTTTTGTCAGCTTCTTACTATCTTTCAGATGTAAAAAGAGGATTAGCATTTGATAGGCAGTCTACTGTAAAAACTAGTCAAATTAAATTTCAGCTTCACTTTGAATAAAGTTGCACTTCAAAACACAATCATTCATGAATCACAGTCATTTTGGTTCTAGTCCTTTGTTGGGGATTAGATTTCTTGATCCTTGGTTTTCAGACATGAAGAAGTTCCTGCAGATTTTCATTGTTACAACTTACAAGCCTCTGATTTGCAGCGTTATGAAGATTGTTAATACGGAGCAAACCACCAAGCCAAAGTGGTGGGAAAACGGATCTTTCTTTAATGTTATTGTAATGAAGAAAATGGATATATTTAATATTCCAGTCTCCCATTATTTTTACACCATTGAGCATGTGCTGGGCCTGTCTGGGCCGAAGTAGCCCGGCCGCTGCTTATTTAGTTATTGGGCCTTTTGCAAATAGGCCCAAGGCCACCGCATTTGTCTTGGACAAATTACCTTTGGTTAAATGGGATCCATTATAAGCGACCACTTGCCCAACCCATCCTTTCTATCCATGTACATAGGACCCGTCACGCAAACTGGTCCATCCTTTTATAGAACCCACTATTTACATATTTCACCAATGGGTCTCATAGGTGGAATGATTAGCTGGATCTAATGGGTATTATGTGGGTCGACTATCATTTAAGACAACCCACTATCATTACACTATTTACATGATCCCATAATGATTATGTTATTTAAGTAAATCTGCATTAATATTTGATTTGATTATAAGTCAAAGGACATTTTGCTAATTTAAGAGTTATTTTCTCAAGCAAATAGATTGTGTGTGTGTTAGTTAACATTTAATGAAATACATTTACAAAGATAAACTTCTTAAACATTGGGGAATTTTCAAAAGGGTATAAAACTTTTGGCTCATTTCCATAAAAAGTATGTAAAAATTTGAAATTTTCAGAAAAGTATAAAGTTATTCACAATTCTTTCAATCAAGGCTTCTTCGTATTTTTTTAAAAAAACTAAAAAATATACCCTCATGTCACTTTTCAAAATTTTCCTTTGATAAATCACTTAACATAAATGATCAAGTCCAATCCAAATGACCTAGTGGGGCCCACTTCAACTAGCTTGATGTATGAATGGTTAAAAAGGGGATTCAAAATGACTAAAAAAAAAACAAAAAACTAGCTTCATTAAATGGTTATGATCATCAAAATCAAAATGAGTTTTAGGAAGGAAAGAGGTTAAGAAAAGACAAACTTTTCACAAGGAAGGGGTATTTTTTTTTTTCATTTATCAAAAAATCTTGAAATATTAATCTTCACGTACTTTTTTAAAAAACGAGCCAAAAAATTGGAAATTGAAAGTTTAAGGGTGAGAGATCTATAGATAGGTCTAGTAAAAGAAATCAGCCCAAACGTGTGCAAAAATAAACAATAATGCAGCGGAAATAAACTCACAAGCGCATACCACAAGGACACCAGATTTTGCGTGGAAAACCCTCACCAGGTGAAAAACCACGGATCCAAACCAGATCAATAATCAAGCATTATGAATCTTGCAATTACAAGAAACTCAGATTTCCTCCCCAGACAGGGGCAGACCCAGAAAATGAAACTAGGGGGGGCCATATGAAAATTATTAAAAGGAAATTTTAACAATTTAGGGGTCAAAATAAAAATTTACAAAAAATTTAGTGGTAAAAAATAAAATTTTGAAAACTTAAGGAGGGCCATGGCCCCCCTAGGCCTACATGTAGGTCCACCCCTGTCCTCAGATATCCCCTACCTAAGGACTGAAGTTACCTTCTGTCGCTTCACGCTTCAACGACTTCACACTATTGATTGTAACAGACTCAATCCCGTACTGGACTCCTCAAATCTTCTACGCAAAAAGACAATCTTCTACAAAGGATGCAGAAGAAACCGGCTCTAGAGAACTTGGCAGCACAACTTATTAATAAATCTCTAGAGAAGAATTCTCTCAATTAAATCTCTAACTCAGAACTTTGAGAGGTGAGGTCTGTGTTTTTAGAATAGTCCTTGAGTCCTTTAAATAGCCGTTAGGACGTGCTTAAGGTTACCTAACTTGGTTAGGATTAAAACAAGCAGTATGAATACAATTACAAAGAAATCTCTAACTTAAATTGGACTCTGCAGCCTTTTCCGCTCGAGTGACTGGACCTTCCACCTGCTCGTGCAGATGAGGTTCTATCTTAGCACAAAATTACTTCTGTCGGGCGCATTTGGCTATTCTGACTATGGTCATTCGAGCGCCGCTTTGGGCACTCGAGTGGACTCCATTCTGAATGATCTGAAAATTTAGCTCTCTTTCTCCCAATTTATTCTTCTAATTCTTTCAGACTTTCTTCTTATAGTCCTTCCAATCTTATATCTTCAAAGTCCTTTTCTAAAATAAGATTACAACTCAAAAGAGTTAGAGTTTTGTCCAACCCATGAATTTAGTCAACTCTCAAAATCGTAACAAAAATTTATTTACAAATTTTTTTACTCATATTTTTGAAGCTTTATACATGGCCTAGAGCCTGCCATCATCAGCCATCCGAGATCCTTTGAACTTCTGTTGACAAGTGCCTTTGCCCTGGTCCCATGCATATGGATACCTGCTACCTATTCAATATCTACGTAGGAATATTGGATAGCAAAGACCTCACAACGTTACTTCAGTTGGATATGTTCTGTTCTTCTTTAGTATACTTGAGTATTAAGGATACCAAAGACCTCTTTGGCTCTTTACCTTTAACTTTTCTTCCTGGATACTAGATCCTTTTCGTTGTCGGAGAGCAGAAGAAAAGAAGCAGAAAACCATTAAATTCCCAACAGACACTTCAACAGAATTCCATGCAACATTGTATTGGTATTGGATACCAAAGACCGCTTTCCTTTTCTTTGTCAGAGAGCAAAAGAAAAGCAGAAACCATTCAAAACTTAACAGAATTCCATGGCTGCCAAATAGATGAGCTTGACTCTCCTTGTGGACAAGGAAAGAAACAGGTCATCTATGCCGAATTCGGCAAGGACTTTGTAGAAATCCTTCTCAGCTTCTTGACATTGCCTATAAGAACTGTCGTCAAGCTCTCTGGCAAGCAGTCCAAGATGGGCTCCTTGACCATGTTATGTAAGAGCCTGGAGGATCTTGATGTGGAGTTCCTAAATACCAAAGCACGCAAAGACATGCTGCTCCATCCCAAAAGCTCTGCAAAAGAACTATACAAATATCTACAACTAATCGTTAATATAGGAGCCACCTATCGTACCAAGTACTACATCTGTTCACTGGATTGTTGTATTGGAAATCACCGCTTGGTCAGTGCTCCATGTCTTTGTGGGGAAACGATGGTTTCGAGTGTACCTGATGAGATGGGGAATGTTAATGCAGATGTTGAAGGGAAGATGAGGTTTATGATAACAGTGTTAAATCAAATATGGTTTGCAATCTAAATCAAATCTATGGATCTAGATTTATGTATTAAACAATTTATGATCTCAAATAATATAAAAGCGTACCTTGCGCAATGATCTTGATGATGAGCAGATCTCTTCTCTCAAATAGGGTTTTCTCCTATTTCCCTTATCACCCACTCCAATATGCAAGAAGTTGATTGTTACTTTTCAGATCTCGTAAGTTAAGAGAGAGAACTAGAAAACCATATATATAGATAAGCCCAGAGAGATTTCTTCCCATCAAAGAAATCTAATAAAAGTAAATTTCCTTAATTCCCTCAAATTAGCCAACAAGAGTCCTATTTGATTGAGTTTACTAAAATTGAATTCAAGATAAACTTAATAAAACCAAAAACTAATAAGGGGAAAGTAACTTAAATTAGTGGGCTCAAACTGTGGGTCCCAAAAGTGTTGCACATGTGGTCATGAGGACCACTCACGTCTAACAAATAGATGATTTGCAGATATCTGTTGTTTCTTCCACGATGAGTTTTGCGCTGCTGAGGAAACTTGGCATTAGTGACACGTCTGTGCTTGAATATGAATGTTGGTGAAGAGGAGGTATGTAGTTGTTCATAAATTTGTTCATGCCCTTTCTTAAACATCTCCACTTGCTTGTTTCAGGCAAACCATGTGAATACAAGAAAATCTTGAATAATTTCTGGGTAAAGTAATGTAAGAGGGAAGGGTAATGGTTGAGTAAATTTTTGTTTGCTTTCATGAGGTAAAGTAGTTTGAAGTGAGAGATGAGAGCAGGTGCGATGCTTTCCTTCGGAGGGTCTAAATATAAATGGTGGAAGGTGTGATGGGTTGGTGAAGCCTGATCTAGACTTTATTTTATTAAAAGGGTTTATCTATAATTTGTCGGTTTAATCTAGACCATCTGTTATAAGTCAAGATCCAACAGTTGTAGGTGCCTAGAGGTTTAGGGCTTCATATATTTATATTGGGTGGTGAGAGCATTGTACATATGATGGTGAAATTGAGAGAGAACAAGAGAGACAATGAGTGCTTGTACTCTTGTGGGAATATCCAATAATAGTGAACGGCGTGAATCTCCTGTGGACATAGGCAATCTTGCCGAACCACGTCAATCCGTGTCTCGTGGATTGATTGTGTGATTGATTGACTGTCTCGTAGATCGTGCATGTATTTCCGATCCTAACAACTAGTATCAAAGCCTTAGGGTTTCGCACGCGATCACGATTGAAGAAGATAGAGGATTCCGGTTTCATTGTCGCCGTAGGGCTCGGAGCAGAAGAAACAGGATCCAGATCCTATTTACTGTTGCACAATGCCTCTCATTGGAGAAGGATCGACTTGATCAAGGTGGGCCCCGCACCAAATCTAATCAATCGCAGAGAAGAAGGATCCGTTGCCCTGAGTTCCGTCGCCGACCCTTCATCGATGCCGCCTTCGCCACCGCTGCTGCCCTAGGCCGGACTTTAGGAGGACGTGCAGTGTCGTCTCTATTTCAACACGAGGAAGAAGACAGGGAGGTTCCGGGATCGTCGCAAGCAGCCGCACCACTGCAAGAGAAAGTTACTGATGCCGCCTCTCATCAAAAGTAACTCACCGTTGCCGCAGAAGATCATCGGTGACAGACTCTAGTGCACCCTTTGTTGCAAGAGGCACAGCGCCTGTTGCAAGTGTCGAGAGGAAGAGGGAGACCCAGTTGGGCCTGTCTCAAGTCTAGGGTTAGTTCAGGTCGGGTTCGACCTGACTCACCTTGCAGAAGCCTAACAACATTCAGAAGTCCTGAGCCAAGTCAACTCTAGGTTAGGTCTGACCCGGCGCAGTCTGCGCAGGAGAAGCCCAACAGTACAGTCAACAGCCAAGGTTGACTATAATCAACGACTAGATTTGATTCTTGATTTCTGAAGCCATCAGGACTTAGAATTGTGGTCTGATTTTTTTTTTATTGGATTCCTATCGACGAGATCTACAAGGTAGATGGAACGGATTGACAGTTTGACAGGTAGAGGAATTTATCAAGTAGATTGAGCTTGGTTTGAGTGGGAGCAATGACGGACGACACAAAGCTTACAATTGAGAAGTTTAATGGCACAAACTTCCCGTACTGAAAGATGCAGATTGAAGATCTCCTCTACCAGAAGAATTTCTACTTGCCGCTTGGGGGAAAATCCAAGAAACCTGTAACAATGTCAGGCGCAGAATGGGAGGTACTTGACAGGAAAGCCTTAAGTACAATTCGTCTCTCTATCAAAGTCTATTACATTCAATATATCAAAAGAGAAAACCACTAAAGATGTTATGGATGCCATATCACGAATGTATGAAAAACCTTCCACTCCAAATAATATTTTTTTGATGAGAAAGTTGTTTAACATGAAGATGGTTGAAGGTGGGGTTGTTGCTGAACACCTGAACGAGTTTAACACGGCCATGAGCCAATTATCCTCGGTTAACATTCAATTCGAAGATGAAATTTGGGCTTTGTTGATTTTATCTTCTTTACCAGATAGTTGGAATGGTATGGTTACATCACTGAGTAATTCTTCAAGATCGACCAAACTGAAATTTGATGATGTTGTGAGTACTATCCTCGATGAGAAAATTCGCAGGAAACCTTCAGGTGAATCATCAGGAAGTGCATTGAATGTGGAAAACAGAGGTAGGTCATCTGAGAGAGAGCAAAGCCGTGGACGATCAAAATCAAGGAGCAAGTCAAGATTGTCCAAAGCAAGATCAAGTACTGGAATTGTGGCAAGAAAAGGCATCTGAAAAAGGACTGCAGAGCTCCAACAAAGAAAAATAAGCAAAAGAATGGTAATAAGGACAACGAAGCTTCCGCAAATATTGCAAGTGATACTGTTTGAGATGCTTTAATTCTTTCTTTTGATTATAAATTTGAATCTTGGGTATAAATTCTGGTGCGTCCTTTCATGCTACTGCACATGGATAATACCTCAAAAATTATATACAAGGTGACTTTGGAAAAGTTTATCTTGGTGATGATGAACCTTGTGACATAATTGGCAAGGGAGATGTTCAGGTTAAATTGCCAAACAGCAATATATGGCAATTGAATAATGTCAGGCATGTACCCAACCTGAAGAAAAACCTCATATCAGTTGGTCAGCTTGCAAGCTCTGGTCTCGTAATTGTTTTTGCAGATGATTTCTGGAAAGTTACAAAAGGAAGTATGGTTGTTGCTTGCGATAAGAAAAAATGAACTCTTTACTTGACTAACGGCTCTACAAGTTCCATTGCAGTTGCAGATAAAGGCATTGACTCAAACACATAACACTATAGACTCGAACACATGAGTGAGAAAGGGATAAAGATTCTTCATTCTAAAGGTAAGCTGGAAGGAGAGTCATTGGCTTAGAGTTCTGTGAAAACTGTATTTTCGGAAAGTAAAAGAAAGTTACTTTCTTTAAAGTAAGCAGGCCACCGAAGTCAGAAAGGTTGGAACTAGTACACACGGATGTGTGTGGACAAACTCAGGTACCTTCTCTTAGTGGATCTTCTTACTTTGTTGCATTAATTGATGATGTTACTAGAAAATTATGGGTATATCCTATGAAACACAAGTCTGACGTGTTTGATATTTTCAAGACGTGGAAAGCTTTGGTTGAAGAAAAAACAGGTTTGAAACTGAAATGCCTAAGGTCTGATAATGGGAAAGAGTACTGCAGCAAAGAATTTGAGGAGTATTGCGTCAAAAATGGCATTAAGCGAGAGAAGATCATTCTCAATACACCACAACAAAATGGTGTGGCAGAGCACATGAATATGACAATTGTTGAGCGTGCTAGAAGTATGAGGCTGCATGCTGGATTGCCTAAGCAGTTTTGGGTGGAAGCAGTGAATACTGCTGCACACTTAATCAATAGGGGGCCTTCGGTACTTTTGGATAGTGGACTATCAGAGGACGCTTGGACCAAAAAAGAGTAAACCTTTCATAATTAAAAGTATTTGGTTGTATCTCTTATGTTCCTGTTGATGCTGAAAAAAGAGACAAACTAGATTCTAAATCTAGGAAATGCACTTTCGTTGGATATGGCTCTGATGAGTTTGATTACCGCTTCTGGGATGATGAAAATAGAAAAATCATTAGAAGCAGGAATGTTATATTCAATGAGAAAAATGAATACTTAGAACTAGATGACACTTCCGAAAATAATGTACCTGAAGTGCATGAAAATGTAAACCCGCCGGTGGGCCCTCAAACACCTGCCCCAGTAAGAAGGTCATCTAGGACTCCTAAGCCTAATCAGCATTATTCACCTTCTTTGTTTTACTTTTTGTTAACTGATGGTAGTGAGCCAAAATGTTATGGAGAAGCATTGCAGGTTGAAATTCGGGCTAAGTGGGAACAAGCCATGGAAGATGAGATACAATCTTTATCATTAAACCAGACATGGGACTTAATTCAATTGCCTGAGAGAAAGAAAGCATTGTACAACAAGTGGGTGTACAAATTGAAGGAAGAACATAACGGCAGCATGCGATACAAAGCCAGATTAGTTGCAAAAGGCTTCCAACAGAAGGCATGTATTGATTACTCTGAGTTATTTTCTCCCGTGGTTAAATTGAACACAATCAGAAGTATTTTGAGCATTGTGGCGGTAGAAGATTTACATCTTGAGCAATTAGAAGTGAAAACCATGTTTCTCCATGGTGACTTGGAAGAAGACATCTACATGCATCAGCCATAGAGATATGCTGTACTAGGAAAGGAGGAAATGGTGTGTAAGCTTAAAAAGAGTTTATACGGTTCGAAGTAAGCCCCAAGACAATGGTATCTTAAATTTGACAAGTTTATGTGCAACACAAGTTACAAACGGTGTCACTCATACCATTGTTGTTATTTCAAAAGTTTTGATGACTGTTATACTATCCTACTCTTGTACGTTGATGATATACTTGCTGCAAGTTCAAATATGCATGAAATAAACAATTTGAAGAAACAGTTTTTACGGGAATTTGAAATGAAGGATTTGGGTGCTACAAATCAAATTCTCAGCATGAGAATTAGTAGAAACAGGAAAAATAGCACATTGAAGTTATCTCAGGCAGAATATGTTGAAAGTGTTCTAAACAGGTTCAACATGCAGAGTGCTAAGCTAGTTAGCACTCCATCGGCCAGCCACTTCAAACTCTCAAAAGAGTTGTCTCCTAAGACAAAACAGAGAAAGAGAACATGTCCAAGGTCCCATATGCTTTAGTTGTTGGCAGGTTGATGTATGCTATGGTTTGCACTAGACCAGACATTGCTCATGCAGTGAGAGTTGTAAGCAGATTTATGAGTAATCCCGGAAAAGCGCATTGGGAGGGAGTTAAGTGGATTCTCAGATATCTGAGAGGCACCACTAATGCATCATTGTGTTTTTGAGGATCAAAGATCAAATTGCATCGCTATGATGATTCGGACTTGGCAGGAGATCTTGATAGACACAGAAGCACTACAGGATATGTCTCCACATTGAGTAGTGCAGCAATCAGTTGGAGTCAGAACTATAAGACGTTGTTGCACTTTCAACCACAGAAGCAGAGTATGTTGCCACTACAGAGGCTAGTAAGGAAATAATTTGAGCTAATGGAAGAGTTGGGTAAGAAGCAAGAGTCCAGCAGGCTTTACAGATACAGTAAGAGTGCCATTTATCCTGCAAAAAATTCAGTCTTTCATCTAAAAACCAAACACATTCGGATCAGATATCACTTCATACAGTGGCTTCTAGAAGAAAAAGTGTTGAAACTGTAAGAGTCCAATAGGCTTTACAGATACAGTAAGAGTGTCATTTATCCTGCAAAGAATTCAGCCTTTCATCCAAAAATCAAACACATTCGGATCAGATATCACTTGATACGGTGGCTTCTAGAAGAAAGTGTTGAAACTAGAGAAGATTTTATCAAGTGAGAATCCTGCATATATGTTCACAAAGGTAGTGACAACAGAGAAACTAAAGCTGTGCTCGGGTTCAGCTAGTCTTTAAGCATGAAGATGAGGTATCGAGATTCTTAGCCGTGTTCTGTTATTGTCAAAGCCATTTAATAATACCAGTCTTCAAGTGAAAGATTGATGGGTTAGTGAAACCTGATCTAGACTTTATTTTATTACAGGGGTTTATCTATAATTTGTTGGTTTAATATGGACCATCTGTTATAAGTCCAGATCCGACGATTGTGGGTATCTAGAGGTTTACGGCTTCATATATTTATACTGGGTGGTGAGAGAATTGTATATATGATGCTGAAATTGAGAGAGAACAAGAGAGACAATGAGTATTTGTATTCTTGTGGGAATCTCCAATAACAATGAACAATGTGAATCTCCCGTGGACGTAGGCAATCTTGCCGAACCACGTAAATCCGCGTCTCATGGATTGATTGTGTGATTGATTGATTGTCTCGTAGATCGTGCTTGTGTTTCCAATCCTAACAAGGTGAACATCATTGATGGTCATTCAGATAATCTTCCCTTTGGCAGGAAATGATTACCCACCCACCATCCTACTAAATTAAATTTCTGAAATGTGGGGTCCTATCTACATGTTCACCTTCAACCATTCGCACCAACCCTGTAATACTACTTTTGGTAGAACCCCTTTTTCTATGAAATCTTAGGAAATCAATACCAAGTGCGCAAACAGGCAATCTCAAGATTTTTTTTTCCCTTTCCTTTTTTTGCTTTTATAGATTCAAAACTTTGGTTAATGGTATTAAGGGCAGATTTTCTAAAATTTAGAAAATATAGTTAATGGATTCATTCTTACTTGTTGGGTTCTTACAAGCTAGGGTTGTTTCTCACGTTGCCTAGGTCCCACTTGTTTAGCTGGTTCTGAGTTACAAGGATTTGTAAGCAATGCCTTTAGGTTAAAGGGGCTAAAAGTGGAAGGTTAAAGTTGAGAGATCCATGAGAGGCCATTAGATGATCTATCCTTCAATAGGTAAAGGTCACCCTGTCATCATTTAGTAATTGGAAAAGTGATGGTCCCATCTAGATCTTTACTTTACCTTCTTCACTCCTCATCGCGTTTGACAATCCTTTTGGCAAATCTCCTTTATTATGAATTCCTAGAAATTCTTCAAAAAAGACCTTCTATCAAGAGACTAAGGGACTGTTTGTCTTACACCATGTGATTATAGAAAAGAGGCCCATGGCCCCTCATTTGTAGCTCAGCAGGATAGGGACATGCTTGTGTGAGTAAGAGTGCATGAGTTGGAATACTAGGCAAAATAAAGAAAAAAAAAAGGCTCATGAAGGATCAAAGGTACGTATACAAGGGAACCTTAACTAATCCCCTATAACAAAATGATTCCATCCTCATCCTAATTATTTTAATCCTAGAAAATTGATTCCTCCATCTAGATCCCCAACCTTGACAATTCACTTTTCACAACTTCAATACCCATGCTTAAATAAATACCCTTTCCTACGAGCTCCTAGAAATTCAATTGAATTAGGCGAAGGACCCCAAGAGGAAGGATGATGCGTCGCGATCCACAAGGGATGATCTATATATCCTCCCTTTGGTTAGAAATATTTTCCACTCTTCACCCTATGAAAGTGAGTCATATAATTGATAGTTCCCTTCCACCCTTGACTCTCTGCTTTTAAGCCCCTTAGTACCACTTTCATATTGTCCTCTTTCCTTTGATTTTTGAGGAATTCTTAAGATTTCTAAGCAATGTTTTCATATCAAATGAATCATAAGGACCTTTTGGTTAGTCAAAATTGAACTCTTAGGATGTTTAAGCAATGTGGGTCTAGTGAAGTGGTTAAAAGTGAAGGATTAAAGGTGAAAATCCAAAAACCCGCCCCCACCCCCCCGACACACACAAAAAAAATCCTCAAGGCCCCACCAATATGTTCTTTAATAGGAAATGGTTACCCACCTATCATTCTGGTAAATTAAATCATATGAAATTGTTAGTCCCATCTAGATCTCTACATTAGACCCTCTTCGACATTGCAGGGCCGGCTCTAGCACAAGGCCAATAAAGCCTTTGATTTAGGCCTCAAAAAATAAGGCAAAAAAAGGCCCCATAATAGCAGTTGGCATCTTTTGAAATTCCAAAAAATCAAACATGACAACTGCCATCCCTTTTTTTTTCTCCCTAAAATATAAGGCCCCATAATAACTCTCTCTTAATAAGGACAATTTTTATGGGATCTTAAAGTGTCATTTATGACCTATTATATTTCCAAACCTACCCCTTATATTAATATTGCTAGGAGTCCAATTGATTTCACACCATTATATTTCTAGCAGTCCATGTGTATCAAATCTCAACCATACATTCAGTCCTGAATTTGCTTTACAAGCCTTTCTCATTATTTTTGTGTATCCTATTTCAATAGGAGCCCATTCAGATTTGATCCATGATGTGGTCGTAATAGATCCATAACTTGAGATTTCATCCCTAATAATAGATCTTAAAATTTAAGATAAGCAATGGGCCCCTGTCGGAATTTATTCACTTACCCTTAGTGCATATGAGCACTGTGCATCTGGAACATCCAATATATGGGGCACAACTTTGAAGTCCATCGTGGATGTCCTGACTCATGGTGCGTATGCACATCTTGCGCAAGTGAAAATGCTTCGAGCCCCATCAGTGGTAGATTCAAGATTTTCTTTTTTTTTTTTTTTTTTTTTGGGTGGGGGGGGCACCCAATTTCCATGTGAGTTTTGGGGGATGGATCTAAAGTTTTCATGTGAGTGTTGGATGTGGACGTAAGATAGATTAGCAAAACTTGAATATAAAGACTTAATTAGTAATTTTGCATTACAAAAAAAAGGAAGAAAAATAAATTTTAAGTAAAATATTTATAATAATATTAAAACATAGAAAATGCCTCATTTAGGATTATCGCTTTAGGCCTCGAATTGTCTCGAGCCGGCCCTGCGACACTGTTTTAATACTATGAATTCAATAGGAAGTAGGCATATAGGCAATTGGTCTGGATTTCATTTGTTTGTTTTCCTTTATTGGTAAGGGATACTAACTCAAGAAAAATGTAAATCTATTGAATTCAAGTTTTGCATCTGGTTAAGCGTTTGTTATTATCCAAGACACCTTTAACTGTTGCATTTCTAGGGGAGCTCAACACGGATAACGAGGTACACCTTGATCTGAAACTCATAGCTCTTAATTCTGATGAGATGGTTCGATCTCAAGTAGAGAAAGAGATAGGCAGTGACTCCAAGAAGATGTTTGTAAAATTATTTCTAAGAAAATCGAACAACAAGGTCTTGTATGCAGAAGGTGGGGAAGAATTCACATATATACTATTTAGCTCCCTTGCCTTTCCTCTTGGTTCCATAGTTAAATGCTTGCCTGGATGTACTAGCATGGGATGTTTAGAGAACTTATACAAGAGCGTTCAAGATTGCATGAAATGTGAGGAATGCAAAGCCATTCTACTCAACCCACAGCTAGCACCCTATTTTGGGACCAAGAATCAACTCCTACAGATTGAAGAGCAAGTCCCATGTAAGGCCAATTTTTTTCTTTGCCTCAGTTACTAGAACTCTGGTATTTTAGTTCCTCACCCTCATACGTGCTCTCATGGGAGGAGGAGCGTACAATTATCCACTGTGAACAACCAAAAGTTTCCCGATGCACTGACAGAGCTTAGAGGAGCATTTATAGCTGGACCAGCAATGTTCATGGTAACCGATGAGTTGGTTGTGAAACCACTTTCACCCATCTCAAGCCTTCTTACCAATTTCAACATCCCTGCTAGTGACATAGAGGAGCAGATTGTCGATCGGGGGAAAGGAGGTAAAGGGTAAAACCCCACACACACTGACTGACTTTTTCTTTTTCTTTTTCTTTTTTGCAACGAAGCCAAATCAAGGCTAAATAGCAGTAATTAGGGGATTTTCATGGGTTGGGATAGCCCAGATAAATGCTCATCTAACTGATGGTATATAAACTTGTCCTGACTTGCCCATAGTCAGCTGGGTCAACCTGGCTCATTAGGTCCCAGAGATTGGCAAGTTGAATGAGTAACTAAGTACATTCTCAGACGCACCTCAGTTGCTCATTTATTTCTGCTTCAGGTATCTTTTCTGAGTTTTAAAATATGGTCTAACCTCTGTTTGTTTAGTGTGTGGGACTATATACATACCCAAATCCAGACAAAAGGCTTATTAGTTTGGTGTGGCTTACCCTCCCCTTTCATAAATAATTGGTTTGGCCTTGAACATGTAGCTATTGATCAAGTAAATAGGGCTGTGCCCATGCTTTAAAACAATGGCCATTATCTAATTAATTTCAATGTTGCATACAGACTTCTCTAGTCAATGTAACCATTAGTGAGTCATAACAAACTAACAGTTTCTAATTTCTACTCAAAACACCATTAAAACCATGTTTTCACTCCTATTATAATGGGTTTTAAGCATTTTTGTATGCTTAAACACTCTAAATAACCTTGCTCTGGTAGATTTGCATCAAATGCAATGCTTTTATGGAGGCCAAAACAGAGTTTTTAATTCATGCTTCTACCTACCCCACTGTTTTAAAATAAGTGCTCACATTCCGCCCAATGTTAGTTGGTCTGGCCAATGAAAAGCCCATACATTGTCAATCATCAACTTTCATTCGGCGGTAACTTTAAGATCGTTTAGCGTCACAAAGATCTTTGCTAATACAACTTTTAAGTTCAATTACATGTCATTCAATTCTCAAGTATCCATCAGCTTTGAGATGCATTAGCAAAGATCTAAGTTGTTAAAATCCAGTTCTTACTTAGAAGCAAGTGCCTGATTCATGTGGGGGCTATATTTGGTCGTGTGGGATTACTACCAGTAAGATGAATGTGTATTGCAACTCGTGTTCTTATGGAATTTATAACAAAGATGATTGGTTGTTACAACCTGACTATCATATATGAAATTTCAGTGATTATCTTGGAAAAGAAAATTTGCTATCTAAACTTACCCACTTCTATTTCGAACTCAGGCCATGTCTTTGTTGAAAGCCTCTTTGATTTCCAGCTCGGTTTTTAGCAATGTCTTCTACTCCCAAGAAGTCAAAGTGGATGCAAACAAGATACAGGAGGATAAATTGGTCTAATGCCTAGGTCTGAGTGGATGTAATGTTTGTAGTATTCCTCTCAATAACAAACTGAGATGGATTTGATGCTATATTCTAGGGAAAAAAGCAGTATACCTACCTGTACTTTCGTCTTTTCGTAGAGTACCCTCTGTACTTTGGTATTTTAGATTAAACCTACCTGTAGTTCTAGTTAACATGCAAATACAATTGGCCATGACGGAAGATAGGAAATGGCGAATTTACCCCTCGATATATAAGATGTCTCTTCGCGATTTTTATTCATTTTCCCCTCTTTCGCTTGCAGCTAGGGTTCATCTTTGTTGGCAATTTTGGACGAAACCGCCCCTCCTTCCCTGCGATCGTCATATCAATCAAGAACAACAACAGATTCTGGCACTAAAAACTAGGGATGGCATTTTTAACCCGCCCCGCCCCAACCCGGAGTGCCTGCCCCGCCCCGTTCGGGTTTTCCCCGCCCCGAATCTTAGACGGGGCGGGGACGGGGCAAAAAAACATACCCCGAAGAAGCCGGGGCGGGGCGGGGATGGGTCTGCCCCTTGCCCCGCCCCGCCCCGTTACCCGCCCCATGCCCCTCCCCGTTGCCCCACCCCATGCCCTGCCCCGTAACCCGCCCCGAAATTAATAATCCTCTAAAAATATATATATTTTAGATTTCTTTTATAATAAATAAACATATTTATATGTAATTGTATATATTGATTTTATGTTGTTATTAAGGGTTAAGTAGATTGATTGAAGACTTTTTTTAAAGTTAAACATGTAATTGATGGAACCTTAGACATTATAAAAGCATATAATATGATCCCATTCCCTCTAATTCAAATTTAATGAAATTAAAGTTGTTAAAAATCTATAAAGACTTTTATACATAGCTATACAATAAATAATGATTTAATATTCATATGACAATACTTGAAGTTCATATATAAATTCTATTTTTTTTAAACAAAATTACTGGTATATGTTTTTAGAATTTTTTTCTACATTTCAAGACTTTTATAAATTTGAATTGCAAATTGTGTAATTTTCCTTTTGGTGGGTGCTTATCATGTTTTCATCTTAAATAGGCAGGGCATATTATGATTGCACCCCTAATTCATGTGATAAAGATTTCGGAGCTTTTATTGAGAAACACAAGAAGAAATAATTAGGCCCAATCCCAATTGATGTCCAAAAAAATATTTCAGAATTTCAAAGGATTCTAGAATTTCCAAGCCATAAGTCCAATAGATATCCAAACAAAATGTTTGATCAGCGAAATTATTATTTTTAAAATAAAGTTCCATTCATTTCACAAGACCAAAAGATTTCAAAATCCAAGAGATGGAAACGAGCTCAATGTAGCTTTAAGGTTTCCAATCAGATTCCTTAGTTGTCTACATTTAACATTTTCCTTTTAAATAAATGATAAATAATATATAAGTCATAATATATATAGTAAGTAAGTGAAGTATGTATATGTGTGTAACAACCTTGAATATATTAATATATTTTAAACAAGGTAAAACATTACAAGAAATGAAGTTTGGTCTAGTGGTAAGGCAAACCAATAGTTGCTCCCCCACCCAAGTTCGAATCCCAAGTCTTGCACATTTAAATTTTTTACAATTGAGGGGCGGGGCGAGGCGGGGTACCCACGGGGCATGGCGGGGCGGGGACGGGGAATATAAATTACCCCGAAGGGCGGGGCGGGGCGGGGGCGGGGAACCCCAATTCCGTCCCCGATTCGCCCCGTTGCCATCCCTAGTAAAAACCATCAGAACTTTTAGAGGTATGATCTCATACCCTTAATCATGTTTACTTTGATGCATGTGGTGGTTCTAAACCTTGCCGAGGATTTAGGGTTTAGGATTTTGAACAAACATCCTAATTTCATAGCTCTACGTGCATGTATTTTAAAGTTTTTTTAGGGTTTATCCGACGTCCATGATTTATGTGAAGTTTGAATTAGAAAAGTGACCTTTTTCTTTGTCTGATATAGTGAATGGGGGTGAGTTTTTTGTAAATTTCAGAAGCCTTGAAAACTGTAGGACCTTTCGTTGTTAGCAAAGAGTTGTTTATTGAAAATGGTCCCCTCTTGGGTTATCTGTTTCTTTTTTTTTTTTTTTTTTTGGGTTTGAATGTTGGTGGAATTGAAACCCCACTTGTCTGCACTATGTCGGCTACTTTTGTAGGATATCCATGGTGGCAGTCACACAAGGAGGGGACCACAATCACACCTGTTTGCACTATTATTATATGTACTTGTCACATGGATTTTTCTTTGTTATTATACATGAATTTGCCTCAAATAATTATCGTTTACATGCAGATGTTGTTTGATGAAGTTACAACTCAATTCCACCATGGTGGTTATTTTACTGACCCACCAAATAGTGTAGACATTGGGGGTGTGGTAGATGAAATCAGGGGTTTTGATATTGATAAAGCAACATTTTTTGAGTTCAGAGATTATGTGATAGAATTAGGGTACTCAAGGAACAGTTCAATGTATTTTAAGTTGTCGGTATTGGATTTTGATGGTGGTCTGAGGCGGATTGAATCAGATAAGGATGTAGTTTATCTATTAGAACATTATAAGGACAGTCGGGTGTTGACTATTTATGTAGAGAGGGGACATGAACCTTTGAAAGTAGTCTCACCTAAGGGGAAGATCTTGATGCAAGATATTCACACCAACCCTTGAAGCAATTATTTGCAGTAGAAGTTGCATCAGCTAGTAGGAAACTTCACTGTGAGGAGGACTATGTTGCTGATGTTGAGGATAAAACTTCTTCTGATGAAGGAAGTGATGATGACCAAAATCAGACACATGGTCATCATGATGACTCTAATGTTCATCACAATCCTGATGTCGAGGATGATCAAAACCAGTAGCATCAATTAGATGGTAACAGTGAGGTTGAAAGTGAAGAGAAGAGATTAGATCCTGATGAGCATCCAGAGTTACATGAGGATGTTGAGAAGCCTGAAGCTGAGAATATCTTCAGAGGATCTTTTGAGAATGTGGAAGAAGTACAGAAAGGAAAACAACAAGTACCAGTTAAAGAGAATTAGGTTACAATGATGAGGATGGGGATGATCTTCACTCTTTGTGCAGCTCATCTGATGAGAACAACAGGGCTAAATGGCCTGAGTTTAATGAGCCAACTGATATGGAGAATTCTCAACTGAAGTTGGGTATGATATTTTCAAGTCCACAAGTCTTCAGAGCTGTTTGAAAACTGAGTTTACAAACATTTATTTAAATGGACTGTATGAGGGGGCTATGACATTAAATATTAAAAAAAAAAAAAAAAGACCAAGAGAATCACGGTTGTTTGTAAATTTGATTATGGATTTAGGATTCATATATCACTCATGTAGGGTGAGAAGACATTTCAGATTAAGACATTCAAGCCCAAACATGAATGTGTTATGAGGTTTAAGAATCACTTGGTAACTTCCAGCTATATAGCTACTAAATACCAGCAGAGGATCAATGACAATCTGAAATACTCAATTCCTGCAATGCAAAAGGAGCTGGGAAGAGAACTAAAGGTGGATTTGTCGAAGGATAAGTTGTATAGAGCCAAGAGGAAGGCATTAGATAATATCTCTGGAGATATTAGAGTCGAGTACACTAGATTGAGGAACTATTGTGTCACTGTCCAGAAGTACAATCTCAACACAAGGATATTCATGGTGACACAAGGACCTCACATGGATAGAATTCCAAATTTTTAGAGATTGTACGTCTGTTATGAGGCACAAAAGGTAAGGTTCTTGAGTCGATGTAGACCCATAATTGGTCTAGACAAGTGCTTCCTCAAAGGTAGTTATGTTGGATAAGTGCTGGCTGCAGTAGGTAGAGATGAGAATGAGAATATATTCCCAATTGCAATGGCTATTGTAGAGGCTAAGAATTTGGACTCAAGGACTTGGTTTTTGAAATCATTAATTGATGACATTGGAAATGGGGTTGACAAGGGCTGGATTTTTTTGCCTGACAGACAAAAAGGGCTTGATACAGTATTTGAGATAGTAATTCCTACTGCTGAAATCAAATACTGCCTGAGGCATATGTATGATAACTTTAAAAAACTGTTTAGAGGCAAATTATTGATAGATACTATGTGGGATGCAGCATCATGTGGGATTTGATAATTTGATAGCCATATGCAAAGGGCCAAAGAGATGGACCAGGTTGCATATAATTGACTGATAGCTGCTAATCCAAACAGGTGGGCCAGATCTTATTTTTCTATAAGGGCCAAATGTAATGCATTAACAAACAACCTTTGTGAGTCTTTCAACGGTTACATACTTGAAGCTAGGGAGAAACCAATAGTTGGTTTGCTTGAGTGTGTGAAGAGGAAGCTGATGAACAGAACTCAAGTGAAGTTGAAAGGAACGACCAAATATGATGGAATAGTCTGTCCTGGGATATTAGAGACGTTGAAAAATAACAAGAATGACAGCAGACATTGTTTTCCCAGCTAGTTAGGCAGAGGTGAGTTTGAGGTGGACTGTTTTGCCAAAACTTTTATTGTTAACATTGAGAGTACGTAGAACCTATTTATGCAAAATGTGGGATTTGACTGGGATACCTTGTAAGCATGCCATTGCATGTATTTATATGAATCAAGAAAAGCCTGTAGATTATATTTGAGAGTATATAATAGTATGATACATGCTATACCTGGCATGCATGATTGGGTACAAAGTGGAATGGAACCAGTTACTCCTCCATTATATAGAAGACCTCCAAGTAAGCCAAAGAAGTTGAGGATGAGGGAAGCACATGAGTTACCCAGTTCCAGTGGAGTTTCTAGAATGAATGAAACAATGAAGTTTCAGTAGAGTTTCTAGAAGGAATAGAATAATGACCTGTGCTAGATGCTTGAAAGCAGGTCATAATGTGTCACGACCCGGGCCCGAGGCCGGACTAATCGGGACCTAACCCGGATCGCGATGTCATCATACTTACTCCCGTAAATCTTGAATTAACCGAAGTTAAGACAAGACTCACAAGGGATCTAACATACATACATGTCAAATGCACATTTTACGGAAATATATACATGCATTGACAATAATTGACTTTACATTACAAGTAAAGTTCACATATACAAAAAAATACAGTCCAATAAAGTCCACCACTGCATATTCAAAATACAATGCAAGGTACATCCATTTACACTCAAAAATGAATTATTACAAAAGTATTTATCAAAATAATTCATAAACATCTCCAAAATATTCTATTTACTCGCCCTCCGATTCTACGCCCATTCGATCAATCCTCCTGGAGGAATCGGATTGGCATCCTCCGCATGCGGGGCGGCCGCTGTAAGGCCGGGAGGGGCAATTGGGCATGTAATGCCATCAATAACACTATGAACACGACGGTTCAGAATGCTGGGTTCTTTGCTTCTCAAGTCTCTTTTGTCGATATGCCGCACGGTGACTCATACGACGAGCAATTTGAGCTTCAGTCAGCTCTGGCTGGGCTCTGGCAATGAAGGATGTAGTCCCCCGTGCGCAGCAGCCGAGCTTGTCTTCTTTGAAGCTGGGCAAGGACAGAATCTGGACACGGTCCTTTGCTTGTCGCAATGAGGCTTTGAATTTTGCGAGTTAGGCCCCTGTTGATATGAAGGGTCGACTAGCAGGAGTGCAGGCTTCAGCATGTTTTTGCGGAGGCCTAACGATGCAGGATTTGATTTTAGGCTTGTAGGAGTAAGCCGGCTCATGCTGATTTTGTTTGTTCTTTGGGCGGAGGGTAGGTTTCTCCTTTTTCATGTAAGAGAGAGGGTAGAACCGGTTCTCCTTGAGAGGGGCCAGGTATGCTGACCTCACGGATGTTCGAGACCTCCTTTGTTTCGGTGAGGGTCTTGGGGACCAGGTTTTGGGGTAGAGCTGGTTTATTGTGGGTTGAGGCTTCGTAGGAGCGCCACGGGCTTCAGGGTTCTTGGTGTTCGCCCTTGTCGCCATGGTAGTGACACGTTGTGGGGCGGTTTTCTGCTTCTTGGCAGGTACAGTTTCCTCTACAGGGAGTGGAAATGGTCCCAGTGACCCGAAGACGATGGTCCGGGGAGTTGAGGTTGACCCGGTGTTTTGAGAGTTGTCGAGGGAGATGACGCTTCGGCAACTGGCAGGCCGCTTATTTTGCTTGTCTTGAAGCATAAGCTGGTACTTGTTCTCATCGAAAGTGATGGTTAATGAAGCTGCAATTGTTAGTTTTGAAAAACTTCTGAAACAAGACCAAATCCATTAGTAATCACAAGAATATAGTGATCATAAATGGAGAACAACTATGGTTTTGTCTTTTCAAATCACTTGAGGGGACATGGCCCAGCCCAAGCGAGATGAAAGAGGCAAAAAGCCATAGAGGATACAATTGTTCTAAAATGCAACTATGGTAGGCTCAAGGTGAGCGTTCCAGCGACTGCTAGAAGCAATTGTAGACCTTAATTCAAATTACCGAGAAGCAAGGCTCACTCGAGGTAAAATGATATAAGGTTAGAGATACAAATGTGTCGGTCGCGAATACAATAGACCCGAAAGGGCGTACTAGCACCGTGAGGCACAAATGTTGCAAATCGCATCCCTGGAAAGGACACGAGATGGGATTTTTTTTTTTTTGAAAGGTCAAATTTGGATTCATAAAGGAGAGCAAATGGTATTCCAATCCGAACAAGGGTTTAAACACTTCTGCAAGAGCTAAATCCGGAAGGGAAAGGAACCAGAATTTCTCGAATGTAAGCCCAAACGTTACAGAAGTTTTTTTTTTTTTTTTGAAAAGTAAAGACTGAGTTCATCAAAGAGAGCAAATGGTGTTCCAATCCGAATCACAACTCAACATTTCTGCGAGCGTTAAATCCGAAAGGGAAAGAACCAAGATTTCCCAATTCTGAACTCAAAAGTGACGTAAGTTTTTTTTTTTTTTTGAAGGTCAAGATTGAATTCATCAAAGAGAGCAAATGGTGTTCCAATCCGAATCACAACTCAACATTTCTGCGAGAATTAAATCCAAAAGAGAAAGAGCCAAGATTTCTCAACTTTGAACTCAATAGTGACGTAAGTTTTTTTTTTTTTTTTTTTTTTTGAAGGTTTAAGATTGAATTCATCAAAGAGAGCCAATATTGTTCCAATCCGAACCACAACTCAACATTTCTGCAAGCGTTAAATCCGAAAGGGAAAGAACCAAGATTTCTCATTCTGAACTCAAAAAGTGAAGAATTTTTTTTAGGTGCACATAGGTTTCCAATTCGAACTTATGAAACCTTAGTAGATAGATCAGCCCCTAGCTAAGGGTAGGATTACTTAATGAACCCGTTTGAAGGACCCTTACCTCGAACAGTCTAGTTGTTTCCACACTCTGGACAAGGCTTTTCTTAAATCCACTTTAGTCAAAGAGCGCAATTGGTGCAACCTTAGTGTTTTTTTTTTTTTGAAAGGTTTCTAATGAACTCATCAAAGAAAACAAGTGGTGTTCCAATCCGAACCACAACTCAACATTTCTGCGAGCGTTAAATCCGAAAGGGAATAACCAAAGTTTCTTTGAAGTTGAATTCAAAAGAGAGAAGACTGATTTTTTTTGGTTTGAAATTATGTTTTTTTTTTTTTTTTTTGAAATCCCAATTGGACTCATCAAAGAGAAAAGATGGCCCAATCCCCAATAAGAACAATAGCTGCGAACATTTCTGTGAGCTATCAAGTTCGAAGAGGAGAGGATCAAAGTTTCTCAAAGTTGAATCTTAAGAAACAGAGATCATTTTTTTTTTGAAAGAATTTGAAATGAAGTTTTTTTTTTTTTTGAAAACCCCTATCGGACTCATCAAAGAGAAAAGATGGCCCAATCTCCGATACGAACAATAGCTGCAAACATTTCTGTGAGCTATCAAATTCGAAGAAGAGATGATCAAAATTTCTCAAAACTGAATCCAAGAAAAGAAATCAGATTTATTTATTTATTTATTTATTTTTTTGAAATGAGAAAGAATAAGTGAAATCCCATCTCATGTTTTTTTTTTTAGATGCAAGATGCAACATAGGCGACCAACTAGAAAGGAGCCAAGGGATCAAAGCATCGCGTTCTCAAGTGAACGGGTCCCACCGGGTATGCCAACTTGATGGACCCTTGGATTTCCGTCCTCTCCTTCCGCCCCGGGGGCTGCCTGGGACTTGGCGGAGGAGGGAAAACACGGGTATCAACTTTTTGTACGGGTATGCCAGATTTACTATTCTACTTGGAATTTGGAATGGTGATGATCCGGAGATTCACCTTCACAAGTAGAAAGGAAATCGATCATTCTTTCTAACTTTTAAAATTGCATAAATATTTAATAAAAGAAACAAGTTTGTTTTTGAGAATGCCGTAGGAGGCGTTTTTTTGTTTGTTTGCTGTGAAAGGCGATTTTCCTGTGAAAGGCGATTTTACAAAACTCATCAAATATGAAAGACAAGAATTGTGATTTCTTTTTGTCTCTTTAAAAAAATACAAATTACAATAGAATAGAAAGAAAAGGAATCTAACTTCTTAGGAGATTGTGGGGACACGTTCAGATCGACCGTCGCAAGTCATGTATGGACTTCGCCATCGTCCTTCAAATGAGAACGCTTGATACTTCGATTCTTCGGCTTGGCTCCAACCTCAGTTTTTTAAAGGATAAGGACCAAGAGGAGGTCCTATATCCAATGAAAAACCGAGTAAACGGGCTGAAAAGCCGCATTTAGGCCATGTTGTAGAAGGAGGGGACCTTGGGGGGGGTGGCCCCCCAAGGGACTTTGATCACCTTGTATTGCTTCTAGCGGGCAAAGTAGCAGGACTTCGTCAGGATTTCTTCGGAAGAATGCAAGTGTGCAGACCAGTGGAAAGTTAGAAAAAAGTTCAAAGGTTGTCCAAGTTGTTCCTCTCTTTGGAATGGACCTCCTTTTATATGCTTTTGGTAGCCATGAGGTGTTTATTGGCAATGATGGCCATGATGAGAGAAATGATGGTATTGATGAAAGGAGTTACAAGTTTTATTTCTTGATTTTGTAACTCCTTTTTCTTGGCTTATGATTGGCCGATGAAGGATAATGGACATTTAATCGCCTTTAATTTTCATGATGATGGGAGTTTCATGGGTTTAATGCCATGATTGCTTGGATTTGTAACTCCCAAATGCTTGAATCTAATTGGGCCATCCAAAATAATGAGTTAATGACCGCATTAAGTTGTCATAAACGGGTCAATTAACGACATTAAGTGGTCGCTAGGGCATGTGAAGAGTTGCGGGCCGCGCCACGTCTTTTGGGATTCTTCTTATGATCATCGCAAGTGGATCCACATATTGTTTGATGTTAGATTGCGATGCAATTTTAGACATTGGTTGATGTTGGTGGGCCGGTGCCATCTGTCTTGTCGATTTCACGATTGGTCCGACAGAAAATGTACTTTCTTGGTCAGCCGGTTGGCGATCTTGGAGCGATCAGTGATGATTTCATGCTCTTGACGGCGGATCCGAGATGTCGGTGAAGATCAGTCATTTCTAATCATCAAAAATTGGATTTTCAGAAAATCACAGAGGCAGGAACACTCGAAACGCGAAAAGGATCGGAAAACGGGCCACCCGGCGACCCGGATTTGCAGGGTCGCCGGCGACCTTGGGCCAAGGTCGCCGGCGACCATGGGGCTTTGGCCCTTTTGGTTGCCAAGCTTCGTTTTCGGCCGTTTTTCCTTCTTTTTTGTTCCTTTTTTCTTCTGTATTTTTCTTGACATTTTTCCTCAATTATTGACTTGATTTTCATGGAGAAAACTAGACGAAAACCCATGCAAAACCGGAGCACAAAGTTTCCCATTATTCGGGAAAGCCGAAGACTTTGTAGCCGATTTTCCGTCAAGAATCGAAACTAGGTCAAACGAAGTCGGAATGACCTAAAAATTGAGGTGAAGCTTCTTGAGCAGTGGATAGGACCAACCATGGGCTTTTATTTGAGTTTTGAAGCCGTTTAGGGCGTCAATGCTTGACTTGATTTTGCTACGAGGAAAATGCCGAACTTTGATATGTGGTCAAACGATGTCCGATTGACCTGAAATTTGACAGGGAACCTATTGGAGTCATGTAGAGACAATCCATTAGCTCTGCTTTGGATGTCATGGTCCCGGGGTGCTCCACCGCCGGTAGGCTTGATTTTCTTTCGGAGAGTTGAAGCCTGGTCAAATGTTGTCGGAATGACCTGAAATTCGACGTGCAACCCTTTGGGAGCATGTTGAAGCCACTCATGTGCTTTGTTTGATGAGTGATGGCCTCGGTGGTCCTCGCCGCCGGGAGGCTTAATTTTGCTACTCGAACGTTGATGGAGGGTCAAACGTTGTTAGTTTGACTTGGATTTTGGCATGGAGCCCTTTGGAGGTATTTTGGAGTCATCCGTAAGCTCTGATCGAAGTTTTGGTGTCTTCGATGATGTCGCCGCCGGGAGCGCTTGTTTAGCTATTGGAGAAGTCGAGTTAGGCCAAACGATGTCGGAATGGCCCGAAACTTCAGGTGTACCCCTCTTTTGGCTGTCTTGAAGGATTTTACAGTTTCTGTCTGATTCTAACAAGATCTGATGCTTGAAGTAGCTTTGCCTGTTTTGTAGCAAGATGCAGCTTCATGTGGCTTCTTGATGTTGAGGAGACATAGTGACTTTTTTGGTGTCAACATCAAGGAAGTAGCTAGTCAGTTCATTCATTGGTTTCATATCATTCATTGATTACATTGAACATTTATTAGGTGGCTTATGGGACTCTTCAGTCCAATACATATTACTTTTCATTACATGGCTTATCAATTCATTGACTTTGCAGTCTAATATGTGGGATCTACCAGCGTCTTGATCAGAGATCACTGGCATCACCACGGAGCTCCGAAACACCCCAATCATCTGCTGTAGCAAGATTATTCATTAGTTCATTGTATCCATTCATTGTTCAATGGTTCATCGCATTTACTTATTCTAGTTCCAATTGAGTTAAAAAAATTATTAGTCATTTATGGTCGGTCCTACTTGTCTCTATCTCAAATCTAGACAATTACTAGGTGTAATCATTGGTTGCTAAATGCACGTGTTATTCTCGATGGACATCACATTTATATTTAAGGTATGCATTTAGTTCCCAAAATTACCACCCATAATTCCAAAATTCACTTACGGTCCGATCGATTGGCCAAAATTTTCCACTCACAGTTTATGTTTGGCCATATCAGGTTCGCTCGAGCGGATACAAGTTCGCTCGAGCGAACAATTCCCAGAACGTTGGTCACCCGAGTTACCAACATGACTCTTTCGCGCGATGACAGAGGCTATCAGATAGAAACTACATCGTTCGCTCGAGCGAACACTTACAGGTGACATTTTGCGTCAGACAGAAACTAGGTTGCTCGAGCGAACTCCCAGTTCGCTCGAGCGAACTGTCCATAACCGCGAACTGTCCATAACTCCAACTCTAGATTCTGAACAGTTCACTCTTCTTTCTTCCATTCCATTCACAACCTGCATATCAAAATGGAACCTCATGTTCCCTTCTCCATCAACATTCCACATACATCTTAACACGTCTATTCCATCATTTAAAGCATCATGAAATCCATACTACTAAAGTAAATCCATAAATCTCCATTTCAATAACACAAGAAAAGGGTTTGAGAACCCATCTCTCACAACTCAAGAAAACTTATAAATTAGCATGTTTAATCATAAATAAGCATTTACACTTGCCTCTTGAAGTCTACTAGCAAGAAACCCTTTGACACCTTGACTTGAGACAAAAACCCCCAAATGAAAACCTTCTTCAAGCCTATTTTCATAGAAACATCAAAAACACAAACCCTATGAGCTAAATGAGCTAGAAATCACTCCTAAGTACCTAATAGAACTTGAGAATCCTATAAGACACTCAAAACACTTACTTGTAGTGTAGTTTGGGAATTCTTGAGCTTTTCCTCCAAGCTTCAACACTCCAAAGTAAGAAGCAAGTTGAGGAAGAAGATGAAGAAGATGAAACTCCTTCAAAACTTGCTTGAGACACTCCAATCTCTCTCTTGATGAAGAAGAATGGGAGAAGGGAGAAGATCAAGAGTGTCTAGGGTTTTCTCTACAATGAGTTTGGGTGGAATGAACTCAAAGGGTTCATCTTAAGCCTTATAAGGGGCTTTTGCAACTAAGCCCACTCCTTCTTTCCTATTTTCAATTCAAGTAAAATGAAGGCTCACTTGGCCAATTCCTTGTCAAACGACTTCGAGCCTATTACAAAAGTTAACGTACTCGTCGAGATACACGCGTTGGTATCAAGAGTTTCCGTATACGATAAAATACGTATAAATCCGTATTTACGAGAAAGTCCTTGTTCTCTTAATTCAGACTTCAAAACTCATTCAATTCACTTAATCTCTTTATTATCACTTCATTAAGTTCATTTGGGACTAATCTCATTGAGCTTAGTCATTAAATATCATTAGTCTAATTTAAGCATGATTAACTAGCATTAATTTTGATTAATTAGAGTTAATCTTGATTAACTAGGGACGGGACCTTACATAATGCCAGGTCTTATAAGGGACCAGTGCATCCAAATTCAAGACTCTTTAATTCTGCATCACAGCCCATGCTAGCTTCTCAGCCCATGCCATCTTCTCAGCCTATGCCAGCACACAGGGTACAATGTTTTCACCCATGTTTTATACTTCTAACTAGATTATATGCATTTACTCACTAAGGTCTTGAAATTTTGATTGATCAGGGGAGAGTCAGACAAGCTTCTTCACAGCCCATGCCAGCTACACAACCATTTTCATCAGCAAGAAATACCAGTGGTGAAGGGAAGTTACAAGCAGTGAGGTCTACATCAACACCCACAGGTAGAGGGAGGATTAGAGCAGGAAAAGGCAGCTCAACGGCTTGATGTTATATTGACTCTATTTTAAAAAACTTTTTATGGATGATGTTGTAAATTTGATTATGGAGCAGCATAGATGACTGTTTATGTGATGATGGTGTTTTAAAAAAACTTGATCCAGTTTCTTTTCTTCTATTTGGATAGTTTGATTGCTTCTGTTTGTATTGACTGTTTGGATGATGATGACCCTTTTTTATTATTTGGATTGACTGTTTGGATGATGATGATTTTCTTATTGCAGGTTAATTAAATTCCTTGCAAAATAAAGAGTGAACCAAACCATGCATTGACAAGCAAACATCACCAACCCATTTTCATAATGTTATATTTCAACTGATACATATGATCATGGTAATTCTAACCCATCTACAGGGAACCAAGCCATTAGTAGGTAACACATGAACAACAAAAACACAATTCCAACCTAAGTCCACAGCAACACACGTAGGTAACATTTTTCCCATTGACGAGCTGTCTTCAGTTCCCTCTCCAGCATATCAATCTTATCCAATAGCTTCCGTACTTGATCGATTTCTCCATCAACCCATTAAAAAAATCCACATGCTGGCTGGATCTGAAAAAAATATTAATACTAGCTTCGGTACTCCAGACATCAAGAAAAACAATTAGATGGTTAAAAGCATAACCTCATATAGTGCATAGCCAAGAAACCTCCTCCCCATGTTCCGTTGTGTTCACGAAGTTCTCAAAGCAACCCTATGCCCGCAGTGACAGTAACGAAATTTCACCATCAAATTGAGATCTTTCACCATGAGAACAATGGGTACAAAGTTTTGAGAGGAAGGCATTTGATATGGATGAAAAAAATGATTGTGAGCTGCTTCTATACCTTACCATTTTTATGGGCTAGGTTCATGGGCAAAAAGTGTCTTTTTGGGCCACTAATTTCCCGTCAGTATGCACCAAACGCCATTTGTACGACCTTCACTGTTAATACTAACAGAATCCGTTCGTTTTGCATGTTAACTAGAACTACAGGTAGGTTTAGTCCAAAATACCAAAGTATAAGGGGTACTATGCAAAAAGATGAAAGTCTAGGAAGGTATACTGCTCTTTTCCCAACATTCTATTTAAAGGCAAGTGTACATCTATGATGCCTTGAGTATGGGCATGATGGTTGACTGTTTACATTTACATTTGTATACAAAGTATGAATGTTGATATGACAGCTATGATGAAGGAATCCTTCATCATAGAAATTTATGAGTTAGGTTTCTTCTAGACAAGTCTCATGGATGAGTCGCGGTTAACTCATGGATCCTTATCATGATGATGAGCCTTAATACTCCCCCTCAATCCTCAACCCAATTTGAAAAAAAAAATCTTAAGAAATGGCCCGAGACAAGGGCTTGGTAAAGAGATCAGCGAGCTACTCTTTGGATGACACAAAGTAAGTAATGAGGGCACCCTTCTCACGAGCATAATGGTAATCCACTTCTATGTGTTTGGTACGAACATGAAACACCATATTGATTATCATGTACAAAACACTCATGTTGTCATGAGAAAAGGAAGGGGGCTTAGATAAATGAGTACAGAGATCTCGTACAAGTAAGGAGAGCCAAGTAATCTTAGCAACAGTGGAAGCCATGTCGCAATAATAGCCTCGGTGCTGGATCTAGCAACAGTTGGTTGATTTTTAGCACTCCATGAAATGCAAGTGTTACCAAGAAAAAGTGTCATGTCCCCGAAATACAACTAGGGAAAAACGTGAAAAATAAGAATAAATATTCATTTTCCTGTGTTTAATGCAACACAAGTTCCCAAATATCGACCCACAAAATTTTGAAACATGATGAGTCATAATAAAATCTTTGCTGAAGCATTAAATCAATTGGTATCAATAGCCAAAACCAAACCAATACATAACCAACTAAATATTTAAGGTTTAAGTCACCAAAATAACCAAAACGAAACAACTAAATAAAATTAGGTTCATTATGAAGAATTTTCTACTAAAATAATCTCTATAATGTAAGTCATTCCTGTGCGGACTCAGAAGGCACCATAGCCATCTTCGACACTCCACTCGGGTTCAACAACTGGCTCAAATGCTTGAAACGTTTGACCCTCCTCCGTCTCCTCAGTAAGGTAGGGGTTAGTACCTATGCACCAATAAGCAAAGTAAACAGTAAGTACTAAAGCATAATCTATAAATAAGATTTAGGATCAATAAGAGTAATGATAGATAATGATCATAAGAGAATAACAATGTGACAATGATAAAAAGAACGTATAACCTAAATCCAATCTACACAATAAAGTAATACAATAATCACATAGAAGCAATGTCACTGCTTTGGGTGGTCAGCCCTAACTATCTCAATCACATCAGCGGTCATAAACCGATCAATAATCCTGAATACCGGTCAAACAATCAATTCGGATATTACAGTGTCCGAACACATCGTTGATCAGCCGTCCGATTACAACTGTAGTCGTTCAATTATGACCCAATCAATGTACATATATATACATATCATAATAGAATAGACCCAGTAGTTTGTAATGCTTTGACACAAAAACTTAGGTTAAAGTGAAGGGTTGGCTGCACAACAATCCACAATCGAAAACCGATAAATCATTCAAATAGACCACTACAATATCTCAATCTATTGCGAAGCCACATCACGATCCATATCCAATCAATGTAATGTATGCAACGAACAAACAAACATCAATCTCAATCATGTATGCAAACCCAAAGGCCAAGCAATAATCACAAGCCAATCCTAAGGTCAAATATAAGCTCTCGTACTCAACAACCACACAAATCTCTAAGTAGATAAAATATCAACGCATCCCTTCTCAATCAATGGTGCATAGACCCAATTAAGGGCTTTCCAATGGAGATGGGTTGAGCTCCATTCCACTAGGATTTCCCCGAGGTCATACCAGGTACTAAACCCCATGTTAATAAGATACCGAGTGCCTAGACGGTATTTACTCGGTCTAATGATCCAAATATTAAGGTATAAACATATAATTTTAACCCATTAAAACCAAAGATACCATTTAAAATTTAATTTGCAAGTAACAGCCTTAATGTAAAATTTTAGAAAACCTAAGGATTCCATCTATAACATTTTCCAAATTCAATTCTTTATAAAATAAGCCAAAGGGTCTAATTTAGTTTTATAAAACAACCAGGGTCTTTTTCCTAATTTCCAGAAACTCAAGGGGTAAGGTGATAATGCTCCACAGTACTACTAAGGTCACATGGGATGACATCGTCAGTCATCACCATTCTCTCTCCTATATTCCCATACACATAAGGTCCTGTACTAATGTCACATGGGATGACATCATCAGTCATCTCCATTCTCTTCTTTATTCCTAGTATATAACAGGTCAAGGCCATACACAAAACTCATCCAAAACCTAAGTGTCTCTTGCCTATAGCAACCGGATGGGCTAGATAGCCCACCTAGGTCCCATGGTAAAAACACGAGTATAACCCCTAATCGACTAGTTCTAGACATTGTCATTCTTCTTTGTTTTCAATGGGTTTGAGTTGAGTCCCAACTCTAGCCAATCTATTTAGACCAATACACCATCTACAAGATCTTAGATGTAGAAAAAGGTTTTCGAAGCTTAAATGCATGTGCTATGGGCAATAATAGCTTAAAACATGACATCAGTAACATTAATATGAGAAAAATGACAGAATCATCCCCAATCTTCGATCTCTATCATAAAAACAATTAACATCATAAAAAGGGCATCAAAGGGTTTCTATATGCATTCACACGCCAATCAACAAAGAACACAAATATTAAATCTATAAATTATGGTTAGGTACTTGCCTTAGGTTCGCGGTTGAAGGAGATGGACTAGAATTCCTATTGTCAAAGCCCAAAGAGATATCCCGTCGAAGAGGGTTTCACAAGGAAGAAGATGGTCGTCTCTGATCAGAAATCCGTCGGCTGGATTCTAAGTTACTAGGTTGTAAAAGCTATAGGAAGTAGGAAAAGAGAGAGAGATAGAGAGAGAGAAAGAGTTATGTGGGAGAAGAAAAGAGTATGGTGGTGTTGTACATATAGAATGAGAATAAGAGTTGTAATCTAACTTAAATTCTAAAAAGAATAGAATTAGGGTTCTAAATAGATAAGAGTTTGGGTTTGAGAAGAACTATACCCAGCAAACTGGGCTCGGTTTAACTATGGGTCAAGTCACCTATCCAACAAGCCTAACTCACCAAACCTAAGCCTATCGTAGTCCCTACTTAGACTAATCACGTATTTAACTAAAATACAATCAATTACATAATAATAATAAAATAAATAATTTATATATATTAAATAATCAAAACGTCACAAAAAGTGCAAAAACTCGTCGTCGAATGCCACGCTAGTTGATAGCCTACCCAATTAGTGTTTGAATGGGCATGGAGATGCAATGCTCCAGTGGCTAGAATTTTCGTTCCATGGGTGATAGTACCACTTACAAAGCAAAGAACTTCGCTTAGAATCATAAAAATTAAATGACACATTGCCGGTTTCTCCATAAATTGATACACAATTGATGCTAAATGAGATGCCGGGCTATCTAAGAGCAAGATATTGAAGTCCTCCCACTATGCTTTAGTAGTGAGTCAAGTCTGAAAAGGTAAAAGTATTAGCCAACCTAGGTTTCTTTGAATCCAATGGTGTGGAAATTGGTTTGCAACCTAACATGTTGGCACATGTAAGAGATCTGGAGCATACTTAGATTGTGATCAATGTAAACCATTTAGAAGGTGAGTCACCTCTATTCCTAAAAAGTAGTGGATGAAAAAAGTCCTTTATAGCAAATTCAGTGCCAAGTTGTTGGATAAACCAATTTAGAAAGGTGTAATTGTCCCAGTAACAATCATGTCATTGACGTACAGTAGTAGAACAATGATCCCATGTGTGGCAAAATATGAACATGGATGAGTCCGTGGTACTGCAGTAAAAGCCAAGTGTCAATAAATAGTTGTTGAACCTATCGAGCATGCTTGTAGTGCTTGACGAAGCCCATAGAATGCCTTTTTTAGGCGACATACATGTGTGAACTGACATAGATCAACAAAGCCTGGTGGTTGTTCCATAAAAACAAGATCATGAAAAATATCCTTGGAGGAAGGCATTTTTTACATCAAGTTGTTCAATATCCCAATTATTCATGGTGGCTAATTGTCAACACGAGGCATATGCTCCTTGGTTTTATAACAGGGGAGAATGTTTCAGAAAAATTCAATGCTTCAACTTGAGTGCATCCCTTAGCTACAAGGCAGGCTTTGAGATGGTCAACGTGGCTACCATTCACCTTGAGTGTTGTCCTATATACCCATTTGTTGCCCACAATGTTCATATCTTTATGTCAAGGCACAACATCCCATGTTCTATTTTGTTCCAAAACATCAATTTCTTCTTACATGGCTTGAGCCCAACTAAGATGGTGAAGAGCAGTTTTTATAGCTTTTGGTTCAGCGGGAATATGGGTAAAGGATAGATAGACGGTGGTGGACTCAAGATTATCGTTCGGGTGGGGCGGACAATGGTCAATTGAAAAGGCCATTCATTCTTTTGTTAGATTTTTTTCACATTAACAATTAAAAAAGAAAAAAAAGTATTGCATTTAAATAGATTTGCAGTTGATTTTTTCTATTATATTTTTCTATATCTGATTTAAAGATAAAGTCAATTGCATTAGAATTATTGTTAACTACCAATTATCTCTATTTATAGCATAGGTTTAAGACATGGTTTTTCAAAAAGTTTTTCTTTTTGTAAGGAAACCAAACTACTACTAACACCAAACTCATAAACAAGCATTTTCAATGCTTCGATAAATTAATGCATCAATTAGCAACCACACTAACAGTTTCTAATTTCTAATCAAACACCATTAAAACCCTGTTTTCACTCCCATTATATTAGTTTTTAAGCATTTTTTAATGCTTAAAACACTCTAAAAAAATCTAATACTGTAGATTTACGTCAAATGTGAGGCTTATACACCACTGTGATACATCTGCAGTTAACAAAAATGTTGATTGTTCAACAATTATGATGCTACCTAATGCATATATCAGTCTTCTTCACAGAGGGCAAAACAGACACATGCTTCTACCTACTCACATTTTTAAAGGACTGTGCTCATGTTCTGCCCAATGTGAGCTATACTCAGGCTCGTATGGCTGATGAAGAGCCCATATATTGTCAACCATCAATTTTCATTCCATGAGAGCTTAAGATCATTTATTGTCCCAAGGATGTTGGTTCTTAACATCTCTAAACTACCTATAGTTTTGGATCTTGTATTCTTAGAATCTCGGAAAAAATAAAGAACAACGTTAGAACTATAAAATACCCAAATGGTTGAATCCATTGATTGAAGATGTTTCATCTCTAACCTGAAGTTTTTATCAGCACGACCTTAGGTTTCAATTTTTTTCTCTTCATCCTCTCTCCCATAATGCATAGGACATTGGCTTCTTCTCTTCTCAAAACCATGAGAGATGTAAGAGGGAGCAATGACCTTGTAAACTTTCTTTGCAATACGTCAATGAGTAGATTGTAGAAGTCCTTCCTGTTGTAGGAAAATTACAAGTCATTCAATTCTTGAGTTGTATTGGCAAAGATCTTTGGTTGGGTAGTGTTGGAATTTAGAATTCAGTTATTCTTTAAGAAACAAGGCTGCCTGAATCATCTAGGGCCCATGTGTGGTCATGTGGAATGACTACCTATAGTAAGATGAATGTGTTTTACAAGTTTACAACACATTTGTATTCTTTTGGAAAAAGTAACAAAGATGATTGACTACTATAACCTAACAATCATATATAAATTACAATAGTGATCTCTAAATCTCTAAAAAGAAAATTTGCTATCCATGCTGATCGGTTTTTTTTTTTTTTTTTCTAATTCAGGCCATGTCTTTGTTGAAAGCTTCTTCGATTTCCAACTCAGTTTTGGCCAATGTCTTGTACTCTAAGAAGCCAAAGCAGATGGAAACAAAACCTACAATAGAGGATTTTTTCAGCACATCATTTTATCTAAAACTGAGGCCTGACCACTTACAAGATCTTGAAATGCAGTTTCCTTGCTATATCTCCATAGAAAAATATACTTAAATATCTTGTATCGGCTTGTCCATCTTATTATGCTTGGGAAACACCATGGTGTTGTGAACAATACTAGAGATGCAAAAATAACTGTTATGCTGCAGAATTAAACTTTATATTAGAGAGTAGTTATATAATAATTGTTATGTTGCAGAAATAACTGCTATTAATTAGTTAAAGTCAGTTAGAAATTTTGGATTCTATTTAAATTTTGAATGCAAGGTTGGTTATAAAAGTTGTTGGTTGTTGTTAGTTGAAGAAGAAAATCTGGGAGCAGAGACTATATGTGAGGAAATTGACAGGAGGAAGAGGCAGAGACCTTTTCTGTTTATGATTTCTCTTTTGTATTTGAAGGATGTCCCCCTCGAAGAGGACTTGTCTAATGTAATTGTCCTAGTCAATAAAATTTTGTCGTCATTTTTTTCTGGTTCTTAACAACAGTGAGTTCGAATCCCCTTACTGTTTCCTTTATACCAAAAGCCTTGCTACTAGGATTTCCACAATTATTCCTTCCCTCATCTTCCAAAACCAGGCCGCCTTTATTAAGGGAAGATCAATTCACCAGCATTCAGCTATGACCCATGAACTATTCCAAAAGCTCAATACAAAAATTAAAGATAGCTTCATTTGCTTGCAACCGGATATCACAAAGGCTTTTGATAATCTTCAATGGACATTCCTTTTAAAAGCTCTGGAATTCTTTCAGTTCTCCAAAGAATGGATTAACATGATCAAGAAATTAATTACAACTTCTAGGAGTTCTGTTCTCTTAAATAGTCCTTGTGGTTTCTGTTGGAAAGATAATGGATCTATCTAGAATTGTGAAATCAACAACATTGATATATTGCAATTAACAATTAATATTACAAATTGATAAATCTAAACTAAGCGTGTCCGATGCCATGAAGGAGTGAATTTCTGGTCCGAATTCTGAATTTGATCAGGTGCTTAATACTTCATACCCACAACAGCTTCTGCCTCTATTCCTCTCTATACTAGCAATGGAAACATTTGTTTTGCGTAAGGGGCTAGAGGTAGGGACCGCAAGCAACCCTTTTAAAGTGCTAGATGATATCATGTCCATTGAGGATATCAATAACCATAGCAGTGCCCTGAAACTGGTGAGAGAGGGTTATCCTCAATTAACCAAAAATATAAATATAGAATTGTCAAAATTGAACCAACCAAAGATAAGGATAAACCATTTCAAAATAAATATACGAAGTTGTTGGGACCACATATGGTTAATTCTAACATTCTCCCACTTGGTCCAAACAACATCACTAGTTTTATATATATATATATATATATATATATAATCAAAATATATAGTTCAGAAAGTCATATCTTTGGTCCAACTTTTTTTTAAAACTTAAAACTTGATGAGTGAACTCTAATTTTGTAAAAACATACCCATATTTCAATTTTGGTCAGGCTTTATTCTTATCAAATGAAATACCTATATACGGACAATGATGCTCACTACAAATGGAGGACGTAATCATGTCACCGTATAAACAAATTCATTTTCAAAGACCTTTATACGCAGTTTTATAGATATACTATATTGGTGACTTTATATTTATCCAATAGTCCACTTTACTTTAAATGCTACTTACATTTGAATGTGCTCAATTAAGTAGGAAAGAAAAAAAAACAATAAACAATTATTATAAATGTCCACATAAACTTTAAGCATTAATAGAAAGAGCTGACCTGGCCCATGTGGCTTACATGATCTTTATGCATATTTGGCGCCAATGCCTTGGTCAATAGATCTGTAATCATCAATCTTGTATTGATGTTTTGCATGGACACATAATATTTCTTTACCTTCTCCCTTAGAAAGAGATACTTGATCTCTATGTGTTTGGAACCGCATGAGTTTTTATTGTTCTTGGAGAAGCAAACTGCAGATGTATTATCACAATAACTCTTTGGTGGTGTTGCAATGTTGTCTACCACTTGAATTCCCTGATTGAAATTCATTAGCCATAACGCTTGTGATGTGGCGTCATAACATACCACGAACTCTACTTCTACGATGGAGGTTGTAACAAGTGACTGTTTTGTACTCCTCAATGAGATTGGCCCCCTTGGCAGCAGAAAGAAATACCCAAAAGTAGACTTTCTATTGTCAAGACATCCAGCAAAATCAGAGTCCGAATAACCGATTACTTTAAGTTGGTCGGTTTGTCTATACGTGAGCATAAGATCTTTTGTACCTTATAAATACCTCATAATTTTCTTAGCAGCTTTCCAATTTGTCAATCATGGGTTGCTTTAATATCTGCCAAGCATACCAATAGCAAAATTGATATACGGACGGGTGCGAGTTTGAGCATAAACAAGACTTCCTATAGCTGAAGCATATGGAATATCCTTCATTTGGTTGCTCTCAAGTTCATTTTTTGGGCACTACAACTTGCTAAATTGATTGACTTTAGTGATGGGGGCTCCTATTGGTTTGCAGTCAAACATCTGAAACTGCTCAGGAACCTTATCTATGAAGGCTCTTTGAGAAAACCCCAAAATCTGGCGCTTACTGTCTCTATGAATCTCGATGCCGGTAACAAAAGTAGCTTCACCCATGTCCTTATTTCAAAATGTTGAGTGAAGAACTCTTTAATCTCCTGTAAGAGATCAAAGTTGTTACTGGCTAACAGGATATCATCCACATAAAGTACCAAGAAAATAACGCTACTCCTACTAGTTTTCAAGTATATGCCCTGGTCAACAATATTTTCTGTAAAACCAAAGGAGGTTATCACTTTATCAAATTTTATGAACCATTGATAAGAAGCTTGCTTTAAGTCGTAGATGGACCTATTCAATTTACACCCCATATCCTGAGCATCTACATTTATGAATCCTTCGGGCAGAGTCATACACTTCTTCGTCCAAATCACCATTGAGAAAATGCGGTCTTTATGTCCATCTGGTGCAATTTGAAGTCAAAGTGAGCTATAAGTGCCATAATGATTCTAAATGAATCCTTTTTAGAAACAAGTGAAAAGGTCTCCCTATAGTCCACTCCTTAATGTGTGAAGCCTTTTGCTACTAGCCTTGCTTTGTAGCGTTCCACTTTGTCTTTCGAGTCTCGCTTCATTTTATATATCCATCTACACTTTATTGGCTTAATCATTCCTTTAGGAAGCTGTAGTACTAGATCCCAAACATGGTTGTGTTTCATGGATTCTAACTCATGAATGTCGAAGCATCGCATCTTGCCAACGTGCTAATCGACACTTTGTATGGCTTCTTGAAAGGATAAGGGATCTTCCTTAACACCTATGTCAAAATCAAACTCTTGAAGATACATAATATAATCATCTGATATGGCATTGGCCGAGGAGGTGGTTGTTCTATTTGCATGGGGTTCAATGAGAACATTATCTTGAATATGTGGCACCTCTTCTATCATCTCATTCTGTATAGGAATGTGTGGAGACAAAGGCTTTTGGAGTGGAGGTGGTCCTGTAATGGGCTCAACACATGTGGGTATTGGATGGTTCAAATAATTTGTTCCAAATGGGATAGGGATGGGGTCTTTGACCTCTTGGAATACTATATTCCTTGCCTATGTACTCTCACTGGATTCATTATCCTCTAAAAATCTTACATGAGAAGTCTCAACAATCCTCATGATAAGAGGGACAATAGAATATGTAACCCTTTGATCCTTCTGGATATCCAATAAAGAAACAACTCACAGTCCTTGGATCAAGCTTCTTCTCATTAGGATTATAGACATTTGCTTCCTCTGCACAACCCCACACATGAGAATGCCTTAAACTAGGCTTTTTGCCTATCCATAGTTCAAATGGGGCCTTTTGAACTGCTTTGATGGGTACCCGGTTTAGAATATATGATGTTGTTTTTAGAGCTTCACCCCCCATTTTGCTGTGGAGTACCAGGAGTAGTGTGTTGGGGTCTAATAACCCCTCTTTCGAGAATCTTAGCAAATGGTCCAGGCACTCTTTTATGTTCGTCATACCGGCCATAATACTCTCCTCCTCTAGCGAACCTGACCACTTTAATGGATTTTCCCAATTGTTTTCCCACTTCTATTTCATAAATTTCAAAAATATCGGTAGCTTCATTTTTATCTTTCAATAGATAGACATACCCATATCTACTATAATCATCAATGAATGTTATAATATATTTCTACCTATTGATGGAAGGACTTAGTAATTTTTCACAAATATAGGTGTGGATAATTTCAAGCAATTCATTACTTGTGGTAGCATCCTTCTTTTTAGTTTTTGTGAACTTGCCTTTTATACAATCCACACATGTACCAAAATCTGAGAAATCTAGGGGTTTAAGAATGTCTTCTCTAATTAATCTTTCCATCCTCCCTTCGAAGATATTGTCCAAGCGCCTATGCCATAGTGCCGTAGAATTTTCATTGATCAAATCAGGCTTTATGCCAATGACATTGTTCCCATGTGAGGAGAGTAAAGATTGAGAAAAAAGGGGATCCAAATTCAATTTTTTAGAATCCATCAATTAAAACACCAGAACCAAACAACTTTGAATCCCTATACAAATAAAGACTATTATTACCAAACTTGAAAGAATAACCCATAATGTCTAATCTTGAAATTGAAATAAGATTTCTTGACATGCTACGAACAAAAAGAGTATTTTCCAAATCAAAAAGAGTGCCCAATCCCAGAACTAGTCTCATGGTCCCAACTGCATGAAACTTTAGCTTCAAGCCATTTCCCAGCACCAATTTTCTTTCTCCTTCACTTAGTCGCCTTCTCCTCCACTTAGTCTCCTGTGCAATGTCATTCTTTGCATAGATTTACAAATGTGGACGGTCGCACCAGAGTCCAACCACCAAGTATTAGTTGGCATATCAACTAAATTGGATTCATAATAGACAAAACAATTATTATTACCTTTCTTTTCTAACCACTACATATATTTGTGGCAATCCTTCTTAAGATGTCAAAGTTTCTTACTAAAAAACACCCGTCCTTTGTTCCTGATTCCATATCCTTTTTATGCATAGTGCCTGACTGTTGAGGTTTTTACAGATTTCTGCCCCATTGCCCCCCGGGAACACTTTTCTTCTTATCCACATTTTTTATTCTGAATAGGAAGATATGCTCTTTCAATCTTGCACCTCTTTTGTCTATTCTCTTCTTTATCACGCATAACCACTAATTCATCTGGAATCCATTCTTCTTTCTTGGTGTTATAACTAACTTCAAAAGTCTCAATTGATTCTGGGAGAAACTCTTCACAGTATGGACCAAAAGAGTGTCTGTGATGTTTATCTTCATTTCATTTAACTTATTTGCTATGTGCCTCATCCTGGTGCTCTCTTTGAGTTCAACTCAGTTAGTAACGAGTTAACCACGGCTTTAGGAGAGGCTTTAAACTGTTCCTCCAATAACTTCAAATAGTATTTGCCTTATCAGTTGATGAGATTGTTCCACATCATGAGGAATGGAATCCTTGATTATCATCAAGGCTAACCAATTAGCCTTTTCCCATTCTTATAACGCTCAACCACATTTTCAGAACTAGTATGATCTGTAGGTTTAGGAGGCTTATAATCATGAATGGCTATGGCTATGTCCATGCACCATAGAGTAATCATGACTTTATCATTCAACTGTGCAAAGGTGCCAGCAATGAGTGGTGGAACAAAGACAGTTGGGTGACAACTGAAGCAGGGTTCCAAACTGTAAAAGGAAATTAATTAGGCTCACGTTAATTCTTTATGGTATGACTTTACTTTATGCACATTTTACTGTAATCCGGTGTTATCCAAGTGATAGGTTTTATGGACTGAACTCCGATGAGCAAACCCAACGTAACATCACAATCCCTCCTTTGGGCGAGATTCCAACTTACTAATCGATTCGCTTATTGGTGATAAAATTCACCATAGGGCATTCTTTACATCGCAGAATCAAACAATTGGACCACTTTGGTGGCTACCAAACCTTTGGATCCTTTGATTTTAAGCAAAGATTAATAAATGGCTATCTAAAACTTTAATGGTCACAATTTATGGGAATAAGATATTAAACCAATAAAGGAGGTGATCTGGGAAGGTTAAAATAAGTTGTGTCCATACACATTATTATGTGTATGTGTTATGGGCTTTAAGAGATAAGTAGGCCATCTGGTAGAACAACTAAAGCCTGACCCAAAACTAAATGGGAACTAAGGATAGTGAAATCCTAAAGACACAATAATCAATCTGGATAGACTCCACTAAGGGTCAGTGGTTGTGTACCTGTCGACCAGCGTGGGCAGCCATTGTTTTTTTCTTTTTTTATTCACTTGTACCTACCAGTTTACAAACAAGCTGGCTTGGCTACTGCATAGGATTCATGGTTAATAACTATAAGACAAGCATAACCCATTTAGGATTTAAACGGCCCCTAGTTAGCTCTCAGGCAACCAAATCAGTCCACATAGATGGCTCCATTTAGATATAATTTCCACAGACATGTGGTGTGCAACTTGAATCTACATGGGCCTGCACAAGTACACAAGTACTACACTTATGGTGAATATAGACGACCCGGATTGCTGGCTCAACTAATAGGGCAACCCAATCTGATACAGCCATCATAAGAAAATACAACTATGTACTCATCAGATGTGCTATCAAAAAGAAGATAACACATCAGCAGTCTTTTTTTTTTTTTTTTTTTTTTTAATTGTAGATGATCCATAATGACTCTGGTTGTGATTGTGAATTGTCCATTGATTTTGCAAGCAGCACGATGACCACATTAGGGCTCAAGCACTCAGCATCTGGATATTGTGATTGCTTGTCACCGGATTCTCTCATATGAGAGAATCACAACCATTCAATTGATATCCAGTAATTTTGACCCATATTATGAGTAAAACAAGAGAAATCCAAAGGCTTGACTGCTACGATGGATTGGGATTCTTGAATTTCATGTTAGATCGAGTGTCTCATGTCCATCCCAGAAAACATACCCAACCCACTTACACGCGTACAATGAAATAATAAGATGACGTCCAATGATGCTCTTCTTCGTTTTTTCTGGGAGACATCTCTCCAATTACCATTTGACAGTTTTTTTTTTTTTTTTTATTTTGTTGACTCTACATATCATGTAAGATTCATGTAATATCTTCCATGTGGGCTCCCTGCCCATGATTTTTTTTTAATCCTTTCTATCAATACAATTTTACCTTTCAGAAAAAAAAAGTATCATGCTTTTGCCCACCCACTGGCTTAAAATCACTACACATTCTACCCCATGTGAGCAGGGTTCAGGCTGGTGTGACGGATGACCTGCCCATATTTTGTTAACCATCAATTTTCATTCCATGAGAACTTTATTTTTTTTTTTTTTGTAGCCCATCGAAGGGGTTGGAACCTGAGACTCGTGACACAACTCACATATGTGAGGTGATGGAAACTCATACATGCGAGGAGTGATAGGCACAACTCACACATGCGAGGAGACATAGATACAACTCACTCGTGAGGTGATGGAAACTAATAAATGCGAGCAGACATAAACACAACTGACACATGTAAGGTGATGGGAACTCATACATCCCATGAGAACTTTAAATCATTTATAATCAGGAGGATGTTGGTTTTAAACATGTCAAAACTACCTGCAGTTGGAATGTTGGATCCTGTATCCTTAGAATCTCATGAAAAATGAACAATTGAAATATAAAATACTCGAATGGCTGAATCCGTTAATTGAAGAGGTTCCATCTCTAACTTGAAGTCTCATCAACCCAAGAGTTGGGCGCCAATTTCTTTTTCTCTTGATGTTATCTCATTATGCATAGGACAAAGGATTCTTCTCTTTGCAAAACCATTAGAGATATAAGAGGGATCAGTGACCTTGTATACATAATTTCTGATGCATAATGAGGAAAAGTCCTTACTGTAGCCTGTAGGAAAATTACATGCCAATCAATTCTTGAGCTGTATTAGCAAAGATATTCCTTTCTTGGATAGAGTTCGAATCCAGTTATTACTTGAAAACAATGGCCTGAATCATGCCTGGCCCATATGCTCGCCATAGTAATATGAATTTGTATAACAACACGTGTTCCCATAGTAATATGAATTTGTTGAACACCACATAAGCATAATTCTGAAATGCATGACAAATACGATTGGCTATTACAACCTGACAGTCATAATATCATTACAGTAGTGGATCTTGGAAAAGAAAATTTGCCCCACACACTGATTCATTTTAATTTATTTTGAATTCAGGCCATGTCTATGTTGAAAGCTTTTTCGATTCCCAGCTCGATTTGAACAATGTCCTCTAAATCTACCCTGATACCAAAGCAGATGGAAACAAGATATATAGGAGGAAGAATTTCTCAGCTCGGGATTTGTGGAAGGCTTAGGCCTGACCACTTCCAGGATTTTGAAGTACGGTTTCTTGCTCAAATCTCCAAAAGAAAATATACTTGGCTTGTTCTTATTATGCTTGGGAAGAACTACAGTTTCTTATGAATGGTGTTTAATGATGAGTCTTTAAAAGTGTGTCTACTTTTTTGTGGTATTGGATACCAAACGGGGTCGGTACGTTTAAGTAGATTTTTCATGGATTGAACCCAATGGAAGTTTGTATCAGCAGATTCGATAGGCATGTGGCCATTCTTTCTGCAGTGTTCCAACATTTTTTCACACTGATATCTCCAGCCTATGGACATTCCAGCTGCTACCAAGACATGGCCTTTTCCCACAACATGACAAGCAAATTATATTAGGTTAAAGCCCACCTTGCGAGGATCTTGACTAGGCTGAGGTGAGGCATATCCAGGCCAAGCCCACCTTTAAAAACACTGGCCTGCATCCAGCCCAAGCCCAAAACGGGCCTTAAAAGCTTGGCACGAGCTTGGATGTGTTACACACATCAGGCCCGCGCCCACCTTTTTTAGATAATTGGGTCAGACCAAGTCGAACTTTTAGTGATCACTCTTTGGGGCTTCCTAATCACTTGTAACGGAAAATGAATCACAAACTACATATATTGCCTATTTGGACGGGCTTTGGGCCTATTACTTAATTCAACCCAACATAGATATAAACGGGCCTAGCCAGAGTACTAATACAATTGAGTGTGAACTAAAACAGGGAACAACGCATTTCGGAATCAGGATCTTTTAAGTTAGTCTACGCACGATAAGTCTAAGTGGACTATTCAGGATCCGCCACGTCACTGCAGGCAATACCATAAATTATCCACTATGGTGTCACCGTGAAAGTTTACCTCACCAAATCTGAACTCTTCATTTTGAAGTGAGATTTGACTATCGATGACCCCATCCAACATGGGACAATTTATTGGTCCCACTGAATTACATTGACAGCATCTATTCTATTGGCTCTTTATTAATAAATGCTTTGGATGCCAACAACCTGCGCTTGTACTTCTCTTTGCCATAGACACTTTACCCATTTCAATTTCATTGCAGGAGAGCAAAGGAGAGAAGCAGAAAACCATGGCAGCCAAACAGATGAGCCTGACACTCCTTGTGGACGAGAAAAGGAAGAGGGTCATCTATGCAGAATCCGGCAAGGACTTTGTAGAAACCCTCCTCAGCTTCTTGACATTGCCCCTAGGAACTGTCATCAAGCTTTCCGGCAAGCAATCCGAGATGGGTTCCTTGACCATGTTATATCAGAGCTTGGAGGATTTTGATTTGGAGTTCCTAAGTAGCGAATCATGCAAAGAAATGCTGCTCAATCCCAAAAGCTCTGCAATAGAACTATACAAGAATCTACATCCAATGTTTGATTTAGGAGGCACTAAACCTACCCAGTACTATGTCTGTAGCGCTTGGAAACATGGCTTTGAAGAGCATCCGGGCAGTACTGTTGAGAATGCTCGGTGTCGTTGCGGGAAAACTATGAATTGCAGGATATATGAAGAGAAGGGGGCTGTTGATGCTGCTGGGGGAGATGGGGTGTTTCTAAAGGGAAATACGAGGTTTATGATAAGGGATGATCTGCAGGTGTCTGTTGTTTCTTCTTCTACGTGCTTCGCTCTGCTGAGGGAACTTGGCATCAGTGATGCGTCTCTGCTTGTGGAGAGAAAAGTGATTGTTGGTGAAGAGGAGGTATGTGGTTGAATTGAATCTCTAAGTTTGGGTAATTTGGGTCTCATTTTCCTTTGCAGGAATGTCTTGAATTCTTGTTGTGGGGAATTTGGAATGTGGCTGAATTTTTTTTTTTTTTTTTTTTTTTTTTTTGCTGAATTCCTTGTTTCATTTATGCTGAAATTCCTGCAGGAGATTTTCACACATCATGAAGCCCTTAATTCTTTGTTTCATGGCTACTAAATTTATGATGGGACTTACACTTGTATAAACATCTCTTGTATACAAATTCAAATGTGCAGATACTATAGCATATGAGATGTAAAAAAAAATAGCGACTAGAGTACATCAATGGATAAACACTATACTATTAGATGGGTCTCACTAATTTTTCTGAAAATGCAACACTCAAACGTGGGTGTCACCTTTGGGAATCAAGAAAAACATTGTGGCAACTAAAATTCCTACTTAAGGAATTGTCAAAAAGAATAGAGGAACTTACCGCATAGGACCCCATAGAACCTCATACCACTCTTGAGGTCCCAAAAACACTGTATGTATGGATAAGGTCCTCAAGTTGCGTTGTTTTTTTTTTTTTTTTTTTTTTTTTGTCGTCGTCGTCTAGTGATTGGTCAATATCGACCATTATTATGGTCGATATCGACCATTCTGCGGTGGTTGCTTGCTTTCGATTTGCAGAATCCAAATGGTTGATATTGACCATCATGCGGTGGTTGCTTTCAATTTGCAGAACCCAAATAAAAATTGAGTTTTTCAAGAGGAAGAAGAGGGGAGGGGAGGAGGAGGGAGAAGAGGGAGAAAAGGCAAAACCCTCAACCATATCAAGAAAGGAGCAAGCAATCACACACAAACACATACACCAACTTATATACAGCAATCAAAACCCATTTCACTACATAATCTACAGAACATGGAACTCTACATCAACAGAAGCAATCAAAGAAGGGACGCAGAGAAGAAAACGAAACCCCCACAAAGGAAAAACCCAAAACAAAACGAACAGAACCCCATTTCACTACACATCTAAAGACCACGAAACACTAACAACAACAACAGCATTGGAAGAAGAACAAGTACATGAAAAAATAGCCAAAACCCCACAAAAAAAAAAAAAAACCTACTCTAACACAAAACGAACAGAGACCAATCAGAGAAAAACGCAAGGAAAGCAAACCCCATAGCGTAGAACAGATCAAAAACCACGAAAATCAATGAAACCCAAACTAAAACCAAAGACCCAGTTTCAAGAACAACGAAAAGTATGTGCAGAGAAGCTAAGAAGATGAAGAGAACAACCTAAGAATTGAATCTAAGTTTGGGTAATTTGTGTCTCATTTTCCTTTGCAGGAATGTCTTGAATTCATGTTGTGGGGAATTTGGAATGTGGCTGAATTTTTTTTTTTTTTTTTTTTTTTTTGCTGAATTCCTTGTTTCATTTATGCTGAAATTCCTGCAGGAGATTCTCACACGTCATGAAGCCCTTAATAAATTGTTTGTTTCATGGCTACTAAATTTATGATGGGAATTACACTTGTGTAAACATCTCTTGTATACATATTCAAATGTGCAGATACTATAGCATATGAGATGTAAAAATAAATAGCTACTAGAGTACATCAATGGAAAAACACTATACTATTAGATGGGTCTCACTTTATCTGAAAATGCAACAATCAAAAGTGGGTGTCACCTTTAGGAATCAAGAAAAACATTGTGGCACCTAAAATTCCTACATAAGGAATTGTCAAAAAGAATAATATGTAATTATAAATTCGTAAGTTCCAAGATATGAAATCTACTCTCATCCAAATGTGGAGATGCAATAATGTGATGGTTGTCCCTTTGGCATTTCCAAATTCCGTGTTTCTTTGCAGAACCCTTAATTCCAATCACATGAAAAGTCACTTTTAATCCTTTGGAATTCCCAAATTCCAACCCCCTTAAGCATTTCTGAATGCCCCGGCCAAGAGGATGATTCAGGATTCCACAAAAGGGACAGCTTCTGGAGAATTTACGAATTTCCAAACATGAGTCCTTTGAAGTCTTTGAAAGAAACAGGGCCTTGTGGATTCTAAGCAATGGCTTTCTATCAAATAAGTTAAAGGACCTTTTGTATAGGTGGCTTTGAATTCTTATGATATTTAAGCAATGCCTTTCTATTAAAGGGGGACAAAAGTGAAGTATTAAAGGTGAAAATTTACAAGGGGCACCAATCTTCCCTTTTAGGAAATGGCTACCCTTACCCACCACCACTCTACTAAAGTGAAATATTAGTAAAATGATGTCCCATCTAGATCTCCCCCTTGGACCCTTCATTCCTCTCCTCGACACGTGTTTGAACAAAACTGACTTTACTATAAGTTTTGAGGAATTCAATAGGAAGTAGGTGAATAGGCCCTTAGTTGAAAGTTCATTTGTTTGTTTCCCCTTCTTGTAAGGAATACTAACCCAAGAAAAATGTACTGTTCCTGTTGCATTCAGGTTTTGCATCTGCTTAAGTGTTTGTTACTATCCAAGACACCTTTAACAGATGTATTTCTGGGGGAGCTCAACACTATTGATGTGGTAGACCTTGATCTGAATGTCACGTGTCATGATTCCAAAGACAATCAATCTCAATCAGAGAAAGAGATGGGCACTGACTCCAAGAAGATGAATCTAAAGTTAATTATGAGCAAATCAAACCACAGGGTCTTGTATGCAGACGGTGGGGAAGAATTCATAGATCTTCTCTTTTGCTTCCTTTCATTTCATCTTGGTTCTGTTGCTAAATGCTTTGGTGGATGTACTGGCATGGGATATTTCGATAACTTAGTCAGTGCTCAATCTCAAACAGACAAAGAGATGGGCAATGACTCCAAGAAGATGAATGTAAAGTTATTTCTGAGCAAATCGAACAACAAGGTCTTGTATGCAGAAGGTGGGGAAGAATTCACAGATCTTCTCTTTAGCTTCCTTGCCTTTCCTCTTGGTTCCATAGTTAAATGCTTGGGTGGACGTACTGACACGGGATGTTTAGATAACTTATACAAGAGTGTTGAAGATTTGAACATTGAGGATTGCATGATATCTGAGGGATGCAAAGCCATGCTACTCGACCCAAAGCTACCACCGTACTTTGGGACCAAGAATCAACTACTACAGATTGAAGAACAAGTTCCACATAAGCCCAAGTTTGTTTGTTGCACCACTTGCCGTGGCTCTGCTGCTTTTATTACAAGCCCTAGGATGTGCTGTCATTCGAGTAGGAGGGACGTACTATTATCGACCTCGAACCCAAAGTTTCCTGGTGCGGTGACAGAGCTTGGAGGAGCATTTGTGGCTGGACAAGCAATGTTCATGGTAACTGACGAGTTGGCTGTGAAACCTCTTTCAACCATGTCGAGCATCTCTCTTCTTAGCAAATTCAACATCCCCATCAGTGACATAGAGGAGCAGATTGTGTGCATTGGGGAAAAGGAGGTAAATGAAAATAACTATATGCATAAATGAATTTTGTATCTGCAACAAAACCAAATCAAGGCTATATATTAGTGAATAGGGGCTATTCATTGGTTGGGCTAGCCCAAATGAATGCTTGTCCAACAGATGGTATAAAAACTAGTCCTGACTTGCCCAGAGTTGGCTGTCATATTGGCTTATGAGGTCACAGATCAGACAAATTGAATGAGGAATCAAGTATGGGTACATCCCTTCACCAGATTCAGCACAGTTACTCGGTTCAGTGACCTTCCAAGTTAAGTTGATTTTCTGCGTGCTTAAGTATGCTCCAACCTTGGTTCAGTTAGTGGGCCTAATTATGCAGATCCAAATCGAGACCGAAGGTTTATAGTTTGGCTCAGCTTACCTGGCCCTTTTAGAAATTTTAGGCCTGTCTTTGTGAAATATGTTGCATTAGGTTTGCCTGGGCAGCACACTTAGCAATGACCATCATGTAATTATTTTGCCTGCTGCATACAGGTTTCTCTAGTCAATGTTACTATTGATTGGTCTATAACAGTTTCGAATTTCTACTAAAACACCCTTAAAACCCTGTATTCCTCCTATTATATTGGTTTCTAAGCACTTTTTTATGCTTAGAAAAACTCTGAAAAAACTTTAGCATGGAAGAGTTACTTCAAATGTGAGGGCCAGTGATTCTTCTATAGTTAGAATGTTGATTGTTCAACTGTTGGAACATTACATAATGCATGTTTCGGCCTTTGTTAAAGTGGCCAAAACAGAGTTTAAGCCATGCTTCTGCCTACCCACTGGCTTAATTTCACTTCTCACATTCTGCCCAATGTTAGGCTGGTATGGTCGATGAACAGCCATGTGTTGTCAACCATCAACTTTCATTTCACGAGAACTGTTAATTTGTGTGGCTCAATAGAAGTTAATTAATCTTGGTTAACCGGGCCCCTAGATTGCCCAACTTGTACTGTGATTAGAAGTAGGCCTGTTATAGGTCTACTGTGCTTAAGAAGTAGTGTCTGGGTGTAACAGGGTTTTGGGGCTGATATTATAAATAGAGACTCATATTCTCTAGGATGTACACCTCTTCTAATTGCATGGTGATTTCTCCCGTCTTCCCCGTGGACGTAGGCCAAAAGCCGAACCATGTAAATCCCTGTGTTCTTCCTGTGCGTGATTGATCTCTTCTCATAGGCCCTAGATCACAACAAGAACTTTAAGATCATTTGTTCTCACAAGGATATGTTTGTTTTGAACATGCCAAAACTACCTGCAGTTGAAATGTTGGTTTTATCATCCCTACTCTTAGGCATCAATTTATTCTTCTCTTCGTCTTCTCTACATCATCATGCATGGGACAATGGCTTTTTCTCTATGCAAAAACATGGGAGATAAAATGAGTAGAAGTCCTTCCTATTGTAGGAACCTCAATGTCATTCAATTCTTGAGTTAGAATCCAGTTATTACTAAAAATGAGGGCCAGATCATGTGGAGCCCATATGGGGTCTTGTGGGACTTACCCATAGTCAGATGAATGCATATTACAACACATGTATTCTTATGGAATGTATGAAAAAGATGATTGGCTGTTACAAACTAACAATCATATATGAATTATAGTGACATCGGAAAAGAAAATTTGCTATCCATACTTATCAACTTTTGTTTTGAATCCAGGCCCTGTCTTTGTTGAAGGCCTCTTTGGTTTCCAACTCGGTTTTGAGCAATGTCTTCTACCCTAAGAAGCGAAAGCAGATGGGAACAAAATCTAAGTGGGGGATTTTTTCAGCGCAGGATATTATCTAAAGCTGAGGCCTGATCACTTACAGTATTTTGAAATACAATTTCCTTGCTCAATCTCCAATGAAAATTTACTTAATTATCTTTGCTTGGCTTGTTCTTATTATGCTTTGGTAAACTATAGACTTCTATAAATGGAGTTTAATGAAGTGCCTTGTAACTTAAAAGTGTGTATAATTTTTTTTGTGGTATTGGATGCTGATCTCATTAAGGTTCCTTACTTTAAAACCAGCAACATTTTTTTTTTGTGTGTGTGTGTGTGTGTGTGTGTGAGAGAGAGAGAGAGAGAGAGAGAGAGGTTGTTTACCATATATTGAAGCCAAATGGGGTTGGTTTATGTGGTCATTCTTTCTCCAGGTTTCGAACATTTTTTTCACACTAGTATCTCCAATCTTTTTAGACATTCCAGCTGCTATCAAGACACCGACTTTTTCCATCCCATGGCAAGCAAATTTATGTTAGGTTGATAATGAAGAATCGAGTATCTTGTGAAATTGCCAAAAAAATAAAAACAAGTACTCATTATGCCTTTTCAGATTTTGCACTTTGTTGATCACATCTGTTAGAAACGTATCAATAGACTTTTCAAGAGTGTTCATGGGCTGGTCGGGCCAGTGCATATCCAGGCCAAGCCCGCCTTTAGAAATGCAGGCCGACGTCCGGCCGAAGCCCAAAGTGGCCTTTAAGAGCTTTGCCTGAGCCCAGCCCTCTAAAAAAAAATCATATAAATGGAAACTTAAATCCATTTTTACCAATGCGTCCCCCCCCCCTAAATAAAATCCATGAATGTCCTTATATGTTATGTAATATGGCCCATTCATCGTTTGTCCATCCATTAATTTCTATAATTAATGATTCATTAATAATATACCTGCAAAAAATTATTGGCAAAATTGTTGTAACTAAAAGAAAGAAACATAAAAAAAAAAGTAAGGATTGGAGAGAGAGAGGAAGAAACAATGAAATAAGGAGTAGGAGATGGAGGGCGAAATTGATTAACGAAATTATTGTAATCGAGTTAGCTAACTTTAAGTAAAAAATGGGGGAGAGAAGAAAGGAGAGTAAAGGAAGATAAGAGAAAAGATGGAAGAAAGTATGAATGAAATAAGTAGAGAGAACGGGAGAGGCGATGGATTTGCTTGCCGGCCATTGACGTCATGCATTAGATCGAGTGTAACCAATCTGAGTTCCGCTATCTTCTCCCCCATTCAACTCTTTTTTCAAGTATGAATCCATAATGACAAAATTCATTTTAACATTTATTAAATATATTTACAAGTCGTCAATATTATAATGATCTCTCCTTTATTACCCCTATCCCAGCATTGTGGACTATGTTTGAAATCTAAACCATTTAAAATTATTGTCCATTTGCATTTTATCATCAAATATAATTTCACTTCATTTAGTGTTAGTTACCCAACTATTGATAGAAAAAATGCTATTGGCTTCTCAATGTCCAATGTGTTTTGGACATGATTTTCTCAAAGTAGGAATTAGTTCTATTACACAAATTCTTAGGGTGATGGATAATAGTAGAAAAGTGTTTTTTAATGGCTTAGATTTTAAATTTGCCTCTCGCTTATTTATATGTATCATTTGATTTATTGAATTAAGTATTCTAATTTCTTTTTTAAATATCTCACATTAAACTTCTCTCCTATCCAGATCTATTAGAGTGGAACTCGCTAGAAATTGTTTATGATTTTTGTTTAATTGGAGAGGGGGCACATGGTCCCATTTTTAATGGCACGGAGCAAATGGTCCCTTTTTTTTATAGATCCTTATCAAATATCACTCAAGCCTCCATTAGATTGACTATAAAATACATGAATCTTTCATAATCTTTACATCTTTTACATGTGATTAATCCGATAGAGGCATCAAATCTCAATGGAATGAAGATTTGTGACGATCGATACTAGTGAGCACCCCACTAAGAAACCTATTGAATTTATCATGAATCAAAGCATTTGGACTCTTTGGATTAAGTACATTTGAATTAAATGATAAGAGATTCTTAATGTCCATTATATAAATCCTCGATATATGCCCAAACTTTTAAGTTTAGATTGCTCCAAAACATTGTCACAAACCGTCTATTGTTAAAGAAAATTCTACTTCAATCATAGTCATCTCACTGAAATAAATACCATCTGATTGAAAGAATATTGAGCACAACTAAAGTATTTTCTTTTCTTGTGCATTTTTTTTTTAATCTTTAATTTTATTTAGTGCTTTTACTATCCCCATCCCCCCGGACGCCCAATTAAAATTTTCTGGTTCCACCCCTGCCTGAGCCTGGCTGCATCACACATGTCCGGCCTGAGTCCGCCCATTGAGCCAATCAACGTAGGCAAGGGCTGCCTTTTGGTCACTCTTGGGCTCTCTAATTACCTATTTAGGTAACTGAATCACCAAACTACATATATTACTTATTTGGCCTCTGTCGGGCTTTGGGCATACTATCACTTGATTCAAGCCCAACCCAGACCTTACTTGGAACATAGGCTCGTATTGTAGTATCCTTTACGTGCTAAGGATGCCAAGGATTAAATTTTCTTTAATAAAGACACTTTCGACGTAACCCATTTTAAATGTCGGATAGCAGAAGAAGAAAAGAACCAGAGAAGAACCATTCAATTCCCACTCATTTCAACAGCTGAATTCCATGGCAGCCAAACAGATGAGCATGAGCTTGACACTCCTTGTGGACAAGGAAAGGAACAAGGTAATCTATGCAGAATCCGGCAAAGACTTTGTAGAAACCCTTCTCAGCTTCCTGACAATGCCCCTAGGAACTGCCATCAAGCTCTCGGGCAAGCAGTCCAACATGGGTTCCTTGACCATGTTATATCAGAGCTTGGAGGATCTTGATTTGGAGCTCCTAAACACCAAATCATGCAAAGACATGCTGCTTCATCCCAAAAGCTCTGCAGAAGGACTGTGCAGGAATCTACCTCTAATGGTTAATATAGGAGCCATCAAACCTACCCAATACTACGCTTGTAAGTCTTGGCTCTTGGTTGATGAAGAGCACAACTTGGTCAGCACCGTTGAGAACGCTCGATGTCGTTGCGGGGCAACCATGGATTTCAAGATCACTAAAAATAAGTGGCTGGATGTTGATGCAAGTGGGGAAGATGGGGTGTTCATTAAGGGGAAGATAGGGTTTATGATTAGAGATGATTTACAGGTGTCTGTTGTTTCTTCTACAGCGAGTTTCGCTCTGCTGAGGGAACTTGGCATCAGTGATGCGTCTGTGCTTGAGCAGAGAAACGTCAATGTGGGCGAAGAGGAGGTACGTGATTTTTCCCCACCAAGGGACTGTTTATTAGTAAATGGTTTTGAATCAAAGGGTTTTTTTTTTTTTTTTTTTTTTTTGAAACAGTAATCAAAGGGTTTTTAAGAAGGTGAGAATGGTTTCAAACAAATGGAGGATTTTCAATAATTCATTTGAATTACTTCAAATGAAGGGTAGATGTGGTCATACATTCTCTTTTGAAAGGGAAATGAGAAATGAGGGACAATATCGCCAAGTGGCCAGCCATACCACCATGATGATATTTTCATCAGAAAAAAAAAAAAAAAAAGTTTTTTTCTTAAGTTATCTGTTTAATCAGAGTTTAGGCTTAGTTTTTTTCATAAAAATCCTTGAATTTTTAGGATTCTTAGGTATTCATTTCTTGCAAACAACCAGGCCCTAAAGAGTTTAGGAGAAATTATTTGATGGTCTATCGTGGGTCTTCACTCAGTCTTTCATGTTTTTTTAGCCCCTAATATTAGTAGAATTTTTTGTGAGATGCCTTTTCACAGGAGGGTCTAAAAGTGAATGGTGAAAGGTGAAGACCCAATATGGCCATTAGATAACCTATACTTTGATAGGAAATGATTACCCACCCATCGCCCTGTTAAATTGGTCAATTTTAAGAAGGCGATGTTGCATCTCCAAGTCCACCTTTGTAACACTACTTTAATAGAACTCTTTTTACTATGAATTATTAGGAAATCAATACCAAGTAAGCCAACACGGAATCTCATTTTTTTTTCTTTTTATTTTTTAAATAGGTTCAAACCTTCGGCTAATGCTACTAAGAGCAGAATTTCTGAGATTTAGAAAATATAGTTTATAGATTCTTTCTTACTTGTTGGGTTCTTACAATGCTTAGGGTCATGTGCTACTTGGCCAAGGTTCCACTTGTATAGCTGGTACTAAATTTTTTGGATTTGTAAGCAACAACTTTTACGTTAAAAGGGACTGAAAGTGAAAGATCAAAGTTGAGAAATCTCATCGAGGCTACTCGATGATCCAACCTTCAATAAGTAACGTTGCCCAATTAACATTCTTCAAATTGGAAAAGTGATCATCCTATATAGATAAGGCTGTCAAAATGCCACACGATCTGTAAACACGACACGAACCCACAATATATTAATGGGTTTGGATGGGCTCTTAATGGGTTCGGCTCGTTAATGGGTCAAACCTGTTAACACGTAAAGTTACGGGTCGTATATGAATCAAACTAGTAACCAGTTAACAACCCGCATAACCCATTAAAATTGTTTTAGTCCCTAAGTGTAGCTAGAATTAATTTATATTCATAAAGAATAAATTCAAATTTATTATTTTATAGTGGGGTTTTAGGTGGGATCCACTCGGGATCCTCACTTAAAGTTTTCGTGTGGTTTATATATTTTTCTCCTTATATATTTTATGGATTTTTTTTTCGAAATGACTTAATTACTTAATGGGTTAACAGGTTGGGTCGTGTACCCCATTAAATTAACGGGTCGTGTTCGGGTTAAATTTTTTGACCGGTTAAGTTAATGGGTCATGTACGGGTTAAAGTGATTTTAACCAGAATTCGTTAACCCATAACCTGAATTCGTTAACACAACACGATTGACAGCCCTATAACATTCTTCATTCCTTCCAGACACTTCTTTTGTAAAATCTCCATTACTAGGATTCCCTACAAATTTACAAGAAAGGGCCTTCTATTAAGGGACTAAGCTCGCTAGGGGCTTGTTTGTCTATTACTCAATGTGATTATATAAATTAAAGATCCTCATGGTCCCTCTACTGTACCCTAGTTGGTTAGGGACATGGGTCTGTGAATTATGAGTTTGTGAGCTTGAGCCCCCAAATTTATTTTAAAAAATGAAAAAATTAAAATAAAAAAAGGAAGAAGAAGAAGGCTCGGGAAAGCCAAGAACTTGTAGGGACCCTTGCGTAATAAATACCCTTTGTTAAAATGATTCCATCCTTACCCTCGTTATTTAATTCCTACAAAATTGATATTCCATTTAGATCTCCACCCTTGACAATTCACTCTCCACCCTGGCCCCAATGCCCCCCTTAAGCATATCCCTTTCCTACAAGTTCTGAAAATTCAATCTAATGAGGCAAAAGACCCCAAGAGAAAGGATGATGGGTGGAGATCCACAAAAGATTATCAAAATATCCACTCTTTGGTTAGAAATGATTGCCCACCTTCCATCCTATGAAAGTAAGTCATAGAATAGACATCCATTTCCACCCTTGTCTCTTTGCCACTAAGCTCCTATGTATCGCTTCCATATTATTCTATTTCCTGTGAATTCCTAGGATTTTTTAGGATTTCTAAGCAATGTCTTCCTATCAAATGATTTATAAGGGCCTTTTGTTTAACTCATTATTGAATTCTTAGGATGTTTAAGCAATGCCTACCTATCGAAGGGGTTAAAAGTTAAGGATTTAAGGTGAATATCACTAAGCGCCTACAATCCGCTATTTAACTGGAATTGGTTACCCACTCATCACTCTAGTAAATTAAGTCTTATGAAATTGGTAAGTCCCATAAAGATCTCTACCTTAGACCCTTCATCCCTCTCATGTACAACACTATTCCAATAAATAAATAAATAAGATCTTTTACTATGAACTCAATACGAAGGAATTCAATACGAAGTATGCATATAGGCCCTTATTCCTTTGCTTGTTTCACCTTCTTGTAAGGGATACTAACTCATGAAAATGGTACTCCTATGGCATTCAGGTTTTGCATCTGCTTAAGCGTTTGTTACTATCCAAGACACCTTTAACAGATGTATTTCTGGGGGAGCTCAATGTGGATCACGAGGTAGACCTTGATCAGAAAGTCATAGCTCTTGATTCCGAAGAGATGGTTCAACCTCAAACAGAGAACGAGATATGCACCGACTCCAGGAAGATGATTGTAAAGTTATTTCAAAGCAAATTAAACAACAAGGTCTTGTATGCAGAAGGTGGGGAAGAATTCGTAGATCTACTGTTTAGCTTCCTTGCCTTTCCTCTTGGTTCCATAGTTAAATGCTTGGGTGGACGTAGTAGCATGGGATGTTTAGATAACTTATACAAGAGTGTTGAAGATTTGAACATTGAGGATTGCCTGAAATCTGAGGAATGCAAAGCCATGCTGCTTGACCCGAAGCTAGCACCCTATTTTGGGACTGAGAACCAACTACTACAAATTGAAGAACAAGTTCCATGTAAGCCCATCATTTTAAATTGCCTAATTCTATGATGTCCATATATGGATACAATATATGGTGATCAAGTATATGACTCTACACACATGGAAATTTAGGACATGGATACAGATATGATCGCCCTAAGTTTTTTCTTTGCTCACTTCTGAATTAATGAAATTATCATTGTTTACCTTTTCTAACGTTTTTTTTATGATTGAGAAGTAAGAAAATTAAATGAGTCTATATGTGATAATTGGCTTGTTAAGTGGGATATGCTAATCTAGTTTCCTAGAAGTATCAATGTAGTATCGGATATCAATATGAGTGTTGTATTAGTCCGAAATGGATACGGTGGGCTTTGTATAAGTAGTTGGGTATCATAGTCCTTATTTGCTATGACTCTAGTGTACTTTTTATTATAGGCCCTATGGAGTTGCTTATTGGGGCAAGGAGCATACAAATATCCACCATGAACCAAAAGTTTCCTGATGCGGTGACAGAGCTTGGAGGATCATTTGTGGCTGGACCAGCAATGTTCATGGTAACTGACCAGTTGGTTGTGAAACCTCTTTCGCCCATCTTGGGCATCCCTCTTCTTAGCAATTTCAACATCCCTGTCAGTGACATAGAGGAACACATTGTGTGCATGGGAGAAAAAGAGGTAAAGTGAAAATATCCTGTACATATTGAATTAATTCTGAATCTGCAACCAAATGAAATCAAGGCTAAATACCAGTGACTAAGTGATTTTCATAGGCTGGGCCAGCCCAGATGTTTTCTTGTCCAACTGATGGTATAAAAACTCATCCTAAGTAGCCCCAAGTTGGCTGGGTCAAGTTGGCTCATTAAATGAGTACCCGAATATTACTTGGCTCATTTGTTTCTGAGAGGCTGAATTTCTGAGTTTCAAGTATGGTCCATCCTCTGTTTGTTCAGCTAGTGGCCTACATGCAGACCCAAATCCAAACAAGGTTTATTAGTTTGGTATGGCTTGCCCTTCCCTTTCAGAAATATTTGGTCTTAGTTAAATATGTTTTGTTGGGTTAGCCCAGGTCTGGCACATATAGCCATTAATCGAGAAAATAGGCTCTGCCCATGGTTTAAAATAGTGGCCATTATGTGATGGATTCACCCATTGCTTACAGGTTTCTGTTGTCAACGTTGCCATTAATTGGTCATTACAGTTTTTAACTTCTACTCAAGCACGTTTGAAACCCTGTTCTCACTCCCATTATATTCGTTTCTAAGCATATTTTATATGCTTAAAAACACTATAAAATACTGTTCGGTGGAACGTTTACATCAAATGTGAATGAAGCTTTTAGGCCACTGTGATGCTTCTGTAATATACGAAAAATGTTGATTGTTCAACTGTGGTAACATTACTACCTAATGCATATTTCAGCCTTCGTTATAGAGGCCAAAACAGAGTTTCTAAGCCATGCTTCTGCTTACCCACTGGTTTAAAATCACTGCTCACATTTTGCCCAATGTGAGCTGCCCTCAGGCTGGTCTGCCCAATGAACAGCCCATGTATTGTCAAACATCAAAGCTTTAATTCCATCAGAACTTTAAGATCATTCATAGTCACAAGGATGTTGGTTTTGAACGTGTCAAAATTACATGCAGTTGAAATGTTGGTTTTTTTTGTCTTCCCAACTCTCAACTGTCAATTTGTTCTTCTCATGATCTTCTCTCCTGCATGCATAGGACAATGACCTTGTATGACATAATTTAATAAGTTATACATCAATGAGTTGAAGTCCTCCCTATTGTAAGAAATTTATGTCTTTCAATTCTTGAGTTATATTAGCAAATATGTTTAGTTGGGAATTGTTAGAATCCAGTTATTAAGTGAGGCCAGAATCATGTGGGGCCTACATGTGGCCGTGTGGATACTGAGATAAAGGATCCAATCCCCTGTTTGGACCAAATAGGAAAACCCTGTTTGGACCAATCAGGGGGTGACACATTGTTTTGTACTTAAAAGACGGAGCTGTCCTTTGTACCGGTTTTTAAACTCAATATGCTCATGTGACCAAAGAGGGGATCCGGATTCGAAGATAAATGTGTATTACAATACACGGGGGGGTCTTCAAGTGCATCCATCCCCTCACCATTTTTGGTGAGGGACACCCCAAAAGGGGAAGTTTTAAGTACAAAAGTGAGGAAGTACTTAGGATCCGGATTCGAAGATAAATGTGTATTACAATACACGGGGGGTCTTCAAGTGCATCCATCCCCTTACTTCCTCACTTTTGTACTTAAAACTTCCCCTTTTGGGGTGCCCCTCACCAAAAATGGTGAGGGATGGATGCATATGAACATTTCCATACAATACACACATCTTTGGCTGTCACAACCGGACACGACCTGATATAGAATTACAGTGGTGGTCTCAGGAAAGAAAATTCGCCATCGATCCATCTTGACTAATCGACTTTTGTTTTGAGTGCAGGCCATGTCTTTGTTGAGGGCTTCTTTGATTTCCAACTCGGTCTTGAGCGATGTCTTCTACGCTAAGAAGCCAAGGCAGATGGAAACAAAACCTAAGAGGCGGATTTTTTCAGTGCATGATTTTATCTAAAGCTAAGGTTTGAACCCTTATAGGATTTTAAAATACAGTTTCCTTGCTCAATCTCCAAAGAAAAATGTACTTAAATATCTTGAATTCACTTGTCCATCTTATTATGCTTGGGCAGTTCTATGGATTCTTACAGAGGCAGTTTGATGAAGTGCCTTTCGAGTGTGTCTATATTTTTATGTTGCATTGGATACTGATATCAATAGGGTTCCTTACTATAAAACCAGCAACATTTTCATAGGGCACACCTGGATGTCTTTCGGATATAGAAGGACCAATGGCATATAGGGTCGGAATTGTTCCGGACCGGACTCATTTCTAAATAACCGTTTTGGGCCCCTTTTTTACTCGGAACCTATATTGTTGTTTCCAGACCTGGTTTCGATAGAAAAATCTGGATCCGGTTCCAAAACTGGGTCCACCTAAACGACTAGAATCTAGTTTCAAAATTTATTATAATTTCTCTTCATTTTTTAATGTTTTCTTAAAATAAGCATATCCTTCAACTTATAATAGTGCATCAAGTCTACTATCTCCAATATTATACATTAAAATATAAAAGAAAATGTTAATTTTGAGATACAGCTTGCAATATCAAAAACTCATATGTTGGGTCTCGGGTCCACGGGTCAGACCCTCTATGGACATAGAACCAGACCGTTTATCAATTGATACCTAAATTGGACTCCGAATCTGAACCTGTTTATAAGTCGGAACCTAAAATAGGTTTTTACAGGTCAGAACTTTCGGATAACCAGAGAATCGGATACCCATTTGCAACCCTAATGGCGTAGTATTACATGTGGATCAAAGATTAGACAAGATGTCGTCCAAATCAAATCCTCCTAACCCATGATTTAGGAGCCTATAAGTTTTAACCCTTGGATAAATTATTTTTTCATAACTTATGTCTATATCCAGAGGGATAAATTGTTTACCCGGCTTCCCTATGGGCCTGGAGGGATTAGTCAAGCCCAAAAGGTTGGGAACCCTTCGATAGCAAAAAAAAAAAGGTATGTGGCCATTCTTTCTCCAATGTTCAAGATAAATTGTTTACCCGGTTTCTCTATGGGCCCGGAGAGATTAGTCTAGCCCAAAGGGTTAGGAACCCTCCGATAGCAAAAAAAAAAAAGGTATGTGGCCATTCTTTCTCCAATGTTCAAACATTATTTTTCGCACTCTGATGTCTCCAGCCTTTTTGGACATTCCAGCTTCTACCATTTCAGTCATAAATTAAATTTATTTAGGTTTAGAATGTAGAATCGTCGATCTTTTGAAATTAAAAAAAAAAAAAAAAAGATTACTCATTGCATCTTGTCTGATCCCATAATTAACCGCCTTCTTTCTTTTTTTTAAGAAAATTTTAGGGTAAATTAGCCTCAGGTCCCTAATCACGGTCTTCTAAGGCAGCCAGTTTAACAACTTTTTCTTTAATGTCTATAGTACATACAGTTGGAGATATTTTGGTGAGAGGTCCCTAATATGCCACATCATATATTTCCATGACTAATTTGCCCCTTTCAACAGTTTGATCATAAAAGTTTGAATTTTAAAAGTTCAAATCGTCCATTCTCCCTCATTCCTAGGCCAAGTTCTCTCTCATTCTCTATTGTCCCGGAGAACCCCTTCCGTCTTCTTCTCGAGGAACAAGGGACCTCACCAGAGAGCTCTCTACACCAGCAATGATGGCGACGGCCCGGCAATGGAAACGCGACCAGTCCTGGCCTTCGCCTGCGATGGGTTCTGCATAACACAAAAACCCATTGCTGTCTTTGCCTTTTCTTTCCTTTTTCCTTTTTGTGTAAGTCTACCTCTTCCAATCATAGCAACAAAAAATGGGGACTCTTTCTTCCAAGAAAATTGTTCCTATTCATCTGAGTTTATTTGAGTTCCAGAACAAATTTATCTGAGTTCTGGACAAATCTAGCTGAGTTTTTATCAAATTTATCTAAGTTTTGAGTTTTTGTCAAATTTAGTTGTGTTTTATACAAATTTATCTGAGTTCTGGAAAGATTTATTTGAGTTCTAAAATAAATTTATCTGAGTTCTGGACAAATCTAACTGAGTTTTTATCAAATTTATCTAAGTTTTGAGTTTTTTTCAAATTTATTTATTTTTTATACGAATTTATCTGAGTTTTGGACAAATTTATTTGAATTCTAGAACAAATTTATCTAAGTTCTGGACAAATCTAGCTCAGTTTTTATCAAATTTATCTAAGTTTTGAGTTTTTGTCAAATTTATTTGTGTTTTATATGAATTTATCTGAGTTCTGAACATATTTATTTGAGTTCCAGAACAAATTAATTTGAGTTCTGGACAAATCTAACTCAGTTTTTATCAAATTCACCTGAGTTTTACGTTTTTGTCAAATTTATTTGTATTTTATACGAATTTACCTGAGTTCTGAACAGATTTATTTGAGTTCCAGAATAAATTTATCTGAGTTCTGGAAAAATTTATTTGAGTTCCAAATCAAATTTATCTGTGTTCTGAACAAATCTAGCTGAGTTTTTATCAAATTTATCTAAGTTTTGAGTTTTTGTCAAATTTAGTTGTGTTTTATACGAATTTATCTGAGTTCTGGACAGATTTATTTGAATTCCAAAACAAATTTATCTGAGTTCTGGACAAATCTAACTCAATTTTTATCAAATTTACCTGAGTTTTGAGTTTTTGTTAAATTTAGTTGTGTTTTATACGAATTTATCTGAGTTCTTAACAGATTTATTTGAGTTCTAGAACAAATTTATCTGAGTTTTGGACAAATCTAGCTTAGTTTTTATGAAATTTACCTAAGTTTTGAGTTTTTGTCAAATTTATTTGTGTTTTATACGAATTTATCTGAGTTCTGGACAAATTTATTTGAGTTCTGGAAAAAATTTATTTGAGTTCTGGACAAATCTAGCTTAGTTTTTATCAAATTTATCTGAGTTTTGAGTTTTTATCAAATTTAGTTCTATTTTATACGAATTTATCTGAGTTCTGGACAGATTTATTCAAAATTTTGAATTCTTGAATCTATTTTTGTTTTTGAAATGTATTTGTCTTTTGAAATGGTAGTTAACTATTATTAATGGCATATCCCACTAATCATGGGATATGATTTATATTTAAAGAAATGGTAACTTAGACATTTTAAGTCTTCAAGTTGGAAAAAATGACCTACCACATTATGAAAAGAGATGGTGGATCTAAGCCCATAAAATCAAATGTTAAGGGACTGTCACCAAATACGCCAAAATTTTACCACTTATATTAGAAACATATTAATATAATTCTGATAATACCACACCTTTTGTCAGCTTCTTACTAGCTGTCAGATTCTTAGCATGTAAAAAGAGGATGAGCATATTTGATAGGCAGTCTACTGTAAAAACTAGTCAAATTAAATTTCAGCTTTACTTTGAATAAAGTTGCACTTGCAAACACAATCATTCATGCATCACAGTCATTTTGGTTCTAGTCCTTTGTCAGGGATTAGAATATTTCTTGATCCTTGGTTTTCAGACATGAAGAATTTCCTGCAAAATTTCAATGTTACAAGTACTTACAAGCCTCTGATTTACAGCTTTATGAAGATTAGCCAAAGTGGTGAGAAAACGGAACTCTTCTTTAATGTTAATATAATAACGAAAGTGGATATCTTTAATATTCCAGTCTCCCATTATTTTTACACCATTGAGCATGTGCTGGGCCTGTCTGGGCCGAAGTAGCCCAGCCCCGGCTTATTTAGTCATTGGGCCTTTTGCAAATAGGCCCAAGGCCACCACATTTGTCTTGGACATCTTACCTTTGGTTAAATGGGATCCATTATAAGCGACCACTTACCCAACCTATCCTTTATATATATCCATATACATAGGACCGGTCACACAAATCGGTCCATCCTTTTATAGAACCCACTATTCACATATTTCACCTATGGGTCTCATAGGCGGAATGATTAGCTGGATCTAATGGGTATTATGTGGGTCTACTATCATTTAAGTCAACCCACTATCATTACACTATTTACATGATCCCATAATGATTATGTTATTTAAGTGAGTCCGTGTTAATATTTGATTTGATTATAAGTCAAAGGACATTTTGCTAATTTAATACTTATTTTCTCATGCAAATAGATTGTGTGTAGTCTGTAAGTTAACATTTAATGAAATATACTTACAAATGTAAAACTTTTTAAACATTGGGAAATTTTCAAAAATGTATAAAACTTTTGGATCATTCTTAAAAAATGTACATGAAAATTTGAATATTTCAGAAAAGTATAAAGTTTTCCACAATTCTTTCAACTAATTAAGTCCTCTTCGTATCTTTTTTTTAAGAAATAATACCCTTATTTCATTTTTCAATTTTTCCCCTTGATAAATCATTTAAGAGAAATGATCAAGTCCAACCCAAACGACCTAGTGGGGCCGACTTCAACTAACTTTATGTATGGGTGGTTAAAAAGGAGATTCCAAACGACTAAAAACACTAGCATCATTAAATGGTTATGATCATGGAAATCAAAATCGCCAGTTTTAGAAAGGGAAGTAGTTAAGAAAAGTCAAGATTTTCATAAGGGAAAGGTAATTTTTTTATTGAGGATTTAACCGGAAAAAACACTTAATATGCGGACGTGTTACGCAATGAAACACTTTAGCCATTGGTGCACCAATTAGAGCAATTGAACCCGATTTTCATTTTCTTTTACCAATTTGTCACATCGTCGGCGCCGAACTTATTTATACTGAATAAGGTCGGCGCCGACCTTATTTACACTGAATAAGGTCGGCGCCGACCTTATTTACACTGAATAAGGTCGGCGATGACCCTGTCTGCGAACTCTATATAGCCCGATTTCGAGCTTCATTCGTCCCACTTCACAAAAAACGCAGAGGCCGCCTTCCTTCAGTATCGTGTAGCTGCGAAATATGATGACAACTGTATTTTTCCATGTCCACGTTCGAACACAACACCAACTTGTCTGCAGTTGTAGGCTCCAGATCCTTCACCTCCTCTTCCACGCTCGCAAAGTCGATAAACGAATTGAAGTAGTCACCATTGACATTGGAGACTGCATCGTGTATGAGCTTGGCTGCGAAGTGCAGAGGTTCCTACAAAAGGTCTTTCACCTTGGCTCGAGGGAATGCCCACAACACCAGATTTCCAAAGTACTCGTTTGGCACGGGAGAATTCAACCTCGCACGCCCATCCACAGAAATCCTCACGTGGGTCATCTCGGACTCGTTTAGGCCGCGAGCCTGCGTGATGGCTCTCCACAGATGGGCCACCAGGCACTCGAACGTGCTATATGGCGTATTGCGACCTGTAGAAGCCGTGGCCTTGAGCTTGGTTAGGAACTCTGCGTTCAAAGTTCCTGTAATTTTAAGAGAGAACCCAAAAACCAATTTCAAAAACATTACTAGCCTCAACCAAAAAGTCCAGTAGAAATGACATTCTCCAAAGGAGAGAGGTTTCCTACCAATCATCCGGAGCAGCTTTGATAGCTTGATCGAAATAGCTCTCTACCCTCTCCGCATCCTTCTGCGTCTGCCATATCAAATCAGCATAGAGAGACTGAACATTCCCATCTCTTGGATTCGCCAAAACTGTACGACCACAGTACTCTTCCGCTTTAGAAAGATCCCCTCGAACCTATTAGCCCATAAAAATAGCAGAAACATTTGAGTTTTCTTCCAAGATAGGAGAGAAAAAAATGAATTTTTCTTTAGAAACAAACAAGAGATAAATCCAAAGTAGTGATTTTTCACTGAAATGCAAACTGGATTGATGTCTTTCTGCCTACCTCTTTCAAGAAGATGGATATAATTCGAAAGAAGAAGCGCATTTCCAGGATCTGCCTCAATCATCTTTTGGTAATAAGCATCTGTGCTATTGTTTCCATGATTCGAATCCGAAAATTCAGACCCACCATCCCCATCTCCACCACCAGAGCCTCCTCCCCTTCCTCTTCCCCCACAAATCCCACCACCCCCACCAACAGAGCCAAACCCCTCATCAAAAAATAGAGACCCAGACGATCATTCATTCCTAAACCCATTAGGACAGAGCAGCCTTCTGCATTCTCCATGGATTCATCCAAACCAGAACTCGAAAAAAGAAGCGAAGACGAAATCGACCCAATGACCCTTTCTTCTTCTTCTTCTTCTTCTTCTTCTTCTTCTTCTTCTTCTTCTTCTGCTTCTCCCTCCTCCTCTTTGAAAAGTTACAACTTTTGGTAAAAAAAAAAAAAGAGAAACCTGCATCGGTGATGACCTTATTTTATAAAAGGTTAGGTCATCGCCAACCCGTACTTGGAAATTTTGCCACAAGTCTCTTTGAAAAGTTACAACTTTTGGTAAAAAAAAATAGAAACATGCGTCGGTGATGACCTTATTTTACAAAAGGTAAGGTCATCGCCGACCTTATTCAGTGTAAATAAGGTCGGCGCCGACGATGTGACAAATTTATAAAAAAAAAATGAAAATCGAGCTCAATTGCTCTAATTGGTGCACCAATGGCTAAAGTGTTTCATTGCGTAACACGTCTGCATTAAGTGTTTTTTCCGGTTAAATCCTCTTTTTTATTTCTCAAGAAATCTTGAAATATTCAAATCTTCACAATATTTTTTTTTTTTTGAATAAGAACCAAAAGCTTGAAAATTAATTTACAAATATCCTTTTTCATATTTTTGAAGCTTTATACATGGTCAAGCCTACCATGATCAATCCATCCGATCAAGCTTTATACTCCTGTTGTATGCTTTACTGTTAAGGATACCGAAGACCTCTTTGGCTCTTCTTTACCTTTAACTTTTCCTGCTAGATCCTTTTCGTTGTCGGGGAGCAGAAGAAAAGAAGCAGAAAACCATTAAATTCCCAGCAGACACTTCAACAGAATTCCATGCAACATTGTATTGGTCTTGGATACCCAAGACCAAAGACGGCTTTCCTTTTCATTCTCAGAGCGCAAAAGAAAAGGAGAAACCATTCAAAACTTAACAGAAATCCATGGCAGCCAAACAGATGAGCTTGACTCTCCTTGTGGACAAGGAAAGAAACAGGGTCATCTATGCCGAATCCGGCAAGGACTTCGTAGAAATCCTTTTCAGCTTCTTGACATTGCCCCTAGGAACTGTCATCAAGCTCTCCGGCAAGCAGTCCAAGATGGGTCCCTTGGCCATGTTATATAAGAGCCTGGAGGATCTTGATTTGGAGTTCCTAAATACCAAAGCATGCAAAGACATGCTGCTCCATCCCAAAAGCTCTGCAGAAGAACTATACAAGTATCTACCTCTAATCGTTAATATAGGAGCCACCTATCGTACCAAGTACTACATCTGTTCGCTGGGTTGTTGTATGGGAAGTCACGGCTTGGTCAGTACTGTTAAAGACGCTCCATGTCCTTGTGGGAAAAAGATGGGTTGGAGGGTACATGAAGAGAAACGGGACGTTAATGCAGATGGGGTGTTAATTGAGGGGAAGATCATTAGGTTTATGATAAGAGATGATTTGCAGATATCTGTTGCTTCTTCCACGAAGAGTTTTGCGATGCTGAGGGAACATGGCATCAGTGATATGTCTGTGCTTGAGGAGAGAAATGTGAAAGTTGGTGAAGATGAGGTATGTGGTGGTTCATAAATTTGTTCATTCCTTTTCTCAAACATATCCACTTGCTTGTTTCAGGCAAACCATGTGAATAGAAGAAAATCTTGAATAATTTCCGGGTAAAGTAATGTAAGAGGGAAGGGTAATTGTTGAGTAAATTTTTGTTTGCTTTCATGAGGTAAAGTAGTTTGAAGTGAGAGATGAGAACAGGTGCCATGCCTTTCAATCGGAGGGTCTAAAAATAATTGGTGGAAGGTGAACATCGGTGATGGTTATTAAGATAATCTTTCCTTTGGTAGGAAATGATTACCCACCTACCATCCTGCTAAATTAAATTTCAGAAATGTGTGGTCGCATCTACATTTTCACCTTCAACCATTTACACCAATCCTGTAATACTACTTTTGATAGAACCCCTTTTTCTATGAAATCTTAGGAAATCAATAGCAATTGCGCAAACAGGCAATCTGAAGGTTTTTCTTTTCCCTTTCCTATTTTTGCTTTTATAGATTCAAAACTTTGGTTAATGGTACTAAGGGCAGAATTTCTAAAATTTAGAAAATATAGTTAATGGATTCATTCTTACTTTTTGGGTTCTTACAAGCTAGGGTTGTTTGTCATGTTGTCTAGGTCGCACTTGTTTAGTTGGTTCTGAGTTACAAGGATTTGTAAGCAATGCCATTAGGTTGAAGGGGTGAAAGTGGAAGGTTAAAGTTGAGAGATCCATTAGAGGCCATTAGATGATCTGTCCTTCAATAGGTAAAGGTCACCCAGTCGTCATTTAGTAATTGGAAAAGTGATGGTCCCATCTAGATCTCCACTTTACCTTCTTCACTCTTCATCGCGTCTGACAATCCTTTTGGCAAATCTCCTTTATTATGAATTCCTAGAAATTCTTCAAAAAGGACCTTCGATCAAGAGACTAAGGGACTGTTTGTCTATTACACAATGTGATTATAGAAAAGAGGCACATGGCCCCTCGGTTGTAGCTCAGCTGGATAGGGACATGCATGTGTGAGTAAGAGTGCATGAGTTGGAGTACCGGACAAAAGAAAGAAAAGAGAAAAAAAAGGCTCATGAAGGTTCAAAGGTACATATACAAGGGAAACTTAAGTAATCCCCTCTAACAAAATGATTCCATCCTCATCCTAATTATTTTAATCCTAGAAAATTGATTCCTCCATCTAGATCCCCACCTTGACAATTCACTTTTCACAACTTCAATACCCGTGCTTAAATAAATGCCCTTTCCTGCGAGCTCCTAGAAATTCAATTGAATTAGGCAAAGGACCCCAAGAGGAAGGATGATGCCTGGCGATCCACAAGGGATGATAAATATATCCTCCCCTTGGTTAGAAATATTTTCCACTTTTCACCCTATGAAAGTGAGTCATAGAATTGATAGTTCCCTTCCACCCTTGACTCTCTGCTTTTAAGCCCCTTAGTACCGCTTTCGTATTGTCCTCTTTCCTTTGAATTTCGAGGAATTCTTAAGATTTCTAAGCAATGTCTTCATATCAAATGAATCATAAGGACCTTTTGGTTAGTCAAAATTGAACTGTTAGGATGTTTAAGCAATGCGGGTCCATTGAAGTGGTTAAAAGTGAAGGATTAAAGGTGAAAATCCAAAAACATTCCCCCCCCCCCCCCCCCCCCCCCCCCCCCAAAAAAAAAAAAAAAAAAAATTTCCTCAGGGCCCCACCAATTTTTTCTTTTATAGGAAATGGTTACCCACCTAAGCCACCTATTATTCTAGTAAATTAAATCATATGAAATTGATAGTCCCATCTAGATCTCTACGTTAGACCCTCTTCGAAAGTGCAAAGCCGGCTCTAGCACAAGGTCAATAAAGCTTTGCTTTAGGCCTAAAAAAATAAGGCAAAAAAAAAAAAAAAAAAAAAGCCCCCATAATAGCAGTTGGCATCTTTTGAAATTCTAAAAAATCAAACTTGTAAACTGCCATTCCTTTTTTTTTCTCCCCAAAATATAAGGCCCCATAATAACTCTCTCTTTAGAAGGTCAATTTTTATGGGGTCTTAAAGCATCGTATATGGCCTATTATATTTTCAAATCTACCCCTTACATTACTATTGCTAGGAGTCTAATTGATTTCACACCATTATATTTCTAGCAGTCCATATGTATCAAATCTCAGTTATAAATTCAGTCGTGAATTTGCTTTACAAGCCTTTCTCATTATTTTTGTGTATCCCATTTCAATAACAGCCCATTCAGATTTGATCCATGATGTATTTGTAATAGATTCATAGCTTGAGATTTCATCCCTAATAATAGATCTTAAAATTTAAGATAAACAATGGGCCCCCACCGGAATTTATTCACTTACCCATAGTGCATATGAGCACCGTGCATCTAGAACATCCAATACGTGGGGCACAACTCTGAAGTCCATCTTGGATGTCCTGACTCATGGAGCATATGCGTACCGTGCACAACTGAAAATGCTTCGAGCCCCACCAATTGGTAGGGTGGGGAGCCAATTTCCATGTGAGTTTTGGAGGATGGATCCAAAGTTTTCATGTGGGTGTTGGATGTGGACTTAAGATAGATTAGCAAAACTTGAATATAAAGTCTTAATTAGTAATTTTGCATAACAAAAAAGCAAGAAAAATAAATATTAAATAAAATATTTATAATAATATTAAAACATAGAAAATGCCTCATTTAGGATTGTCGCTTTGGGCCTTGAATTATCTCGAGCTGGCCTTGCGGCACTGTTTTAATACTATGAATTCAATAGGAAGTAGGCATATAGGCAATTGGTCTGGATTTCATTTGTTTGTTTCCCTTGATTGAAGGTATACTAACTCAAGAAAAATGTAAATCTATTGAATTCAGGTTTTGCATCTGGTTAAGCGTTTGTTATTATCCAAGACACCTTTAACTGATGTATTTCTAGGGGAGCTCAACACGGATGATGAGGTAGACCTTGATCTGAAGCTCATAGCTCTTAATTCCAACGAGATGGTTCGATCTCAAGTAGAGAAAGAAATAGGCAGTGGCTCCAAGAAGATGTTTGTAAAATTATTTCTAAAAAAATCAAGCAACAGGGTCTTGTATGCAGAAGGTGGGGAAGAATTGGCAGATATACTATTTAGCTTCCTTGCCTTTCCTCTTGGTTCCATGGTTAAATGCTTGGCTGGATGTACTGGCGTGGGATGTTTAGATAACTTATACAAGAGCGTTCAAGATTGCATGAAATGTGAGGAATGCAAAGCCATTCTACTCAACCCACAGCTAGCACCCTATTTTGGGACCAAGAATCAACTCCTACAGATTGAAGAGCAAGTCCCATCTAAGGCTAATTTTTTTCTTTGCCTCAGTTGCTATAACTCTGGTATTTTAATTCCTCACCCTCATACGTGCTCTCATGGGAGGAGGAGCATACAATTATCCACTGTGAACCAAAAATTTCCCGATGCACTGACAGAGCTTGGAGGAGCATTTATAGCTGGACCAGCAATGTTCATGGTAACCGACGAGTTGATTGTGAAACCACTTTCGCCCATCTCAGGCATTTGTCTTCTTGCCAATTTCAATGTCCCTGCTAGTGACATAGAGGAGCAGACTGTGTGGATTGGGGAAAAGGAGGTAAATGGTAAAACCTCATACATACTGACTTAATTTTTCTTTTTCATTTTTGCAATGAAGCCAGATCAAGGCTAAACAGCAGTGACTAGGGGATTTTCATGGGTTGGGATAGCCCAGATAAATGCTCATCTAACTGATGGTATATAAACTTGTCCTGACTTGCCCATAGTCATCTAGGTCAACTTGTCTCATTAGGTCCCAGAGATTGGCAAGTTGAATGAGTAACTTGAGTACTTTCCCAGAGGCACCTCAGTTGCTCATTGATTTCTGCTTCAGGTTTCTTTTCTGAGTTTTAAATATGGTCTAACCTCTGTTTGTTTAGTTTGTGGGCCTATATACAAACCCAAATCCAGACCTAAGGCTTATTAGTTTGGTGTGGCTTACCCTCCCCTTTCATAAATAACTGGTTTGTCTATGTTAAATATGTTGCATAGGATTGGCCCAAGCATTTGAACATGTAGCTATTGATCAAGTAAATAGGGTTTTGCCCATGGTTTAAAACAATGGCCATTATCTAATTAATTCCAATGTTGCATTCAGACTTCTCTAGTCAATGTAACCATTGATGGGTCATAACAACCTAACGGTTTCTAATTTCTACTCAAAACACCATTAAAACCCTGTTTTCACTCCCATTATAATGGGTTTTAAGCATTTTTTTTATGGTTAAAGCACTCTAAGAAACCTTACTATGGTAGATTTACATCAAATGTGAGGCTTTTATGGAGGCCAAGACAGAGTTTTTAACTCATCCTTCTGTCCACCCACTGTTTCAAAATCACTACTTATATTCTGCCCAATGTGAGCTAGGCGTAGGCTGGTCTGGCCAATGAAAAGCCCATACATTGTCAACTATCAACTTCCATTCCACGATAACTTTAAGATCATTTATAATCACAAAGATCTTTGCTAATACAACTTTTGAGTTCAATTACATCTCATTCAGTTCTTGAGTATCCATCAACTTTGAGATGTATTAGCAAAGATCTAAGTTGTTAAAATTCAGTTATTACCTAGAAACAAGTGCATGATTCATGCATGTGGAGGCCAGATGTGGTCGTGTGGGATTACTACCAGTAAGATGAATCATGAATGTGTGTTGCAACTCGTATTCTTATGGAATTTATAATAAAGATGATTGGTTGTTACAACCTAACAGTCATATATGAAATTTCAGTGATTAACTCGAAAAAGGAAATTTGCTCTCTATACTTATCCACTTCTGTTTTGAACTCAGGCCATGTTTTTGTTGAAAGCTTCTTTGATTTCCAGCTCAGTTTTAAGCAGTGTCTTCTACTCCATGAAAGGCAAAGTAGATGGAAACAAGATATAGGAGGATAAATTTGTCTAACGCCTAGGTCTGTGTGTCTGACTACGCAAATACACAACATGTACTATTTGTTGTATTCCTCTTGGTAATTGACTGAAATTGATTTGATGCTATATTCTATTTAAAGGCAAGTATACAAGAACATCTATCATGCCTTGATTATGGGCATGATGGTTGACTGTTTACATTTACATTTGTATACAAAGTATGATTGTTGATATGACAGCTATGACGAAGGAATCATAGAAATTTATCAGTTGGGTTTCTTCCATACAAATCTCATGGATGAGTCACGGTTGACTCATGGATCCTTATCATGATGATGACCCTTAATACTCCCCCTAAATCCCCAGTCCAATTTGAAAAAAGGCTCTTGAGAAATGGCCTTGGCAAGGGCATGGTAAAGAGATCAGCGAGCTATTCTTTGGATGACACAAAGCGGGTAATGAGGGCAGCGAGAATAATGGTAATCCACTTGTATGTGCTTGGTATGGACATGAAATACCAGATTGATTATCATGTACAGAGCACTCATGTTGTCACAATATAAAGATGGGGGCTTCAATGCTCCAGTGGCTAGAATTTTCACTCCATGGGTGACTGTACCACTTACAAAGCAAAGAATTCGCTTGGAATCCTAAAAATTAAATGACAAATTGGCGGTTTCTCCGCAAATTGACATACAATTGATGCTAAATGCGATGTCAGACTATCTAAGATGAAGATATTGAAGTCCTCCCACTATGCCTCAGTAGTCAGGTCTGAAAAGGCAGAAGTATCAGCCATTCTAGGTTTCTTTGAAGCCAATGGTGTGGAAATTGGTTTGCAACCTAACATGTTGGCACATGTAAGAGATCTAGAGCATACTTAGATTCTGATAAATGTAAGCCATTTGGAAGGTGAGTCACCTCTATTCCTAAGAAGTAGTGGATGAACCACCAAGTCCTTAATAGCAAATTCGGTGCCAAGTTGTTGGATAAACCAATTTAGAAAGGTCTAATTGTCTCAGTAACAATCGTGTCATCGATATATAGTAGTAGAACAATGATCCCATGTGTGGCAAAATATGAACATGGATGAGTCCGTGGTGCTGCAGTAAAAGCCAAGTGTCAATAAATAGTGGTTAAACGTATCAATCCATGCTTGTGATGCTTGACGAAGCCCATAGAGTGCCTTTTTTAGGTGACATACATTAGTGAGCTGACATGGATCAATAAAGCCTGATCGTTGTTCCATAAAAACAAGCTCATGAAAAATATTCTTGGAGGAAGGCATTTTTTACATCAAGTTATTCAATATCCATATTGACACCAAAAATGTCACTTTGCCTCTTCATACACTTTCAAAATCAAGAAACTACATGAAGCCGCATCCTACCACAAACAGACAAGGCTCCTTCAAGCATCAAATCTTGTTAAAATTAAACAAAAATTGCAACATTCTTCAAAAAAAAGCCATAAGAAGAGTACACATGAAGTTTCGGGCCATGTCGACATCATTTGGCCTAACTTCTATCTTCCAGCAGCCAAACATGGCCTCTCAGCAGCAGTGAAGCAGGAAACCCTGATTCACAAATAAGAGACACAGTCAGCATCAAAATACTACTAGAAGGCTCTACATCAAATTCCAGGCCATTCCAACACCGTTTGGCCTAATAAACGAAAGCTACAGTAAAATCAGCTCTCTAGGTGGCAGTGGCATCGAAGACATCAGATGTTCAATCAGAGCCTATGGATGGTCTCAAAATACTTCCGAAAGGCTTTATGTCAAGTTTTAGGTCGAACCGACAACGTTTGACCCTACATCAACCCTTAAACAGTAAAACCAAGACTCTCGGCGGCGAGAACCACCAAGGCGCTCACTCATCAAATAAAGCTGCATGTGTGATTTCAAAATACTTCCAAGGGACAACATATTAAGTTTCAGGTCATTTCGACGACATTTGACCAGGCTTTGACTCCCGGAAAGCTAAAGCAGGCTTCCCCACGACAGAGCTCTCCGAGATCGTGATTTCCAAATCAGAACTAATTTATCATCTTAAAATGACTCAAATAGGCTTTCTGCCAAATTTCAGGTCAATCGGACATCGGTTGATCGTACATCAAAGCGCGGCATCTTCCTCGCAATAAAATCAAGTCTAATGGCGACAAGACCATACACAGGTTCAAAACTCAAAGGAAAGCCTGTGATTGGCCTTATTTATTGTTCAGGAGGCTTCACCTCAAATTTCAAGTCATTCCGACATCGTTTGACCTATGTTTGGCTTCTAACAACAAATGGCAACTTTGAGCGACAAAGTCTATGGCTTTCCCGGAAAATCAGAAACTTTGCCCTCTAATCTACACGGCTTCTCGTCAAGTTTTTTGCAGGAAAATCATGCCAAAACATGTGCAAAAATGCCAAGAAAAATATCAAAGAAGAAAGAAGTATAATAAACCAAGAGATGGCCGAAAAGAGGCAACCAAAAGGGGCAAAAAGCCCCATGGTCACCGGCGACCCTAGAAATCTAGGTCACCGGATTTTCACCAAAAACCCATCTTTGGGTTCCTTTTCGCGTTCCGAGCTATTTGGCCTCTATGAGTTTCTAAAAATCTGATTTTCGAGACACGAAATCCATCGATCTTCGTCAATATCACGGATCAGTCGTCGAAATCATGGGATCATCATCGGATGCTTCGAAATCACCAACCTGCCAACTAAGAAAACACACTTTCTACTCACCGATCGAGAAATCGACAGGATGGATGGTACCGGCCCACTGGTAACAATTAATGTCTAAATTATCATCCGATAGCAATCAGCATGAAGATCCACCGGTGATCAAGGCTTTTTACGCCACAAGTAGAATTCCAAAAGACGCGGCATGGCCCGTGACTCTTCAAATGCTTTGGCGGCCACTCAATGCAATTAATGACCCATTTTATGACAAATTAATGTGGCCAATTACTCATTATTTTAGATGGCCCAATTAGAAGCCAAGGAATGGGAGTTACAAGTCAACCACAATCATGGCATTAAACCATGTAACTCCTCCCATCATGGAGTGCTTTAAATGCAATTAAAAGTCTATTATTCTCCAACGGCTAATCAAAAGTCAAGAAAAAGGAGTTACAAAAATACAAATTTAAAAATTTGTAACTCCTCCCATCATGGAGCATTAATGCAATTAATGCATTTAGAACTCAAAAAAGGAGGCCATTTCCACCATTCCAAGGCATGATGATGATGATGCACACAACACGCAAATCCTAGAGAGAGAAAACTCTAAAAAGTTGCTACAATAACCTCTTCTCTATTGAAGAAGTTCTGCAGCAACCACCACTACAAGGTGACCAAAGTCCCTTGGGAGGCCACCCCCCCAAGGCCCTCTCCTTCTGTTTCTATAGCTTAGACGTGGCTTTTCAGCCCGTCTACTTAGCTTTTTGTTGGATATAGAACCTCCTCTTGGTCTTTATCCTCTAAAAATATGAGGTTCAAGCCGATCCAAGCTAATAAAAAACATTCTCTATTCTCATCTGAAGGATGATTGCGAAGTTCACACACGACTTACGACCGTCAATCTGAACGAGTCACCACAATCTCCTGAAAAGTTAGATCTCTTTTTCTTATTTTTCATTGCAGTTTTTATTTTTTAAAAAGACATAAAAAAGCCACAACTCTTGTCTTCTCTTTTTTATAAGAATTGTAAATCACCTTTCACGGCAAAAACCGCCTTTCATGGCAAAAACACCGCCTTTCAAGGCAAAAACATCGCCTTTCACGGCAAACAAATGAAAATCGCCTTTCACGACATTCAAATCAAAACATATTTCTTTTCTTAAATATATGTGCAATGAAAACTAGAAAAAAGTTAATTTTCTCTTCTACTTGTGAAGGTGGATCTACGTACTACCACTTGTCAATTCCAAGTAGAGTATAAAATTTGGCATACCCATACAAAAAAGTTGATGTTCGCTTTGTCTCCGATCACGAAAGGGTTGGGCCCAACGGACTCTCACGTCCGCTGACCCCGGTAGTCCCACAAGCGAATAAGCGAGCCCATCAATCCCAACAATTCATGGTGGCTATTGTCAGTATAACTGTATAAGGCATATGCTCCTTGGTTTTATAACAGGGGAGAATGTTTCAGCAAAATTCAATGCTTCAACTGGATTGTATCCCTTAGCTGTAAGGCAAGCTTTGAGACGGTCAAGACGGCTGCCATCCACCTTGAGTGTTGTCCTATATACCCGTTTGTTGCCCACAATGTTCATATCTTTATGTCAAGGCAAAAGATCCCACGTTATATTTTGTTGCAAAGCATCAATTTCTTCTGGCATGGCTTGAGCCCAACTAGGATGGTAAAGAGCAGTTTTTATAGATTTTGGTTTGGTGGAAATCTGGGTAAAGGATAGATAGATAGTGGTGGACCAAGGATTTTCATTTGGGTGGGGCAGACAATGGCCAATTGAAAAGGGCCATTCATTATTTTGTTAGTTTTTTTTTTCACATTAAAAATTGGAAAAGGAAAAAAAAAAGTATTCCATTTAAATAGATTAACAGGTGATCTTTTTTATTATATTTTTCTATATCTGATTTAAAGATAAAGTCAATTGCGTCAAGATCATTGTCAACTTCCAATAATCTCTATGTATAGCATAGGTTTAAGACATGATTTTAAACAAGTTTTTCTTTTTGTAAGGAAACCAAGCTACTACTAACACCAAACTCATAAACAAGCATTTTAAATTCTTCATAAATTAATGCATCAATTAGCAACCACACTACAATAATACTAAAGAAACTCTTGAGAACCCCAAAAAAGTACGTAATAATCATTATATTTTGGAAATTAGTATCTTTTAGTCCTTATCCTTTCTTTAAGCTCACCTATACTTGTAAATGAACATTATTAGAATAATGATAACGTCATATTATATTCTAAGAAAAAACTCCAAAAAAGGAAATTTGGGGAATTAGGGGTTATGAATTATGGGAGTCTGTGGAAGTAGGGCTTACAAATAAAGGGAATTTGAGGAATTAGGGCTTAGGGTTTGCATTTAGGGTTTAGTGATTTAGGGCTTACGATCTGCATTTAGAATATGGGGATTTAGGGCTTAGGATTTGGTGATTTAGGTTTGGAATTAGGATTTAGAGATTAAGAGTTCGTATTTAGCCCTAATTTCCCAAATTCCATTTATCCTAATCTAGAGTTCCATTATGGTTCTTTGGGTAGACAAAGAAGTTGAGCCTTACTAGACACCTCTTTTTCTTACCTTTGTCTCAAGCAAATGAATGTTCAACATTGCTATCTCTCTCATCTCTACAAAGACACCCTTCACTCATGCAAGGCAAGAGAGACAAACTACGCATAGCTATTCTCTCAACCCCTTTTCCTGCGTCACCGCCAACTCTAAGCTCTACCATAGCTTCCCTCAACAACTTCTATAGTGGCTAATTTGGAGACAACCCAGATGATAAAACCAATAAAAAGAGAGACATCGTCTAAGAAAACAAGGCCAAGATCAATCAAAGGTAGAGAAGAGCTTACAAGAGTCTTCATCTTCCTCCTTCAGTCATAGAATATAAGATCATAGGCAAGCATGAACGAAATTAATTTTTCAATATAATGCATCCAAGTCTTTAAATTCGAAACATGCATGAAAAATCTAGTTTAAAAATTATAAAACCATGCATGATAAAATCAAGGGTTTTAAGATTTTCAAAATCAATGCATTTGTGAAAATTCAAATGATTCTAAAATGAATATGCATCCATCAAATTACAATACACAAAATCCCTAACAATCTCCCCTTTTGCAATTTGATGGCAACACACAATACTAAATTTTCACTCTAAGTCTTCAGCTCCCTCTGAACTGGACAGGTGTTGAAATCCCTTGGATGCTCCTTTGACTTGGCTTGGGCTCTAGGTCTTTTTCTTCATTCTTCTTTATGCTTGGAGCTTGAGCATTCTTCTTTTTCAACTTACTCTCTCTCTCTATCTATCTATCCATCCATCTATCTATCTATCTTGGTCAAGTATCCTCTTTATCTTTCAAGCCTTTTCTCTTCGTTGATCTTGCCATACTTTCCCTTCCCCTTTGATCATGCAATCTCACCCCCTACAACAAGCTATACATCCTCTCCATCTTTGGGGAGTTCTGTATTCTCTCTCCCTTACATAGATTGTACATTATTTCCCCCTTTGCCATCGAATTGCAAAGAATCCTACACATGTGCGACAAAGAAAATACCTTTCAGTAGCACATGTTAATAAAAGAAATCAAAAATGAAATGCAAAGCAGTTTATCAAGTATGATAGGTAACAATCCTAAGGGACCAAAGCCAACTCAAAGGTGAATTTGATCAATTTGCATAGGTCTAATGCTTTCTTTGATTGTCTACACTCCCCTCAATCCATTTTCTCCTTTCGCCAATAAGTTGACAATGATTTTACTATGTGGTACAAGGAGAATGTGGTAAAAGTTAGAGAGTCAACTCCAAGGGAAGGATTAGACAATATTTGCCTATATGTTCAAATTGCTAAAGATGGAGCATAGGCATGGGAATATGCAATCATGGATAATAAAATATATAATTACTCTAAAATGGAGTTGTAAATATATAACTATGAGGATTAGTCCAAATCAGAGATATCCATGAGTAATGGGGGTTACATAACATAAACTAATGTGAATGTGAGAATCATATGCTATGAGCATACAAATATTCCATCAATTAATATGACTATGATGCACAAGGATTATGAAATAAAGTTCAATCATAAAGCCAACCTCAACCATTAGATATACAAAATGGTGATTGTAAGCGCACAAAAACTCACTGACCCGGGGGGGTGAATTTGCGGCCCACTTGAGAAGGATGGAGGTTGATGCTCCTTGGTTGTGGTTGTGATAGAAAAACCGCCGCCTCGAGCCTGAAAAGGGCAAAAGGAGAAGGTCAGAGGACCCCGACTTAGGCAGCGCAGGGCTCTCCGATGCCTTTGTTAGTTGCAGGTGCAGGACTAGAACAGAGGTAGGAGATGGAGTTTGAAAGGAAATAGCATACCAGTGAGTGTGGTATTCGTTGGCCATCATGCTCTGGAGCTGTTGCTGTGTATACATAGAGGAAGAGAGGAGACAAGAGGGAGGCTCTGTCAGAGCCTGATCCCATCACAGCCCACTCTGCAGTCCCATCGGGCCAGACTTCTGGGCCCAGTCCCATCAGGCTATTCTTAGCCATGCACTTGGCAGGGGTGGATATGGGGGAGAAAATATCCCCACACAAAGTCCCCCAGCTTTTAACTTCTTAGGGTGCTCCAACCCCTTGGAAGTTTGAAAGCTAAATAGCCTGATGTTGTATCAAAGCTTGGTGCCATCACCAAGCCTGATTTTTTGACGCTGGTGCCATCACCGAGCTTGAGCGACACGACCTGCTGGCTCGTCACCAGAGGTGTGGTCTTTCGCCGTGTAGGTGAAAACTAGCGCGTAGCCGAGATGAGGGACGTGACCTGCTGGCTCGTCACCAGAGGTGTCCGAAAGGAGGGACACGACCTGCTGGCTCGTCACCAGAGGTGTCCAAAATGAGGGACACGACCTACTGGCTCGTCACCAGAGGTGTCCGAAAGGAGGGACACGACCTGCTGGCTCGTCACCAGAGGTGTCCGAAAGGAGGGACACGACCTGCTGGCTCGTCACCAGAGGTGTCCGAAATGAGGGCGGCTGGGATGACCGTGCGGTCAAGGCTGACAGTAGAGGGCCGTATCGCTGAAGATGACGGTGTCACCAAAGCTTAAGGCAACATCGAAGCCGATGGTAGAGGAGCGTGCCGCATGACGGCAGAGGATCGTGCCATCACAGCTGATGGGCCATTGAAACTGAGTGACAGTGGGAGACATCTAGCAGCCCCCCTAGTGGGAGGAGACTTCTGCCGAGTTGGTGAAAACCGACCTGGTGACCTGGCCGAAGTCAAGACATGGTGCCAAGGCGGGAGCTCCTGGCAATGCCGAGATGAAAAGCTAGAAGCGAGACCGAGGCCGAGACCAATTGGCACATTTGCCGAAGTGGGCTTTTTGCCGAGGCCAAGGGCTGAGGTCAGTCGTCTTGGGGAATATCCCCCACAGGAGGAGGCCGTTGGTGGCGCATCGGTCGGCGACGGGCTGGTCGAAGCAATTGTCGCAAATCTGAGAGCCACGTGCTTGCGGGAGAGCGCGTTGACCGCGTGGACGACTCTGTCGCAGGAGAGACAGAGCTCGGCCGAGTCGGCTCAATAGAAGAGAATGGTGACGAGTTGCTACAAAACTCGCAAGGGAAAAAGCTCTGCACCAGCTCGGCTAGTTACTACAGGAGGAGGAGAAGTGGTCTTCTTCATGTTATAACTTTTGTCTGGTCAACGAGAAGTATGAGGTGGAGTCTCAGTGAGAATGAGACAAGGAGAGAAGGCTGGAGGGGGTCTCTGCTTTGGCATGAGTGCAGTAGCAAACACAGCAGCTGCGATCCGTGCCGGAAACCATTCCATGGCCAGCAAGAGCACGTACCCTCCAAAACAGTGCCTGACTGCTACGATCTTCTCGTCCTCAGGGATCGATGCCATCTTCTCCATCAGAGACGCCACATGCTTGTCGAACGTGTGGAGATCTTCGATCCTGGTCGTGGTCGGATCCACCCCGCAACCCGCAAGGTCGATCGCCGAGACCCGATGACACGCCGAGCCTAGAAGGGTCGCGATCGCGTACAAGACCCAGCCGCCGTAGCACGGCCCGTGGATAAGAACGAAATGCCTCCTCGTATCGCTCCTGCTCGTTTCGGTTTCGGTTTTTGCTGAGCTAATGGGGGCTGCCGAACGGGGATCCGACCTGGGAGTCTGACGAGATGGGAGACGTGTCGAAATCGTCGCAGTGACTTCAAGCGAGACCGAGACCAGCCTCCACCAGGTTCTGTGGAAGTGAAAGCTTGACTTGTTGGTCGAGCCCTGCTGAGCTGGAGACGAGATGCAGACGAGATGGGTACTGCTGAGATGTGGAGCTGCTTGGTCTGCCGCTGACCTCCGCCGAGCTGGACTTGCCGAGCTGGCTGTGGTATCGGGCGTCGCCAAACTGGGTGTTCCCTCGGACGTCGCTGAGCTGGGAGGGCTCTCCGAGCTGGGAACGAGCAGGGACTGACGTCGGGCGTTGCCAAGCAGGGGCAGACGTCGGTCATCGCCGAGCAGGGGCAGGCGTCGGGCGTCGCCGAGCAGGGGTAGACCTCAGGCGTCACCGCGCAGGGACAGACGTCGGGCGTCGCCGAGCAGGGGCAGACGCAGGGCGTCGCCGAGCAGGGGCAGGCGTCCGGCGTCTGCCGATCTTGGGTGCTGCCGAGATCACCCTGCTAAGCCGGGGCGTCCGAGCTGGCGGACCTGAGAAGCTCGTTGTGCTGTCGAGACGGTGGACCTACCGAGCTAACTTGACTGTAGATTCAGGTCTGGCAGTCTATGGCTGCTATAGCCCCCTGCTCATAAAGAGTCCACTCATCGCTGTCAAGTTTGGATTGGGAGATCTGGAATCGGGGTCCTTGAGGACGGGCAGACAGAATTTGAGAACGTTGTGGGAGCAACGGGTCTTGAGCTTTCTGACAAGGCAGAGATAATCCCAAACTCCTACTCCTCCATTCTCCACCTGCGTCTCCGGTCTCTTTCCATTTCAGGCTCTGGGAGGCATGGTGTTTGGGAAGATGGCTTTTTGATCTTTTCCCACAGACTGCACCAATTGTAAGCGCACAAAAACTCACTGACTCGGGGGCGGGGGGTGAATTTGCGGCCCACTTGAGAAGGATGGAGGTTGCTGCTCCTTGGTTGTGGTTGTGATAGAAAAACCGCCGCCTCGAGCCTGAAAAGGGCAAAAGGAGAAGGTCAGAGGACCCTGGCTTGGGCAGCGCAGGGCTCTCTGATGCCTTTGTTAGTTGAAGGTGCAGGACTAGAACAGAGGTAGGAGATGGAGTTTGAGAGGAAATGGCATACCAGTGAGTGTGGTATTCGTTGGCCATCATGCTCTGGAGTTGTTGCTGTGTATACATAGAGGAAGAGAGGAGACAAGAGGGAGGCTCTGTCAGAGCCTGATCCCATCACAGCCCACTCTGCAGTCCCATCGGGTCAGACTTCTGGGCCCAGTCCCATCAGGCTATTCTTAGCCATGCACTTGGCAGGGGTGGATATGGGGGAGAAAATATCCCCACACAGTGATAATGAAATTTAACTATATGTACATGAGAGGTGGCAATCATGAACTATTATGCTTATGGAATGTACTACAAAAAATATGTAACTCTATAGAACAATCCATTGTGCATACGGTCTATCACACACACATAATATATATCAAGACAGAGCATAGATGTGGAAAATACAAAATCGTACTAAGCATCATAAAGGAATATTCATCACTAATAATAACTATAACTATAAAGCACAATGATGAACAAAAGAAATTGCATTTCATAGATATGATTTGATCGGGCATACAATTTTCAAAACATATGAAATCAACATCTAAAACATCCATCTAACATAGATATAACTATGAGGTACAATGAATGGATTTTAAAGAGATTCATATGAACATAAACACAATTACAAAATTTAAAAAATTTTCAAAGATGAAATTACTAACATAAGCATGCATAAATCAATATCATAATCGTCCATCACTTTTACACATTTTACTCTTAAAAGTATGTGATAGACATTGTGAGATTGCATTTCATAGATATTACTATAAGCTACAAAACAATCTCATCTATCTCAACATATATGACAATAATAACAAGAGATTAACTCCCAAAATAGTATCTAAAATGTGACTATATGAATAACCATATATGGAACAATTTGATATTTACTTAGAGAGGATTATGCAACAATCAATTCCATCCCATACTATCATGTAATAACTTTATCATATAAAAAACGGCATCAAAGGATTTCTACATGCATCAACACGCAAATCAAGGAAGAGCACAGGTATTGAAACCAGAAATTTAGAACCATATACAATTAGATTAGAATTTTCTACTCATCACCATTGATCTAATCTGAGCTCTTGATTTATTTGAGATACTTGTCCATAAAAAAAAATTATCCAATTTAAAAGAATGTTGAATTCATAAATCATAACCCATTACTCTGATACCAATTGTTAGATCTAATATGGTTTGCAATACAAATCAAACCTATGGATCTTGATCTACGCATTAACGATGGATAATCTAAAATACTAAAAGCGTATCTAGCGCCATGATCTTGATGATGAGCGGATCTCTTTTCTCACATAGGGTTTTCTCTTATCTCCCTTCAACCACTCCAATATGCGTGAAGTTGATGCGTACTTTTCAGATATCGTAGGTTAAGAGAGAGAGGGCCGGAAAACTATATATATAGATAAGCCCTAGAGAGATTTATTCCCATCAAAGAAATCTAATAAAGTTAAGTTTCCTTAATTCCCTAAAATCATTCAACAAGAGTCCTATTTGATTAGGCTTACTAAAATTTAATCCAAGATAAACTTAGTAAAACCAAAAACCAAAAAAGGGGAAAGTAACTTAAATTAGTGGGCTCAAACTGTGGGTCCCAACAGTGTTGCACATGTGATCATGAGGACTACTCATGTCTAACATATCATCCATAAGAGATATAACTATGTGTATAAGAAGGAATGAGGCATGAAGTGTGTCATGGATTGCATGGAGATGGAATATGGATCTCATATATATGTATAACTACGAAGAACATGCCAAATGAATTTAACACTAATCCATCAAAAATAATCCATTAATCAACACACAAAATCACCACCCTTGCAAATGTACTTATGGAACTTAGATGATCATGTAACAAAGGATTTTTCTAAAAAGAACATTATCAAATTTAATTTGCATGAAAAGAATATAGAAGGTGAAGAATACAATGCAAGTCTATTACACAATCCACTAGCCATTATCTACAAGAATGTAACAATGAAGCACAATCATCCTATTCAATTTGCATTTAAGAAGATTGTAACTAGATGAGGAAGAATGGAAATTTATTCTAACATCATACATTTTATCAAAGTGATATAATCATAAGTACATGGAAAATGGATTCGTAACAAAATCAATTGATTAAAATATTATAACTATAAGGCTCGTAACCAATTGAGTTTCAAGTATAACACTAAAATTGAATTTTCATTTAAGAGTTCTAAAATAGTAAACATAAAATGAAAATCAATTCAAATCAAATTCAACTTGTATTTAAAAGATGTAACCATTTGGAACACATACATGTTGGTTTTAGTAAAATATAATTTTCCATTTGAAAAATATGCATGGAAAATTCATTTCTCAAAACATCTAGTTTTTCAAAACTACGATATTCATTAAATGACTTTGAAAAACATAAGACCCAACATCAATTGATCATGAATAAGATATCTTACTATAAAAGCTTTTGAAAATACAATCAATTGATCATCAAAAGAATATAGAAATGCATATCATGAGATATAACTATTAGAGATCAAAATACAAATCTATCAAGAGGATATTGCAATCAAATGATTTTAAAAACCATAAGATGTAACTATATAGCTTTTTGAAGACAAAATCAATTGATCGCAAAGAACTTTGCATTTTAAGAAATGTGACTATATAAGAAAAAAAATGCAAATGAATAATGGGCAACAAAATAATATAACTATAAAGAATAGGTGGGTCCAATGTTTGTCTAAGTTCCTAACTTGGAGAATCCACCTAAGGTCTTGATAAGGTTGTCCTTTGAGGGTTCATTTTTGACATCCCACTAACACTTGGAGATTTAATTAGAAAAGGCTTAGATTGGTGAGAATGTTTCTTAGGGGAAAGAGTGAGCTAGAGGAGAATCTCCATTTTCAACTAAAGTGGAATCCATTTTAATGATTTTAAAAAATGCACTACACTAGCTAGTTTTTATACCTAATCAAGAGCACCAATGCTCTAATATGAAAGCATCTAGGCTATGAAACCAATTGAAAGTCCTGAATCCAAACCCTAGAGCAGGGGTGAACAGGGTGAGCTTAATCTTATGCAAATTATGACAAATTTTAACTTCTTTAAAATTAAATGGGCACAGATGAAAAGCTCTTAGGATAATCACCAGAAAGCATTCACCACAACACATCAATATAAAGTGATTCAGCCTCAAGGCCTACATCCACTACCAGTTTGTGTTCCTACACCCTCACCGAATTTTTTACTATCTCAATTTATGCTTTTCAATAAGCTAAGCAATAACCTTTACAATATGCTTTTCAATAGGCTAAGCAAGTTACTCTACAATATGTTTTCTAGGCTAAGAATAACCTCAATATGTTTTTCTAGGCTAAGCAATAAGCTTTACAAGTCTAAAGATTTGCTCTCTCAATTGTATCTAAAGTACACTCTAAGATATACAATTTAAGCTCAATGCAATGCCTCTACAATAGGAAGATATGAAAGTGGAAGTACAAGTCACACACACTATGAATGCAAAGATGAATGCTTGATGTGTATGCTTGATGTCTTCAATCAAGTATAAAATGAAAGCTCCTAAATGTATGCCAAACGCTTTTAAAGATTTAAATCATGAAAACATTGTGTCCTCAATGTGTATGCTTGCTTTTCTAGGCTAAGCTATAACTTTTACAATCCTAAAGATTTGCTCTCTTAATTGTTTCTAAAGTACACTCTAAGATATACAATTTAAGCTCAATGTAATGCCTCTAAAATAGGCGGATATGAAAGTGAAAGTACAAATTACACACACTATGAATGCAAAGACGAATGCTCAATATGTATGCTTGATGTCCTCAATAAAGTCTAAAATGAAAGCTCCTAAATGTATGCCAAACGCTTTTAAAGATTTAAATCACAAAAACATTTGATTGAGCTTGGAATGCTAATCACATGTTAAAAAGAACTTGTAAAAGATATACCAATCTAGTGTAAGAAAATTTTGAAGTTTCAAAACCAAAACATGTGATGCATGGGATCTTTAATAAAATTTCAAGATGTATAGCTCATGAATGTATGTTTAAAGCTAGCATTTAAAAGTGTAAATCACAAAAATACGTTTGATTGAAGTAAAATACAAATCACATGTAGTTTTAGAAACAATTTGAAAAAGATTTGGCTATCAATGATAAGCAAGTTGTGTGAGATTTCAAAAGCTAATGCATGTGAAATGTGAGTTGTGTTGAATCCAAAGCATAAGATAGATTGAAAGTGATTTTCTTATAATGGAAAACAACAACCAAATATTCAACCAAGTATATGAATCATGTTATATGTGATTTCAAAGGTGATTACAAAAAATTATTTAATAAGATAAACCAATTTGAGTCCAACTTGGTGTGATTAAAAGTGAAGAATCCAAAACAATAAGTTAATTTACAAAGATATCTATGTTAAGGATACAACAAATCATAGTTAACATGCTAAAATAGACCAATGATCTAAAAAAAGTATGAAAACATATGATGAGGAAAATAAAGCTTACTAGAATGATTTAACTCATGATTTTAAGCCTTAGCTTCTCTTTTGAGCCTGTAGCATTCATTAGCTTATTTCCCTTTGTTTGGCCTCAAAAAACCTCTAGGAATCCCTCTCGTTTCCTCAAATTTGGCCTTAGAATGCGCTGGTTTATATAGAAAAAGCTGTCTAACAGCTAGTTATCAGTTAACTCCCTTCACAATTCGGTTAACCGAACTCTCAACGGTAAACAAAACGGTTAGTTTTGAGCATCCAGTATCTTGAACCGAAATGGGTTCGGTCAAGGTTCGATTAACCAACATACTAGAGTTCAGTTAATCGAATTCATTGTAACAAAAGTATTGTAGTAAAAGTACTGTAGCAAAAATATTGTAGCACCGTTCTTAAAAAACTATGCTTTTTAAAATGATTAAGCAAAAAGAGATTCTCCAAAGTATATTACTAGTGGGAGTTCTGGGCCATGGAAAACATGCTTAGATTCAAGTTTAAATCAATCCAACGGTTTTTTTAAAAAACATGAACCTATCAATGCCTAAGATGACTTTCCTATAAGACCATAGGCAAGCATGATCAAAATTAAATTTTAAATATAATGCACCCAAGTCTTACAATCCAAAACATGAGTAAAAAATTAATTTAAAAACTATAAAGCCATGCATGATAAAATCAAGGATGTTAAGATTTTCAAAATCAATGCATGTGCGAAAATTCAAATGATTCTAAAATGAGCATGCATCCACCAAATTGCAACTTACAAAATCCCTAACATAGTCATATAGGGCTATGATCGTTTCCACTGGTGCGACTTCTTATCCATTAATGGAGGAGATCAAATCACGACTTCCGATTAGACCAAGCATATGTGTCTTCCAAAGGAGATGGGTTTTTTTTTTGTGTTAATCAGATGGATACAAAATTTATGATTTTCGGTGTTGAGGGGGTATGAGTATTTGGTTTGAGACAAAAAGCTATTGTTGGACATGGTAGGTGGGAATGCTTTTTCCGAGAGGAAGAAAGATGCTTGACACACAAATCTTATTAGTGTATGTTCTTAGAAGAGGGTTCCACCGAGGTGGAGCTTTGAAAAAGTTTTTAGTTGTTTCTACTAATATCTCGTGGTTTTGATAGGAATGGTTAGCTAAGGAGACTTAATATAGTATTCAAATCTTAGAAGGAAGGACTCAATGCCAAAAAAGTTTGTGTCGCCAAAAGTGCTCCCACCAGGTTCCACGTAAGGGGGGTTGTCGAGAATGGGTTCCACCTGAGGGGAAGTACTGAAAAGTATTTATGCTACTTCTACTAATGCCTTGAAATTAAATTTCCTTAGCTAACCATTTATACCAAAACCTCGAGGCATTAGTAAAGATAGCATAAATACTTTTCAATACTCCCCATCGAGTGGAGCCCACTTCCCAACACTCCTCCTCAAGTGGAACCCGATGATGAACCCACTTTTGGGGACATTTTTTTTTTTTTTTTGCGCCGAATCATTCATCCTGGGATTCAAACCTGTGACCGATTGGCTCTGATAATATAATAAGTTTTATTAACTAACCAATCATACCAAAACCTCAAGGATTTAGTACATGCAGCATAAATACATTTCTCATCTCATGTTCAACAGTGGATGATAGGTGGCGTAGAAAGACATGTTCCATCCGGAGGGTTGTTCCATCTGTTTGCATTTGATTGAGCACCTATTTGGTCGAGCATTATCTGGTTGATTATGACCTAGGTTTGTGTTGGTTGTGACCTAGGTTTGTTTTGACCCATTACCTTTATAGACTATTTGTAGAGTACATCAAAAAAGGATTGATACAAATAAACTTGTTCCCATCTTATGCTCAACAATAGATGATAGGTGGCATAGAAAGACTTGTTCTTATAAGGGTAATTCCATATGTTTGCATTTGATTAAGCACATTTTTGACTGAGCATTATCTCTGACCTCGATTTGTCTTAGTTTTGATCTGGATTTGTTTTGACCCATTACTTTTATCAATTTTCATATGAATTTAGCTAAGGAGATTTTATACACTTACAAGATTTTAAAGTACAGTTTCCTTGTTAAGATCTCCAAAAAATATACTTGAATATCTTGACTTGCCTTGTCCTTATTATGCTTAGGGAGAACTATGGCTTCTTATAAATTGAGTATAATGAAGTGCCTTAAAAGCATTTATATATTTTTGTGGTATTCGATACTAATGTCAATGGGGTGCCTTACTTTAAAACTAGAAACATTTTGGTAGGGCACACCTGGGATGTCTAGCAGTTACAGTATAGCAATGGCATAGGGTTACATGTGGATTAGGGTTAGATTAGATGTGATCCAAATCTTATCATTCTGCCCTTGGTCTAGGAGCCTAAAAGTTTTGACCCTTGAATAAATTGCTTTTCCATGAACTATACAAGTAAGATAGGGGTTGGAAATACATTTTTTTAGTGACAAGGGAGGGTTAATAAGTTCACAAAAGATACAATTTCATAGAATTATTTTATGAGTTTTCAAAGATAAAAGAACTCAAAACACTATTTTTAGTAGAAAAATAATAAATTTCCTCTCCATCATGCTTTGCTCATATCTTTCCATTATAGATGGCCATTTGTATGCATTTATATGAGTTCCAATGGCCTTCATACAAAATATGTTCGAAAACACTCTCAATTATGTTAATTTCTCTTTGTATGTGTTAATAGAAGATTAATTTGAAGATTAAAGTTGAGATTCAAGAGTTAGAGAGAGTAAAAATAAGTTTGGAAGACAATTGGATGAAGAAATGACAAAGTTAGGGCAATAATAAGAAGAAAAATGAAGGACCCGTGTTCGTATTTTGACCATATCTTTTTATTCAGGTGTCCGTTGAGGTGATCTCAGAAGCATTGGAAAGCTTATTTTAAGATCTACAAATCATATTTCACAACATTTTTCTCAATTCAAACGTTTCGGGGGTCAAAGTCACACATCAGTCTGGGAACTATTTTCTAACATGGGAATCACATTCATATGTTTATATTTCCATCCTTGTAAAGTCCCACATTTGACAGAAATCAAAATAAAGCAAGGCAAATGTTTCTATATAAGGAATGGAGCTCTAGGCATTAGACACAAAAAAGCAAGGAGAGCCTCCTCCTCTTTACTTAAGCTATTCATGTAATTGAGAACAATTGTAAAGAGAAAGTAAGGAAAGCTTTGTAAAATTTGAAGATTTGTAATGAAAGCTTAGTCTTCTCCAATGGGTGGCTAATCACTTTGATTGGATCTTCTAGATGAAGATAAGTTAATACTATTCATTTTGCTTATGCTCTTAATTCCCTTTGTTTATGTGCTTAACATGCTAGAATAGATTTTTCTTCATTGCAATGTGCTACCTTTCATGCTTATTTTCTATCTTAGCATTCTTTTTACTATCTACGATTAGGTTTGATAAATTATGTTTAGGAGTTAATATCTTTTAATGGTTTATGCTTACTTTTGATAGATAGTCATTAGGAATCTTTTCTTTTATAAAAAGAAGAAAGTCTTAGCTATTAGATTGTTAATTTCTATCTTAGAGCTTTAAAGTTATATTTTCCAAATATAAGCATTGATTTGTCATTAGATTTGAGTATTTGTTTGGAAAAATAGAAGAGCATTAGTGTTGGATTAGTGTCACTTAGTGGATTCTAGATTATTCAATTTATCCATTAGCTTTGCTTGTTCCTTATTTTACTCACTTTAGCTTGATTGTATTCACATGCCCACACACTTATTCACTTGTTTTAATTCTCAAACTCCATTTCTCTATCCACACCATCATATCCATTAGCTTATTTGTTCTTACCTTCAATGTGTTTGTTTTTATGCACCCTTTGATTTTACACTATTTTAGCACACTTATTTTCATCTTCATCCATTCATTCCCTATTTTACTCACTAGTTATTAGCTCATTTCCATGTTATTTATATTTTCTTTCTATCTTGATCTTTCACTTGTTGTTTTCACACACTTACTCATTTGATCTATCTAACATTGCCAATTTGTTCTTGTTATTAATCTTGTTAGTTTTCTTTTGTCATTAACTTTGTTACTAACCTTGTTCTCACTTGAGTTCTTCTATTTCTACTTACATCTCTTTGTTATCTAGTTTCTTGTTTTCTTTTAGTTTGCATTTTTTATTTCCCTTGTTATTATCTTGTTTCTTGTTTTCATTGTTTTTGTTATCTCCATTTGCATTTGTTAGCTATATTTGAAATGATACTCCTTTTCACTGATAATTGTTATTTTCCTTGTAACGATCTTCTTGAGAACGATATTCAGACTTCCATAGTCTATATTACTTAAGACAACCGTATACTTGTGGGAATCGGCATCAAGGGTGCTAGGTGAGAGGGGGTTGTTTATTGTAGATTGGGACCAAATGTGGTTTGGTTTGTTAATGTAAGTTTGTCATAGATTGGACCCAATAATTATCAGCAAATTTGATGGGTATGAGGCAATTCTTTCTCCAATGTTCAAACATTTTTTTCACACTACTGTCTCGAGTCTTTGTGGATATTCCATATTTTACCAAGCCATGGCCTTTTTCCTCAACATGCCAAGCAAACTTTATATTAGGTTGAGAATGTAGATACATCAACCTTGTGAAATGAAAAAATAAAAAAATAAAAAAAAGATTACTCATTTTGCCTTGTTTGATTCTATACTTAATTAAGCACTTCTAATAAAAACATATGAATCGACTCTTGATAATAGCCCACCTTATGTCAAGTTCGATTCTTAGCACATTAAAAGAGGATTAGTAGTTTGTTAGAAAAAAAATAATTTTGCATTTTTTGGTACCCAACTTAAGGGGGATTGGGACACCAGCCCTCGGGTGGGGGGAGTTTTGAGATTTGAAATTCAAAATAATCTACGTAGTCTCCAACTCAAGATGTGAGTTTTGAGATACATGTATTGCATATTTAAAGTAATCAAGCAATTAGATAAAGATAAGATTTGCAAGAGGAAGCGAAGAAACTAATATATAAGATTTTGTTGAATAATTCAAAAGAGGGATTGATTAATGTTATGCATGTGGGCCAACCTTATTTGATGTGGATGGGTGTCATGTGGCTTACCATGCTTCTTATCCTCTACAGGCCCCCTCCAACTAGGCTGAGGGCTAGGCTAGAGGTCAAGTTTGGCTCGTAGTTGTTCAAATAACTTACAAGGTAAGAGTTTGATAAGAATGTATGCAACTTGACTTTCAGAGGAGACAAACCGGGTGACTATGTGTTTGGCATCGTGCCATTCTGATATTCCCATATTCACACGAGATAAGGTTTTGGAAAACATGTTTGGTATGTGTAAATCAGTAATCTTAATTTTGAACTCACAAGAAGGAATCTCAAAACGTTAACCCACTGGCATAAGAAAGTTAGGAATGAAAAAACGTGGTTTTTTTAAGAAACAACTTGTTGGCACGGTTGTTTCTTACTTATTTATTGCCTTTTAAAGAATGTTATTTAATTATTCCAAATTCTCTCACGCATCTTAAAGGTCACAATCTCAAAAAATGTGGCACTACTTTATAATTCCTAAAGGTGGACCACATTATAAATCCTATAAATGTAGGCCCTATCTTCTAAATTCTAAAGGTGGGCATCACATTTAATTTCTAAAGGTGGGTCCCGTATCTATAATCACGAAAAAGGCGCCCCACTTTATAATTCTTAAAGGTGGGCCATATGGTCACAATTACAGAAGGTGAAGTCAAATTATAAACCCTATGAATATGGGCCCACATTGTGAATCCTGTGAATGTGGCCCCATGTTCAAATTTCTAAAGGTGAGTAAAACATTGTGATTTTTAAAGGCGGGGCCCACGTTCATAATCAACAAAAAATATGGTCCCACATTATAATTCCTATAAAGGTGGGCCCACATTGTAAATCCTATGAATATGCTGCTCCTTGTTCTAATTTCTAAAGGTGGGCACCACATTGTAGTTTCTCATGGCCACGGTCACAAAAAGGTGGACCCACACTGTAAATCATATGAATATGGGCCCCATATTCTAATTTCTAAAGGTGGTACCATGTTTTAATTTCTAAAAGTGGGTCCCATATTTATATTCACAAAAAGGCGGCTCCATATTATAATTCCTATAAAGGTGGGCTACATTGTAAATCCTATGAATATGGGTTCTATGTTCTAATCTTTAAAGGTGAGTACCACGTTGTGATTTCTACAGGTGGGTTCCACATTGTAAATCATATGTCCGCTCCTTAGAGCAAAACTTTTATAACGTTATTAAATAAGTTTCGTACATCATATTATTTGTAGAGTAATTTAATACAATGTTGCAAACATGTTTGACGGAGTATAGTCTCAGTACAAAATTGAGAACAACACGAGAATGATGCCAAATAGAGACCCAATTTTTTATGCTCTTGCACAAAAAGGGAAATCAGTTCACTTTTATCCTTCTTCACCCTAAAAAAATGTGTCAGTCCACGAAGGACCCAACAAGGGACTTCTAGGAACTTCAAAATAATTTTTAGGGGGCTTTGGTCAAAGGTCCCTCAAAGCATGACTTTAAGGCAAACAGTCCACAATCTTTTTTCATAGTGTGATGGGTCCTTTTTTCAAATTTAAAGACCTAAATTGTCTAATTTACCCTTTCTTCAAAATCATATCCCACAATTAGTGAGATATACCATTAATAATGATCAACTACCATTTAATTGGCCAAGTAAATTTCAAAAGATCTAAATAAATTTCAAAAGATCCAAATAAATTTCAAAATATGTAAATAAATTTCAAAAGATCCAATAAATTGCAAAAAATGTAAATAAATTTCAAAAGATGAAAATAAATTTCAAAATACGTAAATAAAATATAAAAAAACACAAATAAATTCGAAAAACACAAATAAATTCAAAAGAAAGCAAATAAAATTTAAAAAACGGAATAAATCTCAAAAGAAGACAGAGAAATTTAAGAAGGACACAAATAAATTTCAAAAGATCCAAATAAATTTCAAAAAATATAAATAAATTTCAAAAGTTGAAAATCAATTTAAAAAGAAGCAAATAAATTCAAAGGATCTAAATAAATTCCCAAAAATATAAATAAATTTCAAAAGATGAAAATCAATTTCAAAAGATCCAATTAAAACTCAAAAATATGAATGAATTTTAAAAGACGCAAATAAATTTCAAAAGACGTAAATAAATTTCAAAAGACGTAAATAAAATTAAAAACACAAATAAATTTAAAAGAAAGCAAATACATTTGCAAAAACTAAGATAAACAAATTTTCCAGATTTTAGAAAAATTTGCCAAAAACTCAAATAAATTTGCCAAACACTCAGTTAGATTTGTCTAGAACTCAGATAAATTTGTTCCAAAACTCAAATAAATTAGCCAAAAACTTAGATAAATGTATCCAGAACTCAGAGAAATTTCATTTAGAACTCTGATAAGTTTGCGCAAAACTCAAATAAAATTGACAAAAAATGAAAAACTCAAATAAATATGACAGAAACTCATAAATTTGTTAAAAACTCAGAAAAACTTGACAAAAACTAAGATAAATTTCACAAAAAATTAGATAAATTTCATAAAAACTATTATAAATTTGTCGAAAACGATATAACGAACCTGATGCCTTCCTTCTCTGGCGATGGCGTAGCACCATCGACTACATTCGGACCTCAAATCGGACTTCAAATCGTCAAGATATCGCGAAAACAAACTTCAGCCGTAGGTCACCTGTTTGCTTTCTACTGACATCAGTAACTGAACCGGCACCTTTCCCTGATTTGCTTCGGGCTTTTGCACAACGGATTAGGTTTGACCTGGACTAGACCCGACCCGATACTGAACCCAAAACAAAAAAGAAGATGGGTTCTTCTTCTTCATTCTATTTCTGCAACTAGACACAGACTTCAACCGTTGATGAGAGGGAGAGGGGAAACATAAGTGGTGTCCACACTTTCCCATACACCCCCAGGTCAAAACGAGGTCCATACTTTCCCATATACCCCCAAGTCATCCAATTCCTACATCATGTTCAAGTCGAAACTACCCACTGAAAAAGTGGAGGGGTCTCCGGGATCTCTAGATTGGTCTACTCAAACAAACAATCCAAAAGTGTGCAGAAAAATATAATATGCAGCGGAAATAAAATCAACAAGCACACATCATAAGGACACCAAGTTTAAGGTGGAAAACCCTAACCAGGTAAAAAACCACCGATCCAATCTGGATCAAATCAAGCACTATGAATCTCGCAATTACAAGAAACTCAGATCTCCTCCCTAGATATCCCCTACCCAAGGACTGAAGTTACCTTGTGTCGCTTCACGCTTCAACGACTTCACACCGTTGATTGCACCAGATCCAGACCAGCACTTGACTCCTCAAATCTTCTCGCAGGAAGATAATCTTCTATAAAGGATGCAGAAGAAGTGACTCTAGAGAACTTGACAGCACAACTTCATAAAGCTCTAGAGAATAACTCTCTCAATGATAAACTCTAACTCAGTACTATGAGAGGTGAGGTCTCACTTTGCAATAGCCTTTGAACCCTTTAAATAGCCCTTGGTTCGTGCTTAATGTTTCCTAAATTGATTAGGATGAAAACTAGCAGTTTGAGCACAATTAGAATATCAAGTTTTCAATCTTGAACCGCTGTCTGCGTCAGGTTCGCTCGAGCGATCTCTCGGTTCGCTCGAGCGAACAACCCTCTGTTTCAGAACTGGGCAAGACAGAACACTGTTCGCTCGAGCGGATGCAATGTTCGCTCGAGCGGATGATCCGGAAATTCAGCACAGTTTTCTCCAGCTTTCTTCTTCTAATTCCTTCAGGCTTTCTTCATCTGAGTCTTTCCAAACTTCTAACTTCAAGGGCTTTAACAAATAAAACATTACAACTCAAAGACCTAGAGTTTTGTCCAACCCATGAATTTAGCCAACACACAAAATCCTAACAATCTCCCCCTTTGGTAATTCATGGACAAAACTCCCTAGGACAATACAATTTGATCTACCCATAATGAAACCAAAATGCATACTAAAAAAATAGCTCAGCAATGTAGATCTGCATTGTCTCTGACTCAGTTTGATCTTCTCAGCTTGATCTTCTCGAACTCCCCCTTGATCAGTCATTCTCCCCCTTTTTGTCTATAATTTGACAAAGCTAAAAAATACCAGCAGCTTTCTTGTCAATTAGGATCAATAGCTCCCCCTCAAAAGTAACTCCCCCTGAATTCATGTTCGTAGCAGCGCTGGGGGTGGGAGCTTGATCTCCTTAATCAGGGCTTTTTACATGTAGCCACCCACACGTGTGTAATTTGATCTTTCAGCAGAGTGTGAGCAAACTCCTTAGGCAGGTCTAATTTTCTAACCCAAATTGGAGTTGTCTTGGGTGGAGAAAAATTCTTCCGCCATTGCTTGGTCTTAGGTAGACGTTGCAACTTCTTGCAATGGGGACGAATGTGTCCTTTCAATCCACAATGGTGACAAGTGGATGTGCGTGCAGCGCGGGACACATTCTTTTTCTTAAAACTACTCAGCACATTATTTGAAAGTGTAGTATGTGGAGTAGCATGTGCAACACTTGAAACAAAAATTGTTTTACCTTTAGCATTTGAAGATGATGCACCATGATCATAACCAAGACCGCTTCTGTCAAAAGGAGGCTTCTGACTACACAAGATGTTTGTAAGAATCTTCGAACCAGTGTTCATCTTATTTAGAGAGGCTTGCTTGACTTCTAGCTCAGACAGAGTGATCTTCAGTCTCCCTTGCAGGTCTTGATTTTCAGCTTTCATCATCGCTATCTCTTCCTTCAGATTCACTATTTCTTTTTCAGCCTTCTCAAGTTTTTGACCATCAGTAATCAAATTTTCAGCCATACAATTTTTCTAACTTTCCAAAAGCTGAATCTTTTCAAGCGCTTGCTCTAAATCATTCTTCAAAGCAGAATTTTCTTCTTGAGCAGCTTGGAACTTGATAGTGATCTTATTACCATACTTGGTCATCTTGACACAATCAGCATAGGTAGCATGGTACAACTCTTCCCAATCTTTTTCTTGATCTGACAACTCATCTTCATTATCTTCATCAGTATCATTGTCAGTCACAGATTTAGCCATGAAAGCTAGAAACTTGCCATTCACATTGTCAGAAGGATCATCTTCGGGATCTTCTTTTTCTTCTTCAGAAGATTCTTCATCCCAAGTTGTGTTTAGAGCCTTTTGCTTTGTAGCCTTTTTCTTGTTGGCACACTCATTTGCATAGTGACCATAGCCTTGGCATTCAAAACACTTTGTTCCTTTTGCAGAATCCTTCTTCTCAAATTTGTAATTCTTTTTATCGGCTCTCTTTGTCTTCATGTATTTTTTATAATACTTCACAAACTCAGCCATATCATCTTCAGCTTCAGTTTCAGAATCAGACTCAATTTTCTTTACAGGCTTCTTTCTTGATTCTGATGTGGCTTTCAAGGCAATGCCCTTTTCTTTTGATTTGCCTTTATTTAACCGGTTTGCTTCGAATGTCTGAAGATTTCCAACCAGTTCATTCACCTTGAGGGTATCCAGATTCTTGTTTTCTTCAATTGCATCAACTTTAGAATCGAATTTGGAAGGTAGAGACCTCAAAATTTTCTTGACAATCTTGTGTTCTGGTATTTCTTCTCCCAGAATGAACACAGAATTGACAATTTCATTAAGCTTTGTATAAAATTGATCAAAGGTCTCACCCTCTTCCATCACGATGGTTTCAAAATCTTTATTCAGCATTTGCAATTTAGATTGCTTCACCGTGTCTGTACCCTCATAGACTGTCTGTAAGACGTCCCATGCTTCTTTTGCAGATTTGCAAGTAGAAATCCTTCTAAACTCATCAGCAGAGACTCCATTGTAAATGCAATTCACAGCCTTGTTATTGCAATTAGATCTATACTTCTCATCCTTAGACCATTCAGCTTTAGGTTTAGGAACAGTTTTTCCATCAACCACAGATGTTGGTCTAGAAAACCCATCTTCAACAATATCCTAGACATCATCATCAATGGATTTAAGGAAACCAATCATCCTTTGCTTCCAATAGGCATAATTAGAACCATCAAACAAAGGAGGCTTGGAAGTTGATGTCCCTTCTCTATTGAGCATCATTCTAGAAATCTTGTAGGATCAAACACAACAAAATAGTGCAACCTGCTCTGATACCAATTGAAAAAGTGGAGGGGTCTCCGGGATCTCTAGATTGGTCTACTCAAACAAACAATCCAAAAGTGTGCAGAAAAATATAATATGCAGCGGAAATAAAATCAACAAGCACACATCGTAAGGACACCAAGTTTAAGGTGGAAAACCCTAACCGGGTAAAAAACCACCGATCCAATCTGGATCAAATCAAGCACTATGAATCTTGCAATTACAAGAAACTCAGATCTCCTCCCTAGATATCCCCTACCCAAGGACTGAAGTTACCTTGTGTCGCTTCACGCTTTAACGACTTCACACCGTTGATTGCACCAGATCCAGACCAGCACTTGACTCCTCAAATCTTCTCGCAGGAAGATAATCTTCTACAAAGGATGCAGAAGAAGTGACTCTAGAGAACTTGGCAGCACAACTTCATAAAGGTCTAGAGAAGAACTCTCTCAATGATAAACTCTAACTCAGCACTATGAGAGGTGAGGTCGCACTTTGCAATAGCCTTTGAACCCTTTAAATAGCCCTTGGTTCGTGCTTAATGTTTCCTAAATTGATTAGGATGAAAACTAGCAGTTTGAGCACAATTAGAATATCAAGTTTCCAATCTTGAACCACTGTCTGCGTCAGGTTCGCTCGAGCGATCTCTCGGTTCGCTTGAGCGAACAACCCTCTGTTTCAGAACTGGGCAAGACAGAACACTGTTCGCTCGAGCGGATGATCCGGAAATTCAGCACAGTTTTCTCCATCTTTCTTCTTCTAATTCCTTCAGGCTTTCTTCATCTGAGTCTTTCCAAACTTCAAACTTCAAGGGCTTTAACAAATAAAACATTAAAACTCAAAGACCCAGAGTTTTGTCTAACCCATGAATTTAGCCAACACACAAAATCCTAACACCCACACAGAACCCATCGCAGAAACGATGGGTTTCTCGCCTACACATCCGAGGTGCTAGGATAGTGGGTCCCACTAATCAAGAACCCATGATCGATCAGTCCTACCAACAAGGTAGCCCATGGCCTCTCAACAAGATCTATGGTCCGGATTGCCATTTGTAGCCCACCTGGACCCCACAATCTCCAAAAAATGAAATTACCCCATTCTTCTTTAATGTCGTAAGCCTCCCTCTTTGGTTGCTAGATGGTGGACTGTGCCTATGAGAGGATGAGACGAAATATGGGTTGAAGAAGAAGAGGGATAATACAAGATTTGAAATTTGAAATTTCAAAATATTATGCCCAAAACAGTTGAAAGGGTAAATCAGTCATGCCAATTGTATCTAGGGACCTCTCGCCTAAATATGTCCAACATGGACTACAGGCCTTAGAAAAAAAGTTGATGGACTGAAGGCCTCACATGACCTCTATGAGCGACCTTTTGCTCCTTTACTCTAATTTTTATCTCTACGTTGGATTCCTCTCATCACACAAATGAACTCTGGACAAGTTTCTTTACTTAAACTTCTACCAAGAATTTAAAGTGTTGGAGAATCAGGACATGATGTGACATGGCTTATCCTTGGCATTTACATATGCCATTTTCTTCATCATACTTGTCAAATTTTAGCCACCTAAAAGACCTCGAAATACCTTGGAACCTGCTAAAACTTCCTTTGTCTTTTTGTTGGAATTTCTAAACGCTAAGCGGAAAGGAGTTTAGAATTTACATGACCTTCAAATTTTTCAAAATTCTCCTAACATAAATTCTCTAAATTTCAGTAAAAAAGCAGGCCCAAAGATAAGGATCGGGCTATCAAATCATCTTAGGCCTTGTTTAATGTTTCCAAGTTTTTAATTGGGTTTTCTTCTAGATTCAATCCGATTGTGAGCAAAGATTTGATCGGCATAAAATTGGACTTGGTGCTTGATTGGGGGAATAAGGATGTGAATGGACCTTGGACAAGGTGGGCCCCAAAGTCTCCTTGTTAAGATCCGAAATCGCTCTTTATGCGAATTCCCATCTATTTCCACTCTTCGATTTCCAGAATCATTCTTAACTTTCCATGAATTTTCCTCATCATGGATTCTCTCCAAATCCGTTTTTCTGAACTGGGTTTGGAGGAAAGAGCTCGAAACCTCAAATCCCTTCACAAATCCAATCCATTCTCTAAGACGAATTCCTCTTCTTCTTCTTCTCATTTCATTAAAATTTCATGTGGTCTGAGAGGAGGCCCGAGAAAGACCCTTTGGAGAGGGAGGGTGCTGTCCACAGAAGCAATCCAAGCAGTGCAATCTCTGAAGTTGGCGAAATCCGCATCCAAGCTAGAGGATGTCTTCGACAGCAAAATCAGCAGGCTCTTGAAAGCGGATTTGATCGCGACGTTAGAGGAATTGCAGAGGCAGAACGAGTGGGAAATCGCTCTTAAGGTATTCTTTTCCTTCTTTCGTTTCTTGTGGTGCTTTTCCTATTCGTGTGGTTGATGGTTTTTGTAAGAAAATTTTTACAGGGAGTTAGATTTGGGTGCGTTTGGATGTACCCCAAATCTTTATTAGCTCCACAACGTGTTTGGATACCATATTTTGATTGGTGGGATGTTTTTTTAATGCATTTTTCGCCGAAAACTGATATTGGTTTGGAGCTGAAAGTTGGACAAGTGGTGAACTGTACTGCAATATCCAAATATTTGAGCTGATTGCAGGTTTGGGTTGTGACAAAGTACATGTTACCAGATTGGTTGAGTATAAAAATCTTCAAAATCTATACAAACATTCCCAACAGTCCACCCCAACCACACACACCCAAACTGTGCTAGGGCCTCTTGTCAACTAAATTTTTGTCATTATTGATAAGTGGCATTTGACCCTTATAATTGTTATTGCTTAAAGAACAGGTGCAAAATGGCTCTTCTTGATAGTTTTCTCCATTCAAATCCAAACACTGTAGAGAATCTCAACCATGTAAAAATGGTGAATATCTGGATGGGGAATATGAATATCCAGGTTTAGATTTGTCCTCATATCTCCACCTGGTGGGGATTCTCCTCTAGCCAACCGAATGACCTATGATGCATGGATAATTCAAAATAGGCAACGTATTGTGTCGTATCGTATCCGATACTACACTTTTTATGTGTAAAATCCATGTCCCAGCCATGTCTATGGCGTGTCCTTGCTATATCCGTGCCGTATTTGTGCATCGTAGCGAATGACCCCAAATACTTTGTCATCGATGCATCTCGAGTTATTTTTGGTTTTTCATCTATAGATTTGTCTAAAATTGTGTCTGGATTTTAGGTATTTGGTTTTGTGCGAAAGGAGGAATGGTATAGGCCAGATTTATCGCTTTACTGCGGAATGATTTTTGTCATGGGAAAGAATAAGTTAATTGGAATTGCCGAAGCGCTTTTCTCTGAGCTACTGAAAGAAGGCTTGGAACCTGATACCAGGGCCTATACCGAGATGATTGGAGCATTTCTACAGGTGGGCATGGTAGAGAATGCAATGGAAACATACAGATTGATGAAGGAATCAGGCCATGAACCGGATAAACTGACATTAACTATTTTGATAAGGAACCTTGAGAAAGCTGGAGAAGAAGAGTTAGCATCTTCTGTGATGAAGGACACTGCAAAATATGTGGACTTTCCAAATAGATTTACCAAGGAAGTGAAAAAGAAACATGTAAGGATCTTGATCCTTCTTGAATGTTGCATCAATGCTCTCTCTTTCATTCTTTTCTTTTTCAGGATCTTGGTCCTTGAATGTTGCATCAATGCTCTCTCTTTCATTCTATTCTTTTTCAGGATCTTGATCCTTCTTGAATGTTGTATCAATGCTCTCTCTCTCTTTCATTCTTTTCTTTTTCTCTTATGTGACTCATATGGTAGTGTGGTCATAGATTCATATTTTTTATGTTCACAAATAATATCATACTTTTTTTGTGAAAAAACACTCTGTGTCATAGTTGAACAGCATGTAAATTTCATGTAGATATCTTGACCAAACTATGATGTCCGTGCACATGTATCTGTAATATATATGTAATGTAATTGTCCTTGCAGTATTTGATCGTTTGTGTCTACTGCAGCCAAAGTTGAGGTCATTTGAAATCGTCTGACAACTATCGTACATTCGGTTATAACCTCGATCAGGTTTCGCATCTGGCAGCTGATTTGGTGAATTCAGAATACTTGAGAAGGGCAGCCTGCAACATCTAAATGAATGACAAGTGCCATAATGAGGAGGAATTTTGACGAGGTAACCCCCTTAGTTCCTCCTTTCTATGTATGAAGTTGTGAACAATACTTTAAACATTCATTTAAAGAAAAATCTTTAGATTAATAACAGTTGGATAATGTTTTCTCAAAAGGTTTGATGCAATTTCCTTAGGTTTTCTTCTTACTAACATTCTACTCAAATGGGATATTGTGGTGAGACTTTTTATAATCCTAGTAGAGCAGATATCAATTTAGTCAGTTAATAATGTAATACTGATTTGTACCAACTATGAAGCAAACAATATAAGAACTTTATTACCAGCGAGAGAAAGCAAACATTTAATTTTATTTAAATCACTTTACCTTTTGAAAAAAGAAGAGACAAGGTAGCCATATAAGAATTTCTCAAACGAACTGTTCCGCATGTAGCTATATGCAGAACTACCTTGTGGCCCACCTAAATGCATGCCAATCATCCAGGGTAGTGTGGACAGGAAGTATGTTGGTTAGGCGTGCCTCAAAGAATTACCCCCAATGAAATCATAATACGTATGTATTTAAAGGCCCCAGTGACGTGAAAACATAGTGTTTGGGTCTACTTGGATGAGTATCTAGTGGATGTGAGCCAGGGCTGTCAACAGATCTTTGATTGCCCAGTTAGACAGCCTGAAAAGTTTGGGATCGACCCATGATATTCTGCTCCTGGTGTCCGTTTGACAATCAAGTCGGGTCCAGGTTAAATCGGGTCTAGACCCAAATACCCAAGTTTATTGTGTATTTAATGTATAATAATTTACATTATATCTAAAATATATGATACTTAATCATTGCATATTATATATGATACATATATTTATTAAATTAACATTATCGTATACAATTAATGTAATAACGCATTGATATAATAATAACATAGTGGACTTGAGTCGGTTCTGTAGCAAGGGTCAGGTCCACCAGAGCTAGGTCCATGCAGTTTCTACTATCCTATGACAGGAAGCAAAGAAAGGTACAAGAGATTTTGGATAGCTCCAGATATTATACGGCTTTAAATTACTAATGCTTTTGAAAATATGATTGCTTAGAGTTTGTGGGGGCATTAGCCTTCCAGGTAAAAAGGGTATACGTGGTATAGTCATGTAATGGATTAACTCCATTTGATCTCCAATCCAGGGCCATTAAATAAAGTTAATTTATTTTAAGATGGCTAGATCTTAAACCCCTCTTGTATTTGGTCAGCTAGTTCACTTCATAAATTATGCCATGTATCTTTTTTTTTTTTTCTTTGAAAACAATAACATCAAGTTGTATTAAAAAGATGGGAAAGATGGGGAAACACAATGAAGTACAAGGAGATAAGCTCAACGTAAGCATGTGTTGGTATAAGAGATATGTACTGACTACTGAGCAGAGACCACACCAACATAATATGAGCACTGAAATTACAAGGTCATTCAACCCCTTGCTTAGCTAAAAAGTCTGTCATACCATTCCAACCTACTAATATGCTGAAAAGACACATGAAACAAAGTTGCTTGGTGACAAATATCGTTGAAAAATAACTGCATCTTCCATGGCCCCTTGAAAGACTTCACCCAAGAAATGGCATTCAAAGAATCACTCTCTAAATGAGATGATGTTGACGCGAAGAAGTAAAAATGCGAAGAGCTTCGAGAGTGCAATGTGTCTTATTTTAGATGTTGTGCTTGAAAATCCACTCTCTCATTCTTTTCCAACCGTTGTGTAACACTGCTAGCTGAAATGTACTTGAACATCAGGACTGTTCATTAACATTGTGGATTGCCAGTGTTTTATGGTCTAATTGTGTAACTAAAAAATTCTTCATTTCAGTGGATTTCTCACAAGTGGGATTAGTTCAAAACAATAAGATATCCTTTATTCGAGAAAATTGGAGAAATGGATCTCTCAGTGTGAACGCCAAATAAGAGTGAAGTGAATCTTGCTCAAATTAGGCTTTAGAAAGGCGTACACATTGTAATTAGATAAACCTCATGTGATTGGATGTTATCACTCAAATGAACCATATGATTGGGTTCAATAGTGGCTAACTGTTTAATTGATCCTCTGAGAAGTTCTCCATCTTAATGTACGCTTATTCTCCCTTGTGTTTTTTTCTCAACTGAATGCCCAACACTTTCTACCAGTTTCTTCATTTGTTTGTTGAGGATCATCACATGCTCAGAATCCAAAAGTATAGGTCAGATTTGCAGGTGGTTGTTAAAACTTGCCTGCTTGATTATGAATGGGACTCATATCAGTCATGGCATCCATGATTCAAGCAGGGTGGAGCATGGCAAATACTCATATTGGATTGAACCGATCGTTGGGCCCACGTTATGTTGGCCTCCCACTTTGTGTGATTAGCATGTCATTGAACCACATTTTAGAAAAATGTCCAGACCAAACAGGACTGTTGCGGCAAATCATATTTTGTTTGGTGACCAGACATAGAAGGATTCAACCTAACTTGATCACGGCATGGTCAACTTATGTAATCATCCCCCTGTTACCATCGGTAATAATGTAGAATTTACAAAGCTGACTGCGGATAAGGCTGGTATGTTGACTTGTGAGCCAGCCCAAAGTAGATCAAGTATAGGCTGGTTCAGCCAATTTGCATCAAAAAGACCATTGTGTTTTGGGGTTAATTAAGGGGGAATTCGGTCAATGGCTGTCGACCAGTGGGTTGGGTTTTAAGAAGAGAGATTGCAGCATGTAAATCATTCTATTGAATTTGTTGGTTGGAATATAATCAAAACTGTAAATAATAATTTTTTTGAAACTAATCTTTCGAAAAAATCCCATCTTTTTTATTATAATAAATTGTAGCTGTTTGGTCTTTTAGGAGAAAAAAAAAATACGCGCTAGACTTGGTTAAAATCCACTAAAAAAAAAAGAAAGAATCTTAACCTGCGATCAAGGAGATTTTCAGTACTGCTGCAAAAGATTGTGGTTTTTTACAAATAAACAAAATAGGTAGGAGGCATATGAAAGAAAAGAAAAAACCAAACAATACGTTAGGTTTGGAATTGGATTGTATCTCGAGCATCTGTTCTCGTTTACAACAAAACTGTTATCATAACTAAGGGTGTTTGTTGGGCCCAGGCCATTTGGGGCAGTTTTGGACCTTAGCTTTTAGTACTTGGGTCTGGCCTGGATATAAATTTTGGGCCTGTTTAATAGTTGAATTAGGGTAGAATTAAGTAATAGAAAGCCCCCAAGGCCATCCCATGCTGGCACGAACAAGACTGGTCCTATACTTAGTGCCTGTAGAGTGCAGCTTAGTGCTTATAGTTTAGTCAAGCTGAGCCGGGGCCAATTGGCTAAATGGACGGCAGGCCAATCTCGGGCTCGGTTCTAGGCACTTATGGCCCGTATCGAACTTGAACCGGTACTTCCAATTCAGGTTGGCCCTGGATACGCCCCAGCCCACTCGCCCAGGCGCATTAACACCATAATCATATCTCCAATTTCTAGTACCTGAGCCAGGCCCAAATTTCTCTGGGCCACAAAATGGAGGCCCAAGACCAAACAATCCGAGCCCAAATTGGAGTCTTTCTGACTGGGACATCTATGCAGTCATGACCACCCCTGCACCATGCCCATCTGCATAACTTCATCACATGGCTTCACCAGAACCTGAGGTTTTAAATATCATATCGCCATCCATTCTAGGTTGGGCTGGTAATTATTGGTTTTTGAAAACAATGATCAATAAAGATTATAAGTAAACATCGTACCCGAATTCGGTCTGTATCATACATACACATCTGTTATAATACCTGAATGCGCATAAAGATTGCTCCAGATCAATCGGATAAGGTTAAGATAATGATATTAGTAGATATCCACTCAATCAACTGCACTCCATTAAAAAAAACTCATCGAAGGAAAAAGGATGTTGCAAATGCAAAGAAATTAACATGGCATATCCTCTTCTATCCTCTTCAACAGGAAAAGAAGAAACAAGGTAATAATATTTACAGAAAATTAGTGTTTGCCCTCTCAGCACTCTTTGCATCCTGAACTCAAAATGGTTTACAAGTGTCAGTGGCATACAGATACAATAAGATCGGAAAAAAAATTAAGAAGAGAGCGTTGCCTTGCATGTAAGGGCAAAAGAAACAACAACATAAGGTGATAAACCACATCTTAAAGAATAGAAAATAAAATTAACAGCTCCATGCGTGATTAAATAAATAGATTTCTTTAACCGGCTAAGTGGCTTGGAGAGCTTTCAAACATGGTGTGCCACATGTATGCTCTTGACAGCACCATTTCCAGCTCCTGGTGAGTCCAGTTGTGTGTAGGAAGGTGTTGAAGGAACATCACCATCTCCTGAAACTCAAGCTTTTGGAGCTTGTCCGACCACTGAAACAAGATAATTGCTCTTTCAGATAAAAGGGAAAAGGAACAAAAGAAAACACAGTACAGTATTTCATTTGTTTCTATGCTAAGCATGCAAGCAATTGGTAAAACATCATAATATTTTGATCTTTTCATCTATGATGCACGGATACTTCAAAATGGGCAATGTATCGTGTCGTATCGTATCCGATGCTTCACTTTTTGTGTAAAATCTGTCCTTACTTCTTTCTTTTTTTTTCGAAATGGTAACTTATATTAATCAAAAGCTTTACAATATAAAAGGACTATACTGAGAAGCAGCTGGGGAGGACCCTAGAAATACAGCCACCGCACAAAAAGGAGAAGCTATACAAAATAGGCAAAAGGCCTCAAGCAAAAGGAAAAAAAGAGCCAGATCAAAACGATATGACTTCCCTCCAGTTGAAACATAAAGCATCAAGGGATAAGTCCCGAAAGTCTGGGAGAATAGAAACCCAAGAGGCTACAGTGAATTTCATTTTGAAGATTAGGTCTTCTTGGGAAGAGGAAGTTCCTTCAAAACATCTGTTGTTTCTCTCTTTCCAAATCGTCCAAATGAAGGCAAGAAAAGACAGGCGCCACATGATCTTCCCTTTGGAGGTAGTAGTCGGACAAGCCCACTGGTGGAACATCTTGGGGAAGGATTGAGAAATAACCCAGCTGCAGTTAAACTCCTTGAGAATTGCTAACCAGATAGCTTTTGTCTACTTGTAATGAAGGAATAAGTGGTCAACCGATTCCTCATCGGCTAAGCAAAGGGGGCAAGCATTGATAATAAGCATTTTCTGGCGGCGTAGATTATCCATAGTCAGAATTTTATTCTGGAGAGCAAGCCAAACGAAAGCAAGGACTCTGGGAGGGGCCTTAATTTTGCCAGAGGGAGGGCCAACCTCGATGAGTAGTCATGGGCCCTACATGAAGTTGTACAGCTCATCATTTAATGTGACCTACATGCAGTTACGGATGATAGGAATGATCCATCCGCTTGCCGCTATGAAGGACAGTTCCAACACCAGATGATTAAAAACGGTGGACCATGGTCTGAAAATCATGCTGAACAGGTGACCTCCTGAGCACACCAACTGGAGTTGAATGCAGAATCCTGACTTCATTTGGTTACCCACTTTTAATACCACTACATTGTTCAAGATTATCTGTTCAGCAGGATACAAATGATCAATGATAGGGTCAAGCACATGGACGGTTCTGACCTCTCTGCAAGTCAGAGCAAATGTGGTTTGCAGGATGATTCTATGAACCACCTCCCTGTTCATGCAAAATTATCTCTAGAGTGATGCTGTGCAGCACTGCTGCTGTTGCAAACATTATCAACGTACCCACGATTTACAAAGACCAATCAACAAGAAAAAGCAGTGTGTGGCACTAAGATGCAACAAGAACATATAAGGTAGTGACCACTTGGGGATTTTTCTTTGTTAGTAAGATCTGATATTCTCATACATCTGAAGCACTTTTGCCTTGAATGCTTAGTTCAAGTAAAAATGAATCCTTATGACTTGATGAGGAGCAGATAATTGATTCAAGAAAAATGAACTTATAAACAGAGACACCCTTACAAAAAGGTCTCCATCTAGAAGTCGCTGCTTCAGAACTACCGTTGTAATCTTTTCAGTTTTTAATACAATATCTTTTACCAATAAAAAAGTAACTTAGAATTCAGCTGATTCTTTTCAACAAAAAATGCCTATAAAATGTTGGAAATCCATGATTTCTCTTTGCTTATAAACAGCCCTTTGGTGGTAGCAGAGGATATTTGAGGAACACTAGAAACCTCAAAGTGACTAACTGACTATGGAACTTAATTATTATATGACCTCCCAAACCAATGTTCTAAATCCTGGCACTGGTCTCATTGCTAGTAGGGACCAGGATGAGTTGATACCACCATGTCAGTTTGTACGGGCCAGGCTTGACCTGTATGGCATAATGGTTTTAAAAATGCACAAAAAGAATCAAATAATAAAAATGCTAAAATGAGTCAAATATGAGGACCGTCAACGAAAGAGAGATTTAGTTTAACTTAGCTATGACTTCCTATAGCTAATGGATTGAAGGATCATTTAACACATTAAGGCCACTACATTACCACTTTTTCATTTTTAGATCAGTGAAGTAATTATTCATAACTTAACACTAAGTAATTTTAAAATAACCAACCACAAACCGTATATTAACTAAGGGATAAAGCATTGGTTGTGTTGGGGCTACCAATTCTTTAATGCTACATTTTGATTTTGAAGTTGTCTCAAACCTATCTTCATCACCATTACCATAACCCCAACTCCTTATAGAATAATTAGGGGAACCTACTGTATAGAAGACCAAAAATTATCGAACAACTCCGCCAACTGCGCCTGGTAACTCCCTTCTGGCTCTGATTATCAATCTCCGCTCACCACCATATTAAACCCATGTTTGGCATCTCTATTTCCAGCCTCTATTTGTCTAAATGTCTAAAGCGGGTAGAGGTTTGGAAAATCAGAGTGTTTGACAAACAATTCTACCCTCTACCTGCTTTAGAGAAGTAGAGGCAAATCCTCTTAACATGAAAGACCCCATTTCTAGGCTTGTGAAAATAAGAGCTTTAGCCTCTTTTTTTGATGGCTCTATTTTATATGACTCTGTTGGCATGAGTAGAGATACCAAACAAGGCCAAATTCTACTTATAGGCCCCATTATTTATATTAAAGGATGATTTAGATTAAAGTACCATACTACTACTGTCCTACTTCGAACTCAGAAAGGAAAAATGAAAAAATGGGTTTCATATATGTTTTGGGTTGAGTCACTACGCAATTCTGTACCAGTCCAATGTAATTCTCATGCTGGTCCATGCTAGTCCAACTCGACCAAGTTGGTGCCTACTCAGTCAAGTAACTTTTTTGGTATTCCAGTCCCAAACTCATACTAGTACTAACACCAAGTCAACTTGCCCGAGTTGACCCGGTCCTGTATGAAATTTCAAATCATGTCTCAGACACAGTTTAACATCCCTTCTCAAAGCAACAATCACTTGAATAAATAAATTTATTGCAGCTCTATCTTTATTTCCCATGAACAACAACAGAATATCAAGATAATGGAAATAAGAGCACTACAAACTTACCGTTAAAAGAAAGCTGGCATATATGTACACAAGAAATTCTGGCAAGGCATCTCCTTCCGCAAGATAAGTATCCCACAGCCGTGTGACTAGATGAAAAGGGATCTAATACAAAGCTTCAAATTAGCTTTCTCTTTTCTTTTCTTCCTTTTTTTTTTTTTTTTTTTGAACAGTATTCAGGTCAGCTCTTCGTCAAAGCAGTCAGAGTACGTTGACAATAAAAAAAAAATAGAAACACACCTCACGTATTAGAAGACAATTGAACCACCGGAAAGCAAACTGAAGAAACTCCAGCCCTTGCTCCTCCATGTGTCTTGAAACAGGTTCTTGCACAAAACCAAAGAAGAAATTATCAACCAATTGATAAATAGGGAGGCGCCTTTTTTTTTCTTTTGGACATATAGCAAGATTTATTAACTATCAACGGACTCAAAGACCCCACTAAATAAAATATATAGAAGGCCAGAACCCTCCCACAAAGGTACTCAATGTCGGTAAAAAGACCAGTTCTACTGATCATTTGCAGTATAGCAAGCACCTGAAATAGGGAATTATGATGAATGGAATGTGGAAATCATATATAAGGTGAAGATACGATATCCAGATTTCCCTATCCATTTATAGGGGCAAAAGTATTAGATTCTCATTGGTCCCAAGTGATTTTTTTTTTTCATTTGAAGTAAATGAATTCTTAAGAGTAGGAGGATGGAATGAGTTTCATGTCAACTCTTTTCTGAGAAAAAAAAATTTGCTCTCCTACCAAAATGTGACATCCATCTTTCCAAGATTTCAGCAGACCTTTTATAGGGCCCAGTTTGGCACTTTACTAGTTTAGTAAAAGTCAAGTAAAGCCTCCAATTTTTCAGACAAGGGGTCACATCAAAAGTACACTTATTCAAAATTCCTTCCTATTTTTTAAAAAAGTCAAAAAGCAAACTCCTTTCTCCACTAAAAGACAAAAAAATTCACTTTTCTATCCAAAAAATAAAAAAGATTCCATACCAAACAACTACAAACAAAATACTATCATAACCCACTTATACTTTATTCTCTCTTGATTTGATTCTTTACTTTATCTTTATTTTACGGTAAAATTACCAAATGGGTATAGGGCTTCCATTCCACAAGATTAGTAAGCAACCAACCCTCACAGATTGGTTAAGGCTTCAATAATGATGATTACGATGTTAAAATAATATATCGAATATGTTTCAATAATTATATGTTGAATCTATTAGCCATGTCAGAATATCACTAGGATTTGAGGCTTGAGGTCAAGCAAGTTCTACATCCTAGACCTACATTCATGTTTGCATCTAACAGAGCAATAAAAGGCCTTTGGCTTTCCTTGATCAAAAAATTTTCAAAATAAAGTGAATTTGGAATGATATTTCAGGTCGAGAAATAATTATGGGTGGAATGATATTTTCCTTTGACAACACCGACTAGTACCCGATGCACCTTGAGAGAGAATAAATATGGGTTCCTGGTTGGGTCTCATGAGGTACAATTTTCATTTTTGTGGTGTTTGATAGGTTCTCAAAGATAGCACACCTCATTCATTGTAGCAAAACGTGCATGTGGCTCATGCGTGTTCCAACATCTTCCAATGTGGCTGATTTACAAGTATGTTATGGTTATGATTGTCAATCCAGGCCTCCAGGCCCAATCTCGCAGGCCCATTTAGGTCCACTCAATGTACATATGTACATACCTTAGTTGCTAGCTACAATTGTGGATCTAGATTGTATTACCAGATTGTATTGCCTTAATAAGGCATGATTAGAATGTAATTAGGACATTCAGCCCCTATATAAAGAAGTCACAGTCGACCCTTAAGGGATACGACATTCATCTCTCTCTCTTATGTTCTCTCTCTCTATATCTTATGCTCTCTCTATATTTTATGTTCTGTATTTCATCTCTCTCACAATGACATGGTATCAAAGCACAGAGTTGCAATCTTCTATCATCTATGTGATCAGAGACGAATCAACCTCTCCCGTAGTAAAGAATAGATCAAAGATCTGTTTCAGATATCTTAGAGATTACTCAGACCAAATATCTACTGCTGATCATAGCCGATCAACAGTGGCCCACCTGTGATCATCCAGACGACACTGGCAACCAATCCAGACTTGGTCGCCTTCTGCTGCAAAGACTTTTGGTGATTTTTTCGCAATTTTTTACCAATAGGAGGTAGGTCTTTTTCTCCATCTCGTGCTTTTTAAAATTTTGGCAGTCTCTCTCATCTCATCCGTCCAGAAGCTTGGATCTGTGGAAACTGCACACAAGATTCCCTCCCAAGGAAGCCATCTTAGACTGGAAATCAGATCGCCAATCCATCTGTGGGCCCCACATTGTCATCCAGACTCAACCTGGGGGTCGCCTGAAGGGATTTTTTGTTCCCTGTGGTCCTCTGTTCATCTCAGACTGCAAAATAACATTGCTGCTTGCTGTTGCTGATCAACATATGCTTGTTTTTTTACCTTCTTCTTGCTGTTTGTTGCATCTACACTGCCTACTGTTGATATTCTTTGTTTGGTAACTGTGTTTCTACTTGCTGATTACTGGAAATACATTCATCTGATCTCATGGATAAAACTGAGAAATCAGACACTTCTCTTGTTCGATTTAGTGGGAAAAACTATGCGTCTTGGGCATTTCAATTCCAGTTATATCTTCAAGGAAAAGAACTTTGGGCCCATATTGATGGATCTGAACCGATCCCTGCTGAGGATGCCAAGAAGATTCTGTCTTGGAATTCTAAAGATGCAAAAATAAAATCTTGGATTCTTTCCTCTGTAGAACCAAAATTTATTTTGTATCTCAGACCATGCAAAACCTCAAAAGAAATGTGGGAATATCTGAAAAGGTATATTACCAAAATCATGCTGCTCGCCAATTTCAACTGGAATTAGAAATTGCAAATTACACTCAAGGGACACTTTCCATCCAGGATTACTACTCGGGATTTCTAACACTTAGGTCGGAATATGATGAAATCAAGTTTGCTACTGTGTCTGAAGCACTCCTACCCGAATTACTCTCTTTACAACAGAACAGCCATCGGGACCAATTGCTCATGAAACTTCGACCTGATTATGAAACAGTTAGATCAAACTTGATGACCCGAGCCTCTCTCCCAAACTTGGATGACTGTCTTCAAGAGCTTCTACAGGAAGAACAACGCCTTGATACCAAACTTGCTCTTGAACAATAGAGCTCCACTAAAGCTCCGCTTGCCTATGCTGCTATAACCAGACCACCTCCTCGAGACATCAGTAAAATACAGTGTTATAACTGTCAAAAATATGGCCATTATGCAAATCAATGCAAGCTAAAAGTCTGTAAATATTATAAGGCCATTGGTCACGTTCTTCAAGAGTGTCAGAAGAAGGCTCGCAATTCTGCTTCTCACACCTATGGGCAGTCAGCTCCAAGTGCTTACACGGTTGCCACCCCACAATATGCATCTTCTGAATTCAGCGGTTCCCTGCCGTTTGATTCTCCATCATAGCCTAGTTCCTCATCACAATCATTGTCACCAGCTCCTCTTACCCCGGATATGGTAAATCAAATGATTATCAATGCCCTGTCATCTATGAACATTTCAGGTACTGGTTCATCCCTTTCTAATACATGGTATTTAGATTCAGGGGCTAGTAATCACATGACCTCCTCACCCACAAAATTACATCATGCTGTTCCCTACACTGGCACTCTTACTATTCAAGCTGCTCATGGGGACCACCTTCCCATCATCTATGTAGATGATGCCCCTGGCCCTTTACCATTAACTAATGTCTTTGTGTCCCCTCATCTTGCTACCAATTTAGTTTCTGTGGGTCAATTAGTTGAGAGTAATTACAATGTCTCATTTTCTTCTTCTGGTTGTGTTGTGCAGGACCAGGAGTCGGGGGCAGTGATCGCGAGGGGACCTAAACGTGGCAGATTTTTTACTCTACTAGTGTCTCCATTTATTAAGAATAAACCTTTGCATCAGTTATTTTGTTTTACTTCAGAATAATTCTCGGTTGTGGCGTAATAGACTTGATCATCCGAATGCTGCTACGTTATCTACTTTGTTTCAAATTGGATTATTAAATAAACCTATTGATTCTGTTTCATTTGAGTGTGATGCTTGTAAATTAGGAAAAAGTAAAACTTTACCTTTTTCTCACTCTACAACTCGGAGTAATAAATCTTTTGACTTAATCCACAGTGATGTTTGGGGCATTGCTCCGACCATTTCTCATGGTCATTTCAAATACTTTGTTACATTTATTGATGATCACAGCAAGTTTACTTGGATTTATTTGTTACATTCTAAATCTAATGTTCTTAATGCATTTAAAATTTTTGTTAGCTATGTTAAAACCCAATTTTCCAAATGCATTAAAACTTTGCGATCAAATTCAGGGGAAGTATGTCTCCACTAATTTTCAATCTTTCCTAACAGCTAAAGGAATTATATCTCAACGTACCTGTCCATATACTCCACAACAAAATGGAGTCGCAGAACGGAAAAATAGGCACCTCCTTGATATAACAACACTTCTAATTATATCATCTGTTCCTCGTCGTTTTTGGACTGAATCTCTCACCACTGCAGTGCATCTCATAAACCGTCTTCCATCACCTACAATTGCTTAATTAACACCACATTTTAAACTTTTTGGTCACCATCCATCGTTTAATCATTTACAGACCTTCGGGTATGTTTGCTTAGTTCATCTGCCTCCCACAGAGTGCACAAAATTAATGGCCCAATCTAGCAGGTGTGTTTTTTTAGGATAATTAACTAACCAAAAGGGTTGTGTTTTCTATGATCCAACGGCCCGTCGCATCAGGATCTCTCATAATGTTATTTTCTTTGAAAATCAATATTTCTTCCAAACCCACTTAGATTGTCCTTCTCCATCTTCCTCAGCTTTATTGCCTGGTTTTTCAAATGAAACAACTGTTACTAGGTTTAATCCTAATTATGTGTATCATAAAAGGGAAAGAACTGCCACTGCAAATGACCACCCTCTTAATCCTCCTCCGGCGAATGGTCCCATATCTACTGGTACCTTACGTTGCTCCTCCAAAATTTCTCACCCTCCTAAGAGGTATGGATTTACCCATACTTCCTTGATGACAACACTATCATTTGTTTCTATCCCAAGTTCTTATTTGCAGGATGTGCAACATGACTATTGGAACCAAGCCATGAAAGAAGAATTAGAAGCCTTGACCCAAAATCACACCAGGGATATTGTGGAATGTCCTTCTTCAGTAAAACTCATCGGGTGCAAATGGATCTACTCGATCAAACTTAAATCTAATGGCTCTTTGGAAAGACACAAAGCTAGACTTGTGGGACTTGGCAAACGACAAGAGTATGGCATTGACTATGAGGAGACATTTGCGCCAGTTGCAAAAATGACAACTGTTCAGTTGCTTCTCGCCATTACTGCTTTCCAATCTTGACCATTATACCAAATGGATGTCAAGAATGCTTTTCTCCATGGAAATTTGAAAAAGGAGGTCTATATGCGGATACCACAAGGAGTCACCTCTCCGACTAAGAAGTCTGTATGTCACTTACGAAGATCTCTTTATGGTCTCAAGTAAGCTCCTCAAGCGTGGTTCGAAACACTCAAAGATCGTTTAGGCATGATTGGCTTTACTCAAAGTCCTTACAATCCATCTCTTTTTTTGTGAAACACATCTACTGGTGTTACTATTCTCCTCGTGTATGTTGATGATATTATTATCACCGGCACTGATGATGGTATGATAAAATCCCTCCAAGCCTCTCTCCGCGATTCTTTCCATAAGAAGGATTTGCGTCCTCTGCATTATTTTTTGGGCTTAGAGGTGCATCAGTCTTCCAAAGGCCTGTTTATAAATCAACACAAATATGCAATAGATCTTATTGAGCTTGCTGATCTCCATGAATCTTCCCCAATTGAAAAGCTACTAAAAGTTAATCTTAAGTTGAGTAAAGATGATGGCGATCTTCTTCTTGATCCACATACATACCGGAAACTCATTGGCAGTCTTGTCTATCTCACCATCACTAGGCCTGACATATCTTATGCTGTCAGTCTTGCAGCCAATTCATGACATCCTCGACACCATCTAACGGTCGTGAAGCGAATTATCTGCTATTTATTGGGTATTGTCGCTCGTGGTTTATATTATCCAAAGGATAATCGTCTACTTCTGACCGCTTATGCAGATGCTGACTAGGCAGGCTGTCCGGATACCAAACGGTCCACCACTGGTTGGTGCATGCACCTCGGCAATTCTCTCATTTCTTGGAAATGAAAGAAACAAGAATGGGTTTCCAAATCATCCATAGAGGCTGAATATCGGGCCATGTCCTCTGCTTGTTCTGAAATCCTATGGCTTCGAGGACTTCTTTCGGAAGTCGGGTTTGCATAGACCTCTCCCACTTCATTGAATGCAGATAATACTGGGGCAATCAGAATCACTGAAACTCCTGTTCTTCATGAACGCACAAAACATATAGAAGTTGACTGCCACTTTATTCGAGATGAATATAAGCATAATGTTATCAGTCTACCTCATGTCCCTACCGAGTTTCAGTTTACAGATATCTTCACTAAGTGACTTTCTCAGCTTCGACATCAATTTCTTGTCTCCAATTGCTGCTTTATGACTCTCCCGCATCAATTTGGGGGGGGGTGGGGGGTGTCCATCCAGGCCTTGTCAATCCAGACCTCCAAGCCCAGTCTCGCAGGCCCATTTAGGTCCACTCAATGTACATACCTTAGTTGCTAGCTACAATTGTGGATCTAGATTGTATTGCCTTAATAAGGCATGATTAGAATTTAATTAGGGCATTCAGCCCCTATATAAAGAAGTCACTGTTGACCCTTAAGGGATACGACATTCATCTCTCTCGCAATGACAATGATCAAAATGAAGAATTGAAAGTGAGTCCACTTCAACAGGGGTTGAGATTGATGTGGTTGTATCTGACCTGGATGATGATGTGGCCTTCCAACTCATGTAAGGAAGATGCTAATAAAAGGAGGCCAAAAAAAGAAGTCAAAAGGCCATCCAAATTTCTTATTTAACTCCAAGTAGATTCTATTTGATTGCCTTTTGTAATGAGAAGTCAAAAGGCAATTCAAATTTATGAGAATAACTCAAACACGTATTCTCCCTTCGAATCTGAGCATCGAATTTTAATGGATTTACAAAATTGAGTTTGAACAAGATGATAAAAGTTCTTGAACATGGTAAAAACTCAGATTTCAATCGAAGAAAATATATTCATGTAAAATGAGTACAATCAATTGATCATCGATAAAAGTCCCATAATGGTTATATCCCACTCTACTCTAACAGTTAGTTGTAACTGCCAATCCCAAGCCTTGATAAAGGAAGAGGGTTGAGCCAGGTAAGTTGACAACCGGTGTAAAACTTTTGTCACAACTACAGCATGAATTCCAAGACACCTACATGGCTAAACAGAATTCATGTAGCTGACCCCAACATAGTTGGGACCAGTATTTGATGATGATGATTTTAGGTGGAGAAGATTCCACTTCAAATGCACATGGAAGGTTTTACAAAGCAAACAAGGAAAAGTAGCCCTAAAAGATGTAATATTACATATAGTGGGTAGACGATACAATTTACGCTTGCTAATCACCACCAAAGGTACTGTTGGAGATATAATATGTACATATATTTGCATTGTATTTAAACAAGGTGGCTTTTGTGTTCTTCGCTGTCACTATACCATATGGCATGGTATTTTCCCCCTTCTCTAGGTGATATGCTCTCCAGTAGGAAGGAGGTCCATTTCAGAAATGAGGCAAGACTATGGAAAGTAGGTCAAGTTGCCATTTTGTGCTGAAGATGGAGACAAATAATATGATTTTTTGTCGGAGGAAAAAAAAACAAAAAAAAAAAAGGAAAGGAAAGGTTGACATGGGACCCGATGCAGTATAAAAAAGACGATGTTTCAAAAAGGATGACAGTAAGAGAAGAATTTTAAGACGTTAAATAATTTCTCAAGAATTTTCAAACGTGCTTGCTTTAGCAGGAGGAATAAGTTTAAGAGTGGATGTTCCTTGGCAACCACCCCCATTGGGTTTTTTTCTAATGTTAATGGACTAAGGAGTATCAAGAAGAAAGCCAACGCAAGCAATAGCAGTGGCATCCCACATGACGATAAAGGACAATTCGGATGGTATTTTCACAGCCAGTGGGTGTAAACAGTCCAAGGAGGCAGAAGTTTTAACAATTCGGGAAGCCTCGCAGATTTTTTGCGGTTGTCAACATTTAAATTATTCTTAACAAGATTTGAGACCTGTCAGCCAGTGGAATTCAAGCAAAAAATGTTCTAGTTTTTCATCAGCTAAGATTAAGGGGTAAGATATTGCTTCACGTTGTTATGTTTCCATCTTTCTTAAATAGAACCATTAAATTACTTCTCAGGGTGGTAAAATTTACAAATGGAACCATCTTTTGTCAAAAGATGTATACAAGCAACGCCAACAGTAGCCAAAATTAAAAACACCGTTGAGAACCTAGCTAAACAAATTGCCTTTCTTCATCGTGACCAATGGTTCAAACTTTGGCTGTGAGAATTGGTCCCATGATAAGTAAAACAGTAAAATGCAGTTTGCTTCATAAAGAGTAACTAGCATATAAATATAAATGTGTGTGTGTGAGAAATTCTCAAAAACACCCATTTGAAAAACTCCCCTTTTTGCTCCCCTATTTTTAAGGCCAACAAGCCCATCTTGAGCCAATCTAGTCCTTTCACACACACCACCCCGCCATAAATTATCACAAGTCCAAATTGGACACTCATCCAACTTTTACTCACTGTTGGATTGAAATCCTAAGAAAATGATGTCTCTAAAACCATTAAACTTTAGGGGCATAGATCAAGGGGTTAGGATCATAGATGAAAATATCTATCGACCGTGGCGGCAGATGCCGTCACGCTATTTTGAAAAAACCAGCAATCACACCGTATCGGCCGCTACAAATGCGTAGCGGCTGATACATGCCACCACGTAGCGGGGGTGTTTATAAACACCCCCCGACGACCCATTTCCTCTCTCTTCTCTTTTTACCTTCTTCACTCACTCCTTGCTGTAAAACCCTTCCATTTGCTGTAAAACCATATTTGAGCACAAGATCCACCAAAACAAACATCAAAACAAGGAAATATTGTTAGTGAGACAAGATCCAAGCATCTTCATCAAGATTCAAGATTCTATTCTAGGTGGTGATCAAGGTATTCCTATTTCCTTCACTAACTCTCTATTCTTTGTCATTTTTAAATTGGTGTTGAATGTTGATTGTTGATCACTTCATAGTTCATTCACTTGATTGAATTTGAATCATGAATGTTGAAGTATTGATATTTGACTGTTCAATATTCACTAATGACTAATGGGTATTGTGTATTGTGTAATGACCTAACTCTTAAGTCTTCTTATTTCTTAATTCTTAATTTCTTATGCTTTTATTTCATGAATTCATGTTCTATTTTTTTTTTTATGAGCTTTCCATTACTTTTTAAGTTAGCATGACTAAGAAACATGAAAGCATGTGAAAAAACTAATCATTACTATTATTTTCTATTTATACAGCGATACAGGACCACATGTATTGAGGGCACCGCTACGCCCCCTTTTCTTACTTACTTTTGCAAAAGAACCACATTTTCTTTCATTTTACAATTTTCAGGATTTTCTAGAATTTTTTCAGATTTTTTTGGCGATTTTTTCAAATCGCCCCGCTACGCCGCTACGTATCGCCCGCTTCGTAGCGGTTTGGCGGCGGGCGTAGCCGCTATTTTCATCCTTGGTTAGGATGAACTAAATTTTAATGGAATTGAAATTTTGCATTTAGGTAGGTCTTATTCAGATCTTTCCATCAAATGGAGCATTCCATGGTTGTCATGCGTCATAGTGGGCCCCACTCGGAGGGGCATTTCAGAGAGAGAGAGAGAGAGAGATACCATCTATCCGGCGGACCAATTCCTTTAGTTTGAAAACAAGCCGTTGAATTCCTGGTTGGGCAAAAGTGTAATGATCTTGCATGCCATCAAGAAATTTTGATAGACACCAATAGCAATCAGCTTCTATGTTAGAGATAGTCAGCGGAGATAGATCTGCAATCGACCAATTCTCCACACTGCCTTCAAGATGCTCAGACAAGAAAACAATTAGAAATGGTGTGACAAGATCATTTATTCCTTGAACATATCCGCTTGCTGGATGACGAATGGCCCTGGAAAAAAAAAATATGAGCATTTATTGCATGAAAATCAGAACCAGACACTGATCTGCAACAGTAAATTAAATCAAATGACTTTGAGTTCTCTAACAAAAGAGCAATTGAAAAGGCAGAACAATACTTTTCATTGTTCTCCATGATTAGCTACATAATAAAACTACGAGCAAAACAACATCGCATGATGTTGACAATCAAGTTAGAAGTCCAGCAGCTATGTTCTTTTGGACTCAACAATATTGTCCGCTTTCGCTCATGGGATTCCAACCTAATCTTGCCGCACGGTTTTCAAAGGCCTCATGTGGGGTTAAGGCCAGGTCACACATATACCAAGGGTCAGGACTAGCATGTCTCCGATGTGGGACTTATGTACCACTACATACCCAGTCCTTTTCCCCGCCCTTTCTCTCTATAGGCGGATGCTCGCCGGACCTAACGCCCTTCTACAAGGGGGCCACTGCGTGACAGGTTCTAGATAACTAGGTTTAGAAAATCATGATTTTGACAATTAGGTTCATAAGGCCAGCAGGGTATGTCTTTTTCCATTAAAAGGAAAAGAAAAGGATGAACAATTTGAAAGCTATATTGTAACATAAGGCCAACAGGGTATGTCTTTTTCTCAGAAATTTTATATGGTGATTAAAAAGTCCCCCTCTACAAGCTCAGCAAAGAATTATATTAAAAATTATAAGGAAACGAGTGATAACTGAGTAGCAAAGGGAGTCTGTGGAGTGTACCTGGGAACTTGTGGTAACAGAGGGTATGGGAATCTAGCTGATGGAAGAAGTCCATTTCTTTTTCCTAATTGCATGTGATTGACAGACCAGTTGAATGGGCAGAGGTCATGGGATCATAACATTAGGGTTCAAAGAGATATAGTTGCTTTGGTTAATTGAAACCAAAAGGTGTTGTGGGCATCAAAAGTGTCTTAAAGAGGAGTACGGAGCTGGTGCTCTGCTTCTGCATGCTGAAAATTAAACAAAATACAGGTAGGGGATCAAAGGGTGATGCATGGTTGAGATGGTGGCTAATTGAAGGGTGGTGAAGATGACAAAGAAGTTCTGGTAGAGTTAAAAATTCATTGGAAACTACATTTGTGAGATGTACATCACCTATTGTCATTTGCCAGAAAATATCATTTGTTGGATGAAAAGAAGATCGAAAGTGGATTTATCTGTCATCGTAAGGTAAACTAACTTAACTCCATCTTCTGGATAACTCCTCCCGTCATCCGTCTTTGGCGGAGCCTAAAGCCATCAGAAATGGGTAGCCCTTTCTCAGATGATAATCTTAGATGATAATCTTAGTTGAAACTAACTTCTAGAGTCCCTCTCCATGAGTGATCGAAATCTCTTTTTTGAACTTGGATTCTTGTTTAAGGGCAGAAGTGGACATAGAATTATAGATCCTCATTCTATCAGCAGAAAGATCATTGAGTATGCTCATCTTGCATCCTCTGAGCCCTCATAACTTCCAAAAACTCCTCTAAAGGAGGTGTGCTTACTTAAGAGTGAAGTCAAATAATAGGTCCCAATGAAACAGCAGACCAGGACCTGCATAATTGCATGGCGAGGGCTTCCTTCCTAGCATTTCCCTTTGCGAACCCCAGTGAGAAGAATGTCAGCATTCCCAGTACCAGAGAAGCTCCCTGATCTGCCCAACCTGGCTAAAAGATCTTAATATTCAGCCGGATGATGAGAACATGCCGAGGAATGATGAGATTCTGTACTTGAATGCTTGAATGGATAAGGTTTTTAGTTTGGATGGAGGCATTAAGTTGGTGTGTTGTGCCGCCCTGCCCTTGCAAAGGTGTAATTGAGATTAGATAATTTTGAACATGTTCATAGTTTTGCAGCTTTGTAGTGGGCCGACGGCCGAGGACTCTCAGCTTGGTCCTCATCAGTTGAGTACTAGATACATGAGGATCTCCAATTATTCAGAAAAGGATTAGTTATTTTTAACGATAGCAACACCCATATTACTGGAGATTTAAAGATTGTTGTGAGATGTGGTTGTGACTTGTGATGGAGAAGGTGGCACTTGGTATGCATAGGAGGAAGATCTCCAACATAGGTAGGGTCGGGATCAGTGACACACAACAAAAGGTTCTTCCATGGAGAATCAGATTGAGTCTCCTACAGTAAAGGAGCAGGCTAGATGTTGAGATCTGGTCACTGTTTGTTCACCAGTACTTCAGTATTTCTAGAGGAGTTGGTGCCGCTTTCTACAGTTCATTTCAACCCAATGATCATTTCTGATGGTTAAATCAGGTTAGCAATGAGATTTCAAAAAAAAAAAAAAAAAAATCAGGTTAGCAATAAGGAGTGTGAAGCTTGAGATAGGGATGATCTTGATCCAATTCTTGACGCTCATAGTGACAAATATATGCTGATATAAGTCTTTTCCTTGGAATACAAGCACTACAAAAATGCCCCTATCCAAAAGGGGGCATTTCTGCCCTTAACAAGCAAGAATCCATCCATCCCACGTACTTTTATTTACTCACCGTCTTAGGAGAATGTGTAGAGAGAGAGAGGGAGATATATTACTCTCTGTCTTAGGAGAATGTGTAGAGAAAGAGAGAGGGAATATGATTAAATAAAACATGTTCAATCATATCACGGTATAAAATAGGAGATTCAAAAATGAAAAACAAAAGGACCTTTCTTTGGACGTGCATATGATAGCGCATTGAATTAGATTTGCATTATTTCTAATTTGATACCAAATCAACCATTAATTAGATTCCATCACAAAATAAAAGGGCCCCATTGAGGAGAAAAAATAGATACGCTTTTTTAGGAGAATAAGAATTCTGATCATAATTGATGAACAAAATATTGGCAAAGAAGTAGGTATAACTTTCAGAAATAATGACAATGGTATGCAGTTTTTTATATCAGGATTTGGGGATAAAGATTGTGTTGGCATAATTGTTGGTGGTGATCGATCAAAAATCAAAGGGGGAAAGCAGAAGCAAGAGTTTCAAAAACTAATGTAGTTCAATTAATTATGACCACCCTACAGGTACAAAGGAGAGAGTTATGTTTTATAATGCGTGAATAGTTGGCGGTCCTTTTAAATGTTTGGGGTTATTATGGCCTCTGGGTGCAGTTGATCATTCATTCTTAGGGGGTGTCTTTACTCTGGGTGGGTGTTTTGTTGGATGGCCTCGAGTTGGTCAGCTTATGTAATATCTAATATGGCTGTTTCAGGAATCAAAAAAGCTTACAGTTTCCATTTAAATATAAAAATGGGGAAAAAACCAGCAATGGCCATGGGGTTAATCATAGACTGCACCAGACCCCCAGCATCTACCTAGCTAGCCAATACTGGTCATCTTATGGAAATTGACATTTACAAGCAACCACTGGGACATTTATTGCAAATCCGCGTTCCACTGAAGAGGGGCAGGGGACGGGGGGGCTCTATATGAATAATTTCAATACACAAAAGGTCCTTCCCACAATTTTGTTGGGCTGGCCAAATGCTCAATTGAGCACTGTGCATTTCCTTGTCTTTCTATATTATTAAATAAACAAAACTTAATGAATCACATTTTCAGAAGGAATCTTAGAGTAGAATTCAAAAACCATAGATATTTACCATATTAGTAACAAAAACAAGTATGAGATCTGACCATGTATAAAGGATGCGTTCCAAAGATTTCTGAACTTCCACTTGCTGAAAGAAAGTGACATCAGGTACAGTCCTTGGACAATCGACAGCAATCTGAGCAACAAATTTGAAGACTTAGAACATCCATTAAAATATCGAATGATATAACATAAAAAATAAAAAAAAAAATCAACAGCCATTCAATCAGCTCTGTAAATTCACCTGGCGGAGCATGTTGATCTCGTCATCTGAGCGTTCAGTATCAGGAATATCATAATATTGAGAAACACAGTCAACGTATTCAAGTCGCTTTCTCTTCAGAACACCCTCCCTTCTATCTGAATTAGGTGGTGCATATCCCTGTTGTCAGCTCATGTTTAAAATTCAAACAAGCAACAACATGTTTGATAGTAGATGAATGAAATATATGCATAAAATTGACTACAAACTATAAAAAGAGGATGTTTCTCTAGTCATTTGTTCATGTCTAGCCTTATTAAACTTAATCATCACAAACTATAAAAGATGCAATGCCAATAAGGAGGAAAAATAAAATGGTGCATCTAAATACAATAAGACCAGATCTAAAGAGCTACAAAGCAACAATTTTGCATCTAGTGCTTTGAGATGTAGACCAAATTTCAATCTAAATGGGTTTTTTTTTTTTTTTGCATGCGGCATGGACATGCTAATCGATTCTTCCGTGCACTTTAGACAGCAATAGATCAGAAATTATATTAGGTGGTACAGTTTTTTTCAAGATTTATATTTTTTCCCTTAAAATTATTATCGATGATTGAAAGAGAAAAACATGACTACACCTACTATGCTTTCTGATTCCTATCTTGCCAAACACAATGGAACTGATAACCATCTGTCTAACAAATTACTCAAACTGATTACAGTTTCAGTCACATCTAAATGAACCCTAGATATGAAGCTAATATTTCAAAAATGAAATGATTTCATGTTATAATTACTTAAGCTATCACTAAGGCCTCACCATATAATAATTGCATGAGCTATTACTAAGGCATCAGTCCTCACTTCCATACCAGAGGCGCAGCTCCAGCCAACCGGCAAGAAACTCCAGCCGATGCTGATATCACTAGGCCTACAGTGAATCAAAATAGGAACTTGGACGCAGCTGCTTTCCAGAGGAATGCAGTGGGAAGGAAGTATGTTCTGGAGAACATTAAGGAGATCAGACAAAATCTATGGCTCCAACCTTTTTCAAAAAAAAAAAAAAAAACGATGCCTCCAACGTGCCGGCACTAGTACAGCAAAATTGCATGCTTTGTTCTGATGAGCTGGTCGGATAGCAGATATTTTCACTCCTAAAAAGTGCCTGTGGAGGTCCAAAGCTTTGAGATGGTCCAGGGATGTCATGAGGCAGTAGTATTTAGGCACAGCCTGCCCCACTTGGTCCTAAGAAGGTAAAGAAAACAAGCAATAGGAGTTGCAAGAAGGTTCATGAGAAAAGGCCGTTGGTCAGAAGAGATGCTTAGAGACAAGAAGGAGCGGCCAGTAGAAGAAGACATCCAGCTTTATGGAGGAAGATCTGGAGTTGGATCTTTAGCATTCATGATGGGCAGGCAACTGCCCACGTTGGCAATTGGATCCCGAGTCATTGAAGCCTGAGCTTTTGTGCAGCCGTGTTAGCCCCTGAATGGGGAAGAAGCTACTCTCAGCCAGGTGGAGAACTGGTTGTACAAGATCCAGGGGAAGATTCCAGTGGGTATTCATCGTTTCGACTGCAATCAGGTGTGGATTAGGCTTCTCACATAGGAAGAAGTGGAAGAAGTAATTGTTGCTGTTAGAGGGAAAGATCAATCCCCTTACTACTTAATAGATTGATGGATGGAGGTCTTGGCAGCATTTGTTCTAGACTGGATGGTAAGGGTATTTGAAGTTCCCCTCCATTGCTGGTGAGGGTATTTGGAGTTCCTCCACTGTTGAAGTAGACCCAAAAATAGGTAATCGGGCACAAATGAAATTCAGGAGGATCAAGGCCCTCATTATGTGACTATGGGTCAAACTGAAACAAAATACTTTATCTTGGTACGTCTAATCCATTGGACATAAATCCAATTTTCGAATTCCTTACAATTTTGTATTTGTTTCCCATTCCTGGTAGTATCAAGATGCCGCACTAGGGACTGTTAAGGTTGTCATCTGTTGCAAATTGATTGGATGCATTCATTGTTTTCCAAAGCTTGATCTCTCCTGGGCTCACATCTTCTAAACTTAAAAATCTTCATGCATGATTTGATCTTTTTCATCCTAGGTTCAAAAAGGAATTTCAAAATTTTCATGCATAAACATGTTTTGAATCATATTTTGAGACTCAATTTAAAAAATGCTACACATATTTCAAAACATAATTTCCATGGCCAAAATTCCCTCTTAGGAAATCATTTTCTTAACTTTGAAACCTAGGAATTTTCAGTTAACCGACCTTCACGTCAGTCACCCCTCAGTCAGAATAGCTAGAAGTCAAAAAATGTTCATTTCTGCAGTTTGGTGACCTGTCGGTTAACCGACATCCAGTTCGGTAACCAACAGGTAATTGAATTTGAAAATCTGCATTTTGACTGTGATCAAACTAGCCGTTGGATATCACCGTTGGAAGTTCGGTTAACCGAACTGTTGGTGGGTTAGCCAAAAATATAGCCGTTGGACCACTTTTTCCTATAAAATCCAGCTCTCTCCTTGGGATTTGTGCCTGAACTTTTAAGTCTTTTGAGGACCAAGGATGGAGAATCAAATAAGCTAGGCTAGAGAAGGTCTTGGAGGGCTATAATCCATGGTTTTCAACCTTTGATTCTTCACAAATGGGTTTGCCCCTTTTCTCAAATTAATTCATGCTATGTTTTAAACCTTTGTTTTATTCAATAGCATGATTTAAATATGATTTAAATAAATGTTTCAATTGATTAAATGTTTTTTTTCATAACATGATTAGTACTTTAAAAATGCCTAGCATTATGACTTCAACATTTAGCTTGTTTTACACATGTTTTAGTCTTTCAACATCAAGTTTGTTTACCATTTCAAGCATGTGTTCTTCATTTAATACCTCTATCTCACATTTATGGTTTACATCTTTGTATCATTTGTGAGCAATTAATTTAAAAAAGAGTTAGAGGGTTTCACGCATATGCATTGAATGACGATCTTGGTTATCTTCTTTGTGTGTATGCAATGAATGTTGACAATTTGATGATCACACAACTTAGAAAACAAGAGTTTGAATACCAAACTGAGAATGTATTCGTGTCCCTTATTGGAGAGCACTCATCAATATATATAGGTATTACATGCCTTATTCAAGGCTCAAAGTTAAGGAAACTAACCAATTAAGTTACTTGCTATTCTAAGATAAGGAAACTAACTAATTAAAGAATATATACAGTTGTATTACAATTGAACCCAATCATTCCACGAGTGATATATGAGTTGGATCTTCTCATGGGCCTTGGGCCTTGGGCTTTATTAACACCCCCCCTCAAATTGATGCGGGAGAATCAACATGCATCAATTTGCCAACCAAGAACTGATGACGCGGGCGTGGTAGGCCTTTAGTAAGAATATCAGCAAGCTGAAGCTCAGTGGAGACATGCGGAAGACTAATGACACCACGCTTAAGTTCATCACGTATGAAGTGACAATCAACCTCGATGTGCTTAGTGCGTTCATGAAAAATTGGATTTTCAGTAATCTGAATAGCACTTGTATTTCCGCATAGAGTGGGGTAGCACATTCCGGTGGGAACCCAATGTCGGAAAGGAGTCCGCGAAGCCAAAGAATTTCAGAGCATGCAACAGACATGGCACGGTACTCAGCTTCGGTAGAAGATTTTGAAACATTTTCGTGTTTCTTGCATTTCCAGGAAATCAGGCTGTCACCCAAAAACATGCACCATCCAGTGGTAGATCTGCGAGTATCCGGACACCCAGCCCAATCAGCATCGGAATAAGCGCGGAGAGATAGAGGATTGTTAAAGGGAAAAAACAACCCGCGAGTAGGTGTGCGAATAAGGTACCGAATGATGCGGCGAACAGCAGCCAGATGAAGATGACGAGGAGCAATCAGGAACTGACTCATGAGGTTGACCGCACAGGAGATATCAGGGCGAGTGATCACAAGGTAGATCAAGCTACCAACTAACTGGCGATATGTGATAGGATCGGGAAGAAGGTCACCCGCCTCTTTACTGAGTTTGACATTCAGTTCTACTGGTGTATCGACTGGAGCGGAAGCAGTAAGGCCAGCCAAGTCAATGAGGTCAACCGTGTATTTGTGCTGAGTATGAACGATGCCTTTAGGCGATTGATGAACTTCAAGACCAAGGAAATAGTGTAAGGGGCCGAGATCCTTCATGTGAAATGTCTTATTAAGAGAAGCTTGGAGTTCCTGAATCATATGTGCATTGGGACCAGTAATCACAATGTCATCTACGTAGACCAGTAGCACAGTAATCCCGGACGGAGCACGATGTAAGAACATAGAAGGATCATATTGGCTTGGATGAAAATCCAATTGGAGAAGAGCATGTTGAAATTTCTCAAACCAGGCGCGAGGGGCTTGCTTCATACCATAGAGGGAGCGACAAAGTTTCGCAACCATACCCTTCCCAGATGAGTATCCCTGAGGCAAACGCATGTAAACGTTTTCTTTGAGATCGCCATGAAGAAACGCATTTTTGACATCCATCTGATATAAAGGCCAAGACTGAGATGCAGCAACAGCAAGAATAAGCCGAACCGTGGTCATTTTAGCGACGGGAGCAAAAGTTTCATCATAATCGATGCCATATTCCTGCCGATTTCCAAGGGCGACGAAACGGGCCTTATATCGATCCAATATGCCATCTGATTTTAATTTGAGAGAAAAAATCCACTTACAGCCAATAGGTTTGACACCCATAGGAGCTTGGACAACATCCCAAGTGTGATTCTGTTCTAAAGCCTCCAATTCCTCTTGCATAGCCTGGTTCCAACATTGATGCTGCACAGCTTGAGAATAGGATTGCGGGATAGAAGAGGATGACAAAGTGGCCATTAAGGAAGTATGAGAGAACCCATAGCGGTCTGGCGGGACTGAAATGCGAGAGGAGCAACGCAATGAAGGAGGGTCGGAAGGACCAAGTTCCGGAGGCGGACCCGATGTCGGAGGAAGATCAAGAGGGGGAGTACCTGTAGGCGCATCTATGCTCCGTCTGTGATACACAAAGTCAGGATTAAAGCGAACAAAAGATTTAGATTCAGAAAAACCAGGTAAGGAAACCAATGAGGGGTCCGGAGGATCAAGGTGTTGGTGAAAAAAATACTTGTTGTCAAAAAACACCACATTCCTAGAGGTACGGATGCGACGAATGGTGGGATCATAACAAAGGAATCCTTTCTGGAAGGGAGCATATCCTAAAAAGGCACACTTAGCTGATTGAGCTGTCAGTTTGGTCCTTTCTGAATGAGGCAAATGCACAAAGCAAATGGACCCAAAAACATGAAGGTCATCATAGGATGGAGATGTCTTGTACAACCGGTATTATGGGCTCTGATTGTCAATAGAGGGTGAGGGCACGCGATTGATAAGATGAGCTGCAGTAGCCAGTGCCTCAACCCAAAACCGGGTAGGAACCGAGGATTCAAACAGAAGAGAACGAGTGACATCAAAGAGATGTCTATTCTTCCGTTCATCGACTCCATTCTGCTGTGGAGTATAAGGACAAGTTCTTTGAGAAATAATGCCTTTGGTTTGCAAAAACTTTTGAAAATCAGAGGACACATATTCCCCGCCTGAATCAGATCGCAGGATTTTAATGCAGGTGCAAAATTGAGTCTCAACATAAGCCAAAAAAAATTTAAAAACAGTAAAAATATCAGATTTGGAATGGAGAAAGTAACCCCATGTGAACCGACTAAAATCATCAATAAAAATCACAAAATATTTATAGTGAGCGTGAGAAAGAGCTGGAGCAATTCCCCAGACATCGCTATTAATCAAATCAAAACATTTAGTGCTGTGAGAAGTGGAAATAGGAAAAGGAAGAGTTTTACTCTTTCCCAGTTTACAAGTAGCACAATCAAAAGGCACACAAGAAGATAAACCAGGAGTCTTATTTAATAAACCAGAATTGAACATAATGAATAGAACTTTGGAATTAGGATGGCCAAGTTTATTATGCCACAATTGGCAGTTATCTGTAATATAAAAACAAAAGACAGCTTTGTCAAATATATTCCTAGAAAGCTTATTAAAATCCAGTGGAAACAAGCGTCCACACTTAGGCCCCCTCGCGATCTCCTTCTCGGACATTTGGTCCTGCACAACACAACCAGAAGAAGAGAAAGAGATGTTACAGTTATTTTCAATAAGTTGTCCAACAGACAATAGGTTTGAAGATAAAGTGGGACAAAGGTAAACATTGTTTAAAGGAAGAGGACCAGTGATATCGCCGAGGGCAGTAATGGGTACGTCACCTCCGTTAGCAGTTTGGATATGAAGATTGCCATTGTATTTTGTCATATTGGAGAGTGAGGAATGGGAATTCGTCATATGATTAGACGCCCCGGAATCAAGGAACCAAGTAGAAGAGGGAGAGGACGTACCTGAGAAACCAAAAGCAGAAAAGGCATTGAGAATCATTTGTTCAACTAGCTCAGGAGTTAGAGAGGATGAGGGCCCAGGCTGTGAGGATGTAGATGTTGGAGCCGGCATAACTGAAGAGGCAACATAAGCATGTGGAGTCTGAGACTGTGGAGTCTGTGTGGACGGACAAGGTGGGCGGCGGCGACATTCAGAGATGATATGTCCCGACTTTTTACAGTAACTGCAGACTTTCTGTTTGCATTGAGATGCAATATGCCTAAATTTCTGACAGCTGTAGCACTGTGTTCTGCTCAAGTCTCGAGGCGGAGGCTGAGAAGCTTTATTGGCTGAGAATGCGACTGAATAGGTCTCAGTCTTTTGTTGAGCCAAATGTGCCGAGGTGGCCATGCGCTGTTCCTCGCGTAAGAGTTCATTCAAGCAGACAGCCAAGAAAGGTAGAGGCGTCCGATTCATCAGGGCAGATCAGACACTTTCATATTCATTCCGTAATTTCATGAAAAATTGATCCCGCTGACTAGAGGCCCGAAGATCGTGGATGACGATCAAAACATTGGCAGCCACACCTGCATACTTAATACTATCGTATTCTGACCAGAGGGTCCGGAATCCCGAATAGTAGTCCTGGATCGATAAGGTCCCTTGTGCATATTCAGCAATCGCACATTCAAGATGAAACTGACGGGCTGAGTTATCTTGATGGTATACTTGCTGCAGATATCCCCACATGTCTTTAGAAGTGGGGTAGGGTTTGAGGTTCATTATCAGATGTGGCTCAACAGAGCCAAGGATCCATGATTTTATTTTGGCATCTTTGGTATGCCAAGTGGATATCTTCTTCTCATCATCAGTGGGTGTAGGGTCAGATCCAGAAATATAGCCCAACAATTCCTTAGCCTCAAGGTAGATTCGGAATTGGAAAGACCAAGCGGGGTAATTTTTTCCCGTGAATCTGATCAAGGTAACCTTAGATTTGTCCATTTAAAATTGATATTGGCCAAAAGAACGGAGCAAGGCAGCAAACAACAGCAAACAAAGAAGAAAACAACAGCAAAGAGAACAGGAATAAAAACGTCCTTGATTTCAGGGGAAGAGTAGCACGTGGGCCCCACTAAGTGATCTCTAGACAAATCAAAGACAGGGGATGGAAGGGTAGTCAAATTTCACAACTGCTGAAAGAGGTCTCACTCAAAACGGATCAAAATCCACAATTTTGAACGGCTGAGATGAAATCAGTTGGACAAAACTGAAATACCAAAAGAGATGGTAGATGGCCTACCTCTGATGATCGAAAAATTCTGAAAAAATGTCCAAGAATTCCAGGATGAGTGGTCGACCAGGATGGGAGGCTCTGCTGATACTGCAGTGTTGATCAGAGGTGGGCCCCTGATGACTTGCTCCAAGTTGCTAAGTGAATGGTTCCCAGAACCTAAATCTGTCTTCTGATTTCTCTGCTGAGTCAAACAAACGTCCACAAGGCTCTGAATTAACTGTCGATCAAGATAGAATGATGTATGTGATGAACTTGGGCTGATCTGTGGTGGGCCACAGTGATCAGATTTCAAGATGTAGATGAAAAACTATGTTAACATGCACGAGCAATCAAGGACAGGATGCCAATGACTGTTATCACCAAGATTCAACAAACAAGTCGAAGAAGAAGACTAGAAGAGGAGAGTTTATCAGAGCTCTGATACCATGACAATTTGATGATCACACAACTTAGAAAACAAGAGTTTGAATAGCAAACTGAGAATGTATTCGTGTCCCTTATTGGAGAGCACTCATCAATATATATAGGTATTACATGCCTTATTCAAGGCTCAAAGTTAAGGAAACTAACCAATTAAGTTACTTGCTATTCTAAGATAAGGAAACTAACTAATTAAATAATATATACAGTTGTATTACAATTGAACCCAATCATTCCACGAGTTATATATGAGTTGGATCTTCTCATGGGCCTTGGGCCTTGGGCTTTATTAACAAATGTAACTTTTACTTTCATATCAGCCTATCTAGAGGCATCAACTTGTACTTCAATCTATCTCTCTTAGTGCATTCTTAGGCATATAGTGAGAGAAATATTTCATGGATGTAAAGGTTATTGCTAAGCCTTGAAAAGTATAAAGAGTGAATATAAAGGTTATTGCTTAGCCTTAAAAAGCATAAAGAGTGATGTAAGGTTTGAGTTGAACCATATACCTCATTGAGATAGTGGAAAATCTGGTAAGGGAAACCGGGAGTGGATGTAGGCATGTTGGCCGAACCACTATAAAATCTTGTGTTAAGGTGAATGCTTATGGTTATGATTGATGGTCATGATTTATGTCTATGGTTGATGCTTCTGGTTATTGATTATATGTTTGATGTTTATTTCATATGTTCATGTATTCCTAAGAAACATCACATGTACTCAAAGTAATTGACCGTCACCAAAGCATAATTGGAAATAGTATTTTAAAATTAGGCAAGATTTGAGCTCACCCCATTCACCTCCCCCCTCTAGGGTTCAGATCCCGACCTTCGGGGACATCGAACCCAACATAGTTGGATCTCCATGTGGGCAATCTGATCTCCGGCATGCCAATTTATGTTTCCAATGTTTGTCCGGAATGCCATGTCCCCACGTTTTACATTCAGATGTAAGATGCAATACATGTGACTAAAAATACTGCTTTTGGTTTGCGCTGTTCCCTCTTGGTAATGTTTTTACATTAATACAGTAAATCGATTGCTATCTCCCACAAAAAAAAAAGGTCCGCATATTACAGCAGCATGCAGCGATGCACACATGTATATCATCACAACTAAATATAATGCAAACACAAAAAAGGGACGCATATTCATTATAAACAAAGTGCATTGTCAACGTCTTCTGAAGCATGCAAGGCATGTAAACATGACATTTAGATTTCATGTGACTAGATGTTAACTGGACCTACCAAAAGAAGCTTCCATACAGTTGGACGCAAATATGGTGGAATGCCACTCCAAGCTACCTCACGCAGTGACTCTACAAGACAGAAAAAGAAAATGTAGAGTTGACGGAATTGTAGAAAAAAGGAACTAAACCAATGATATATAGTTACCGAGTGCAGCATCCAAACAAGTAAATAGATATGGTAATAAGATTCTGAATTGAAAATCTGAAAACCCAGATCCTGGAACAGATGGTTAATATACAGCATAATTTGTTTCACCGGTGATGGTAGTAGAGAAGTGAAACTAATGAGATCAGGCACCATGGTTATGTGGTGTCAAAAATTAATACACAACTAAGGCAAGGACAACAAGAATTTTTTTTATCGGTAACTGAATAATTATATTAAAAAGGAATAGAAAATAACAGAGAAAACCATCATCTTACCCAAACAATGTAAAGACAAAAAACAAAGGATTATACCAAAATGAAAAACAAAGAAAAAAACAACAGAGCACTAAAAGACAGCCACCAAATCCGAAAATCCATCAAGTCCTTATTTTGCCGAAGAGTCCGCAAAACCATTCGCCGAAAGCCAAACATATTGAAATCTCACACCAAGGACAACAAGAATTATAGAACCTATGTAAAGCATGCATTAAATGGGTGGCAGAAAAACAAAGATATCTTGCATTTCTCATATGAACTGTAAGGTAGACAGCAACTTGTAGGGCACGTTTGTGTAGAGGCAACTTCCATGGAAAGATGAAATTGCCACATCAGCAAATTCTATGGTTTTTAAATACCTCTAGAAAAGGTTTTCTGAGGAAGTTAGAAATTCATGTTTGGTGCAAAAGGTTTTTCCTCGATGAATTGGTGCTAATGTTGTTTGGTGCAACTACGGATTTCTTTAGTGAAAACTACTAGGTGGGTGGGTGGGTGGGGTTAGGAGGGGAGGGGGAAGAAAAAGGGTGGCTGGGTGGAGTGGGCGTGGGAGTGAGGAAATGGGGGGTCGGAAATGGACTTCTCATACCCCCATAGGAAGTCTATTTCCATGCTTAGGAAGGAAAAAACTGACGTGGCGAAAAAGCAGTTCCGCATAAAACCGCCACACCAAACACATGAAAAAGGAGTTTTCCACAGAAAACCATATCCTTTTCCGCAGAAATGGGCTACACAAGCGTGCCCGTAAGGAATAAAGCAAGTTACACATATACATTGATATGGAACCATATAAACAGAATACTTATGGAACCATTAAACCTACCAGCAGGGGCAGACCCTGGATATTCTCCTTGGCAGGACTTTATGTAAAAAAAATAGAGAGAAAGGGCAAATGTAAAAAAAAAAAAAAAAAAAGCATATTAATTTTTAGAATTTGCAAGGGGTTATTAAGAACTTCGGACTTTTTTCAGTTTTGGGTGGGGGCTTCAACTCCCATAGCCTTGTACTTGGGTCCACCCCTGCCTACCAAAAAAGAAAATCCTAGTCACAGTAAAAACCACTCCCAATATTTCATCATTCTACACTGAAAGAAAGGATTGATCCTATAAGGCAATTAATCCTGTTGTTTTTCTACTGAAGAGAGCTCAAAGATTTGTTAAAATTTCAACTCATATCTATGGTACTTGGATCCTGCAAAAGCAATGGACTAGCCAAGTCGTATACTTGGAAACTCAGATTAAGGTAAGGATAAAGACTACCCCAACTTGAACAATAGATTACTCGGGCTTTGAGCTCTGTACTACTAGTTATTTAGAAATTTCATGTACAAAATGATGCAGGCCCTAGGGCTAGGGCTTGCGTGGAGTGCCAAAGCACTTGTCCATAGACACTTAAACAAGTCTCGCAGAAACGATAACAAGGACACACCTCAATGGGAAAATCCAATTTATGTTAATCAACTCTAAGAACTTCTTCCCTACAATATCATAAAAATAGAAAAACATAACTTACAACCTAAGAAGCCTAATTAAACTAGGAAACTAAAGAAATTAGAAACTTAATCCTAAATACTAGTCACCAAATAAAACTAGTAACTAATAACAATTAATTAAATAAAATAGAAAAAAAATCCCTAAATCTACTTGGGCCAGACACGTGGCATGAGGTCTATTTGCATCATTCTCCCCGGCATGGAAAGAACTCGACCTTGAGTTCAGTAAATGTCCACCTAGGTCAAAGATCAATCTGACGAACTTCTGATTCGTTGGTTGATCTACAACTTCTGCGTACAGCTTCATATATAACTTAGTTTGATGGCCAAATGTTATGTGGATGTGAGATCTAACCCTTAGGCACTTCATGTGTGGAACCTGCACCATCAAATCACAATCTCTGACTGGCCATTGTTCATCTCCAAGTTTCCATTGTTGATCCCCGAAAACAAAATCAATGTGAGAATTAATGTGGGGAATTTCAACAACAAATGTGTCTTCCCTAGCTGCCTGTATATTTTGATCACAATTACCCATAGAAGAAATTTTGGGGCCAAATGTAGTCATGGAATCTCCAGTGTCATGCTCTGGCTTCTCATCCAGCATATCTTCTGCCACTGGTTCCTCAACATGGTCTACTGTTAATTGCGGTGACTTTCCTTCTTGAGGCATAACTTTCCCCATATGAGACTGTTTACGCACACGTTCTAAACAAATTGCACCCCAATATGCCTCATGAATGGACTTGTGGTCATTCATACTCTCCACTATATCTAGTCTCAAGCATCTCAGAAAATTAATTAAATAATGTTCCTCATCATCCTCTAATCCACATATAATCTTGGAGCCTTGAGAATTGGTCAAAGGATTCAAGAATGGACAACTATTCTTGTTACAAGTCAAGAAATTGCCGAAAACAGTTTTTTATTCCTAACATACCATATTCCATATTTAAGTGCATATTTGGATTTGGTGGCTCTTTGAAGTGCATTGTAGAATTTAATGATATGGAATTTCATATCGACTTGAATGCAATAATGGGCTGACCTGATGTCGTAGATTTGCACTGTAACGCCTCACCCTTCACGCAAGCATGATATTGTCCGCTTTGGCCCATGGGCCTCACAGTTTTGCTTCTAATGGGACTCAACCCATCAAAAGGCCTCATGCAAGGTAAGGGTGTAAGCTCTACATATAACCCCATTCACTTTCCTCTCTATACTCGATGTGGGACTCTGGGGCATCTCATTACACCCCCCTTAAGGCTGCACGTCCCTGTGCAGTAGCCTGCCAGCCCTCTTGGCCCGCCCACTTACACTAGACCACGACAGGGGACCCACACTCGAATTAGTCGAGAGTCGGCTCTAATACTATTTGTAACGCCCCACCCTATACGCATGCATGATATTGTCCGCTTTGACCCACGGGCCTCACGGTTTTGTTTCTGATGGGCCTCAATCCATCAAAATGCCTCATGCAAGGTAAGGGTGTAAGCTCTACATATAATTCCATTCACTTTCCTCTCTATAGTCGATGTGGGACTCCGGAGCGTCACATTCCCCCCCCCCCCCCCCACGTCCCTTTGCAGTAGCCTACCATCATGAAGCAAGTGGCCGGATTTGAATTGGAGGATGACAACAAGCTTGTAGACAAGGCTTTTAAAATAGAAGATACTTTGATCCTCACAGAGCAATTAAAAAACAAGAGAAACAATGAAGATAATGTAAATATCAACAAGAGGGAACCACCAAATAAGGGTCAAGGAGGGCAAGATCAACCTCAAAAGAAGCAAAGGACCGAGGGCGACTACAAATTTGTTATTAAGTGTAGTTACTGTGGTAAGAACCATGACGTTAGTGAATGTCGGGAGAAGAGCAGGGCCTGCTTTGGATGTGGTGAAATAGGTCATCTGAGAAGGAACTGCCCCCGAACCACACAACAGACTCCACAACAGCAGCTAGAGCAAAATGCCACAAACAATAACAGCCAGAGGCCTTTGACAATAGGAAGAGTATTTACCTTGAATTCACAAGGCGTAGGAGTAAAAAATGAAGGAACCTCTGTTGCTTGACCTAGGCTCCAACTCACTCATGCATGTGTATCATTGATCTCACCTCTAAGTTACAAGTTCATTTGCACCATCCAAACAAAGATATGCCATGACCCTAGACATAGATATTGTTTAAGAGTTGTGTGAAATCAGATAGAGGAAGATTAATTCCTAGTGCACCATCCCTTCTTGATCTAGATCGTATGTCAAAAATTTGGGGGACCAAATTTCTCTTAGTGGGGGAGGATGTAACACCCCAACATTTGAAAAATAGTATCTCTTGTCACCTAATTAAGTTAAATTTGGAGAACCAAACTCTCTAAGTAGGGAAGAATGTAAGGACCCGATTTTCAGATTTTAAATCTTGGCTGTAGATTTGATAATGAGTGGCAGTCTTGTGAGACCCCACCCTGGATCTCATGCATTAATATTATTATTATTGTTATTGATGTTGTCGTTGAATAAGAATTTGATTCTTTCTTTGAGAATAATTTTGTCAATGATTGGATTATTACTTGATAATTTCCAAGAATTATTATTTATTGAATTATTATCGTTAATAAATATAAATGCCTTTGTTTAAATAAAATTGATCATGCATCGTTGTATTACATTCATGGGGGGAGTTATGTGGGACCCATAGTGTTCCACAACTATGGATTGGGTTTAATTATATCAACATGCATCAATTAAATACTTCTTAGATCATGCGCATGTGATTGCTTGGCCAAGATTAGATCTTGCACCACCATTAAATGCACTAAGTGTGACCATGTTGAACCCTAAGACAAAAAACAGTCAGGTAAGGGCCTGAATATGAGCCAATTCAAATTTAGAAAAGACTCTAAGTTGCATGAGAAACCAATTTAGTAAGGCCTATCGATGATGGGTTATTGGACTAAAAAGTGTGCCCTGACTAGGATTGCCATCTAAGAAAGGAATCCAATAGATTGGGGAAACTAGTTAGCCACATGTAGATCATGAGTATTGTTTGGATAAACATTTCATGCAAATATGATTATTTAATACACATTTAGGATAGACACATCATAAATCGTGCATGAGGCCATTTCGTTGAAAGAATCCAATTGGCTAGTGCCTAACTTCAATGAGGCCCATTAAATCCTATGACATGGGCGGTTTGGTGGTAGGGCATATTCCACTGATAACCATGATTGTTGGACTCTTACTTCAACAAGTAGAGTCCTGACCCTATGTAAATTCCTAGCATGGATAGTATTAGGAAGTAGAGTTTGATCAAATCAAGGGACTGAGTTGCAGTTAGGATTTCTAATTCAAATGGGGATATGGACAGCCAGAACTATAAAGCCATGTTAATCTACTACTGAGCCAGACCTCATGCCTGATTGCACGGCTTAGAGAGAGAGGGGAAGAAGGTGAGAGAGAGTAAGGGGAGTGGGGAGTGGGATCATCCGGGGCGAGCATCATCCCCACCATCTCATCTTCGTCAATTTTGCATCTGGGAAGTGAAGGTAGGTGGATAAATTACACTCATTGAATGCATGTTCTCCAAATTTGTTTGTGTTCCATGAACTCAGGATAGGGATGGTACTTGTTATCTTCTTTCATGTGATATGGTGATCCTAAGATGTTAAAAATAACGTTTAGATTTAGTGTAGGTGTATTGGGTGTGTGATCCCATCAGGTTCATGTAATGGCGCTATAAGCAAATGATCAATGATGGCCAGACTCTACTCACACACGTGTAACCAGTGGTAGATCACAGCAGCCTTGGGATTGATATTTCTTGGAATCAGTAGAGAGGATTTTAAGTGCTCGTGTTTGTTAATATGAATACATTGCAGGGGTTGGGCTTATACTTTTGTTGCATGGGTGATGGTTTTGTTAGCAATTATATGAATTGTAGATTATGACTTGACATCTAACTTTGTTCCACTTGGCCGAAATTGGAATGGGCACTGTGAAGTTGGTACTAGCAGTTGCGCCAAAATTTGCGTGGGCACTTTGAAGTTGGTACTAGCGAGTGCGCCCAAAATTTAAAAGAGCTTTGGGAAATTAACTATGTCTAAGGAATTTGAATGGAAAGTAGATTAATACAAGATTTGCTTAAATTCTTAAATGCACGGGTTGTAATTCCATGCTGGTTGGACATAATCCCGAACTAGTGAATAAAAGTTCTTTATCTTGATTTATCATGATCTTATCACTATTGATGTTGTTCAGCCTTGCATCGATTTGCTGCATGATTGGTAGTAATCCTTTTACTTGGTATTGGTCTTAGAGCAAATTGACGCCCTCACCTTGTTTTGGTTACCTTTGAATTAAAGTGTTTCTTTTGTTTTAAATTCTGTACTTGTTGGTATAATTTATTTTCATTGTCTCTTTTTGTTTGAGAAATAAATGCATGCAAACTAGTGTAACCTATCTACTTACTATATTGGGACTCACCCAATCTGTTTTGGTGGACAGACGAGGAGCTGTAAATGTTGATGATGCGGGAAACAGGATCTGAGTGATTGACCGCGTGAATTAGAGAAGACGGAGTATTAAATAGCCATGCTTAATTAGTCTATTTATTATTTAGGTCCTAGAAATTATTTGAAAACTTGTAGTAGGAGCCTTGGAAGTAAACTCTCTTTTCACATTATTAGCTCGTTGTTTAATGTTAAAGAATATAGTTTATGCTCTGTTTACCATAGAATGATATTTATTATAAAAAAAAAATGGGTGATTTAACCCTACATGAGTTAGGTGGGATCATCGCGCTGTGAGATCTGAGGGTCCCAAGGATCTCGGATTTCGGAACGTGACATGCACTCCATGAAAGCGCAGGCAAAAACAGATCGGAAATCTGAGTTAAGATGACCCATAATCGTGAGAATAAATCTTGCCCTTTAAATCTGGTCAAATCAAAATCTCTGACTGGCTGATATGGTTGTGATGATGCCAAACCTACTGTAGTCTGTTGGGCCTCAAATTGGGTTAGATCCAACTACAAGTGGTTGGAACTGACCTGACTTACCCATATCTAGAAAAGAGGCCCACCAAATAACTCAAGATAGGGATAGACACATGCAAAGAGGGCCTTGTCTTTTTCTCGTTTCTGTCTTGGACTTGTGCAGAAAGAGAATGAAGGAGTCGGCCTGTTGATATTTTGGACTTCAATGAAAAAGGAGATGATGGGGCAGAGAAGACGATGGGCTTTGATGGTGGAGCTACTACCAGCAACGACAACTGCTACAAAGTTGTCGTGCTTCGTGAGTGTGCTAAGGTGTTGATGGTGCTAGCATAGGTGCACAGTATGCTTTTCTGAACTGAGATCTTCTTCTCTTCTTTGATCTCTCTCTTTTTCTTTTTTTTTTTCTCAGTTTAGGTTTCAAAGTAGTAAGGGATTTGCCAGAATGAGAAGTGGGGTCGCAGGTGGAGGCGGGATTGGGACGAGGGGTTTCATATGACGAGATCTGGCTGCGGCTGTTTTCTGGATTGGGGATTGATGCACTCCAGATAGGGATGTAAATGGATACCCGATTCTCCAATTACCTGAAGCTTCCGACCCATTAAGAACTAAGTCTGGGTCCTTATTTAGGCCCCGATAAGTAAATGGATCCAGGTCCACCTTGGTTCGGACCCGTGGACTCGAGACCCGACATATTACCTCAATTTTCGAAAATCTCTCCTAAAAACCATGTTTTTTTAATATCATTCTCTACCTAGACCCGGACCCGAATCCAAACCCGTCTCATATATGGTTTTGGTTCCGATTCCGGAGCCAAGAAATCAGTTCTGAAACGGTTCCGGGTCCACCTTCTCCTTAACAGATCCAGTTCCGGTTGTGGACCTGTTTACAAGGCAAATATGTGACAACAAAAATCCAACCCCTTAAGGATGGCTTGTCTTTCCTCTTCCAAAATATCCAAAAGCTTCCTCTTCATCCTCTCTTCTTTACTTATATAGGTTCCACAAAAATCCTAACCCCTAGAAGGCAAGAAAAGTCTAAAATGCCCCTAACAAATGGGCTACAAAGATGAAAATTAAAAGACTCATGAATGGGCCAGGCCCATACAGTCTGTGCTCTGCATCAGTCTCCCCTTCCTCGAAAGAACTCGACCTCGAGTTCTACAAGTGTCCTCTGCATTGAAAATACAACGTACAAACTTTCTATGTGTTTGTTGATCTTCATAATCTGTATGGGGCCTTGAAGCTTGACACACTTTCTTATTCCAAGTTGGCTGTACGCATTCCTTTCTTTGATGAGCGAACTTTGATTGGATGTGCAATGGAGAGAATAGATGTTTCAGATGTGGAATTTGGATTTTTACATCACAAACTTTGATTATCCGTTCATCCCCAAAGATGTAGTCAATGTTAGGGACTTCAATGGGTAGATCTTCTTGTGAAAGCATAAGATCAATTGATGTGCTTTCTAATGAATAGATGTGTGGTTCTGGAATTGGCATTGCAATAAAATCCGTTGAGTGGTCCATCGCCTCATTAACCAAATCAAAGTCTTCAATTCCCGCTTGTCCTTCATTCGCCTCTTCCAACATTTGATCAATTTGTTCACATGTTATTTCATCCAACTCTATTACTAAATCTTCTATTTCTTGACAATCATCTTCCATATAGCTATCAAATATATGAGGCAAATCTACAAAATCATCTTCGACATTCTCACCATCAATGGCTTTCATAATTCTTTTTTTTTTTTCCTCTTTTTGCTGACATTTTCCACCTTGAGACTTAAGTTGCCTTGTGTGAGACTGTTTAAGTCTGTGCTCAACACGGATAGCTTATTGGTATGCTTCATGAATGGCTAGGTAAGACTTCATATGCTTTCTAATGTTTGCTCTCAAACCCCTAATATAATGAGGTAAATCAAGTATTGGATTTTCATCTAGTCCACATAAGATATGCAATTCTTGGAATTGATCCGTGTATTCATCAACAATTAATTTCCTTTGCTTTAAAACAATGAACTGCTAAAGGTAGAACTCTTTTCCATAATATTGATCCCCATATTTGAACGGACTTATGCCAAATTCCACGTGTCTCATTTTGACTTTGAGGCAATGACAAAAAAAAAATGCTCTTCTAAAGATACAACTTACTTGCTATATAGATCGTATCACAAGTGCATGGTCAAAAGCAGATTTGAAATCTGAGTCCCGATGGATCCACAATGAGAGAAAATAGTTTTCAACCTTTAATCCAGTCAAACCCACTGTTGACCAAACCCACTTCTAACGTGAGGGCTGCAACTGGCTGATGGAATGTGCTGGGCTTCCTTCCAAATGGGCTCACCTTCCAGATGGGCTTCTACTAGTGGGCTCTTGGCCTCTTGCACAGTAGGTCCGGGTCACTACACCTCTCCAGTGATCAGGGACCACAGAAGTATATGGCGCTTCACACCACCATATACCTTCTCTCCCTTTTGGTTTTCTCTCCACCAAACGAGGGAGAGACAAGACAATCCTCCGTGCTGTTCTTCCCCTTCGTTTCTGCGTTCTGCAGTTTAAAGAGACTCAAACTCAGACGATCTGAGTTTATTCTTCAGCGACCGCGATGCACTAGCGATGCTACAGCGATGACGATGGCCTCTCCTGCAATCGCCTTCTCTAAGCAGCAAAACGATCAAGAACCCAATTTCTTCAAATAGGGCAGCAAGATCTGAACCTATTCCCAATGTGCTTGGAGCTATGGAATTTTAACTATAGACAATCTCGGGAAGAGAGGGAAGATTATTGTCAATGCTTGCCCAATGTGCTTGGAGGATGAGGAAAATGTCGATCATCTTCTTTTACGATGTAGGTGTGTGGCGAAGATATGGAATTTTGTCTTAAGCTGGTTTGGATGTTCATGGGTTTTACCGGAAGGTATTCAACAACTTTTTGAGATGTGAAACTCTCTAATTGGAAACCCTAAAGGAAAGGAGCTATGGAATCTTTCGTTTCTATCAGTCCTATGGCACATTTGGAACGAGAGAAATGTGAGATGTTTTGAAGGAACAAAATCTAGAGGAAATCTCATGTGAGAAGATAAAATTTTCGGGATTGCAATGGGTGAAGATAAATCCGATATTCAAAGATTATCCTACTGACCAGTATAATTGGAAGGGGATAGCGCTCTTGGATTCTGGGTGTCAGTCAGACTTTTAACTGTTTGTTTTATGTACTAACTGTCTGTACCCTGTTTGCTGCTCTTGGTTTCTGTTCGGGGTCTTTAGCTCTTTAGCTTGTTCAGTTTTTCTCTTCTTCCTCATCAGTATAATTCTTTTGTACTGATTTGGTTTAATGAAAGTTAACATTAAAAAAAAAAAAAAAAAGAGAAAGATCCGAACCTATTCTGGTCGTCTTTTCTGGCAAGAGACGATGAAGCGTTCGAAGGGCGGAGACCAAAGCAGCGCTGATCTTTGTCTCCCTTCTGCCTTCTCCTTAACTGACGGAGGTCGCTGGTTGGACTCCTATCTGACAACGTCTTTTGGCTGTTCCGTCGACAGGCAGCGATTGGGTTGGGGTGGGGTGGGGCACCCTCTCTGTCTTGCCCTTCTCTACAAGCAGAACCCAACCTCTCGCACTTCCTTCTCTCAGGTTGCTTCTTCTTTGCAAACCGGCGACAACCGCGTGGCCCCAACAACAATGGCGGCGCACTAGGGGCTAAAGCCCCCTTCTCTCATCGATCAAGACCCCTTTAATTGTGGATCGAAATGGAACCAAAGCAATCCGAACCTGAATGCTCTGATACCAACTGATGAACTCATATTGCCAAAGGCAAATCTGTGGCAACAAAAATCCAACCTCTCAAGGATGGAGTGTATTTCTTCTTCTAAAATATCCAAAAGCTTCCTCTTCATCCTCTCTTCTTTACTTATATAGGTTCCACAAAAGCCCTAACCCCTGATACCAACTGATGCACTCATATTGCCAAAGGCAAATCTATGGCAACAAACATCCAACTTCTCAAGGATGGAGTGTATTTCTTCTTCTAAAATATCCAAAAGCTTCCTCTTCATCCTCTCTTCTTTACTTATATAGGTTCCACAAAAGCCCTAACCCCTAAAAGGCAAGAAAAGTCTAAAATGCCCCCTAACAAATGGGTACAGGGATCGATGATGGTGTTGGAAGGACGGCGCCGGTGGTATACTGGAAGATGGGTTTGGGACAGGGATCGATGATGGTGGGGTTACAAAAAAAGGCGATCGAAGGGATTGAGAATGGACGGATAAGCTCCGATCAGATGTCGAAGATCAAGCAAAGCGATGTGGATCATCACTTTGTTACCAAACTGAGGCAGGCCCTAGGGTTAGGGCTTGTGTGGAGTGCCGAAGCACGTGTCCAGATACACTTCAACAAGTCTCTGCAGAGACGATAATGAGGACGCGTGTCAATGGGAAAACTCAATTTCTATTAATCAATTTTGAGAATTTCTTCCCTACAATGTCATAAATATAGGAAAACATAACTTACGGCCTAAGAAACCTAATTAAACAAGGAAACTAAAGAAACCAGAAACTTAATCATAAATACAAGTCATCAAATAAAACTAGTAACAAATAACAATTAATTAAATAAAAGAGAAAAATCCCTAAATCTACTTGGGCCCTGCACATGTGGCCTGAGGTCAATCTGCATCACAAAATTACCAATTGGGATATATCTTTTGGAAAGTACTGATACACCGACTCGCACGCGCACTCCCCCAAGTCCCTCACCATCAACTGTACAACAATTGGGCTATATTTCAAGATGCAAATTTGTTTGGGATAACATTATAATTTATAACAATGTATATATATATGAGTTGTAGCCAGTCCTAGTTATTGCATTATCATAAGAATTTAATATTTAAATGAAAAGTCACCATTTTAATTGATCGGTTGAATTGGATCCTTATTGGACTCAATGCCCATGCTTGTTTCAAGGCAACATGGACTCAAAGAACTGAAAAATGGATGTGTAGCAAGAAATATTATTTACATAATGCATATGATACACTAACAGCGAATTAAATTAAACCATGCAAACTAGGAACCATAGTAACCAAATATGTCGATGGAGCATGTGCTGACATGAACTACAAATCAGAAAAGCCTTTGTTACATCAGCAAATATTCATCAATATCGGTAAACAAGGGCTTCTTTAAAAAGAGCTTCTGACTGTAAACCAACGAAGAACTAAGCAATCAATAAACTTATTCAGATATATCCTAAGGAAAGTGAAAAAAAAGGTCAAATGCACGGCTTTTAGAGGAAATGTAAGGCCCTGTGTTGTCCCAATGTACAATTTATTTGCCTCCCTATTCCATACACACTGGACCCCTAGCTAGTGATTTAGACCATTGAAATAATAGGCCTCATCATAGATAGAGGATAATTGGAAGATCCTAACTCTTAGCCTCTGATAAATGGTCTAGAAATTAAGAACAGAATGCAGCAACTGCAAATGTTGAAAAAGAACCCCAAAAATTCTATCACTAGCATTTTCCAATATGAGGGAAATCTTTTGGACATACGAATTTCTTAACGATCCCTTCACATCAACCACCTGGGTAACCAAAATACAGGTACTGTGTGTATGGAATAGGGCAGGATATAAGAAGCATAAAGAAGGGAACTGATTGCAGCACAAGACCTGATATTCCCTTAAGGATTTTCTTTTCCTGGAAAGGTACCTAAAAATAGTTAGCAGCGGTGGTAGATGATTCCTGAAAATGAAATGCTCAAAACATGAAATGGGGAACTAGTTTCAGCAGCAGCTGTATTAGAAATGCCGGTAATGCTGCAGGACTTTAGCATCTCGGAGAATTGACCTAAATTGGATAGAGAATGTTGACAAGCTTCATGGGGTAGAACACGTCCAAGAAATAGATACAAACAAACTCATAGACATGGGGAACGGGTCCCAATAGATGCTATAGCAATACCCAGATCTATAATTAATGGGTTCTCCAAGAATGAGCCTTTCTAGGTTCTGTGATTCAGCATTTTCTCCAGAAACATGGATCACTTATGCGAAGGGAAAAACTAAAGTTTCAATTTCAAATAAGGGAAACATAACAATCAAAATGAATTAGATTACCAGAAAGCATACCTAATATGACAGTTGGTCCAGACAGTTCTTTTGTGAACTTTGTGATCCTTGTGGAATCCGTTGACCTAGTCCCTGATATGGATCTCTGCACATCGCCAGATGAATTCTCACTGTTTGTGCCTGATGATTTCAACTTACCAACATTTGACTTGTTTATTGTGTTTCCAGAACTCAGAATTTTTCCCTACATGAAAAAAAAAAAAAAAAAAACTCTATTTTAATGAGAAAGAAAACTTTTTCCCTACACGAAAAAAAAATTTCTTCTAATAAGAAAGCCTTCAATTAAGTTCCAGGAGAAAAAATAGGTACATCAAGAACGAATCAGCATTTGCAAGCCCGGCAAGATTACCTCAGAAGATCTATCCACATGCTCATCCGGTCCAATATGATTCTCGGAATAACTCTTTTCCATAATGGGAGACGATACGGGTGACCCACATTCTTGCAGAGGCTCTGATTTCTGAGTTAACAAAACTTTACCAGGAAAACTACGACCTCTAAGCAACCTGCACGATATTAGATATACAAATACAATATTCCAAACAACATTAGAAACTATTATAATTCTGCATTTATGTTAGAATAATATATGAAGAAGAAGAAGAAGAAACAAAGAATCTCCCAAGAGCACAGGCAGTAAAATGATCTCAGGGAATAAAATTTCTCTTTCAACTGACATAATGATCCCTATTGTTTGCAGTCAACTATATATTTGAAAGAAAATCTCTCCTCGGGCAAAGTCACTTGCCCACTCTTCCTTGTAATAAGTTGCAAATAACTTTAGAGAACCAAGGTCGAAAGCTGTCCAAACGCTAGTGTCCAACAAGTGTAACGTACAATCCAGCTATTATAGCTCCCAGAAAGTACTTCGATGTGGATAATTGACAAGAGTCTATTTGAGGTGTTTCAGCATTTCAAAATCCCATTGTTTAAGATTCCAAATTTCAAGTTTTTTAGTCAAAACTTACAATTTTTGGATTTTATTAATTTTAGCCAAATTACAGTTTTATATGTTCAGGTTATCTGGACACATTAACTATGTGGTTTGGAGTTTAGTTAGGGATCTTAACTATTTTAATAAGTCTTGATTGGGTTGGTTTAGGAGTTTCATATCTGTATATATGTTGTGGATGAATTTCAATATAAGTCATCTTTTTGTCCCCTAATCACTGAGATCTGGTCTTATCTTCACAGCGAAAGTTCTAAGGTTTGTTGCTTTTGGGAGAGATTGTGCTCCTTTCCCTTTGTTTTACACACTGGCCATGCTACAAATTCGTCAATCACATCTGAAACAGCTGATTGGAAAATGCAGCAGTTTCATTTTCCAAATGAATTCACCACTCTGGTCATTAGACCATTAGTTAATCAAAAACCTTACAAACATTCACGTGAATCCAGAATAAGAAATGCAACAAATCTAACGAACCCAATATAACTTCTCATTCAACTCATATGGGTCCGCACGTAAGTCCAAAACAAGAGAAACCTCGTGGACGCATGCTCAAGATTTTCTCAAATCAGAACAACACTGAGAAGCCAGCAAAGTAATGATTATCCAAGCAAACATATTGATAGAAACTCTATAAATACAAGCTCCATAAATGAGGTTTATGTACTGAAAATGAGAAGAACAGTCCGGCGTAAATCAGCTATTCCAGAGATCATCTGGTTTGTGGCAATACTCTCCAGTATTCAAACCTGTTCCACGCTTTCATTATGAACCAACAGAGTGCAAGAACCATAACCGAGATGATACTGAAGACCACAATATCATATTTTTAACGCAAAAAATAAGCAACCATGTTGAACTTTTGCCATCAGTCCCCAGCTATGAGAACACCAAAATAATAGCTAACGAATAATAATCAAATATCCATATTTTCTGGCATTCAAAACGCAAAATTAGAAGAAAAAAAACCCAGATGAATTTTCTAGCTGAATTGTTCGAATGATCACTAGAGCGACTTCCAGATCTCCCACATCATCCCATTTTAAAGGCACTCCAGCTTCCAGAGAAGGAAAAGAAAGAAAGAGGAGAAAATTACAACTACAGAATCCAAAGAAAGCCTTTTTTTTACTTCAGGAGATCAGAACAATCAAGAGATCTAAAGGGCCACAAGCAAAATCGTTTCCATGAAAACCCCATCACTACAAATGCAGAAATGGAAATGACCCAGATCGATTTTTCTGCTTTGGTGAACGAAACAAAGAGATCAGTATCATTTCATACGAGGTTTTGAATGCCAATGAATTTTTTTCCAAAACAAAAAGGAAAAGCGAACAAAGAGCTTTGAAGAATCTGAGAATTGGAAATACCCATGAACGCTTCTGAGGGTTTGATTGAATCTCCAGTCGCTGCTGCTGCTTTCCTTCCTTTGCTCTTCCTCTCTGGTATTGATGTTGTTCTTCATGGTTCGCTTGCAGCGAGCATGGTGTCGAATTTTCTTCTCTATCTACCCTTTTCAACCCAGAAAAGCAAAAATGAGAGAAGGATTTGTACTAATGGATCATAAGGCTTTGATCCAGACCATTGACTTGATGGGCCATAAATAACAATGATTAACGCTTCCTATGCTATTTTCTTGAATGTAGATCCTGCGAGGCAGGCCCCATAAATCGATCACAGGACCGATCTATAAAATCCGGAATTCATGGTGTGTAAGATACTTACTAGCAGCAATGCCCCGGGCTTAATTGAAGATGTATAAAAATTTAAGAGTTTTTAAATATAATTAATGAAAAGTAAATCTAAAATAATATATTATAATGAATAGATGAAATGAATTATATTATGTAGGATTATAAAATCCACTAAAATTAATATTTTTATACTTTAAAAGAAAATCCATAGAAATAGAAAGAAAAACCATCTGATAGGAGATTTGAGAAAAAAATCCCTAACAAATTACTAAAAATAAGATCCTACTCTCCTTGGAAAAAAAAATGTATAAAACCCTCCAATTGAAATTCACAAAATGTGATTATAATCTCTTTGAAAAACAAAATCCAAAAAATTCAAAAGAATGAAAATGCCCAATATAATGGATAATAATATGATTTTCACATCTTAAAAAAAAAACTAGCAAAGCCCTGAGATCTTACGTACAATCTCAGTTGTATTGTACCCACCTTAGATTGAATTTTGATTCTTACATAATAATTAGTTGCGATGATTTAATTGGACTTCCTTGACCCTTAATTTTTACTGAAAATTTCAAAATTTGTTCAAATATGTAGTAGCAAACATTAATTGGATATTGTATTAATTAGTGTAGCTTTGCGCGTGTGTTGGTGTGGATGGCAAGGGGTTGTTTGGCATCACCCAACATCTTAATTCAAAAAGGGTATCAAGTTTGTTAATGGGCTGGACCAGGGCCTTAGTTTCAGGGCTGTGAACTGTTTTATGATGAATATTAGGCCCCCACAAACTAAATTAACCGGGCTTAGCCTTTGATATATTTCAGCCCTCACCGGCCCATCCACTCCCCTCCTTTTTCAAACCATTCTCGATTAAGAGTGGGGTACATGATTTAAACAGTATAGATTGTATTAAATGGTTTTGATTGTACATAAATATTAAGATCAATATAAAAGTTAGGAAAATATAGATAGAGTGATAATTTTTCATAACTATTGAGATATTGGCCCTATCGAGCAGTTATTCAATCCTATTAAGAGGACGAGAGATTTCATAAAGTATTAGAATGAGAGATTTTAGGGAAGTATTAGAGGGAGAGATTTGGAGTAGCCCAAATCAAACCCAAAGCTCTGTGTGTTTTTATAAATATTTTTCTAAAAGGAGAACTCACCTACTAATGATGTGGCACCCTACATAGCCCTCCTCTCCGTTTGCTTTAATCTATATAATTAGAGGATTTTATGGGTAAAGTATTGGAATTTGGTCATTCCTCGCGAAGGCCCCTGCGTATTGTGTATCACAGACGAGGTCTGTAAGGACCTCTTCCGTTTTTTTTAAATGCTGAGGGGAGGGGTGTTAGTGTTTCGCGTGCGCTAGCGTCATTCGTGTCTGATAGGAGCAACGCTAACGTCGTTTTACGCGGTTTTCACAAAACACATAATTCTCTTTATTTCTTTCTTGCTGGCTTTATAAAAAGATTACTATTGACCAACATGCTAGTTCTTTTTTTATTCTTTTTATATTCTCAAGATTTATCTTGAAAAGTGAAAGAGACGAGGAAAGATAGAAAATGGCAAACATAGAAAATGGCAAACATAACATTGAAGAATGATTTCAATAATAATCTTATACTGGTACATTATCATATAGAGCTTACCATCGACGGACACAACTTTTCTGCCCATAAAAACAGTGGAAAACTTGTAACTGCAGCTCTTTCCACACATATGAATCGTGGAAAACTTGTATTTGCGGCTTTTCAACTTATATGAATGGTGGAAAACTTATATTTACAGCTTTTCCACTGATGAATATTTGATATGGAGGAGTATGAAGGAAACAAGGAATAAGATGACGTGAGAAGCGACGCAAGCGTCTCCTAGATTTTTCTAGGCGACACTATCGTCGCTAACAAAAAAAGTATAAAAAGACTATAAAAAATGGTGGAAAGACCGAATTTGTGCTGCAGAATCCTTTGAGACCTCGTGAGGAATGGTTAAATTCCCAGGATTTTTCCCGTAAAATTCTCTACTTATTAACATCGAGTCTTGTTAGGCAACCAAATCCTATAATATAATATAAATTACTGTAAAGCTCGACAAATGTGAAATCTCAATTTTAAGGATTTCATTCATTCCATATGTGTATTTTTTTGCTTATTATTCAATATTTATGAAATTTTCAATAAAAATAGAGATTGAGAAACTAAATTATTAATTCTGCTGAGTGCAATATATATAAAATGAGCGTAAGGTCATAACGATATTGTCACGACGATAATTCTCTAAAAAAAATGCACTAAAACCCAATCTGTTAATTCTGTATTTTTTTTATAACTAATTCGTTCAATCAGTGTCTAAGGCTAATTTTTATTTTATTTTTGGGAAAAACACAAAATAAAAATCACATGAAAAAATGCCCTCCAACTGAATAAATAAACAAACAAACAAATAAATAAAAGCAGGGGGGGATTATTTCATGAAGCCCATTTCTTGATGCCCATTCAGTCATTCCATTGGAATCCGCCCATATAAAATCTCTAGAAAAGCGTCCCTCCCGCAAGAGGAAAGTGGGCAACATTGAGGCTTGAGAGACAGACGGAAAATGTAGTGGAGAAAAGAGATGGGGAAAGTGAGATTCATGAAAGGGTTTTGGAAAATGCAGCGGAGAGATTCGGAAAACCTCCAAATCTCATAAGCACAATCTGTAAACGAAGGTACTCTTTTTTCTTCTTCCTGAAATTTCCAACTGAAACCTTTAAATCAGGAGCTCAAGACCGAAAGCACCAACGATTCCTGTTCTTCATAGTTTATATTTATCTTTTTCATTCGAGCCCATGGCTAGAGTACGGAAAAGATTTCGTCTTTATGATTCCATTTAGATATGGTTGATATTGCAATGTATGTATGTATGTAATTGCAACATTTAGATGTGGAAATGTAGTGATTTTGTGTTGTTGTTGGCTGGCCGAATGCAATGTTAGAAAGATTGTAAGATGACAATGCTGAAATATTCGGTTACAGGGTTTGAAGGGTCTTTTTTCTTGTGCCCCTTTTAATGTTCTAAGGTAGGCTAAAGGAGCTTCTATTAGAATGCAGAATAAAAACTTGGGCTTTGCTTTGTAATGGCTAATGAATGTTGGTGGGAAGTCTAGAAATGAAAACAAAATAAATCTGCACATAGGAACAGAGAATAACTACATTTGCTGAATGCAAATCAAGTAGAATATTGAACTGCTTTACTGGTTTCCCACGTTTGTGGAAAATAGAGAAGAAAATTGTAGGGGTGTTTCTTATATGATTACTTGAACAAAAGTGATCCTTTTAAAGAAACTCAGGAACCAAGAGCTACATGTGTGATTCGACTGGACTGTGCTTGTTAAAGCTCAAATAGGCTTTGGAGAGAACGTTATAAAAAAAAAAAAAGGGCTTTGGAGAGAAACCAAGAGCTACATGTGTGAGTTACACACGCAGCCGGACTTGGCCTGATCTAACCTGACCTAACGCGTGCGTGTGAAAGAATTTTCCCAAAGACCCACATGGTTCCATCTTTTAGGTTATATCACAAATCCATGCCCACATTTCCACATAGAAGGAGTGAAAGTCCTCTAAAGTTTAACTGATGTGGGAAGAGAAAAACCTCTCTTACAACAACAATAACATCCTTATCATCAAAGCCTTGTCCTAACTATGTTGGGGTTGGCTGCATGAATTGTGTTTCTTATTCCAATCTATCCTAAGCCAAATCCACCTCTCTTACAACACTTGTACAAGAAAAAAAAAAGAACCTTGTTTTGCTATATATTAAATCCTCATAAGAAAAATATGCCTTGGAACTCTCAATCGATTTGTTTTTCAATTTTTTTCAGTGTTCATGCTTGTTTTTAGAAACGTTAATAGCAGCCAAATGGGGAAATAATTGAGAAATGTGAATGTAATAGAATCACAATCTTTTTTTGGCCAGTAATGATAATATTAATTTAACCGGTTGTCCTTACTTTTGCTTCATTCAGGTTACCCTTGTTTTTCAGGCTCCCATTTATCTTGATGCTCAAGCTGATATAGGGTTCGGATCTGAGGCTATGAGGCATCAGCAGACCATTGATTGTTGTTTTTACTTTTGAGACTAATCGCTTTTTCCATGGGTGCTAATGTTGAAAAAAGATTTGTAGAGCTATGGAGTGTTTCGGTGGTAGTGCTTGTCTAAAATGTGAGTTCCCATACAAGGGTTAGGAGCATGGTTTAAAAGCTCGGACTCGGCACATACCGAGTCGGGTCCTATGGGACTCAGACTCGAACCATGGGACTCAGCCGTGTTACTCGGCAAAGTCCTAATGCGAAAGACTCAGCCCTCCAACCAATTTTCTTAGAAATTGGGACTCGGACCATGCAACTCAGCCTCGGCCGAGTCGGGTCCCGAGTCCGATTTTTTAAACCTTAGGCGTTCCTTAGTTCACATTAGTTCACATTGGCTTTCTGTGGTATCAATCTAATGTTGAGTTCACTGGTGTTTTAAGCATTATTTGGATAGCAAAGATCAATTCACATATTTTTATTCATACATGTAAACAGACCATAGTTAATTAAATTTGTCTAAAATGGCCTTCAAACTGTGAAATGTTAGTTTCAAAACAAATCGCAATTTGGTCTGCTGCAGTTCAAAACTCTTAAGAGCCAAGAGTTTGCTGTTGTTGGAAATGTACAACTGCCCTGAAAAAAGTTCACACCAAAACTATGTGTATAGAACATCTATCTGGTGGCTGTAAATCCATTAGTGTGGCCCACATCTAAAATCCAAACTGCTTAAAAGCACTTTCCCAACTTGTGCTATCTGTGGGCCAAATTTCACTCGAAACTAAGTGTTTTTTTTTATTTTTATTTTACATGATTGCACAGTCAGATTGATCACACGTAACCTGAGTTCAAATAATGTGTTCTACATGTTATCCATTAGATGGCAGGCATTACTCCATTTTGAGTGAAATTCTGCCCATATCTAATGTAGAGTGGTTAGGATTAGCCAGTCTCTAGCTTACATTGATTTTTATTTTATTTTATTTTATTTTTATTTTTATGTTAGCAGTCCATTTAATGGCTCAAGCCAATAAATATTTACTTTTATTACTCATCATCTTTTTGTTAACATGACCGTATTTTTAAGTATAAACAGGTGTTCTTATTTGTTTTCCACTCAATCAAGTGAATAGGAATTCGAACTTTGAATGCTTGGATGTTCCGCAAAATGCATTTTAATCTTCTAAAAGATCCCTAAAAGCTTCACGAAGCTTGGATAAAAGACATGTTAAAGGGCTTTTTTCTAATAGAAATCAGCTAGAATTTAGAAAGGAGGCTCCCCTTTTTGACTCAACTTGGTGAAGTCGACTCAAATGGCCGATTTTGAAACCATGGTAGAGATAAAGTTGTGTTACACTGTTACGTAAAGATTTTATGAAGTTGATGACACAGTTATCATTTTTGTGGAAAATCGTTATATTGTGTTATTTATATCTCAATAACTAGCGATGAGTTGTCGAACATGTATTTTTGACTCTTCTCTATCATGATTTGGGAAGTGCTTTCATATGTGCATGCATGTGCTTTCATATGTGCATTTTTTAGCTAAGTGTTTTTCCAACAAATGATTGAGTTTTCTTCCACTGCTGTTGTAAATGTTGAGTTTCCTCGATCAACGTGCTAAAAAAAATGAGAAATTCATTTTACTCAAACAAGGTGGCATGTTGTTTCATTAATGACCAAACCACCATGCAAAACTAACTGAATTCCATTCTACATCATACCAATCGAAGAGTCCCTTTCATAGGATTTATAGGATTATGGGCCTCGGCAAATAAGAGTTTGTTGAGTTGTTTTTTTTTTTTTTTTTTTTCCAACCCTATTTGTGGGGAACCTTGTTTTGTTGATCCAGACCATTTGGTCAATGGTCAATGTGTTACATTGTGATGCCTCAACAATTCTTCTAGGTTTGGCAATCCTAACCTTCAACTAGCGGGCATTCAGATGAATCGTTAAAAAGTGAATGCAGCAATGTTTCAGGGGAAATCACCCAAAAACCAATCTTCCCTTTGTGGAATTTTCAGGAACCTTTATCCACATTAGAGCCTACAAAATTATGGGCAAAGGATAGGCCTGTTGGGCATTGATATAGGCATATAGGATTATATGCATTTCTAACCTGTGGGACTTCATATTTCCTCTTTCTCAAGTAGCATAGAAATGGTATGCTTGATGATCAATGCATGTTCAAGCATCGAATTTGCTCACAACAATGGTGCTTGCTGTTAGTTTTATTTTTTATTGACTGAAATGTCAGGAAGATAATGGAGGTGTTCACTCATGCATTTGTTTGGTTGCAGGTTCTTTGTATCATAAGCTTTTGTTATTTACAATTTGGCTATACAGTTCCCAAGATGTGGGGGCACTGCAGACACCACCTCCACCTGATTCTGGTACTCGTTACACCTTTGTGCTGTCTGATCCACCTGTTGGGCTCTTTGATCCCATTACCCGGAAACGTTGCCACCATTGTATCCATCCTTTCCAACCACTTGTGAGCCAGTCTTGACAGGAAAATGCCTTGCTAATTTTTCTGATATCCAAGGGGTCATGGATAAAACCGCAACAGATTGTGCTGGACCTTTTGCAGCGCTAGTTGGGAATGTGCTATGCTGCCCTCGAGTTAGTAGTTTGCTGCACATTTTCCGAGGATGCTACAGCACCGCCTCAGATGTGCTAGTTCTGCATAAGGCTGCTGCCAATGATTGTTTCTCTGATATCATTAGTATATTATCTAGCAGAGGAGCAAATAGTACAATCCTGACACTTCGCTCTGTGAAATCATCAAATCTGACTGGTGGATCCTGTCCAGTAAAGGATGTTGCAACTTTTGAGAAAACAGCAGACACAAGCAAATTACTGGGTGCCTGCAGTAGTGTTGATCCACTAAAAGAGTGCTGCAGACCTGTTTGTCAGCCTGCAATCGTAGAAGCTGCACTTCACATTTCAGGAGTAGCTTCTAGTTTTGTAGCAACTGCTAATATAATCGGGAAGACTACTGAGATGGAAGTTCTCAGTGGCTGTAAAGGGGTGGTGCATGCGTGGTTTTCTCAGATTTGACAGATTTGTTTTCATTTCTCTTTCCTTTCTTTCATTATCTTGTATCCTATAAAAAAACACTGGGTTTGAATAGTGAAGACAAGCAAATCAACCCTAATGACGTGGACATCGTGCTCCCTCCACAAAGATTCTGTAAGATGAGGAAGAAGAGGACCCAAAACACATGCACACATGCCTCCTCATGGTTGGATGATCCTTGCCAAGTGTTAGATTATGATTTTGGCCAAGATCCACTGTCAGATTGCGATTCTAGAAAAGATCCACCATTGGATCTTAATTCTGGCACAAATCCACCATTGGATCCTAACTCTAACAAGGATCAGTGGTCGGATCTATCCGATTTAACATTTGATTGAGATGATGAAGACCCCATGTGGCAAACCAGGAAGATCCACATTGGGATGCACCACATGGGAGGGACCATCAAAAAAGAGAATTGTACCGTCAAACCGTCAAATTAGGTGTGCAGCCCACCCAAGTTATTTATTAGATTAGTTTGGTTCTATTTAATGGATTGATTTAATCTTTTAATATTTTAGTTAGATGTTATGATCTTGAACATAGGATGAATTAGATTGTTTAGATGGTTGATATTTATTTTAGGGATAGGTTTTCTCACTAAAAGCATTGTAAAGACCTTTTGTTGGTTGATGAATGAATGATTAATGAAGGATGGTTGGTTTTGGCTACTTCTCCTACGTAAGGATCTGGTGTGAGACCATCAGGCATGAGGCCTTGCTTGTTGTGTGAGATTGCGAATCAGGTATGTTCTTCTTCTTCATCGAACCCGTCCCCAAATCCAATTGTCAACATTCTATTTCATCAAAATCCAGTAGCCGACAGATCTTTGATTGACCTTGCTTGCATCAGTCGAACTCCATACAAAGCGCATCCCAAGTGGATGCAAGTAGGGATGAAAGTGGGTCGGGCCGAGCCGGGCTTTGACAGGCCCTAGGCTCGGCCCTAGTATTTTTTAGTAGGCCCTAACCCGGCTCGAGCTTGAGAGGGCCTAAAAAATCCTGGCTCGGGCTTGGCTCTTATTAAGTAGGGCCGGCCCTTTGAGCCTGGCTTGATCGAGGCCCTAGGCTCGGCTTGTGAGCCTGGCCCGTTTTATAATGATATAGTTCAATGTTAATGTAGATGAGCATTATCAAACACTCCAATGTTAAGGGAGCCCAGTTCCAACACTCCATAATAGTTCAATGTTAATGTAGATGAGCATTATCAAACTCCAACAATAATACAAATCAAATTAAACTCCAATAGCATCATGGAATAAAATAAAATATTCGGCTAGCATCATAACATAAAGGTTTAGGGTTTAGGGTTTATGGATTATTTAGTGCTTAGATTTAGGATTTAGGATTCATGGATTATTTAGTGCTTAGGGTTTAGGGATTATTTATATTGGATTAAAATTAGGGTTTAAGGTTTAGAGCTTAGGTTTAGGGTTTATGGATTATTTAGCGTTTAGTGTTTAGGGTTTAGGGATTATTTATATTGGATTAAAACTAAGGTTTAGGATTTATGGATTATGTTATATCATATATGTATTATCTACTGTATAGTGTACATATATATATAATATATGTATTAATATATGTAGGCCCTTGGGCTTACGAGCCGGGCTTCATCAAGCCCGAGCTCGGCCCTTTTAAGCAAACGGGCCTCCTCCTAGGCCCTAGCTCGGCTCTTTTGTCTTTTGAGCCGAGCTCGGGCCAAGCCTATAACCCGCGGACGGCCCGACCCACTATCACCCCTAGATGCAAGCCATACCCATACAAAGCGCATCCCAAGTGGCTACGAGCCATACCCGTTCAGATCCCCAAATCAGCCAGCAAATCCCCAATCACCGTCCATCAAAGCCTTCTCAATCACCATCCATCAAAGCTTCAAATCAGCGACCCAATTAATCTGACACCTGCCAGCCCCCACCCCCATTCACTTGTGTCGAAGTTCGCACATCCGTGGTAGAATCCCTTACACTTCATAACCCAGCTACCACCACTATCTTTGCATCTCCAATTCCACCATTCCAAATAACAGAACTCAGGTCTAATATAATCAGAGGCCAGTTCCAAGACAAACCAGCCCAGTCTAAACAGGCCCAGCTGAACCAGCCCAGGTCCAAACAAGCCCAACTGAATCCAGCCAGCCCATTCTCAGCCCAGCTGAATCTGACTCCAACTGAATCCGACTTTTAGGTTCTTTGGCCCCATCTGATCCATTTTGAGCTCTACTTTACTATTAATTCAAATCTGAAAGTGCACTTGCTGATTAATGCTATAACTGCAGGATTCATTCAATTCACCTCTGAATTTCATTATCTATTCATAAAATAGATTATGAACAGATAATGAAATTCACAATTGAATTGAATGAACCTCGCAGTTATAGCATTGATCAGCAAGTGCACTTTTGGATTTGAATTAACAGTAAAAAAGAGTCGAAAAGGGATCAGATGGGTCCAAAGAACCTAAAAGTCAGATTCAGCTGGGCTAAGAATGGGCTTGGCTGGGCTAATAATGGGCCTGGCTGGGTTCAGTGGCATGTTTGGACCTGGGCTGGTTCAGCGACCTGAGTTCTGTTATGTGGAATGGTGGAATTTGAGATGCAGAGATAGTGGTGGTAGGTGGGTTAGCGACTTGTTTTTTTTGGATGTGAGGACTTTGACGCATGTGAATGGGGGCCGGGGCTGGTGGGTCTCAGATTAATTGGGTTTGGTTGCTGGTTGTAACAGGTGGCTTATTTGAGGGTTTGATGGATGGTGAGTGGGATTTGCTGGCTGATTTGGAGTTCAACTGATGCAAACAAGGCGAATCAAAGATCTGTCGGGCCAGATCTATAAGTAGGGTCTGTCGGCCACTGGATTTTGATGAAATAGAATGTTGACAATTGGATTTTGGGGCGGGTTTGATGGAGAGGGTGATGGGAAAGAAAACCAATAATTACTCTTGAAAGTGGAAAGGGAAGAAAATAATATACCTGATTCGTGATCTCACACCACAAGGCCTCACGCCCGGTGGTCTCACACCATATCCTTACGCAAGAGAAGTAGCCAAAAGCAACAATCATTCATTCATTAACTGCAGAAGGTCTTCTTTACAATGCTTTTATAGAGAGAACCTAACCCTAAAATAAATCTCAACCATCTAACTCATCCTACGGTCGAGGTCATAACATCTAACTAAAATATTAAAACATTGAATCAATCCATTAAATAGAAGCAAACTAATCTAATAAATAACTTGGGTGGGCTGCATAGCTAATGTGACCGTACAATCACTTGGATGGGCCCTTCAAATGGGCCCCACTTGATCTTCAATTCTCTTCTTTGCTGGTCCCTCCCATGTTGTGCATCCCAATGTGGATCTTCCTAGTTTGCCACATGGGGTCTTCATCATCTTAATCAAATGTTAAATGCTATCAAAAGCCTCTGTCCTCACCCAGTGAACCCATCGTGGACCAAGCTAAGCTTATGGAATTGTTTGGCCAACTTAATGCCCGTCTAGATGATATGAATCAAAAGATGGAGACTCAGGCTGCCGCAACTCAAACTCTCAACTAACGCATGGCAAACCTTGGGATTAGTCTTCATGAGGAGGACAATATAGAATCCAATGCCAAGGGTGTCGAAGGAAGAGTTCGTGGCCGGGGCGCAGGCCGTCGGCTGCAAGAGGGTAGAATAGGTGGCGGTTCGCGAAACAATGAGGAACGTGACCCAGATGACCGGATCATGAAGTCCTTTAAAACAGAAACCCCAAGTTTTGACGGTCGACTTGACCCAAAAGTTTTCCTCGATTGGTTGTCTGACATGGATCACTACTTTGAGTGGCATAATATTTTAGAAGGGCGCATAGTGAGATTCACCAAAATGAAATTGGTGGGTCAAGCTAGGCTATATTGGACCAATGTGGAGCGCCAACCGGAGAGGTTAGACCATGAGCCCATTAACCATTGGGATGAGATGAAGGAAAAGCTGAAAGAGAAATACCTTCCTTTGTCTTATAAGCAGAAACTCCTAGACCAATGCAATGCCCTCAAACAAGGGTGTATGCCCATATCTGACTACATTGCCCAATTTGAAGAAAATCTACTGCAATGTGATGTCGAGGAAGAAATTGGAATGACACTTTCTCAATTTTGAATGGGTCTTCGTTCTGAGATCCAAATAGAGTTGCTTCGATATGATGTAACCACTTTAGATCACATGTACCGGGTGGTACAAGACTTAGAGCAATACTTGAGATCACCATATGAGAGGTGCGTTGACTCTCGTACTTTTGACCCTCGTCCCGCACCTTCAGGGGTGAAACTAAATTATGGAAAACAATCCAAGGGTCAATCCAGCACTTCCTCCAACATTAAGGAGTCCCAAGATAGAGCAGTAGTTGGCGAGAGTTCCAAGCGGACTAACCTGACTAGGTGTTACAAGTGCCACGGGGTTGGACACATGGCCTTTGAGTGTCCTACAAAAAATCCTCAATTATACCTTGAGGGCACTGAGTGAAATATTGATGACCTACCTGGGGTGAATATGTGCCGCCCGAAGATGTACCTAGTGATGAGAAGGATGAGCATGATGAGAATCGTCTGTCACTCCTTAGATTTATTCCCTATCTTTGTGAGAGTGAGGCCCCTAAGGATGATTATAAGATGTGCCAAACCGAGCCTAAGTCCGACATCATAGACATGCCTAAAGTCAATTTAGTTGATGATGTTCCCAAAGTCATGGCCCATATCATGAAACCCATAGATATCATTCCTACCCCATATCATAGTCCATTAGAATCTGCATTTGCGCAACACATTCACATTTTGCATAATGAGATCGGAAGACATCTTAACAGGCACAATAAAATTTGTAAAATGAATGCAGATTCCCACTTTATTTGTACTGGATTTCAAGTGGGGGAATTTATGACGATTCACATTAGGCCTGAACGATTTCTGCGAGGAATCGTGGAGAGGTTGCAAACCTGTAATGTTGGACCTTTTGAAATTTTGAAACGGGTAGGGCACGATGTGTATGTGAATGATCTTCCACCTGTTATGGGTGTCGATCCAATTTTCAAGTTGGAGGATCTTGTTCTTTTTCGAGGTTCTGCTGTTGTCCCTGATCACCCATATACTGTTGACCTTGAAACTATTGAGCTAAAGAATGTTGGGTTTGGCCATATACTTTTACCTTGGCCTTCTTTTATCCTAACCCATCAGCCTATACCACCATTACCACTACCTAAGCCTACACCACTACCAACAATGCTTAATAAAAGGGAGGTGCTAGAAGATGTTTTTGATTCGCAGCCGCAGGTGATATCAACCAATCATGGAGGGTACCAAAAGTACGTTATCAGATGGAAGGGAAGACCCGAATCTAACTACACATGGATTCAGAAGAAAAGACTGCATCACCTCAACCTGGACATCCCCAAGTGGTATGGCTGCTTTAATTCGCCAGAGGCGAATTCTTTTCGGCCGGGGTGGAATTGAAGTGGACATCATACTCCCTCCACGAAGATTCTGTAAAAGGAGGAAGAAGAGGGCCCAAAACACGCACACACATGCCTCCTCATGGTTGGATGATCCTTGCTAAGTGTTAGATTATGATTTTGGCCAAGATCCACCGTCAGATCGCGATTCTAGAAAAGATCCACCGTTGGATCTTAATTCTGGCACAACTCCAGTATTGGGTCCTAATTTTAATAAGGATCAATGGTCGGATCTAGTCCAATCTAACATTTGATTGAGATGATGAAGACCCCATGTGGCAAACAAGGAAGATCCACATTAGGATGCACCACATGGGAGGGACCAGTAAAAAAAAGAATTGAAGATCAAGGGGGGCCCATCTGAAGGGCCCATCCAAGTGATTGTACCGTCAAATTAGGTGTGCAGCCCACCCAAGTTATTTATTAGATTAGTTTGCTTCTATTTAATGGATTGATTTAATGTTTTAATAATTTAGTTAGAGGTTATGACGTTGAACATATTTTAGGGGTAGGTTTTCTCTATAAAAGCATTGTAAAGACCTTTTGTTGGTTAATGAATGAATGATTAATGAAGGATTGTTGCTTTTGGCTACTTCTCCTAAGAAAGGATCTGGTGGATCGCCGAATAAGGTATATTATTCTTCTTCCCTTTCTACTTTCAAGAGTTATTGTTGGTTTTCTTTTCCATCACCCTCTCCATCAAACCCGTCCCCAAAATCCAACTGTCAACATTCTATTTCATCAAAATCCAATGGCCGACAGACCCCACTCATAGATCTCACCTGATAGCTAGCTTTGATTGACCTTCTTTGCATCAGTCGAACTCAATACATAGGGCATCCAAGTGGCTACAAGCCATACCTGTTCAATCAGCCAGCAAATCCCCACTCACCATCCATCAAAGCCTCAAATCAGCCACCTGTTACAACCAGCAACCAAACCCAATTAATTTGACACCCGCCAGCCCCGGCCCCATCCACATGTGTCAAAGTCCTGCTGAACCAACCAAGGTCCAAACTGGCCCAACTCAACCCAGCCAGGCCCATTCTTAGCCCAGCTTGTTCTTTGGACCTATCTGATCCCTTTTCAGCTCTATTTTACTGTTAATTCAAATCTGAAAGTGCACTTGCTGATTATTGCTATAACTGCGGGATTCATTCAATTGAACTCTGAATTTCATTATCTATTCATAACATGACCAAAACCTTAGACGACAATAAATCTATTGGAAATTAGTTGAGCCCTAAGCTAGTGGAGGGGATTCTCTTCCATTGAGCCTCCTGATCATACTTCGAGGGGTTCATATTGCGGGATTGTGACAAGGCCTAGAGCCACCTCTAACTCCCAAATTGAAATCTTACACAAGAGGTGCAATCTGAACTTTCAAGTTTTATAATATTAATTGTGAATGTTAAATGTTTTCTTGATCTCATATCATCATTTAGTTTTGCATTGCATTGTCCTGCATCACCAAATCTCTCATGCACCTGTAAAGGCAATAGTTAGCAGGCACAAGTAGTGCCTAGGAGCAAACTAGCGAGTAGCGAATGGATTCTCATTATTTAGTACAAATTGAATTGGGGTATCTAGTCTTTGTGGGCATTGAGTGTTTTATTCCCCGCTTTACAGCTTTGTACACGTCCCTCTTATTATTATTATTATTAATTTTTTTTTGAAGAAGTAACAATGATATATATTAAAAGGAGAACTTCCCTCTTACTAATACACTTTGATTTTTTTAAAAAAGGGAAATATTCTGCATTGGCATGTACAAATGGTCAATGGCAAGGTACTGAGGTTGTCACTCACCTTGAAGAAATTGTTTTAGACTTACAAACATGTACTGGGAACAAATTCTTGTGTGTGGTTTTATAAAGATGGAAACGCGGTAGATGTACTATTGGAACTTGATCTATCCATAAAATGATATGGCCTCTTGATATTTTCATTAATATATATATCTATATAATAAGGGAGAGCAGTATTTGAATCCCTGGACATTTTGGACCCTTGGATTTATGTACATATTTTTGTACATAAATCATAGGGCTAAGAAGGGATTCAAGAGTTTGGTAGTTTTGTAATTATTTGAAAACAAAGGGGCAGTAACTTTTTACTAAGGACAAGAGGATACGGGAGTGCCATTGATTTTATGTGAAATTACGAAACCTGCCATTATCTTTTCCTAGAGGATATGGGAGTGTCCTTGGTTTTCTGTGAAATTACGAAACATGCCATTATCTATTCAAAACTTCCTTGCAAGTAAAGATATGATTAAATACACGGCTATGATTGCAATTGAGTGATTGAATGGTGTGGAATTTGGGCCCACAACTTACTAGTTTGCCCTTTCACATATATATGCTGTTTTTCACGGATTGTGAAATCTGGGCTAACTTGGATTGTTTTGGTAGCAGATGCAAACGTGGCTTCATGCAATTAAACTAGACTGCTTATAGTAGTGGGCCACTTCTGGTATTCAATGGCGGTTAAACAAGGGTCCAATTGGCTGGGCTGTTTTACCTAAAAAAGTAAAATCCGGCTGGGCTTGATTTGAAGTTGATTGATCCAATGGGCCACATAGAAAATTTAAGTTAAATTTGTTAAATTATGGGCGGTGTTAGTTGTTAGGTGGTCAAAAGAAGAGTAATTAGATTTAGTTGTGCTCAGAGCATGGTGCGCTGTGCCTTCAAGCACGGGCAATGACTAGTAGATATATATATGGGAGATGCTCCTATGAGAGCATCTCTCACCTTACTATGAGAGATGAAGGTGGGGCCCTCACATTTATCACATTTATGTAGGAGTTGTTGGGCTTTGAAGCCAAGTTCACAAGTAGATTTCATTTCATACATGTGCTACTTAGATTTTAGAATGGATGTCTTGCGTTGGTTCTCTCATTGTGATCTGCTATTTATATTTTCTCATGCTCCATCTGGCAATGATGGGAGTGTTGTCATTCTCTAACCCAATTTGCACGAGGATTTCAGCACATAGAAATTGCTTTTTGTTGTCATTTTTTTAAAAACCTTCCTTTTCTTTTCAGTGGTTGGGGTGCACTATAGTTTGCTACTGTTTATGTAGATACTAGCCAGGTTGTCTTTTAATTCATTTTCTGAGCTCTCTGGCTAATCACTAGTCTTTTTATTTGTAGTTTGCCCTTTGGAATTAAAAGTTCCTTCTTCGGTAATTAAAGCATGTGGTAGTTTAGCATCTCCAAATACTTCCTGTTGCGTGTCATTGAATGCTTATATTGTGGAGATACAGAAGCAGATGCTAATTACAAATAGGCAAGTCATAACTGTGCAACATTGTTTGGGTCCATGTTACAGAAGAGTGGTGTCATGACGAATGTCTATGAGCTTTGTGATGTTTACTTAAAAAGACTTCAGTCTTCAGGGTAAGTTATGTCATTTAAAAAAAAATACATATTTCATTCAATAGACCAACTGCTTTGGTGGGTCCCATTCTTCACCAGTCAATGAAACATCTCGGTTGTAACCCACTCTGCGATCACCATTGCTTTGGTTGGCCCCATCATGGGAATGATCATTCTTGAAGCTGTTTTACCTCTGATGGATGTTCTGCATAGGACAAAGCAGATGGTTACCCAAAAAAATTATGGATGATAATTTGGGGTTTCTCTCATCCCAATATATCTCACCACACTGAAAGGTCTGGATCTCCAAAAGGTGGGACAAACAATTTATTCAAAATAAAAAATTGTATATTATTATTATTCTTTTTTTTTTTTTTAGAATTTTGAGTACCTGATCTCTGTTTGATTTGGAATTTTCCTTTTTGTTTTGTTGGACGGTGCCACACAACTGGTGCAGCATATGGACAACTAGGTTAGGCGTTATAGATTACTTCTTCTCAATTACCTTTGTTCTGTTAGTTTATGAAGAGTTATTTTTTACCATGTCGTACGATAGAAAGTGTAAACATCTTCCCTCCTGTGTCTGCATCTGTGATGTGATATTATCTTCATGTAGGTTGTTTGCTTCGTAGTTTGCCTGCTTGTGTTTGACAATTCTACTGGCTTTAGCTTTACATGTGACTTGACTGACAACGTTGCTGCACCATGGCCTTCATCATCCTCAATCTCATCCTTGTCCTTTTGCGCTCCTGGTACCTAAATTTGTCAAAAAACTGTTCTCTCTCTCTCTCTCTCTCTCTCTCTCTCTCTCTCTCTCTCTCTCTCACACACACACACACACACAGCCAAACAAAGAGAAATTCTGAATCTAAAAGGATCAAATGCCGTCATGGTATCAGAAAGTCTGGTACAATATGGCCATTCGGCACCAATTTTAGAAAGGTCCTTTTACTTAATTGCTGAGTCATCAACTATGAGTAATATTCTTGAGAATTGGTTGTGGATGAGCCACTATATCAGACTTTGAAATTCAATAAGTTGTATTGATCATTTCACCTGAATTTTTAGCCTGTATGGCTGTAACAGATCTTACTTATCCAGATATTTTTAAATTTATTATTATTATTTTTTTTGGTGATTCTTTCATATGTTCAGAGATGTCATTGCCTGCATTACCAACTTCAGAGACTTCTAGAAACTCTGGTATGTATAGGCCATTAGTAACACTGCTTACTATTTTCTACTTTATACAATTTCGCTGGTGCATGTTTATCATTTTTCTAAAACTGCTTGGTTTCATTATAACTTTCATGGACATCTAAGAAAAATTGCATACTCATGAATTTAGCTCTTGTCTTTTGAGGCTCTTATTCTTTATTTTCTTTATTCGAGATTTTTTATTAACTTGTTACTCATCCATTTTGATCAATTTGGTGCATCATTGTGTTTCTAATAGGCAACGACAATTTTTTAGCATATAGGGAGAAGTAGGAGAGACGCGGAAATTTAAAATGATGGCTGGTGCAAGAGAACTATACAGACCATCATCTGACCCAAAAACAACTGTACAAAGGAGGATCGCAACAAAGGGCCTACATAAGGAGATCAACTATCTACAAAGCTCCATGTCACAACAATGCTTTTCTTGAAGCCCATCCATGAGATTTTCTCCTACAACGGGACCCCCCCTAAATTAAACGCACCATGTCCCGTAGTGGAAAATTCCCCTAGCCCATCCTTCATTTGAATCATTCACTTTGTTTGGGCAACAAGAGGACACAAGTGCCTCCCTGCTTCTTTTCGAAGAACGCTTCCGATGTCACTGGTCTGGGCTACCCCTTGCTGCTCTGTTGACGTTAAATTTCAGAAAACCAGGAGTTCCAGGCTTCCATCTAATCTTTCTGCTCTCTATGTTTTCTCCCCATCCCATTTTAGTGCTTCATCTTCTAAGCATTAACTGCACGAGAAGTCGAGGCAGCAGAAGGAATGGCATTTTCTAAATCGAAAATCCTCACCATTCAATGCCTTTAAGTGAGATGTGCATAACCACAATGTTTCTTATTTGGATGTGCCCATCAACTTTTGTCGTTTCTGACCCTGTCATTTGGTTACTAACAATTGTCGTTTAATAAGTGACTCAATTCATGTCACAAAATACCTGAGCATTGAATTGCTTAGTTTACATTTTGGAATTCTTTCTTTCGAAATAATCAGGATGCATTCCAAAATCTCAACTCTTATATTTTGTGAAAATCCACATCGCCTCTGATTTAATGGGCCCAGTGAATGGTAGAATTTGTTGAATGTAGTACAGAAAATATCAGATTTTGTTCATTATTTGGTGAATGTGAGCATGATAATATATGGTCAAGTTGTAGAGAGATGAAACTGTGAAGACCTTAGGAGATTTGTTTGAATGCCCTTATACAGAATGCTAGGCATCAATCCCGTGTCTTTGTCTTACTAGTGATAGATCAGCCAAGTGTGCATTGCTAGATATAAAGAGTTCGCTAATTACACAGATGGGTTATCATTTGTGATTTGTGCAATATTTTTTCAAGTGTGAGGAGCTTATGCATCGGACAAGGTGTCCCAAAAATGCTCTGGAGTCTGAAGGTCAAATCTGAGATGTGGCTTGCATTTGGGCAGTACACCTCTCCATATGAAGGCATATGCACCAGCTGAAGTGTGCCTTTCAGTCACTCTCCATATTAGGTACCTACATCCCTTTAATATATCTTGTCTATGAGAAAAAAGGAGGGACAAGTTGTAGTTTTAAGGAATAATGATTTTAAAGTCATTTATTTATTTATGACTTGTCATTTGGTTTAACTTAAGCCGACCCTTTTAACTAATTAAAAGGCTTAAAACAGCTAAATTGCCACTGCCTTTATATTGATATATTCCGTATTTTATTTATTTAAAATTTCCATGCTCGTGCCTCTAGCTATGCTTGGGGCCATACATTGGTCTAGTGATACTAAACATTTCATAGACTCAATGTCGGAAAGTGACATACCGGTGTATTACATCTAAAATTGATTACCAATTGCCTTTTTTTCCTTTCAAATGGTTGACTGTCCTTCCAGCAATATGTGTTGTCACTCCCCAAAAGGTGATACCGGGGTTATGCATGAGATTAGGGCCAATTAAAATTTTTTCCAACATTAATCAAATGTAACTTGGCCCCAATCTGACATTTTTAGTGTGACATTTTTAGTGAGAGTGAAATGAAACATAGAACAAGAAATAAAGAGAGATGAATGTCGTATCCCCTTTGGATCGACTGATGTATGTATATATAAGGGTTTAATACCCTAATTACAATCAATTACATTCAATTACAATCAATCATAAATCAATTACGGATCCTAAAAATAAGTAACAGTTTTGACTAATTACAAAGCAATAAATAGAAACAAGAAATGAGCCTGGATATGGGCCAAACTGGATGGGCCTGGATTGACACCCCCCTCAAATTGATGCTGGGGAGTCATAAAGCAGTAATTTGGAGACAAGAAATTGATGTCGAGGCCGAGGAAGTCCCTTAGTGAAAATATCAGCAAACTGAAACTCTGTAGGGACATGAGGTAGCCGAATGACATCTCGCTTATATTCATCACGAAAAAAGTGGCAGTCGACTTCGATATGTTTGGTGCGTTCATGGAAGACTGGATTTGCAGTGATGCGAATAGCCCCAGTATTATCAGCATGCAATGGAGTAGGACCGGTTTGAGCGAACCCGAGTTCTGAAAGAAGTCCACGTAGCCATAAGATCTCAGAACAAGCAGAAGACATGGCCCTATATTCAGCTTCCGTGGAAGATCTGGACACCCGTTCTTGTTTCTTGCATTTCCAAGAGATGAGAGAATTTCCAAGGTACATGCACCAACCAGTAGTAGAACGGCGTGTGTCTTGACAGCCCGCCCAGTCAGCATCCGCATAAGCGATCAGATGAAGATGATTATCCTTTGGATAATAGAGACCACGAGGGACAGTTCGCAGTAGATAGCGAATAATACGCTTCACAGCTGCTAAATGAAGATGACGAGGAGCTGTCATGAACTGGCTCACAAGATTAACAGCATAGGAGATGTCAGGTCTAGTGATGGTAAGATATATAAGACTGCCCACCAGTCGCCGGTATATGTGAGGATCAGGAAGGAGTTCGCCATCATCTTTACTGAGTTTAAGATTTACCTCGACAGGAGTATCAACGGGCGAAGAATCATGGAGGTCAGCCAACTCTATAAGGTCTGATGTGTATTTTTGTTGATTAATAAAGAGACCTTTGGGAGATTGATGCACCTCTAGGCCCAAGAAATAATGCAAAGGGCCCAAATCCTTCATATTGAAGTAAGTTCGGAGAGAATCTTGGAGAGATTTGATCTTACCATCATCCGTGCCAGTGATAATAATATCATCAACATACACCAGAAGCACAGTAACCCCAGTAGAGGCATGGCAGAGAAAGAGAGAAGGATCGTACGGGCTCGGAGTAAAGCCAATATTGCATAAACGAGCCTTGAAGGTGTCGAACCATGCCCGAGGAGCTTGCTTTAGTCCATAAAGAGATTTTCGGAGCCGACAGACGGACCTCTTGGAGGGAGAGGGTATGCCCTGTGGTATACGCATATAGATTTCTTCCTGCAAATCTCCATGGAGAAAGGCATTTTTAACATCCATTTGGTATAATGGCCAAGACTGAGATGCAGCAATGGCGAGAAGTAACTTAACAGATGTCATCTTTGCCACAGGTGCAAACGTCTCCTCATAGTCAATGCCATACTCCTGTCTGTTTCCGAGAGCCACAAGCCGAGCTTTGTGTCTATCCAACGACCCATCAGATTTAAGTTTGACCGAGTAGATCCATTTGCAACCAATGGGCTTAACTGCTGAAGGACACTCCACAATATCCCATGTGTGATTCAGAGCTAATGCATTTAATTCCTCCTTCATGGCCTGGTTCCAGCAATCGTGTTGGACAGCCTGCAAATAAGAACTTGGGATAGAGAGAGAAGATAAAGTGGTCATCAAAGAAGTATGGGTAAACCCATATCGCTCAGGCGGTCTAGAGTTTCGGGAGGAGCGACGTAAGGCAGGAGTAGGTGTGGAACCAGTTGTCGGTGGAGAATCAGGGGAAGGGCCATCAGCAGTGGAAGGTTGCTCCCTTCGGCGGTATACACAAGCAGGATTAAACCTAGTAACAGAGATTGGGTCTGAAAAACCTGGCAATAGAGCTGGTGAAGAGGAAGGAGGGCAGTCCACATGAGTATGAAAGAAATATTGATTTTCAAAGAAAATAACATTTCGAGAAACCCTGATGCGACGACCAATGGGATCATAACAAACAAAACCTTTTTGATTAGTGGCATAACCCAAAAAAGCACACCGGCGAGATTGAGCTGTTAGTTTCGTTCTTTCTGTGGGAGGGAGATGAACGAAGCAAACACAGCCAAAGGTATGTAAGTGATCAAACACAGGATGATGACTAAATAATTTAAAATGAGGTGTTAAATTATCAATGGTAGGGGATGGAAGGCGGTTAATGAGATAGACAGCTGTGGTGAGAGCTTCAGTCCAAAAACGAGGGGGAACGGATGATTCAATCAAAAGAGTCCGAGTGACATCAAGAAGATGTCTGTTTTTCCGTTCTGCAACGCCATTTTGTTGTGGAGTGTACGAACAGGTACGTTGAGAAATGATTCCTTTATAGTTTAAAAATGATTGAAAATCCTTGGAAACATACTCCCCCCCTGAGTCGGAGCGCAAAGTTTTAATGCATTTAGAGAATTGGTTTTCAACATATTGAACAAAAAATTTAAATGCATTAAGAACATCAGACTTCGAATGTAATAAATAAATCCAAGTAAATCTACTGTAGTCATCAATGAATGTGACAAAATACTTGAAATGACTATGTGAAAGAGTTGGAGCAATGACCCAAACATCACTGTGAATTAAATCAAAACATGCAGTGCTCCGAGTTTGAGAGTTTGCAAAGGGTAAAGTTTTACTTTTACCTAATTTACAAGCATCACATTCAAAAGAGGCAGAATGAACAGGTTTATTTATTAAGCCAGATTGAAATAATGTAGACATTGTAGAAGTATTCGGATGACCAAGTCTATTATGCCACAAACGACAATTATTCTGAATAAAAAAACAAAGTAACTGATGTAAAGACTGTTTCTCAATAACAGAAGACAAAGGTAAGGAAAAAAGTCTGCCACGCTTAGGCCCCCTCGCGATCACTTCCCCCGACTCCTGGTCCTGCACAACACAACCAGAAGAAGAAAAAGAGACAGTGTAGTTATTGTCCACAAGTTGACCCACAGACACCAAATTAGTAGCAAGATGAGGAGAAACTAAAACATTGGTTAAGGGTAAAGGGCCAGGGGTATCACCAACAGAGGTGATGGGTAGATGATCTCCGTTGGCAGCTTGAACAGTGAGATTCCCAGTGTAAGGAACAACATTCTGTAATGTTACTGGTGAAGAGGTCATATGATTACTTGCCCCAGAATCTAAATACCATGTATTAGAAAGAGAGGAAGCCGTACCGGCGATGTTCATGGATGCTAAGGCATTGATGATCATTTGGTTAACCATCTCAGGGGTGAGAGGAGCAGGAGATGTAGATTGCGATGAGGAACCAGGCTGGGAGGAGGAATCATACTGCAGAGAACCACTGAAGTCAGATGATGCAAACGTTGGAGTGGTCGCAGTGTAAGCAGTAGGAGGCGATGACACAGTGGAAGGGCCGGACTGCACATAATTGCGGGAAGTAGAATTGCGAGCCTTTTTCCGACATTCTTCAATAACATGTCCAGCTGCCTTACAATATCTACAAATTTTTGCCTTGCATTGATTTGCATAGTGTTCATATTTTTTGCAGTTATGGCACTGAACTTTACTGATGTCCCGAGGAGGTTGTCGGGCTGTTGCAACATAGGCAAATGGAGTCTCAGCAGATCTCTGTTGTTCCAGAGTAGTTTTAGTAGCTAGACGTTCTTCCCGCAGGAGTTCCTGAAGACAGGTATCCAGGCTGGGAAGAGGAGCCCTGCTCATTAAGTTCGATCGAACTGTCTCAAACTCCTGACGAAGTTTCATAAGAAGCTGATCCCGATGACTACTCTGCTGCAATGGAAGCAATTCCGGTAAAAGTGCGGCAGATACCGTGGCAAACTTGATCCCATCATATTCAGACCACAGGCGGCGGAAGCCATTGTAATACTCCTGAATAGTCTGGGTGCCTTGAGTGAATTGAGAGATTTCAAGTTCCAATTGAAACTGGCGAGCAACATTACCTTGTTGATAAATTTTCTTAAGATAGTCCCACATTTCACGGGCAGTTTTGCACGGTTTTAAGTTGAGAAAAAAATGTCACTCAACAGAGCCCAGCAACCAAGTCTTGATTTTAGCATCCTTTGTTTTCCAAGCTAAAATCTTTTTATCATCTTCCGTAGGTTGAGGTTCAGACCCATCAATGTGGGCCCAGAGTTCTTTTCCTTCCAAGTAAATTTGAAATTGGAAGGCCCATGATGTATAATTGGTCCCATCAAAGCAAATCAGGGCAATCTCATGTTTTTCCATGACTAAAGAGAAGAAAAAACACTGATATAGCCAAAAACAGCAGTCTGACTAGTGATATAGTCCAGACTAGTTCCCAGAATCCACAGAAAATAATATAGAACAAAAGCAGAGCACAGAAAAAATTCAGAACAGTACTCAGCAAAAAAATGCACCGACACAGACACTCAGACGACCAGGTTGTCAGTGTGTAGATCTGCACAGGGATCACACCAGTTGTTCGGCTGCTAGATCTGAGGAAGAGGATGAGTGCACAACAAAATTTCGCAGCTATTGGAAGCAGTCTCAGGCAAAAATAATCCAAATCAAAACTTTTGGACGGCTGAGATGAAAATATAGAGACCAAACTGTCGATCTACAAAAATGGATATTAGGCCTACCTCTGATGATCCATAAATGTTGAGAAAATCTCCATAAAGACGTAGAAATTCAGGCGACCAAGATGGGCTGAGTCAGCTGAGAAGCAAATGATGATCGCTAGTGGGCCACGGCAGATCTGAGACAATCAGGATGATCACAGGTGACTGGACTATAGATTTGATCTTTGATGATCAAAAATCAGGGAAAAATTCTTCATAAATCCAAGAAGCTTCAGGCGACCAAGAAGAGACTAATCGCTGATATAGAGGTGATGATCACAGGTGGGCCACTCCTGATCTGAGATGATCATGGAAGATCAGATATGATCTGGCTGAAGAAGATGATCACAGATGATCATAAACAGGCTCCAATGAATGGAAGATGAATTAGGAGAAGATCAAAGATGATTGACCTAGCTCTGATACCATGACATTTTTAGTGAGAGTGAAATGAAACATAGAACAAGAAATAAAGAGAGATGAATGTCGTATCCCCTTTGGATCGACTGATGTATGTATATATAAGGGTTTAATACCCTAATTACAATCAATTACATTCAATTACAATCAATCATAAATCAATTACGGATCCTAAAAATAAGTAACAGTTTTGACTAATTACAAAGCAATAAATAGAAACAAGAAATGAGCCTGGATATGGGCCAAACTGGATGGGCCTGGATTGACACAATCATGTCCCATTTGGATCGAAGACCGCTGTGAGGTATAGTTACATTAGACATGAAGGTCGGCAAGAAGATAGATATATAAATCACCAAAAATATGCAGTACTAAAGAGAATAAATGATAGACAAGATCATAAGAATGCAAAGCATCGGAATCAAGAACAAGCTAACATAAACATCTATCAAATAGGCGGTCCACATATGCTAATCACCACAGGATATTGTCACTGCCCTCCCAACTTGAACCCAATTGTGGTAGAGAAAAATGCACGGGATAACAGCCCGGCCAGAATTGCACGGGATAATAGCTAGGCCAGAATTACATGGGTAACCTGGCCAAAGTAAACAAAGTGGATGCATGGGGAACAATCTACAAACCTCCCATAATCAAAAGCATCCAATGGTGTACATCCATCACAAACATCACGATCTGCAGTCGCTCTATAGTAACGGTCCTATCACAGTGGTGCCCCAACTGTGTTGAACGGTACAGCTAAGTGGTGCCTGACACAAGAGTCCTATTCATACCATAGTGAAGGACTAGGCTTTCTTGCGTGAACAAGTTTCGTAAGAGAGACTACTTCCATTTGTCAAATCAAATCAAGCAAACAAACTTCTTCAAGATATCCAAACCCTAAGTAATCCTCTTCAAGCCATTACAATCAAAGCCACCTAGCCACGACACTTCCATCAAATATAAAAAAAAATGAAACATCGAAAGGGATCCTAAGTCCATCATCTAAGTGCACCATGTGATCCCAACCAAAGCAAAGTAAACGAAGCTAATGAACATGTTCGTTACATGTAGACAAGTACCAAATGGTACAATTCAGAATCAAAAGCGATAGACAATCCAAACCTAAGTCTAGTGTTAAACCCGAAGCATCGTACAACCTACTCAGTCAAGGAAAGGAATTAGGGCCTACGATACCCAAACGAACGATCTTTGTGCATAGATTTAAGGGGGTATCCCGTTGTCTCGTACCGTTCAAGATTGAGTTAGGTTAAAGTTCGATACGACCGGAATAATCGTGAAGAACGTCGGCTCAAAACATCCTCACATATAGTCAAATGAGTCCAAAAAGGGTGGCCAAAGTTCCACCTAAGTCCAACCGAAAGAAGGTTAAAAGACCCCTTTCAAAAAGGGATCCTCAGTTGGCCTGGTCGACCTCACACACAGGTAGCCCGGTCGACCTGGTCAAGGCTCGGTTGTCCGGCAGTTGTAACATAAAATGGGGAATAGTGTTTTCGTCAGGTGACTTGACGCAGTGTCTCCAATCGATCGGACCTCTTTGGCCGGTCGACCGCGTGCACTGCAGTTACAGAACCTGGGTTTTGTAACTGCAATGAACAAGGGTCATTTCCTTTCCCTCTTTCCTGAACCTGATGAGAGACCAAAACAATGATAAAAGCAGTCCATTCTAATCCCATCAATCTATCTAATCTAGTCATTAACATCCAAATCCATTTCATTAAGGTAACAAGCCTAATTATCATAATTTCAATCCTCTAAAGCATCAATTGAGCAATTAACATATAAACCATCATTTTTCCATACAAATCAAGGGAAACAAGCATATCAAGCATAAACATATTTATCTACTTGCCTTGATGAAGAGCTTGACCAAAAATCAAAGAGAAAATTTGGGGAAAAGTCCTCTCAAAGCTCAAACTTGGGCATCCATACAAATCAAGGGAAACAAGCATATCAAGCATAAACATATTTATCTACTTGCCTTGATGAAGAGCTTGACCAAAAATCAAAGAGAAAATTTGGGGAAAAGTCCTCTCAAAGCTCAAACTTGGGCAAATGGCTCTCAATCCCAAAACAAACAACAAAATGGAAGCAAATGGGTTGGGTGAGCTCCTCTATTTCATTTCTAATCAAAAGGAAGGAGATTCACTAAGTTTACAAGCTTTAGGAGCTCACCTTAGAGTGGGTTGTGAATGAAAAGCTTAGAAAAGAGAAGGGTTGTGATATTGGGAGCTTAAGGAAGGAGATGGGAAGCTTCACCGGTGACGTCGGAGCTCCGGTGGCCGTCAGTAGTGAGGAGGCAGTGAAGGGCTGAGTTTGGAGAAGGCACAGTGAAAGGAGAGAAGGAGATGGGATAAGAGATGAATGAGAGAGCTTATATTAGGTTAGGTTATGGGTTAATTTCAGATTAGTCCTTGGTTCACTAATGATGATCTTTGGGTCTCTTCGACGTGTCGAATCAAAATGCGACTGAAGACTATTGTTCGTGAAATGCCGAGACCTACCTGATGCAGCCAAACTCACAAAAACTCATAATCTCACATAAACCCCTGAAAAGTTCCCGAAATTGCAAATCACCCCCTACTGTACCCAAATGTGCTCCGAATCACGCGAGATTTCACACGCATGATCCAAACGTCCAACCCGACTGGCCAAGGCTCGAAACACGCTTACTAACTAATCAAGCAATTAAATATAGTTAATAGGAGATTAAGGGTCGGGATGTTACATGTGCTCTGATTGGTCGGCATCCACTGTGGAAGACATGGAAAACACAGCAACTTAACTTGATTCTTACTATGTTTGCACATCATATTTTGAAATGTTGAGTTAGTGTGCCTTTTCCACCCACGGGACTCCCACGCATGAAGGGTGTGAGATTTTTTATTCAGGCTGTCCACAAAAGTGGGATCCCTGAATTATAAAGGTGTGCCATGCAGGAGCCTCGTAGGTGAAAATTATCCTTGATTGTGTATTGGTGTCAGGATGCACGAGGAAGTCAGTGCCTACTCCAATACTTGCAATCTACTGTTAAATTCCGTCAGTAGTTTAGTAATGCAAAAATTCATTTCTTAAGTGATTCAAAAGCTGGAGAAAATGTGATCTGTTTCAAGCTAATGTGTAGCATTTGCATGGTACTATGCAGGCGATCAAGTTGGTTCTGTCAGAATTCATGTGCCCATGTTTTTTGTTTTGGCTTTCATTATACTGTTTTGAAATGTTTGACGGCATTTTAGAAAGTCTGGCATGCAGAAATCTGTGGAGGCCGGAGATATCTTCCGGGGCTTGATTACATGTAAATTGAGAATACATTTTTCATGTATAGCAGCTTCTTTGGGCCTTTTTTTATTCTTATTTTTATGATTCATTTGCTTTTCTTGAATGGACTGGGATCAAGTGTTGGTGTTCAGTCTTGGAAAATTGCAGAAAAATTCCTGTCCATTTGTTGGAGTTGCAGTCGAGCAGATGGTCCCCGAGGGATGATCTAACAGCCTCACGTCATCCTTATGATTTGATCAGCAGCCTTCTCCGGTGAGTGAAAGAGATGGTTTTAAAAATCTGCCTGAGTTGATACGAGTCACAGTCCAATTGGGAAATAGAAAATCTAGATTCGTAGGACATCCATTTCTATTTTTAATCTTTTCTCTAATTATCTCTTACTAATTTTTTTTGGCTTTATAAGGCTCCAGGGCGTGTCTCAGAGATGGAATTAAGGAGTCCAGATTACTATTTTGTGCGCGCGCATGTATGGTCATCTTGGTTTGTTTTGAGTCTATCTATGAGGGATGCATGCTTGATGTATTCTTTTAGGTCTTCTACAGTGGAACCCTATGAATAGGTGGGATTATGCTTTTAGATGATGATGATAACCTAAGCTGGAGTGCATGACATGGGCTGTCCTGAATCTGGCTCATTGGCCCATGGATGGCTGAGTGTTTCCACTGCCCAGTAATAAGTTTATTCCACACACTCTCACACAGTACCCATATCTCTAGCTAGCTGAGCAACAACTGAGAACAGTAATAAATCTCATTTAGCACTTGAATGGTGTAGCATTATTATGGGGCTTTGTTCCTCTTCCTGCATTTCCATATAAAATACTACATGCATGAAAGTAGGGCAAGCAGGGCACATTTATCCAAACACCTTGTACTTGTGTCTATTTTTAAAATCTAGTGCAATTCCTTGGAAATATGGTGGCCAATTACAAGTTGATGAGATCTTTGAAAGCTTTTTCCTTGTAGAATTTGATTAGAAAGTCTTAAGAGGCTTAAAGAGTGATGAAATGGGGTTAAGATGATGACAATGACGATGAGGCCCTTTTCCTTATTATCCTGTAAGTCCTGCAACACATTTTGCCAATTATACCTTCTGCTTGGTGGTGCAATGGCAGGAGTCAGAAAAGATGGAATTGAGTTTTTCTTAGTTCCGAGACATAAATCCGAATCTTGAGTTACAGTAGGAGTAAGAGTGAGTAGGGCCACTCCCATGCCCACAAGCCTAAAGCGCCAAGCGCAGGTCCTTGTGCTGCATTGCATTGTGCAAGCCATTGGTTAGGATCCATGCCAACTAAACTATCAGGGGGCACATTTGCGCAAGTCCACAATCTTATGTTTTATGTGGATTTTTCCCCCTAGTTTACCCCCTTGGATTCATTTTTCTGTGGAATTGCAGAAAATTGCACCAGCTTTGATGCTTTTACTCATGAAAAAGATATAGCATCAAATGATGGAAAAGATTTTCCACAGAAAAGTTATTACACAAATGTGTACTTGTAGTTAGCCTCAAATCTTGAACCCATCCCCCAAAAAAGAGTAGGAAGGAAAAAGTCTTTGTAGAATCCCATTCTATCTATGGCAGTAGACGCAGGAAATGTATTACAAGTTCCCTGTGTCCATCTTTCATGGTCCATACCTGTATTAGTTATTGTCATAGACTGACAGAGCAATCTAGTAGGACCCCCAGTGAGCTTGTTGGGAGAGAAAATGCCTTACCAGTCTCTCACCATTAGATTTAAAAAAATAAAATAAATGATGCCTTATAAAATCATACATAGAACTTTAGGGTCATAGATCTAGGGATTAAGATGATCTAATAAGGATGATATGCACATCCTTAGGTCCGATTGAGGTCTTTCCATTCCTCACCTTCCCCTGACTGGCTCAGGCCAGGTGGGCCTCATAAATCAGTTTGCTTTCCGCTGTGTGTAGACAGTACTTGTGAGAATAAAATCCACACATGCACATGTAAATGTATTATAACTATTAGGTCAGATTTGTCAACTAAATCCTCAGGGATTCCTCACTGTTTCTCCTCGAGGATTCAAAAGAGTCCATGTTTAACAAATTTTAATCCTTGGAGATTCAAGCCAGTGGAGATCATTCTGAAGATTTTCAAGTCCAGCCCTCCCCCATAAGATTCAGAAAATTCTCAATTTTGTAAATTTATCGCCAATACCAATTTTTCTTATCCATATGCCTTGGTAGTCAGTATGCACCGATATTGATGTAAAATCTTCAATGAAGGATTTTCAAATTTGTTGCAGCAAATTCCGCTCCCGTTACCAAATAATTTTATATTTCAAGCGGACACCATGTGTTATATTGAAGAAAGGTAAATGAGCTGACCTCGAGCTTCAAATACTCAATCCATTGTCGAGCTCGAGCTTGAATGTTTTATGCTCTTATACTGTACACTTACCTAAAATTTGATTTTAATCCTTGATTATGATCATTGATTCAAAAACATGCAAGATGGATTTTTTAGCAAATTGTTCTACCCATATAATTTGGAAGTCCCACATGAAATGGTTCCGACCAGGGGTGTTTATGAGCTGGATTAGCCCACCTAAGCTCGGCCCACATTAGGCTGGATTTGGGCACTATTTTGAGGCCTGGAAAAAAGGATGTCTGATTGATGCCCTTGTCAATCAAAACCTTGTTCAACCCAAAATTTAAGTATAGTTTCAACTTACAATTGATTTCTCTCACTGTAATAAAAAAATATTATAGCAAATGAAAATGAAGATGCAATGGTCAAAGAGTACTCCACCCAATTGAGTACAATTTTCTTGCAAAATTAAGATCCTATCAGCATCTGCCACTCAATGAACACCTTCCTATCAGCATCTCCATTACTCTGTCCATGTATAGATGTCCCAAACAACCGACTACTTGATAACAGATTCCATGCAATTGAGAATGCATATCTTCTCAAAAATCCAAGTGATATCTTCATGTTCTATTAGGAAACACATGTTCTGTTAGGAAAATTTCCCCTGCAGTTCAGGGGACTTTCTAAATGAGGGATGAATTTTTCTCCTATCTTTCTGATCATCTGGATGTGGATGGATAATTAGAGAGTCCAAGAACAGCGGCAACATCTTAGAAACAACCACTCCAAACTGCATACAGTAACAATCAAAATCATTTGACATCATCAAGGAAATTCAAATAGTCAAATAGCTAGGGATGAGATGGGTCAGGTATGGATTGGACTTCTCCACAACCCAAATCTCTAAAAGTGGGGCCATACCTAGTGCTCGATCAGACTTGGGGTTCAATTACAGGATCCATACAGTACTCAAATTTAAACTAAAGACACTGTCCAGAGCCTGAATGAGGGTCTGGACCCATAACAAAATTGAGACCCACCAAATACTTAATCTATATACCTAGAATTCAAAAAAGCTCAGGTGAACACGGGGTACTGACAATAAAGTGAGGACCGCATCTCTAAATACATAGTGGGGCCCACTTGGTGATCCATCCCCAATCTCAGGTTTGGCATCCATCCGAATGGACTAAACCATTGGATTGACCGTGTACCCATTTTGGATGGTGAAAACTTGTCGACCTTTGATTGAGTGATTGGGATGATGTTTCAAGCTCCATCACCGTCTGCAATTAGGTGAGGGAGAGATCTTTCGATCCCCCGTTCCCATCCTCAGGTGGGCCCCACAAGAAATGGTGCCCATTATCGTGGGCACTGGTGCTGGGGTGGGGGGTTTTGGTTCCTCTGGAGTGGCTTTCAGTATTTGTGTTCTTTTGATATTAAACTCATGGACCTAAATTCACACGAGAGTTAAAGTGGGGGACCTAAATCTTGGATTTGTAGTTGGTGCCCCATTTTCAAGATCCAATGCTTCAGGCATTGCATTGTTCATGGACCCATTTTCATCCCTAGATAACTCACTATAATGAGCTCATTATAATCTGGAGAAATGGTTCAATACCCCTTTTGTCATGTTAATTTCAATATTTTTTCTCCTAAGGCAAATGATCCTATTATATTATATTAAGCTAGGAGGTTTTCGGTTGGATTTTGACAATCAATTACAATTTCGAAAGTAAGTTACTCTTTTTAAAAATATTTTCAGTTTTCTCCACACTTATCTCATACCAACTACTTTGAAACCACCACTCATGTCTTCTCCCACTATTCCACTTTTGAAAGTTACACTCCTTCTTTTCCGTAATACCGCCCTTCTATCCAGTACTATATTCCCTTTCTTCTCCAATTCTTCTCTTTTCTCTTTCTTTTTTATCCCATTAGCTTATAGATTACATAAACAGGTACTTTCATGATAACCTTTTATTATTTTCTTTCTACAATTTATAGATAAGTTTTAATGCGGATCATACCTTTGCTGAGCACGGGTTATGATGCTAGTACATCTTATGGTACATACCACCTTATGACCCATCATAATGAAACCCCCCCCCCGGGGGGCATGGGTTTGAACAGATCTGAATGGACTAGACCGTTGGATGAAAGGTCAATTTTATTTTATTTTTCTATAGAGTTGTTAAACTTGTACGCCACGGATAAAGGAGCTAGAGGCATTAGACTGACTTCAAATTTGATATCTAGAGTAGCCCACTAGAATCTTTCATTCCTCCCCATCCCATAGTCTGTGGCCCCCCCAAGTGGGCCTCATAGGTGGTATGTACGTAAGGATTCCCCATAAGGATGTATAGGATCATTTCTCTTTAACATTTGATCCTATACATATTTAGGGAGAATCCGTAGGTACATACCAGTTGTGGGACTTAATTGGGACCCCACATATCATCATTACTCTTTAATTTTTAAGGCTGTTAACGTTTACACCCACCCTATATGGCTATGCCTTTGTAATCTAGTCATACACATGCAATGAACTCATGTGTTGTCTTATCATGTTTTATCTTGTTTTGTTTAAATTGGACTCTTCTAAGCTTTACATGCGCATGACATATCTTTTAAGCTTTTTGTAGAAGCTTTACATGCACATGGCATATTTTACTTAGAAGAAAGGGACCCATTGTACGACGTAAATGCGTGAGTCTTGTTAACGTTTACACCTGTAGAGAGTCATCAACTCAAGTGTCAACTTTAGTTTCAGGGAATATATTTTCTGTTTTCAGGGAATATATTCTCTATTAAAGTGTGTCTCTTTAGTTCCATCAGACCTGTGTGCATTATGTATTAGTCTATATATACATAGATATGGTTCTTCTTGGCAATATACATACCAGCAGAAGATATGAATTTGGATCAACTGAGGATTTGGGCCAATAATCTGCGATTGTCAAGTGGTTCAAGTGATCAGGTAAATATACAATTTTTTAATTATTTCAGCAAATATTTGTTATTAATTGCAAATGCTCAAGTGAATGTATATTGTTGTCAGGATGATATTCTCATAAACGAAATAAAACAAGAAGACGAAAATGTGGATGAAAATGTTACAAACGAATTTTCCATCGACATGGTATGATATTAAATCAATTCCAATTATGTTTTATTTTGTCAATTTTTAATAAAAAGTTGTTAATTTCTAACAAAATTAATACATTTTCAGGTATTCAATTCGCGCCAGTCTCTAATTGATTGGATTCAGAATACTGGATGCAATTTAGGAAATATCATTGTCATTAAAAGGTCAGAGACTAGTATAATTGGGAAGAGTCCTAGACTGTTGTTCCAATATGAACACGGTGGCAGATACAGAAGCAAGAAAACTTCCACGAAGGTTACAGGCACAAAAAAAATTTAATTGTCCTCTCAGAGTGAAAGGGGTGAAAATGCGAACAGGTAATAACTGGATGGCAATGATATTATGTGGAACACATAACCATGCCCCTGCATCATATATGGAGGGACATCCATATCCCGGTCAGCTCTCTGAATCTGAAATCCAGTTGATGGTACGTCTGTCTACGAAAAATGTGAAGCCACGAGATATCTTGACATCGTTGAAGAAGCGGAATCCGGACAACATGTCTACTATTAGGACCATATACAATGCACGCCAGAAATTTCAGACTGCAGAGAAAGCCAGTAAAACCAAGATGCAAGCTGTCATGTCATTCATACAATGTGAATGATGCATTTTCGAGAGTCGAGCAAATGCTGTAACCAATGAGCTTGAAGATTTATTCTTCACACATCCAAGATCATTAGAGCGTGCATTCTCGCACGTGTTATTGATGGACGCAACATAGAAAACAAACAGGTACAAGATGCCTCTCCTTGAGATTGTCGGCGTGACTGCAACTAATATGACATTTTGCATAGCATTCGTGTTCATGCACTCAAAAAAAGTGTTCAGTTATACTTGGGCTTTAAGGTGTCTGCAGTCAACAATAGATGGATGTACCAGTCCACGAGTTATTGTCATAGACAGAGAGTTGGCTTTGATGAATGTGTCTGCCCAGGTATTTCCCGAGGTTAAGAAATTACTCTGTAGGTGACACATTTATAGAAATATTTTAAGCAAGTGCAGGCCATCAATAACTGACAACAAATCTTGGAATGCATTCTACAAAATGTGGATTATGTTGCTGGAATCTGAAATTGAAAATGCGTATGTATGCCAATTGGCGGACCTTAAGGTAGTGTTACAAAACTTTTCAGGTAAGATTAATTATCTTAAGGATGTATGGTTGACATCGTATAAGAAGATGTTTGTATCCGCCTGGATTGATAGATATTTGCACTTTGGAAACCAGACAACTAATAGAGTCGAGAGCCAGCATGCGAAGTTGAAACGATACTTGGAGTCATCACAGTCAAATTCGGAGACATCGCTGTTGTTTATTCACCAATTCATCCAATCATAGGACATAGCTATCAAAGTGAGTATTGAGCAAAGCAAAATTATCGTCCAACATCGATTCAATATACCACACTTCTAGGAATTATGTGGTTTCGTTTCAAACCGCGCATTGCATCTGATTTTGAAGGAATTTGAGCGGTCTAAGGATGTTGGAGAAGTTTCCTACAAATGTTGATGTTGACTTCGTACGAGCTACGGACTGCCATGTGCGCACGAGCAAGCAATATATTTGAACAATGGTCGTCCCATACCAATTGATTCCATAGATAAATTTTGGAGAAAACTTGACTTATCACCGTGTGTGTCTCTTCAAGACGATGACATCAATTGTGAAGTCGAGTTACAAGTATTCACGGTACAGTTTAAGCAGCAAACAAGGCATGGTAAATTCAATTTTTTAAGGAAGTTGAGGGAGATAATCACACCATCAACAACTTCAATTCATGAACCTGCTGTTAAGACGAACACTCATGGACGCCTCTCCTCGAAAAAAAAGTTGCAACAAATACTCGTGCTAATCCATCTGCATTAGTGTTCATTGAGTCTGATTCCCTTCATTCTCGGGAACCAAGCAGAAATAGTTATTCGTTTGGAGGCCCCAACTCGAAGGACAGGGAAGACATATCAACTCGTGCTAATACGAATACATTTGAGTTTGTTGAGCCAGATATTTTCCAGTTTCAGGAACCAGCGAGATACGGTTGCACCTCTATTTACAACTACTCTGTACATGCCTATGTTCGTCAGTTTTCACCTATACTGCATCCTTACATTATGCATGTAGAAAACGTAAAACCTAATGAAAATTGTGGATTTTGGGCGATAGCTATTTGTCTTGGTCTTCACGAAGATGCATGGGCAACTATCCGATATAACTTAATAGAAGAGTTACACACATTCAGTACACAGTATGTCGCAATATTTGATAGTGATGACCAGTGGACTCGTGTTTACAACTCACTGAACTTTTTTGCATTAGATAGAGAAGCACCGATTGAGTATTGGATGACCATGCCAGACATGAGTCTCTTAATTGCTTAGAAGTTCAATGTGATATTACATGTTTTAAGTGTTGCACAGAGCTTTACGTATTTGCCACTTCGATCTACTCTACCACCGTCGTATCAACATGTTGCTATTGCTATCGGGTACGTAAATAATAATCACTACGTCCAGGTTGCATTGACAGATGGTTACCCGATGCCTCCCATTATGCCTCAATGGGTTCACTCCACGCATGATTGTGCAGCTGCATAGGCTTCCCCGTATGCGGAGCGTATTAATGCGTTCATACAGTATATGTGTTCTAGGTTTCCTTCTGAAACCCTTGTGTTGGAAGATTAGGAATGTAACATGTGTTAATATGTTTGAATAATTTTTTTTTTTTTAACATCCAAGACTTTTAAGATTAGGAAGATTTTTGTGTTCTTAGTATTTAGTAGTTATAATCCAGTGTTTTCAGATTTAATACAGAGTTTAGAATATAAGGTTTAAAATTTAGAATCTGACATACAAAGCTAGTCAAAGGTGATGGGCATTCATAATAGGTTGAGTCTAGCTTGAATGTCTACATAATTCAAAATATCCAAAAAGCTATATAATTAATTATATTTTAACATTACAATTATTAAAATAGTTAACAACACAAAAATCTTTTTTTAAAAAAACTTGGTAGATAATTATGCCTAAAAGTGGAGTTTTTTTGCTTATTAACTATTAATTAATTAATTAGTGCTATAACAAGTGGTGATATATTATGGGTGTATCAAAAAAAATTATTTGGTCAATAATCATACTGTCATGTGTGAAGGCACTTGCTGAGAACCAAGAATGACCTAATTAGAACTCTCCACGTGCCAAAGAGTTATTAAAGCAGAATTTTAGAACTTTATTGGTAATTTCAACGAATCATCCTTGATGCATTTGCTTTATCTTTGTCAAATCCTAGCATTCATTAGGGGAACATTAGTCTTGGGCTGCGTGAGAAGCCTTAATTGGGATATAGAGTGGGTATATCAAGTAAATAGGATGGGTGTATTTCAAAAGTCCCAATGTTTGATTAAGTATCGCATGGGTGCACACGAAGAGTTACAAAGGAGATCAAGACCATGGGAAGAGAAGCTCAGAGACAGGAAAAAATTCATTAGTGGTAGAACAATGACATTAGCAGAGAGTCCATGGATCATCCACAATGCATATTTGCTTGCTTGATATAAGATTGGGGGATATTCTTTACTGCAGCAGAAAGATGAGTGCATTAAGCAAAAACTTGGAGAAAGGAAGCAGTCCATTGAGTGAAGATAATGAGTGGAAGATGTTGGTTTTTTGGTTGTTTGAAAAATTCAAAGGTTTTGACTTTATGGTTTTTTTGGTAAAATTTTTTGACTTTACTTAAAAACCAAAGTGAGGAAAAAGACAAACCTAATATCTTTAAGTAAAGTTACTTGAAGATATTAGGTTTGTCTTTTTCCTCACTTTGTTTTATAAGTGGTAGTATAGGATATATGAGATACATGGGATCTCACATTGCTCAAGTTTAACTCTTTACAAGGCTTTAAATGCATTTCCATCTCTATACACTTTAAGAACTTTTGAGCATTTTGACATGAAATCTGTGCACGCACGCGAGTCAGGCTTGACCTGGGGTGCTGGGTTTGGAAAACGTGTTTAATTGGGTGCCCAGAGGGGGTGCAAATCCAGCCCAACCTGGCCCGGAAGGGCCCACATTTTGATATTGAATTTCCAACCTTTTGCCATTATTTTATTTATCAGAATTATTTTTTTATTCTAATAAATAAAATCATTATTTTAATCTGTTTTTATAAACTGCTTTTAAACATTGTATTTAATGTAGCCACAACACGTTGTGAATTAATTATTTTTAAGTTGTGGGATTATTGGGCTTAATGATTTTTTAACGTGGAGGATTAATGCCCGAACACTAATCTCACTATATTAGGGTCATCTTTTTGTCGTAGTCCTTTAACAGAAGACGAAATCCTCCCTCTACTCTTCTTCTTCTTTTTGATCTGAGAATTCTGAGGAGTGTGGAGTTCAAGCTGCGCATGCCACTGGACCTGAACAAGAAGGCCGTTGTATCTTGGGGCCAGTTCTGCTGAGAACCTTCGATATTGAGGTTTCATTCCAAGAGGTGGAATTCGTCCCAAACAAAGCATCATTAGATTTCCATATATCTATTGTTGTTGCTGCTCTTCGACTTTTGCCAACAAACGACAGTTGTAAGATTCAACAACCGGATATTATTATTGATTTAAAATTTAATTGATAGCAGCCCCTTTTTCTGTAGTTTTTTCAAGGAATTTAAATAACCACGTAAGTCTTGACATGTAATTTTACAAATGACCAACTATGCTAATATAAAATTCTCAATCTGCCACCTCTACGGGCAATGAAAAGGCCGAATTTTTTTATGGCTGACAAGATCCTAGGTGTTCTTTTTTTAATCGTAAAATTTATGAAAACTTCCTAGACCTAACTTGGATTAAACCCAGAATATTAATGCGAAAAGAGCATTAAATCTGAGTCAATGTAACCAAAGTAAATGTCATGGGCTTAATCCACAACAAGATTAAACTAAGGGCACTATCATCATTTTCCTACAAAATACATGGAGTTTCTTAGATGGATTAAAACCTGCCACTCACTATAAGTCAAGGTTGGTCTGAGATTATAAAATTACTAAAGATGGTTACTTGTAAAAATCAACACAATTGAGGAAGAAACGATCTTCTTTGATCAACTATTCATCTAGTATTAAAATAATCATGATCCAAAAATCTCCCCCTTTGAGAATCAGAACCATCCAATTTCTGAATTTTTCATGTTAACTGTGGACTGTTGGTTTATCAAAAGAGAACCCACTCAAGACATATTAGAGCTGCTTAATGAAAGATATGTATTAACTTTTAAACAGAGCTGAATAAATTACTGCATTGCTTGATCAAACATAATAGAAAGTGAAACTAAATAGAAACCAACTTACCATAATTGCAGGCACGTTGATCTTTGTGGCGTCAATTCATCGGCGACCTTATCCAGTGAAAACGCAGACGGCTCCCTCGGCCGGCTCGACAGCTCTCTATCCAGGAGAGGGGTGTTCTCCGGCGACGTGTGTGTGGAATGCGGTGAAAAGGGCGGCGATTGTGACGGAGATGAAGAGAAGAAGTATTTCTGGTTGCCGGGGCCGACGCTGACGGGAAGAGGGGACGGAGGGGTTGGGGGTGAGGAGGAAGGGGAAGCAAAATCCATCTCCATCACTCCATCAAGGAAGAAGAATTTGAAAGAGGAAGAGGTTTTTGTTTTGTTGCAACTTTTGTATTAAGTTTGGGGGCTTTTTTGAAAATTACCCGCCAGTTCTAGTTTTGGTTTCACCTAACAGTCACCTCCCAACGGTCAGACGAACATTCTAATTTCACGTTCTTGTGCCTACCGAGTCCGAGCTAATACATTTTGTATATTGACAAAAGTAACCTCCTCTTCTCTTCTTTTTTGTTAAACCACTGGGTCAAGGAAATAGAATGGATCCACCCTCGGCCCAATTTGTGCAAATGGGTTGGGCCTCCAAATCCATTTTATATTGAATGGATCGGCTTCGAGAGAAGACCCGAAACGCCCTATGTGTTGGGTCTGGATCCGAAATTTAATTTTTGAATTTTTTTGGGCTAACATTTGGACTCATTTCAAATGAGCCAAGCTCATGGAGTGGCTCAAGCGAGCCCGAGCCTGCATATATCTGGGATGATCTGATGGGCAACAGTGATCCAGGCCCACCTACGCACACACCACCCTGCTTCAAAAGGATTGCAATGATAAAATAATCTTAATGTCACTAGAAAAAAAGGGTTGCAATGATCATTTAGAGCCTATTTGTTGGAATTAAATTCGTCCAACAAAAGATAATGAAAGAGAAGTGAGGTGAAGGATAAAATGCAGAGATGTAGATCTCACCTTTGACTTAAATAGGACTAGCAATAAATGCCCGTGCTAAACTCAAGCCAAAAATAAAAATGTATTAAAAATTTAAGAATGATTTTAAAATATTATTAAGATAAAATAAGTCTAAAAGAAAGAAATTTATTATATTGGTGTATTAGAATCTTTTAACATGTAATGAAAATAAATATAAAATGAAGTAATCTTACATAACATAACAACCTCTCGAATTTAAAGGCATTGACCATTACACAAGTATGAATGTGTGTCTATATAGGGGCAGCTCTCCTAAGTAAAAGCTTATGTTAATGTAAGCTCAAATTTGTGGTGGGGCCCACCTGGCGACCCACATGGGGGTGGTGATAGGTGGATTTTAAGGACTCACTGGGACCCTTTTCTTTGCAAAAAAATTAGTCCCAACTGTGGTTTCTACCATCTCTATTTAGCCCCAAAAGTTTAATGGTCAACAATCCATTCAGATTGGTACACAGTCGATCCAACAATTCATTAAATTCAGATCTAACCAAAAGCTAATGGACATGTGCAATTTAGGGAGGTCATGTGTTTGGTCCATTTAGATGGACCAAGGGTGGGCCTCACAAGTGTAAGCTTACAGAATTAAATGGAGAGGTATGGTGCCTGGGCTCAAAAAATATAATGAAATATGTGATTCTTTTCTAAGATATTATTGGAAAAGAACAGATTTTATAGAAATAAATAAATAGTTTATATTTATTATATATATAACTTTAATAAAAAAGAAGAAAAATAACTTGGTGGGGTCACATGATGTAACATCTAATGGTGGGCCTCATATCCTAATTCCTTCAAGGTGTGTCCAATTGGACAGTAGGACTTTGCTGATGTGTCATTCCGAGGATCCTTAGTGGAGTCACATGATGTAACATCTAAAGATAGGCCCATATCTAAATATCTAAAGGTGTGTCCAATTGAACATTTGGGCAGTATGCCCTTGTTAATGTGGTGTTCCAAGGAACATTGGTGGGGTCCTATGATGTAATATTTAAAAGTGGGCTTCTTATCCTAATTCATTAAGGTGCATCATGATGTGTTTAAAAGTGGCCTCGTTTACAACAATTATTAAAGGCAGGTCTCATATCAACCCTTACACTATTTCATGTATATATAATTAGAAATGAAATGTATTCTTAATATGCATTTTAATAACAAATATAATTATTTCTAATAACTCTTTATTTCCTGTAGGATTATTGAAAATGATTCCTATGCATAATATCATGTTAACCTTTATATTAATGTTGATATGAATCTTTTTTGCATTAAACCTAGATTGGTAATGTCTTTCCAATTGCATGATGTTTAAGCATATACTTATTTTGATCTTAATTGTATGGTGTCTTCCCAGCCACCTCACCATAGGCTTTGTTGATAGCATTGAACCATCCACACCTATCTCATTCTTCACGTACATGTATGCCATGTGTGGGACATTAGAGAAACTGTGTGGTTTGATTGTAGTGGTGGGCCAAGCATGTCCATGAAATTGGATGACTTTTCATATATAATAATTGTTGTGAATTCACTCTTTAGCCTTGATTCTTGTATATTTATCCGAGTATTAATAAACTATAATGGGCATTAGAATTGAGCGACATTATATATGATGGAGGGTTTTCAGGAAAACTAATAAACACATGATTGTGCACAATCAGTTACAAGAACATGGAATGGGTTTGGAGCTTAACAAATTGAGTTTGTACCTATATGGCCCACCTTGACTATTGATCATCAGAGTCCATTATTTTCTGTTCGTTGAATGTTGGATTCCACCTTCTAATTAATGGTCTAGATCATAAAACTAATGGTCTTAATACAACTCCATATTGGTTGGTCCCTTTTGTTCGGTGTTCCATCATCCGTGGCGTTGGTTTGATGGGCCAATTAAGCTGGATGGTGGTGCCTTTTGAAGGTGTCTATCAATCGGGAGATCAAAGTGGTCCCCAAAAATCCATCTGTTATTTCTACTTTATGTGGATGATTGATCTGTTCTCAAATCATGATAATTTAGTCCTACCCATTCTCTTTGACCCCAACACCATGAAAGTGGGCCCCACAGAACTCTATTAAATGGAGTTGATTCTAATCTTGTAAGGAAAATGAGATAAGGTTTACTTTAAGATGGGAGTAATCAAGATTTTAGGGAGAACAAATCCAATGAGTTTTGTTGCTAGAAACAGTAGTATGATCTAGATTTAAGGGATTAGATTTAAGATTATAACCATTCCTAGGATTAAGAGAGGGGATTTGAGGAGATTTGTTTTGGTTGAGATTTTAAGGGAGGGGACTTGTGTGGGAGAGTGTAGTGGCCCACATTAAACCCAAAGCTCTGTGTGATTTTATAAGTATTTTTCTGAGAGGAGAAATTATGGGTGCTGACGTGGCACCCTCCACAACCCTCCTCCCCGTTTGCTTTAATATATATAACTAGCTCTTCAGAGCCCGTGTCCAACGCGAGCCTTAAATTCATAGTGGAAAAACCTAATTTAAGTTAAAAGTAAACACCTAGTACATAAACAAACTCTATTTTAAATAATTATTTATAAAATTCAGAATTAGTCATCATCTTTTGGAGAACCCCATATACCTTTATCCCTTCCCATTAATGGGGCATGGATATTGGATGGAGAGATAGGTTAGTTGAAAGTAAATTTGAACATAAATAAGAACAAATTTATTGTCAAATGCAATTGGGAGGCATGCTTATTTTAAAGAGGCAAATTTATTTAAAAAATCTTATATATAAATCTAAATCAATCATTAAAATCAAAACATTGAATTATATTCGAGATCAAACTAATTGTGTTCTTGATGGTATCAATGATAGCGATACTAGAGCTGTCTCTGCTATGTAACATACGCTGGGATGCAATCGGGGAGGAGGCTGATGTTGACATTTCATTCTGCAATGGAATAACTAAAAATCCTACTTTCATATCTCATGTATGGATGTTAAATAAACCTTATAAGATTGAGAAAGAGAAAGCAAAATGGAGAGCAGAAAAAAAATACAAAAATTTAAAAGAAAATATTTTAATGATTAAGTAAATTGAATGAATATATAGAAAATATATAAAAGAAAAACATTTACTAAAACATAAGAAAGCTTTTTAATTATATACAGAACATATAAATTACCATATAATTGTATTTTTTTATGTCAGTTGAAGTCTCAATTGCAATTCTCCACTTGTTATTCTTGATAAGCAAACAACGATATGAATCATCAAACATGTGAAACTGCATATTTTAGAAAATTAATAAGAGGTAGAAAAATGACAAAATCTCAGGACAATTTAAACAAATATAAATGATGAAAAAAAAAATTAAAAAATGACAACTTATGAACAAATAAAAATTGAAAGAAATAAAATTCTCCAAATGATCTATTTAATAGATGAATTCATTTTTTTTTTTTTTGCCAAACTAACCCAAAGACTATACAAAATGACTAACTTTATTATTATGATCCACCAACCTAACTTGAACTTCCATGTTAAATCGACTTCATTATTATAACCCACCAACCTAACCTGAACTTCTATGCTACATCGATAATAGTGTTTACATTTTCAATCCTATTGATAAATGGGCAAGCATTAGGTTAGTAAAGTGATCTGGAATAACCAAAATTAAACCTAAAATGGGTTATTAATTGTGTTTACTTTTTAAATTGATTGGTATAAAAAAAAAAATGCTTCTCTGGGGATGTCTCGCAAGTGGGTTGTGTGGGATTTTCAATCCATATTATCTACAAAAGCATAATCCTACTAAATTTTTCTGCATAGCAGTCGTGAGTGATTTTCATAGTAGAAAAGCTTCCTTGCAACTTATTTCTTTACTTGATATACCCCAATGTGGAGGACTTGACTCTCAACTCTAATGGGCCTCGGTTGACTCTGCTCCTGACTCAAAGCTTGAGCATATTACAATGTATATCATGAATTGAGTATTTAGTACTTATATATAGGAAAATGTTCTCCTATCAGTGGACTGCATGTGTAGTCAATTTTTTTGGCGGGCCCGTTTGATAATTTTGTCATCGCATGATTTTGGGTCAGGTCTAATCTTACACTCGTTGAACCTTAATTTATGCTAGATTGAATCTCAAAAAATCTATGATTAAGATGCAACTAAAGTTTAATGGGAGATGCTCCTATGAGAGCATCTCTCACCTTTACTATAAGAGATAGGGTGGGCGTCCTCACATTTAGGAGCATCTTTCAAGCTTAATAGTTGCTAATTCAAGGGCTTGGATAATCTAGCGGGGCTGATTTTTTTTTTTTTGGCTTCCCTCCTCCACAAGTAGACCTTTTTATCTGCCTTCCTCCTATACATAGACATGCATCTGGGCCACATGGGCCGGACTGCAATACACAGTCTGCTTGTAGGAGTTAGAACTGTGTATGTGTGGACCTGATTTGATCCAAGCCGCACTCATTAGCAACTGGGCCTTGTTCACTTGTCCATGCTTAAACCCAAGTATCAGTTGAATCTAATGGGATCAAGCCGTGCCAAACTTCAACGGGTGAACTTAGCCGAGCCGAAGAGCCAATACCAAAATTCTTGGTGGGAACAGATAAGATATAGAGGCAATAGATAGAGCATTTTCCATTTGGTGGGGGAAAAGGTAGACACTGACCTGATGTCTGATAGCATATGTGCATGAATCTCTTTTGATGGATGATTAATGTTGTGTTGGCTCTTTTATTAAGCTACATCCCTTGAAGAAGTGGCCCACCTTAAAATTATCCTAAATCCTAACAATAAAAATTTCTTATAACAATTAGTGATTAATTTTGTATTCAGATTCAAAATTCAAAATTGGAGAGTTGGCCTTTGGAGATTCTTAAGATCCTATTTTATAGGAAAATTAGATAATAATGATTTGTTGAGGTTAGATGAAAAGGGCAATTCTGAAATGTGGTATTGCAAAAAGTCTAAGGATGCGCCATGTGTCGTCCTCCCAAGAAGCCCCCTGCCTCAACGTGTCGCTCTCCCGTGAAAAGGGCATTGCTTTACTATACATAATTTGATTTAGTCGGACAACAACTAGATACTAATTCCTCATTTTTTCCGGTTAGTTCATCTTTTATTAAAGAAGTGATTGCTCAAGAGCAATTTATAAATCTTCACTCTTATTTCTTCAATTTTAGCCGATTTAAAGACTATATTTTTTAAAATGCCTACGATTTCCATTCCATACAAACAAACTGGCCCCTGCAAACGAGAAAACCCAGTAAGTCCAAGCCTGATCTGGGTATACTCATTCAGTCAAGTCCAAGCAAGAAGTCGGGATACTCGCTACGGTCCGTGACCGAATCAGAATTAAATCTTATAGACATTTTGAACCTTGCCACTAAAATTAAATGATTGTGGGAGATGGCCATGGGCATTCTTGTAAATTGGCAACCAGAGAAGTAGTTGGAATCTTGAAAATCCCACCTGGCAGTCCACTTTCACGAGTCAAAATAAGCGTGTGCGTCTACCATTCCAAGGGCCGACACCTAGGTAGGAAATCCGAAAGGGAAAACAGCACGTTTTTGAGACGAGAAATGCGAGAGTCCCACATAATTGATGATTAGAGCGGCCTTCTAATTGCTGGAATGATAAAAGAATTGTATTAGGGAGATTTTCCTGGCTTAGTAATACAAGTATTTAACATTAACATAAAATTAAAAACTCTCACTTGCTGTTGGGGTTAGAGTTGGGCTCGTACTGGTCATGAGTGATTTGAAGATGGGATTGATCCATGGGCATTAATGTAATACCAAGGTGCCAACGCCACATGTATCGGTCAGACACAGGACCGATTGAAGAAAACAAAAAAAAAAGAGGAGAATTTACAAGGTCTCAGCACAAATGGTGGACCAGTTTTGCTCAATGTGAAGTAGCAACAAGTAGGGATGGGAATGGGGCAGGTCGGGTTGGGTTCAGGAATGGACATACTTGAACCCAATCCACTTGGTATTTGGACTGTCCCATACCTGCCCCGGCCCAAGATGGGTTTTAGGGTTGTCATACCAAACCCACCCGATGACAGTCATGGGCGGGTTGGGTTTTTTAAGTGTTCGACTTAATAGCTTCTTAAAAATAGGAATGAACAAGAATAGTTCCACACACGATATGGAACAAAATTAGAACCCCCAATCCCTTTATTATTAGGTTATAAAGGCAGACAGTCCCCATCGAGGCGTCACAACTCACAACTAGGTGTAAAGTGGGCCGTGCTGGCTGGGCCATGAACTTGCCTAGCTCAGCCCATGGCATGACTCATGTCAGGCCATGCTGGGCTGTTCCACCCACGGGCTGGCCCCCATGCCCCTCCCATTTTTTTTTTTCTATAAATTGAAAGAGACTTTATGAACTTTAATAAATGAAACGTAAAACTTTAATTATTTGACTAGGCTGTGATACGGCCCAGGGCACCCTAGCCCAGCCACTGACCAGGCCAGGCAACACCGGTGAACTTGCCAGGCCTGGCCACAGCACATTGTGCCAACCCAAGACAGGCCTGGGCAGCCCAGCCCAATTTGCACCCCTTAATCACAACAGATGCTGGGAGCGTCATCTAGGTGCATGTTAGACAGTAAAGATGCTGTGCGTAGAAGCTCCCTGGTAGGGCCACATTAAGTAATATATTTTGTCGGATTGACATTAGGTGTTACACGCTACAACCAGTTTTACCGGACTACTACTTCCACAAAACTGCACTAAATGTTTGAAAGAAATAGGCACAAGAACTCATTAATTTCAACTAACCAATCAAAACACATTTAGAGCTCTCATTTGATTTTTTTTTTCCCCTTCATTCATTAGACAAACCCTTTATCCATCAACAGCTATGACGTTATGAAGGATTGTGTGAACGTCACATTTTTTTCCTTTTTTTCCAGATGTGCCTTTATTTCCCCCATCCACAATGGGAAAATATCAGTTTTTGACCCCGTTTGGAATGTCAGAATGCAGTTGCCCAACAATCGCTTTACCTGTAAAAATCTAATCACCTGAAGTCTGTTTACCGTATATGAGAAAGAACGAAACAGCCATCACAGGTGACTCAGGTCATCCAAAGCCGTGAACCCTGACCTGCACATAAACTTAGTAACATGCAGTTCACTCCCGGAGATCTAAAAGAGCCCATTGATTCTTTACAGATAAAAAGAAGATATGCAACCTAAAATGGGAGGGAATGCCGGGTCTTTGAACATCAAGAGCACTTAAGATATATGGTGGGGTGGGGTTGGGGGGCGGGGGCGGGGGCGGGGGGGGGGGGGGGGGGGGGGCTAGGCTATATTTCATCCCGCCGGACACTTCGAGACAGAGCTTGTGTGATATGGATATTTATGGAGGCATGGTAAGTATCCATCAAATTTTATAGAATGTCGACTCACCCACAATTCACCCTATGAAAACAATCCTAGAAATTTGATGGTTCATACGCATGGCATGATATTAAGTGGGCATGTTTACAACAGCATTCCTCAGGCTGCAAAGTACTCTAGTGTAAGTGTATGGTCTATACGCTTAAATCTCATAAAACGTGACCATGCAGTTGGAAAATGGAACTTAGTCAACAAAAGATGTGAATAAACATACCATATGATGCCTAATAACATATAACATTGACAACAGGTTTCTTCTTTTGTCCAAATCCCAGCATCTCGAGTGTTTTTGAAATAGATCGACAAGAAAGATGACTGCCGAGTTTCTGATCTGCCATTCCAACTCTACACTGCAGGTAAACCATCAGATAAGAAATTACAGAATAAGAGAAGCTGTTCCTGTGTTTTAACCAAAACGAAAAGTCTTCTTGAATGCAGAAATATGAAACGACAACTTTGTCAATCAGACGTAGTAGTTCTCTGATCACACTAACCTAACACTTCTGATTCTTAACATGCGCCCAAACTCAACAGCTAGTATCGATCGTACCTGTCATGCCGCCTGCTGCAAAAAATGAAATGACATGATGTTACACTGGCACTCCTGGTTTGCAATTAACATTCCATTAATGCAGACAAAGTAAACAAAGTAAGGCAATAAAAATGAGATTTTAGGGTTAAAAAATTGACCTCAGACATGCATTCATGTAACAATGACGTGGTAATTTATATTTTTGGCGTGTTGATGCAGCACCTGAATACAGCTCTTGATAATTTTTCCTTTTATAACAAGTTGTGTCCCAATTAATCATTTTAATCCATTGTACCATTCTCTAATGATACTTCAAATATATTATATAATTTGCTCCGTGCATTCATGTTAGCCTTTTTACCTGTTTTAGAATTAATTTGAGAAACTCCTTAAAAAACTACTTTGAAAAAAAAAAAAAAAAAATGAAGATAAATCATAGTTCATTTTAAGTTACATCTTGAAATTATTTTCAATTGGTAAAATATTTAACTGACTCAAACTTTGAAGATAAAATTTTACAAATAGGGAAAGAGAACTTCGATATTTCCTATGAATTCAATACTTCCAACAAAGCACCCAATGACATGATACAATATGATATAATTTTAAATAAGTCCCTTTTCAATTATTGTTATCATTTGTTTCATAAAATATCTTTCTGACTGTTATTCAAGTGTGGAGCATAGTTGGATAAAATTTATTACTTACTATCAAGATAACAATTTTTAAAATAGTTTGACATCAAGTATAGAAGTATCAACATATAAAGTTTCTTAGGGTAACTCGATCCATGTCCACAGATATCCTATTCTAGTCACATTTTCAGGCTGTGGAGGCTTATCATTCAGCTAAAGGCAGGGACTAAGAGACTCTCTCATAGTACCCTTCTACCCTCAGTGCAACCTTGCTCACACACACCTAATTTAGCCGAATGATCATGATAGCAAATCTTTGCATGAGTTGGACAAAGAATACAACTCAAACTTACCATGGTTTGAACCGTGAGTTACATTAAACGGCTAAACCAGAATGTGAAATCACAATTTAAAGACAGTAGTTGAAGCATAAACAGTATTGAAGGAAGAGGTTTGAGGTTACTATATACAATACAGTTACAGGGTAGAGTAATTATTTTTTTTTTTCCATATAACACAGTAGAGTAATTAGTAATTACTACCTTCAAAAATTGAAAATGGTGCGTAATTACCAAAAAGGTCAGCTCAGAACATCACTGTATATAACCAAAATGATCTGTATTAATTATTAAAAGGATTCTCAGCTAGTACCTGTGACGATCATAATCCCTTGAACGTTCCACTGACCGTGAACGTGACCTCCGGCGACTCCTTGAATCATAGTTGCGAGAACGATCATATTCCCTATTGCGCTCCCGATCATACCCACGATCACGATCATAGTGCCTATCACGATCCCGACTGCGACGATCATAATCCCTTTCCCTTTCTCGACTACCACTTCGTTCCTCTCTGTCTCGTTCATGATCCCTGCTTCTAGCCCTATCATGGTCTCGACTACGCTCTTTCGATCTATAATATGTATTGGAGGTGTATGCAACATTTTCAGTATTAAGGGGCAACTATTGTTAGGACAAAAGGTACCTAAGCATTTCTCAAATCCTAACAAGATACATGGAGAGAACATTACCGTCTGTCATCTTCAGATACCTTTCTGCTCTTATTTCTCTCTTCCTGAACAAATGAATTGCAATTTAGTACGCAAAATACCAACACTGATAACATTAAGTTCTATTTCCAGCAGGGCATGAACAAAAAGAGGATAACATTTTTCTTAAATTTTCATTTCTTTTTTTTTTTAATGATTACTTACATTGCAAGAGGCAAGTAGTACAGGATGAAAAATAACAGGATGACAAAAGCATGATGGAATCAATCAACTAATTCTCTGAAGGCAGCCAAAATAAACCACTCTGTGGAGCCCATCAATCCAAAGTGCTAAAAGAAAGCCTCTCTCTTGTTTTAGCATCAAAACAAAAATTACCCTAATGCAGGGCCCGCCATCACATCATCACTTATTAACACACGAAATGCATGAGGTTCCCAGTTTTTGGATCTCTATTTAATCGCGTGTTACGTGTGGTCAATCAAAGATGGGCCCTCCTCTCATTGGAGTGCAATTTAGCCCCAAGATAGATAGGTGAGAAGTTTACTTTGAGCACTTTGAATTTGCAATGAAGCCCGCTATGTATTTTTTGGCTTCTCCTCAGAGATCTCCAAGGGTTTCTCTGAGAGTCAGATTCAGGTGGGATGCAGCAGAAGCGGTGCATCACCTTCCGATGATTTTTTTTTTCTTTTTTTATTTTATTTTTTAAAGCCTAGATATCTTACACATGAAAGAACAATCAAGTAAATCATTCGCCATCATCTTGTGAAGTCAAAAGAAATGAGATCGCCAAGATAAGTCTCACTAAAATTATAACTCAAATTTGAAATGGCAAAAAAGGGCATCAACTATGATGCGCGGATATTTCAAAATGGGCAACATATCGTGTCGTATCGTATCCGATACTTCACTTTTTACATGTAAAATCCATGTCCCTGCCATGTCTATGGCATGTCCTTGCCGTATCCGTGCATCAAAGGGCACCAACCTTCAAATTCAATGCAATTTACAAAACCCGCACGGAATATGTTCTAAAGTGGAATGTCAACAAACAGCTCACTACACTTAACACCGATACAAGTTAGTAAAGTGGAACAACAAAGCTGTTAATTAAAAAATTGAAACAATTTGTTAAAAATCATGTGAACATAACCATTAGGTGATGGCACATGGTTATGCGAGCTATCAAGTGATGGTTACGAGACAAAGTCCTCTACATGCCTCTAAACATTTATTATAAATAAGATTTATTATAAATAAAACTCATTGATCATATTAGAAATTTATTCTCAATGTTGACCAATCAAGAAGCAATGCATGCACAAAATGGATGTAGCAAATAAGAGAATGTTGAAGTAGATGTCTGGTAAAACTAGGAAGGGTAAAATTATAAATGAGAGCTTATGGGTAGCATCAATAGGGTGGAAAATTAGAGAAAACCGTTTAAGATGGTTTGGACATGTCCAACGCAGAAAGGTAATGGCGCCGGTAAGGAAAAGTTTAGCCATGCAGGTTGATGGCTCACCGAGGGGAGGACCTGAATGGAGGTCGTAAAAATAGATCTGAAAAAATGCAACTTATCTAAGAATTTGGCTCAAGATAGATGATGGTTGTGACAACAGTAAACACACATGCGCGTCAGCCAGTTCTTTGGAATTTAACAACGATCACATGCGCATTGACCAGTACGCTAAATTGGACGTATCAGTCAATTTATGAAGCATATCGAACAATATGCTCCGATCTGTATTCAAAAGGCCCCCGAAGCCCCTCTTTTCTACATTCATAAGGGAATTGTTGATGTGAATTGCAAGGAAGATTGTGTAATTGGGCGAGCTATGGATGGAGACATTTGACCGAGCACGTGGGGTTTAGACCCATGTGTGAAGGCTCCTAATTGATTTAAGAAGCCAAACAGCCCAATATTGCAGAGTCCAAAATGCAGGGAGGATTTTGCAAAATCAGAAAATTCAGCCAGAAAACAAGTCAAAAACAGGGCAGAAAGTCCAGAACCATCCCGGCATCCCAGTTAGTGACTTGCGATATTGTTGACTTTTCTTGCCTTTCTAATTTTACCCAATTAGATCTTTAAGGTATCTAATAGATTAGAAAGTACTGTAATAAAAATGCTTTGACAGGTGGAAGAGATTTCTAAAGAAATTGGTGAAAAAACCTTTTAAATGCACAAGTCAACTATGGGATAAACAGTCGACAATAGGGTTATTGAATAAAGAAAAGAAAACTTCTTTATTATTTTCTCCTTTACTTGTTTCTCTTCATTATCTCCATGCGTATGTGGTGCCTGCGTATTGAGATTAAGCTACAGGTGAATCAAATCTCATAAAAACCTTCAGTCCTCCAAGTCCAGAGCTTGGTTTGAAAAAAATCGTCCGAGTCCGAGTTGACTCAGACACTCCCGAGTCGGGGCGAAAGAGTGGACAAGTTGTGGGAGATATGGGAAAACAGCCTCCAAAACACTTCTCTTGCAACTAACCTCCTCAAATCCATCTAATTTTAAAGATCTAGCTCACCAAAGAATCACTCCACTATTCACATCAAAGAGGGTTTTTTGATTTGTCAACTTTGAGGTATGTTTTCTTGAATCTAGAAGCATATATGGTTTAAGGAAGATGCTAAGATGAAGATATTGCTTGAAGATGGTTTGGAGGTCCATTATTTGTTCTAAAAATGCATTTTTTGTATTTTTGGGTCTTTTCTTTTTTGAAAACAATATGAAATCCAAATTTTCTTTCATTATTTACTTATGTTTTTGGCATGAGATTATTATTTTGGGTGTGTATAACATGGATCTATGGTTCTAACCCTAGATCTATGCATGTATGTGCAAGAATAATATTTTCTTTACTTTTTCTAGTTAAAATAATTATTAATAATATGTTTTTTTTTGCTTTTTACATTCTTAAATTGTGTAGAATAGATGATTACGAGTGTGTTATGCTTGTAGATGATAGTTCTGATAGTCCTTGGATCAAATGAACATCCTCAGCCGTAGCAAAAGGCATCAAGTCCTTGGATCACAAGTTCTGATAGTTCATACGGGTATGGCAAAGAGTATGGACACTCACACCATGATCCTTCGAATGAGTATGAGCAGCCACAACAGTATAGTGGGTACGGTGGTCCTTCGCATGGGTGTGGGCAACAACAGTATGGAATCTTTGTGGTACCCGTATCCTCGCAAGTGCAACAACCACCACCATATGCATATCCTCAACTTCAAGTCATGGCTCCATCATCAAACTATGGAAAAAGTCCAAGAGCGGGGCAAGGGTTCTTTCATTTTGACATTGCTCAATACGATCGTCAAAGTCAAAATAACAACAATGATGAAGATCTAGAACCCGCAAGGCATTCAACATGGAATTGGAACTTAAATTTTAAAAAGAAAGAGCTAAGGAATGGTTTTACATTTTTATACGCTATAATTGAAACTTAGTTACATCTTACTAGTTGATAATTGATTTGGAAATTGGAACATGGATATTGTCTTTTCTACTTTTAAGTTTTAATTGCAATTAAATTATTAAATGGCTTGTCTTATTGAATTATTCCAAGAAAAGGGCAAAATCTATAGTTATCGTAGAAGAAAAAAAGAGTAAAACTATCTACATGGATGGAGGGACTATTAGGCACCAATCCACTTTCACTATTTTTTAGACATTTTTTTCCTTTTTTCCCCCTTTTCAGGGGACTTAGGCCGACTTGGCTGAGTCGACTCGGACTCGGGCCAACCCGAGTTGAGTCCCGAGTCCGGGTTTTAAAACCCTGGTCCAGAGTGTTCAGTCACTGTGTACTATAGTGTAGCAGTATTCCAACAGTTCGCATATTGACATTGGGTTCCTTCAGGACCCGTGACTGTGACCTGCCAATTGTAAGGAAAGTTGTGTTCTACAAACCAATCATTTAGGGGTCGTTTGTCATCTTCACATGGATTGAAAATGGTCCACATGTGAGTCATTCTCATATGCAAATGAGTCACATGTGAAACACAATCTCAATCACGTGTTTGTCATTTTCGCACCTCACATGTGAATCTGAATGCATACTGTAGGATCTTACACCCCATTGAGCTACCACTTATCCCAAAACCAATTGGTGATAGGAAACGGCACAACAATGGTTTTATGATGAGGGCGAGGGCTCGACCCCAATTATGACCGCTCAGGAGCGAGGGTGGACATTTACCTCAACAATCCCTCCCTCAACGGTACACCCGCCACGACTTCTGCTGTGCAACTCGCAAAACGCGTATCCCGTGACTTAAACACCCGACCTACCAGGCTCTGACACCACTTATAGGATTTTACACCCCATTGAGCTACCACTTATCCCAAAACTAATTGGTGATAGGAAACGGCACAACAATGGTTTTATGGTGAGGGCGAGGGCTCGACCACAATTATGACCGCTCAGGAGCGAGGGTGGACGTTGACCTCAACACATACAATAGTTAACCCTTTTCACAAAAACTTTACCATTTTCACCATTTATTACAAATTTCTTAAAATATATGATGAATAAAGGCATGAGACTTGACCTCCTAGCCGAAAAATGATCATTCTAAAGAGGATTAAGGATTCAGATCATGCAAATGGGCCCCACAGAATTTAGAATTATAGCTTTTCAAAACTGGACTTTTTTTTTTTGCAAATATCTAGAAATCTGAGGAATTTAGGTGATGACCTTTTTTAAGCATATAGGAAAAAAAAAAAAAAACCACGGACCAGGTCCAAGGGACGAGAAAACAGTATGAATTCAGTGGTTACAACCAACTGTTTTCCTCCTTTTTTTTTTGCAAATATTTCACAATCCATAATGAGTTAGGATTCCAAGTTTGAGCCCATGGCTGTGATTGGCCTTCTAAAGAGTTTGAACAGTTTGGATCATGAAAATGGGGCCCATAGATTCCCAGAATGGCTACTTTTAATTCTGGACTTTTTTGTAAATATCTCAAGATTTAGGACTCCTCAATGGTTGAAATTTGGTGTTATAGACGTAATCACCCTTCTGAAGACGGCAGACGGTTCAGATTACGATTTCAGGGCCCACAAAAGTGTAAAAAGTTATAATAATAAAAAAAAAACTGGGCAGTGATCTCATTAGAAGCACTGTTCACCCGCCTGAATTTACTGTTCATCCGCCTTGTAACAATGCAGTGTGATTCTGTTTACCATATATTGAGGTGTGAAAAAATTGGGCACAAATTCACACCACTTATGCACACCTATTTTTCACATCATTTACACAACTCATGTAAATCGACCCAAGAAAATGGCAAAATGTGTACGGGTTTAAACAAATGACCCCTTAGATCCAAGTGTAGTAATTCAATAGTGAGTATTAGGCACTAAGTAGTTAGTAGTGAGTATTAAATATGTAATTAGTACCTAAGTACAGATATATTGCATACTACATAGTACATGACTGATGAAGTCATGATACTACATATTATATACATGGTAAATACTAAAAAGTTTTACTAGTAAGTATTAACATTTTATTAGGTCTCAAAATAATTGAGCAACATGAATACAGGAGAACAAATACATCAGTATTCTTACTTTAAAATAATATAGTGATATGGGACCTATACGACAATGAAGGGTTCGATACTCATATATTTTAAATACCGGTGAAAAAAATTAAAATCGAATATTTTCTACATTTTTTTTTATTTTTTTTTTCAGAGTTTTTAGGACAAATTTAAATTCATGCATATAATTGATAGGTATCGCAGCAACCAATCTGTATTGTTTTTTGGGGGTAGCCGATATGCCCTTTGCGACCGCTTTTTTTTATCCTTGTTGTCCATCCCAATGCCTTGGTAGAGATGAATTCAAACAGATGATGAATCCAATCCTTACATATCCAAAAAGTTACATAACTGATGAGCAAAAGTGAGGTGGTTATATACATGCCATGCCTGAGAAGCTAGCAATTGACAATCTATATATACTATACTCATTGCATTTGGATTTACAAATAGATCTAAGCTGCCAAGCTGGATTTTGTCACATAGGAAAATTACAAATAGATCTAAATAGGATTCTGTCACAGAGAAAAAGGCATTTAAAATAACCCCAACAATCAGAATCCATTACGTTAGAAACTTATCATGCGCCAAAAATGGTCAATTCAAATATTCTCATATAGACCATACCTAGCACAAAAGAAAGAGCTGAAATCTAGGTACATATCGTAACAGATTAAAAAGAATATTAAGTTATAAATAATAGGCACACAACAGTCAAGAGCTAATATTGATTCATAAGTAGGACAAAAGTTGCATAAACTCACCTGAAGCTCTGCTAACTTCTCACGAATTTGCATATAGCCCAGGTGAAGCTTTCCTCCAAAATGATCAGCCAGACGACGGTCACTGGAGACAAAACAACATCCACATAGTACATTTGCCACAAAACATACAACTTCATTACATGGCTTCAACAAGTAGTTAGTGCATAGTGACCCCATAAGTTTGTAACAATCATAATCTACAAGCATAAAACAGAAAACACGCACATTTTCTAGCTGCAAAAGTTTTCCTCGTAAAACTGGGCCCAAAAGCCTGCTGGTAACAAGGAGGTATAATGCGCCAGGTCAAAAGCTGTACGACTTCAAACCCCAAATACTAATATTCTATTGCCCTCAGAATCTAAGAAACGTAAACGTGACTGCGGGATAAGGGACCAAGAATTTACCTGTCATACACACTCAAGAATGCTCCACATATGTCACAGACACGAAGCTTCTGATCAGTCTGTAATGATACCAGGTTTTAAGATGAGAAAAAACTTTGTTGGATATACATGTGCATGTTTTATCGATAAACTGGTATTAGTATTGATGGATGAAGCCAAGTCTAAAGTCATAACAAAGTAAAATTCCGGTGCTGGTCTCCGTGCCAGTCAAGATAGGGGGAAAGTCAGTGCTGTCTGTGTCACTCCGTGCCAGCCATGCTGGACTAAAATGGGTAACAGGCGTGGCGGTATTGAAAAATACCAAAAAAATAAAATAAAGAATGAAATAATAGGAAAATGCTAAAAATGAGCAACATTTGATGATTACTTGTGTCTTAAATCAATTATAGATATATTTAGCTTTTTTTTTTTTTTTTTACAACTGGCAGGATCACATCCCTTCATCTAGCTAATGTCAGGATTATTTAACAAGAAAGCACCAGTACCAATATCTAATGATTAATTATCACTTAATACTTATAATAACAATAAAATAACAAACCACAAAAAGCAATTTTAACTGAGGGATGAAAGCTTGGGGCCATGGAGATACCAAGTTTCAAGCTGGCTCGAACCTATATGTCATGATTACCATAATCTCCACTACTTGTTACATATTAATGAAAATCCAATGGACAAAATACTCAAGATTATCAAAGAACTCTTGCTCATCATCGTACTAATAACTCTATGTAGCTGATCACCTGTTCGCCATCATTCTCATCCTGCCTACAGGCCCCATTATTCATAGAGTATAAGAATTTTTATCAGTGAGTTCCTATTTATGTTTTTGATTGAGTTACCATATGACCCAATGTCCCAATCCATACCATTCCCGTACAAGTACATGCCAGTTCATACCAGCAAGTCTGTGCCAGTCCGACTGGAATGAGTATGGGCTTTGTTTAGGATCTCAGTCCCCAACGAGTCCAACTGGGACTGAGTACAAAGACTGTACTTGCTCGAGTTGACTTGGTGCCAGATAAAATTTCAAACCATGCCAATGAAACATTCTATTGGATCCTCCAAATGTACTAGAGGTTTTTCTTTGTTTAATGTATCAGAATTTATCCCCAAAGCCAATGTTCCATGTATCAACCATAAGAGGAGACATGATCGGAATGACGAAACATCGTTTCAATTGCATATTCCACATAATGTTTCTTCTTTGGTTAAAATCGTCATCAACAGTCTCATCCCGACTTAGCCATTTGGTTTGATAAAAAACAACCCAAAGCAAATATAAGTTCCAACGACTACTGAAAATTGTTCAAGATTCTAGTGTAAGTGGCAATTGAGTTAGAGAACCTAAAAAAAAAAAATTGTGGATCGTTAATGCTGGAAAGTAAAAAGTTCACCTAATGAAGTGGCAGAAGATATCCAAATTTTAAAAAAGGGTTGTTTGGGGTTCGGAAGAGAAATTGGACCTTGTCAAGCAAATCGTGGTGAAGGTACAGTGTGAACAAGCATTGTAGAGACATGCTCTCTTTCCATAAGAGGGAAATGTAGGGGATTATAACCAGGTAGAGTCAGTAGGGGTAGGACATCCAAGGTGTGAAAAAGAAACAAGTCAGGCGGGCAGTGGGGAGAGGTCAATTAGGGAAGACAACCAAAGGATGTGTCTGACTTCTGGTTGGGGAGGGCTCTGGTGTCCAGTTTAGGGACAGATATTTCGGCGGGAGTCGTAGTATTCTTTCCTGCACTAATTTCCTATGTCATCTAGGGTTTTCTAGTAAGAGAGTCATTGTCAACATATTATGAACTTTTATGTGGGAGGATGGTTTGGGGTGGTAAGAGTTTGTCCAAGAGCTTTGGGAAGTTAGACCCTACCAAAGACTATTTTTAAGGCTTTAGCTCCTCCTTCATAGGGTCCCTCACCACATTATTGGGCACAGTGGTCTAGTTCTTCCAAGGTTTGTACCATTTGGTTGGAGCATTACAACAGGAAAAATACCCACAATGAAAAATACGATGTAGGTGCAGAAAATCTGCAGAGGCTTCTTCATTATGTTACAGTGGATCAGCTTTTCATCCATAATAGAATAGCAACGATTACATGATCCAAAGTATCTGATTATTTCAAGGTGAGATAGATCATCAAGGGCTTAATAGACATTTTTGCGTTCATGTCCTACGGGACTTTTTCAGAAGAGAGGAAAATGACATCACTCACAATTCACAAATACAGGACAACATAGAAAGAAAGGGGGTAAAAAACTTTCAATCACAAAGAAATGTTAGCCAAGGAGATAATCAAGGTTAGATTGCTTTTCAAGCGACAACAAAGAATGAATTCAATGGAGTAGATACAATACAACCATTGTGAACTCCAATTGAGCAATGTGTATGTTTGGCGACCATTTTAAATAAAGGTGGAAACCTCCCTGTCCTAGATATTAAAAATTTATTGTAAACAATAAGGCTTGAGGAAAACTGGGGCTGGTGGTCTTGGAGGCATAATTTGTGATCATGACAGAATTTGTGAGCTACACCAGGACTGGTTTCAGGACAAGTGCTGATAGATGGAAATTCTACTAATATGATAAAGTGAGTAGGTATGAGAGGACAGATTCCATGGAAGCTTGCTTTCATTTTATAAGAAATATGGGATTTGAGTGATTTAAGTGTCAGCTTCATTCACGCATGATTTATGGAGTACAAAATACAAATGAAGCTGTCAATAGATTAGCTAAAGAGGGTATAGAGAGAAGTTTGAATTTATTTTTCTATTCATTTCGTGCTGATTATGTTGTTAACACTTACACAGTCCACATCTCTTATACTGTATATTGCTTTCACATATTACATTGCTTCCCCCGCAAAAACAAAAACAAAAAAAAAAAAAAAAAAAAAAAAAACCACCCACCCACCCACACCAAGAGGGAGGGAGGGAGGGAGAGAGAGAGAGAGAGAGGTTGTGTTCTAGTTACTCACAATGCGAACATCAGCAGCAGTGTACTTTGAGGAATCTAAAACTGGCTCCTGCCTTGCACCTAACTGGAAAAGACACATTATGAATGTAAGATTTTATAGACTCTACATGACAGGATAAAAAGAATCTGCAGGCAAGTAAATATTGCTGAAGAGAATATTTTGATGAACACTTTATATGTCTTATATCTGATACTCTGGGAAGAGATGAACTGTTAACAATAATCTGCCAATTGCCCTACAGTTAATCTTGTAATAAGTATTGAAATTTGAAAGATAGAGATTAAAGAAAACCTTTTTCAGGGCTTCTGCTTCTTCCAATGCTTTCTGTGCTTCATCAACCATACCTTGCTCACCTGCAAACACAAGTTAACAGATGTGGATAACTATATTTTGGAATACAGCTCACAAGAAAAAGATAAAGACAAAGAAACATCACAATCAATTATAATAATCACAAGACCTCTAACAAGTAAGTCAAACATCCACCAATTATTAGCTTTCAATATAAAGCAGCAGAAAATAAGAAACATGCGGAAAAAAATACCATAATGACAAGGAAATACATGGATTGAAGTGCATGTCAGTGTAAGATATTCCAAATACTAATGTGAAATCTCACTTCCGTCAATTCCAGCAAAGCTAAAATTAAGCAATTATTTATAAAAAATCAAGTGCAGCCCCAAGAATCAAAATTTGTAGACAGCCTGCTTGAAGTTTGTTAATGGTTGTATTTTAAATTTTCTAATAAAAACAACAGTGAACGGAGCAAATTTCATTTAAAGAAAGAAAATATAGAAAGGGAAAATAAAAACATGAGCAATATGAGTGCTTTATTGACCAACAAAAGTAGTATTAACACAAGCCAGTACAAAAAACACCACCGCATAACACACAACTACATTATCACATCAAAGGACCTACAGATATTGAAAACCATATCTAAACGTTGTTCAACTCCTTGGTATGCAGCTTTGCTAATGCCTCTCCATATATGATGGAAGTCAACCTCCATGAAATTGCAAAAATCCTTCATTTTCATATGAGATGAAGCAAAACTTGCATTTGACCATCTTGATGCTAGCCCATCATCCAATAGCATTAGGAGAATCGCTCTTCACCATTAGCCAACCCTAGGACAAAGCTTTAAAACTCTCATAGCCACCCTAGTAGCCAGAATCTCTACTTCATCACAATCTCACTCTAACTGGACCGGATGACATCAACAAGCTGGAACTCCACTTCCCTTTCTTCTTTAATAGGCCTTCCCACTCATTGTATAAGTTTCCCAATTAGCAAAACTCCATCGAATTATAATTCAAAAGTTCCTTGTTCAATAAGGCCCAATTTATTGATGTCATAAATTACCTCCATGGCCTTTGTTCCATTAAAAACTCAGTCAAATCTTCCGTTCCATATAGACCATATTATAGGATATATATCTCAATAAACTGCTTATGACATGACCGCACGTGAACAAACCACCACCCCAGCATGTGACCAACTCCCATAACCCCACTGGGAAGCATCACCAATTGACAGTGAAGGGTGACCGATAGACTCTTCTTCCATATTGCATATTGAGTGAACATTTATAAAATGGAAAAATAAGGGGTGATGGCAATGAAGTGGTTGATAGCCAGAATAAGGGGTGATCAATAGGCTCTTCCTCCATATTGCATATCGAGTGTAACATCTAAAATGGCAGAATAAGGGGTGATGGAAATCAAGTGGTTGATAGCCAGCTTAGGGCCTCCACTATTGAAGGACTGCCTGCAAACCACCAAACATGGGTTAAGTGGCAAATGTGGAATGGAGGCTCTCCATAAAGACTAGGATAATAATTTTCCTGACAAAAAATGTTTCAAAATTCATAGCTCACAAAAGCCCCCACAAATGCAAACGTCACTTAGAAACCCTGCTGAAGAGATATACACCATCTCCTCTTCTTCCAACAAACCCTTCTAAACTGGAGACACAACACTAACTTCCCGCCATCTATCTAATTGGTAACAATCACACACAGCTGTAGCTGGGTTCTACCTCAATCCCTTCTAGAGTTATTCCAAGAATGGTTTTGCCCGATTTCTAGCTTTAAAGGGAAGACCATGTGACGACAATCTTTTTAGGCTTGCAACTGGACGATTTGGAAAGAAATAAACAGAAGGTGCTTTGAAGAGATCTCTACCCCCTAGGAAGGCATAATCCTCAAAATGAAATTTTGTGTCGCCTCGTGGGTCTCTCTTTTTCCAGATTTTTGGGGATTAGCCATTGATGTAATTATGTTTAATTGGAGGGAAGTCATATCTTTTTTATTAGGTCCCCTCCTCCTTTTATCCCAGGGCCTCTGTGCCCCCTTGTATAGTTCTCTCTTTTTGGGTGGTGGCTGTCTTTTTGGGGGGATCTTTCCCTGCCACTTCTCAATATAGATCTTTTATACTATAAAGCTTTTGATCAATACAAGTTACCATTTCAAAAAACAAATCACACACAGGACTTCTTTGGCAATATTCTTGAGTCAAGACAAACACAAAAACTTGGCATTTGAAGGAACTTCCCCACCTACCTATCATCCCAGCGCCCCCAGTAACTCGATTACCTATAGAACCAAACCCCCACCAACACACACACACATGAAAAAAGAAAAGAAAAGAAAAAACACACATACACTCCCAAAAAAAAAAACCTGCCCCCCTTCCCTTCCCCTCAGTCACCCACATATTTGACTCGTCACTCGATGCAAAAATCACTATCCTAAAAAAAATAGAATTGTAACCCACTAACTGACAACCCTAATCCCTCCTTTTTTTTCCTTTGCTTCCTCTTCCCTCTCCTCCCACCCCCGACCCACCTGGTGCACGTGTGTTGCAGGGTCGTGCATGCAACTGGGGGAATCGACTTGTCGGGTAAAAATACCACAGGGATACCCACGTAATGAAAAAATGAAAGGAAAATTTTTTTAACTTGCTGCCACATAGCATTTTTCTCCATTCCAAATATCCACCGACATTTACCAATAGAGCCCAATTTCTTTCCTCCACAAAACCCCTTCCCTCTGGATTTACAATCTTACTCCAACCTGCCAAGTGCATTTCTTTTTCATATCCAATAAAAATTGTACTGAACAGGCACCAATTTATTAATAACACTATCTGGGATCATAAAAAGAGCCATGTAGTGTAGGTTCACCGAAGTGGCTCTATTAGTTTAAGCTACCTCCAAAAGGCAAATATTGTCACTTCCAAATCACAATTTTTTCTCATATGATGGATATCAGCCCCCAATAGTAAATCCATACAAATAATTGGATGTTAACCAACCTTGCACTTTGCCCTATCAACATGAGAATGAACACTTCCATCAATCCTAAATCCCACCATCAAGCTTTTTACTCATGTTCACTATGTTGAGCCCAGAGAACAGTACCTTAATACATAAGTCATGGCTACCTTTGGAAACATAGCATGGAAAAATGAAGCTCAAATTACATAGGACAGCAGAAAAGGGCATTTCATGATCAACAAGGAGTATAAAGATTAACAGTTATTATTCCAAAAAAAAAAAAAAAAAGGGTAACGCTTTAATAAAATTAGTATCAAGGCACATTTGCATAACAATGAGCATACCAAGATCTTCTGCCTTCTTCAGTTTTTCATTTATCATTTCTTGTGTGCGAGCATCTGGAGGAGGCAGAACTGGCAGTGGGGCCAATGAAGGAGGGTTTTGAAGTGGCTGCGGTAAAGAAGCTCTGTCTTTGTTGAAGGCATCAAGAAGAAGCATGGCCTGCATCAGAGCATAACAGAATGATCACCCATTAAAATTATGGAAGGAACACTAGGAAGTAGTAAGAGGCATGAATTGATATAATGAAAAATAACTCAACAAACTGCCATGAGAGAGAGAGAGAGAGAGACCTGTTTATCTGCTCTTTTGGATCTGAGTTCTTCCACCACTTCTAAAGCCCGAATCTTACTGTCTGTTTTGCCTTCCAAATCTGTAGATCCATGCCATTCATATGTGTATACTTGTTATAAATACAGTATAAAATAATAATGGAGTAACATGATATGATGGAAACGCAGTCCCGAAAGTTAATTCATGAATCAAAACCATTTGTCTTTTAAAACAATAAAACAGGTAAATGGACCCCACATCACACATATACACACACAAGATAGAGATGGGAAAAGCATATAATCCAATAGGAGATTCAAGTATTATGTCAAACAGCAATTCATTTGTTTAAGTGAAGCAATGCATCGCAAGGAAGCAGACGTAATAGGCAATAAATGAAAATAAACAAATAAATAACACAAACAAATCATGCATACAACAGGGTATAACTAAGTTCTTTGAAAGAGTATGTAAGGAAGAAAAAAAAATCTAATCAATAAGGCCTGTACACCATCTCCAAGCTTGAGGTAAAATTTATACAGGGGGCAAACCCATTTTGGGAACAGCTCAGTCCAATCTGTATAACCGTCAATGGGAAAATGAGAAAACACAGGGAAAATGTAAAATATAATGGACACAATTGCTGGTTGTTGATAAACACGCACTCACGTGTACAGACTAGGGGGGTTTACTGTCTTTTAAAAAGGAAACAAAATGCCCGGTTTTACAAAGTGGGGTCGTTCAGAAAGAAGACAGTTTGAACATACGTGGAGATGGGCATTTCTACAGAAGTGAAGGTAGCAACTCACATGGTAACATCTTGAAGAAGAGGATGTGCAGTAGCAAGTGTTATTGTTGGGAAAGGAGAAATGTGGAGATGGAGGTGAGGATAGTTCTGTGGCAGTAGGTGGCAACTGCGAGTTGGTACATATTGACTTATTGAGGGAGAAAATGTGAGGTTCTGAGGATTTTTTGGAGTATTGATGGCTACTTCTTTATGGAGGAACTGCTCTGCAATTAGACAAAGAGGTAGAAGATCAAAAAGTTAGAAAATGGACAACATATCCTCCAGAGTACCATAATATATCTTACCAGATGAAAATGCTTTTCAAAATAATTTTCTTTGATGGAACAATCATGCAGATCCACTAAGCTGCATGGGATGCTACAGTAGGGGTGTACACGGATCAGATTGGTGCGGATTAGGCCAAATCTGTCACCGATCCGTTACCTACGGATTGACGGATTTGGAATCCGTCACCAATCCATAGCTATTAAAATCCGATCCGATCCGATCCGATCTGTGGAGGATCGGATCAGATCGGATTAATCCGTTCAATCCGTTCAATCAAATATTAAAAGAAAAATATCAAATATGTTGTGAAAAAATTACATTTTGACCCCTTAAATATTTTTCCTTATTTTAAATTTAGACATCTTAATTTATATTTAGACCCCTTATATTATATATATTTTATATTTAATGTCAACGGATCGAATCAGATTGAATCCACGGATTGAGGGTGAAATCCGCCACCGATCCGCTGCTAACGGATTACAAAATTTTCAATCCGTCACCAATCCGTTTACCTTCGGATCAGATACAAATCCGTGGATCGGATCTGATTTGATTGGATCAGATTTACGGATCGACGGATTTTTTGTGCACCCCTATGCTACAGGTGTCAAACTCCAATACCTGTATGAATCTAGCGAATCCCAATGCATAGGATGCAGATTCAGCATAATATTCAAGGAAATTTACTTCTTCTTTTGATTGATCGGTGGGCGGTACAGGACTTTTGTGAAGACCTAATTGCCCAGGGATTGAGTGTGAGATGAGACACCATTAACCATTGGGGTGTCTCAAGTTTCTCATATAACCGTTTTCCATTTAAATAAGATAATACAAAAAAGGTACAAATAAATAATAATAAAATATGGCTCGTACTTTAAATAAGCAAGTAATGATTTCTTTAGAAAAATATCATGTAATAATGATTTCTGGCTCCCCCTATTCCGTAAGAGGACCTTTCCATCTGCTCTCCTATCATCGATAGACATGGATATAAGTGGGCCCCACGAGCCGAACTGCATACTGCTCTTAGACCATTTTCATTAATAAATATCTAAACTTATTTCAACTATGAAATAATGAATAAATTGGTAACAAAAGTTTCCATAAAATATCCGAGAAGGCATCATGTCCGAGACGTGTTTGATAAAGGTATGGTGTTCGTTTCAAAGATTTTTTTTCCTTAAGTGGTAACATAGCGAGCCTGCAAGATCAAGGTTGCAATAGTGAGCACGTTCCACTGTGCCATGGGCTCTTTTCCATTTCAAAGAATCTACACAAAACAGCCCATAATCTGGACAGTCATTCAAAATGCTGATTGAAAGTGCAACATAGCAAAAAACACTTAACATCATTGCAAGAAAGTAAAATTATAACGGCCAGATAAATGTAAAATGTGTACAAAACAAACAAAATGAGCATTCATTCACAAGCAATATCATCCATTAATTGCTGGCATCATGGAAGAAGTATTACCAAAATCATCCACTTCTTTCAGCTTTTCCTTGATTTGCTTTGACAACTCAAGCACCTCAGCCGTCTGCATTTTATTAAAGCAAAGATTTATCTTTCCGAGGGAAGGTGGAGTTTATTAGTTAGAACTAACAAGATGAACAATGCTTGAACAAAACAAGTATTACCTGGGTAACCTCAGAAACAGAAATAGCAATAGCAGCTTTCGCATCCTCATCCTCCAGACGCTTAAGGGCTCTAGTAATTTTCCGGTCACACTCAACAATAAGTCTATCTATAACATCCTCCAGATCCCTGTCATAATTGTGAAGACCTTTCGATTTGGCATCCTCATATCTATAAACTGTTCAGGAGGAACCATGACAATGAAATGCAGAGAATACTTATTTGCAGTGTCCATGGCATCAATGACTAAGAGCACTCCAGTGCCACCATAAAAAGGTTACAGGAGATAGAGCACTTAAAGAATTGTTCAAGGGCCAGATGAAGAATCTTAATCTTAACATTAGGGAATTCAGAGACAAATTACTTTCGATTAGATCAACTATACACCAACAACTGGAAGATGAAACCTTACATAAAATGAAAGAAAAACCCATCATTCGGATTTCAGAAAGTTGAACATAGATCATCTGGCAGATGTATAAACTTCTACCTGATTTTGTGACAAATATAAAGTGGCACAGATGGGGGGCATTTTTTTTTTTTTTTTTTTTAAGGTGAAGATAGGAATCCCCAAGGAAAAACTCTTAAATGTGATAGATGTTGATAGATTATCTATAACATGTGGTTATTGGTGCTTGAGGCTTGATCGCCCTTACAGGGCATATATTCAACCATATCTAATTAAATCCTCTTTAAAGTTCCACCATATTATAGCATTTTATCATCAGAAGCTAGGACACTGCACCCACTAAGGCACTACTACACAGTGACCATGTGAGCTTAGTCACTCTGGCTTCTCACTACCTTGCACTGAAATGTGCATAAAATGATGCTCAGCTTAGTCATCCACGCATTTGGTCCATCCAGTAACGTTATTCGCCTTTCAGCAAACCAAACAATTCATATAGTGGGCCAACTCATCACAAATGGGTTATGGAAAACCCCCCTCCATGAGGATATCGCACTGTCCAATGGATGTCATGCAAAGAAGACTAGCTAGCAACAGTACTCACTTTGCAGGAAGCCAGGAACAACCAGCTAAAAGAATGAAATTCAAATGAATGGCTTTTAAGGTGATACGATTTATGAAAGTGCCCACTAGAGTACTCGACAAGCAGCTGTATCACAAAAGAGTGGGGCCATATAAAATAAAATAAAAAAGAAGAGTCAGACCACCCACACAGTAGCAGGCTGAACAAACAATGGCAGTGCATTCAATCAAGTATATTCCCCCACCCCAAAAAAAAAAAAAAATTCTCTCTCTACTCAGCGCCCATATGATATTGAAAGAAGTTGATCTGTTGATCTGGTACCTAGTACTCAAGCCATTGGTGAGCACATAAATATGTTTCAAGAAATAAAAAGAAAAAGAGGAACAACATGCAAAACAAGCTTTAGAAATAAAACAATTAGGATACTCTTTTCTCAGCTGCAAGGAGTGCACCTTTGGACACGGCCCCAAATCCATTTTCTGGTACAACCAAAAGAATAAAAAAAGATACATATGGTGTAAGCATGATAAACATAAACAAAAACGAGTGAATTCTAATGCACTTAATTACGAGAACATCATATACCAAACCAAATAACAATGTCATCGAGCATATCTTGAAGCGCTAGAATAAATACCAAAAATAAAATTGCATGAATATCTTACAACATAAGTAGGTACGAGTCGATGATATATTCATCCCCAGATTCCATCCACGTCTACCATGTGTATGGCACCTTCCATTCTCCAAGACTACAGTAATAACACCAATACACCAAGAACATAGTAATAGCGCCCCTTTCTACATGGATGGATGCATAAATCACAAAAGCCCTAAAACAATGTGCTATCTACTTAACTAAAAACCAGAGTGCTACAAAATATTCCGATTTCACTGAATCAATAAGGGGGGGAAGTGCATAAAGATGATAAAAAAAGGAACTCTCTGCATGAATGGATGCAAAAATCACAAAACCCTAAAGCAATGTGCTATCTACTTAACAAAAAACCAGAGTGCTACAAAATATTCCGATTTCGCTGAATCAATAAGGGGGGAAAGTGCATAAAGATGATAAAAAAAGGAACTTTCTAGTACAAACCTAAGAAATCATCATCAAAGCCCTAACCATCAATCTGGGGCACTTTCTACTAACCGAGGTAAAAGAAACAGACACGCTCAATCTGGAGCAGATTGTACCTGTGGTGCAAGGAAGGTAATTATCTCGCCTTACCCATCAATCTAGGGCATTTTTTTCTCCTAGATGCATGTAAAATTCAAACCCCAGAAGAGGCATATTAGCCTTTTATACTCCAATCAACAACAAAAGAAGTAGAAAGCCCTAGGGTTTGGAAGATCATAAAACCAGAAATCAGTGGAAGTATCTAGTCTCCTAGCTCTAAAACAACAATAGCAGAAGAAGTGGGGATTTCTAGGGTTTTGGAAAGGGAAGGTAAGAGTACCGTGAGTTGAAAGAGCTCGTGAGGGCAGAGACCGACGAGGAAGAGACGACATACGTCTCGATCGTAGTACTTTCGATTCACCTCTCGCACATCCCCGTTACGATTCGCGCCCATGAGCACATCGAGCTGCTTCCTTATGGCGTCCATTTCTAGGGTTTTTGCTTTTTTCTCCCCGTTCCTAATACGACCGATAGAGCTGCAGAGAGCGATCGTTTAGAGGATGAAAAAAAGCTACGGGCTTTTGTGTTGGATCTGAGACGAGGATTCATATTGAGCCCCCTGTTCAAGGAGGATATTTAAAGGGGGCATGTCAATGGGCCAGGCTGGGCTTCGCTGTCAATTCCGGTCTCGAATATTGGACCGGCCTCCCAAAGGTTGTTTAATCCCTGTCCTAAATTGAACATGCTTATATCAAATCATGTCCCGTGTAGACCCTTGCCGGGCCGGCGCTTAACATGATCTTGGATGCAATGAGTACTCAATATGTCCTGTAAGTGCCTAAAAATAATGGACTTTGTTTAAATGATAATGGAGCTTGTGATGATGCTGTTTAGCTGGTTAAGAGTATCACTGGATGTCCTGAACCTGAAAGGGAGAATAAACAAAGGTCAGGGCCCCTGACTGCTGTTAGCTGAAGGCACTCCGACGCCTGAGTTAGTGCAGTCACTGAACTAGGGTGAAGTGAGGAAAAAGAAGGTTCAGGCAAGGAAGTTGTAATACACAGTGTGTTGAGTATTAAGCGTACCTTTCATGGACTTACCATACGAGTATATGTAGAGAAGTGTGGAAGCTTCTTGAGTGGAGGTAGGTGAGAGAGATTGTCCCATCAGCCCATACCTAGGATCCTCAGTGGGGGTAGATGAGGGTATTGTCCCATCGGATCTCTTCTCAATCCCACACATAATTGCGAACGTGATTGTCCGATAGGGATGACTCCTTATCAGTATTTGGCGGCCACCCTATCTGTCAGCACATTCTGCAACGTAGCTGTCCCGTCACATAATGAGGACTCGACGTTCAGTGTTCACCTCGGTCAATAGAGCCGAACTGGAGAAGTCACCGAAGTCGTGGGCGCAAGCTTGGATATTGCTACCGAGATGCGAGATGCCGAACTCAATGGAACGGGCTCAGTACTCTTACCGAGGTGGGCTCAGACTTGATGCCAGCTAGCGCCATCACCGAGCTGAACAAGGCGGGCCCAAAGTAAGCCAGTTGGTACTCTTTCCTAACTGGGAGTAATTTAGGGATCACGGAAATACCCCACACAACTGGCCCCTAGTCCCTGACTTCAGGAATTCCGCAATTTACCGAGGTCGAGGGCTAAGAGATGGGGGGTTTCCTTGTGCCGAGCTCATAGCTCTGGTGGTTGTTGACGATTCATGATCGGCTCTGCGACAACTCTGCTGTCCTCGCCGCAATCACTAGAGCCTGCTGCCTCTCTCGCGACATGGAGAAATTTGAGAAGCTTGAGGACGCGGCTTTGGTGATGTCGGCGATGCAGGCGTCAATAGCAGTAAGTTTAGTCCCTTTCTTTTTCTTTTTACTTTGTAGTTTTTTTTATCTCGGCGATCTTCTGACTGGTCTTCCTTTCGCAGAATGTTCAGAAACTCGAGGTAGTACTGACAAGGGCCCTTTACGGCTCCTCTAAGGCCTCTCAATTAGAGGAGGAGAAGAGGAAGATTGCATCCGCTCTTGAGGCGAGCAGCGAGCGGGTGCGGGTACCGGAGGAGAAAAACGCGAAGCTCGCCACAGAGATGGACTCGGCAACAGCCGAGATCATCAAGCTGAGGGCGGAGAGCGCGATCTAAAGGGGGCGATTGAAGTGAAGGCGAAGAGGGCTGCCCAGCTCGAGGTCGAGGTGCTAAAACTACAGACCGAGCAGACAGCCTTAGCCAAATCCAAGACCGAAGTTGAACCCGTCTGCAGGCAGATAGGGAGACCATGCTAAAGGAGCATGCCGAACTCGAGGAGTCTCTAAGAGCCGAGGTGGACGCTTCGTACCTGGATGGAGTAAGGGACGCGACGAAGATATACGAAGACCAACTAGATGGGCCGTGCAGAAAGATATACGAGCTTGGGTGCAGGGCAGCGCTAAAAGAGGCGGGGATCTCCGAAGATCACCCTGTATTTCGTGACCCTCCCAAGTTTGTCCGTCGTGCACCCGAGTCAGCGTCCGCTCTAGTCCCTCCCCCTGAGGATCTTCCAGTTTCGAGCGCCCCAACTTCCTCCTCGGGTGTCCCTCTTGCCTCGAAGCCTGCTGAAGGGGATCGCAACGCCAAAGCCGGGGGGGACCGAAAAAAATAGTTGATGATGTATTTGTTTTTCTTTTATTTTATTGTACTCTGGGAGACTTTTTTCTTTTCAATTGTAAACATCTTCAAAATGAATGAAATCTTTCTTCAACCTTTTGTCTGCCTGCAATGTGTGTTTGAATGTTACTTTATTTTCCTTCATGTTCTGCTCTGTGTTTGGTCTTGTAACCAAGATAACATAAGTAACAAGAATAAAGGTAAGTGACCTAGCTCGACTTTATAGCCGAAGTCAGCAGTAAGATAGGTTCTACGTCCAAGGTTAAGTGACTGAGCTAGGTTCCGTAACCGTAACAAGTCATTGAGTTTGGTAGAACGAAAGGAGCTAGGTCCCATGACCAGAGTTAGAGAGCTAGGTTCCATAACCGTAGCCAAGCTTGGTTCCGTAACCAAAGCTAAAAATGGCCGGTCCTGTGACCGGGCTAATGCTGCTGGTTCCATAACCAGAGCTAAGTAACTGAGTTTGATTCTTTAACCAGAACTGAGGGTGGCTGGTCTTGTGACCGCGCCAATGCAGTTGGTTCTGTAACCAAGCTGAGGGGTGGCTAGTCCTGTGACCGCGCCAAAGTAGCTGGTTCTGTAACCGAGCTGAGGGTGGCTGGTCCTGTGACCTCGCCAATGCAGCTTGTTCTGTAACCAAGCTGAGGGGTGGCTAGTCCTGTGACCGCGCCAAAATAGCTGGTTTTGTAACCGAGTTGTGTGCATATGCCGAGTTCCGTAACTTGGCGAAATTTGAAAGTAATAAGACACATCCTTCCTCAAGAACCAATTTCATTGACTTTCAAGATTTGAGTATAGCTTAAAAATAGTACCTTTTGAGGGGCTGGCATTCCGTAGGCGTGGTAGCTCTCTACCCTTCATGTCCTCAAGTTTGTATGCTGACTGCCCAGCTGCCGAGATGACTTTGAATGGCCCATGCCAGTTCGGTGCAAGCTTTCCTTCGCTGGGATTTTTATCTGCGGGAAGTCTCTTCTTTAAGACTAATTCTCCTGTCGAGAACTTCCTTTCATTGACCCTCTGATTGTATCCTCTGGCCAATTGCTGCTGGTAAGAAGTGAGGCGAATGGCTGCTGCATCCCTTCGTTCTTCAGCGAGGTCGAGTTCTTTGGTGAGGTTCACATTGTTCTGGCCTTGATCAAATAGTTCTAACCCGAGGGTTGGGAGGCCGACTTCAAGCGGAATCACAGCTTCCATCCCATAGGCCAGGGAGAAAGGCGTTGCCGAAGTTGAGCGCCTTGGGGTAGTCCTATACGCCCAAAGGACACTCGGAAGCTCCTCAACCAATCTCCCCTTGGCTCGGTCGAGTCTTTTCTTGAGCCCGTCAAGCACCACTTTATTGGAGATTTCGGCTTGACCGTTGCTCTGTGGGTAGGCTGGAGTGGAATAGTAGTTCCTGATGCCGAACTCTTGACAGAAGTTTTTGAAGAAGTTGGAGTCGAACTGAGTCCCGTTGTCCGATATCAAGGCTCGAGGACTCCAAATCTTGTGACGATATTTCTCCATACGAAGTTTTTGGTATCCAGCTCGGTAATGGAAGATAACGCATCAGCTTTTATCCACTTGGTGAAATAGTCAGTGGCTACTATTAGCCACCTCCTATTCCCTGGAACTCGGTGGAGTGGTCCCACTAGGTCCAGTCCCCATTGGGCGAAAGGCCAAAGACTTGAGAGATGACTTAGGTCGTGTGTCGGCTGATGGAGAGAGTGTGAGAACTTCTGGCACTTCTTGCATTTCCTGGCGTAGACCTGGGCGTCCTTCTACATGTATGGCCACCAGTAGCCCTGGCTGATGGCTCGGTATGCCAATGACCGACCTCCAATGTGGCTGCCGCAGATCCCTTCATGAATTTCAAAAAGAAAGTCTTCGACTTTGCTGGGGTGAACGCATTGGAGGTAGGTCCCATTGTAGGACTTTTTGTAAAGCTTGCCATCTGGAGACAGCCAAAACTGAGCTGCCTTCAGTCTGATTTTATGGGCTTCGCTTTTATCTTCGGGAAGTTGGTCGTCCTTGAGGTAGATGTATTGGTCCATCCAGCTCGGGCCGAGATCGACGCATAGGATTTGCCGAGGTGGGTGGAGCTCTGTGCTTGGTCTGTCCAGTGTTCCCACTTCGACAGTCATTTTCCTACCAGCTTCGACTGCAGAGGCCAGGTTGGCAAGAGCATCGGCGTGAGAGTTTGAGTCTTTGCCGATCTGCCTAACTTCAACTTTTTGGAACTGAGAGAGGAGTTGCTTTGCACGAGCCAGGTAGGCTGTCATCTTGTCGTCACGAGCTTGGTAGTCCCCATTCAGCTGGCTCGTCACCAGCTGAGAATCGCTGAAGACCACCAGTTGCCGCGCCCCCAGGATTTTTGCGCTGCCCAGCCTTGCGATCAACGCTTTATATTCAGCTTCATTGTTTGATGCCTTGAAGTCAAGAGTCAGGGCTTGATCGATGACAAGGCCCTCCGGAGATTGGAGGACTATGCCTGCGCCAGCCCTTTTGGAGGTAGAGGAACCGTCGACGAAGACCTTCCAGGATGAGTCAAGGAACTGCTTCCAAGATCGTTCTTGTTCCATCTCGGTCTCGGAGGTTACCTCCACCTCCTTGCCCCCCAGTTCGGTGTCGAGGTGGCTCAGTGCCGAGCTAGGAGAGATGAACTCTACGATGAAGTCTGCCAGCACCTGGGCCTTGATCGCCGTTCTGGGTTGATACTGGATATCATATTGCCCCAGTTCGACGGCCCATTTGGACACTCTTCCAGAGAAGTCCGCTTTCCTGAAAAGAGACTTAAGTGGATGTTTTGTAACAACCACTATGGAGTAAGTCTGGAAGTAGTGGGAGAGCTTATGGGAGGCGCTGATGAGCGCAAGTGCGAGCTTCTCCAATGGCAGGTATCTCATCTCGGCATCCAGCAGGATCTTGCTCGCATAATAGATAGGCCTATGTTGCCTGTCTTCTTCTCTAATGAGCACCGAGCTCACTGCGTGGTCCGAAACTGCCAGATAAAGGTATAGGGTCTCGCCCTGTGTTGGAGTGGACAGCAGGGGAGGCGATGATAGATAGTCCTTGAGTTCCTGAATGGCTCTGTCGCACTCTGGTGTCCATTGGAACTTCAAGCTTTTCTTTAAAAGTTGAAAGAAGGGGCTGCACTTGTCTGAAGCTCTGCTGATGAAGCGGTTCAGTGCTGCTGCCATCCCTGTGAGCCTCTGGATTTGCTTTGCCGTGGACTTTGGATGGCCTAGATCGCCGAGATCTGCTCGGGATTGGCCTCTATCCCTCGTCTGGTGACCAGGCTGCCCAGGAACTTGCCGAAGTCAACACTAAATGCGCATTTGGAGGCGTTTAATTTGAGCTTGAACTCTTTGAGGACGGCGAAGGTCTGACTCAGATCGGTCAAGTGGTCCTTTGATCTTTTAGACTTGACGACCATGTCGTCGATGTACACTTCCACCGTCTTGCTGAGCTGGGCCTGAAACATCTTCGTTACCATCCTCTGGTAAGTGGCACCGGTGTTTTTTAATCCGAAGGGCATCACTTTGTAGCAGTAGATGCCTCGGGGTGTTATGAACGCGGTCTTTTCATCATCAGGCCCATGTATCAGGATCTGATGGTATCCTCGGTAGGTGTCGAGGAAACTCATCCTGTCGTGCCCGGCCGTGGCGTCGATCAGTTGGTCAATTTTTTGGAGCGGGAAGCTGTCCTTGGGGCACGCCTTGTTGAGGTCGGTGAAGTCCGCGCAGACCCTCCAACTCCCGTTCTTTTTCTTGACCACCACCGTGTTGGCCAGCCACTCAGGGTAGAGGACTTCTCTGATGGCGTCGGCCTCTAACAGCTTCTTGACCTCCTCGGTTAAGGCCTCTGCCTGTTGGACCCCAGTCATACGAGCCTTTTGGACTACAGGTTTGTGTTTGGGATCCACATTCAGTTTATGGCACATGCCTCGAGGTCGATGCCGGGCATCTCGTAAGGGGTCCAAGCGAAGACGTCTCTGTTCTGCAACAGGAAGTCAAGTAGCTCAGACCTCTCAGCTTCTGCAAGCTGACTGCCTAGCAGAAAGTACCTCTTCGGGTCGTTGGGATCGATCCGAACCTCGGCAAGGTCTTCTACACTTTTCTGCTCGGGGGCTCGGCCGACAGCTTCGAGCTCTGCCTCCATCTCGGCCATATGCACTTGCTGCGACTCTGCCTCGTTGGGGACCACGGCCATCAAGCACTGTTTGGCCATCTGTTGGTCGCCCCGGACTGTGACCACTTCGATGCTGCCGTCCTCGTTTTCTAACGGGAACTTGAGCTTCTGGTGATGGGTGGAAGGTACTGCCTCCATGTTGTGCAGCCAGGTCCTTCCCATTATTGAATTATATGGGGATGGTGCATCCACCACCAGGAAGTCTGCTGTCATGGAGGCACCTCCTACTTGGACCAGGAGAGAGATTTTCCCCTTGGGGTACATTGGCTTGGAGCTGAAGCCCACCAGCGAGGTGCGGGCTTCCTGTAGGTCATCCTCTTTCAGATCTATCTTCTTGAAGCAGTCGTAGTAGAGGATTTCCGAGGAGCTTCCGAGGTCCACTAGGATCCTCTTGACGTTGAAGTTCTTCAACCTCAGTGTCAGGAGCAGTGGATCGTTGTGGGGCAGCTGGACCTCGTCCAAGTCTTCATCGGAGAACCAAATCTTCTGTCTCTCTTTGCATGCCTTCTTCGAAGAGGGACCGAGCTCAGCCGTCATTACCTGTTTACCGTGCATGGCCCTCTTGGCCTCGGCACGAGCTTGGTTGCTTCCTCTAGGGACGGGAGTTAGGTGGATGACGTTGATGGTCCTCTCTTAATTGCTGTCCCGATCTGCATTGGGCTGGCCTTGGTGAGCTCGGTTGACTCTGCCTTCCTCCTGGATGAGGTCTTTGAGGTGCCCGTCCTTCACGAGCTTTTCGAGGTGGGCCTTGAAGGCATGGCAGTTTCGGTTCTGTGCCCATTCTGTTTGTGGTAGGCACAGAACTTGCTTTGATCTCGGGTAGAGGTGTCACCTTTCATAGGCTAGGGCCATTTGAAGAAGGGTTGCATTTTGATCTTACGGAGGAGCTTGTAGATGGGCTCCTTGAAGATAGTGTTGACGGCTTTGTAAAAGGCACCAGTCGAATTTGGCTTCGTGCCTCCTCCCGAGGTGGAAGCAGAGCGCACTGCCGAGCTGGCTGGTTCTCTGTTCCGGGCCGCCTTTCTTCTGGATAACTTTCTATCCTTCTTGGAGGGCCTATCCTCTTGCCAGATGTTGTCGCTCTCCCGAGCTCGGCTCTCATCTTCTTCTTATTAGACGAACTGGTTCACCCGGGCCATCAGTGCTTGCACTGTGGCCACGGGGAACCGCACCAGTTCCTTCCGAAGCTCGTTGGCTGGTAATAGAGCCTGTGTTAAAGGACTTGATGGCCACTTCGTCAGTGGCATCTCTGACCTGGCTGTAAATGGTCCAGAATCTCTTGGCGAACCGAGTGATATTCTCGGTCGGCCTCATTCTGATGGCTATCAGGTCGTCGTCCGTCTTCGGGATGACCCAATGCGCTTGGAACTTCTCGACGAAGGAGTTTCGGAGTTGTCGCCAGCTCGAAATCGATCCCTCGGAGAGTGCGCAGAACCACCAAAGTGGGAGGTTGCCCAGGCTGGAAGAGAAGACTTTGCAGTTGAGACCGCCCTCGTCACCCCACACCGACATTCTCTGGGTGAAGTGTCAGAGGTGTGCTTCTGGGTCCGAGGTCCCGTCGTATAGATTGAACCTTGGAACGCTGAATTTCTCGGGGAGGGTGTGATCCCTGATCTCCCGGGAGAAGGGAGACGCGCCACGGCCATCAGCATCACTGGCAGTAAGCCGATCTCGGGTGAAGCCGACGAACTCCATGTTCTGCTGCACAGCCTGCCTTATCTCCTGGTTGAGCCATACCCTCAAGTCGAGGTCGGTTCCCAGTCTCGGTCTCTGACGCTGCCGCTGAGGGTCAGTACTGGGGTGAGTGTTGTTTGAGCCTTCATCATAGGCTCGGTCGCACCTCTTATTATTCAGGACTTGCCTCAAGTCCTGCCGAGGCTCGGGAACCCTTCGGGCCCACTGGCGTGCAGGAGGCACGAGCGAGGTCCAGGCCGAGACCTTCTCCTTTCCTTCTAGTTATTGCTGGAGCTAAAGGATTTGGGCTTTTTGCTCTTGAATAAGGAGGTTTTGAGCCCTGATTTCCTCGAGGTGTGCCTCGTCGGCCTCCTCCAGAATAACGTTGTCGTCACCCTGGTTAGGAGACAGGTCGCCATCATATTCAAGGAGCCCGTGGTCATCTTCCACGTGGTCTCTGTGACGAGACTGGCACGACCTGGACAATGCTGGTGTTTTGTCTCGTGGGGGACGTCCCTGAGGGGGAACATCCCTGCGGGGTTGCTCCTGCAAGATGACATCCTGACAGGACACTCTGCCTGGGAGGGAGTCGGCCGGATACGCTCCAGAACAGGGTCGTGACGACGAGGAGGTGTTGTCACCCCTCTCGACGATGAGCCTGACTGGATAACCGGCTCTCCCACGCTTATCGCGCCGGACCCTCCGCCAGTCTTCTTCTGGCGAGGGACTGATAACACCCGCCCAGTCACCTCTGGCTGGTTCGTCACCAGTGGAGGCGGCATGAGGGGCAAAAATAGCTGCGGCGGTATGGACCTGGATGGCCCAACGCCTTTTCCTCTCTTAGTCTTAGGAGGCATGGTTTTTCAAGATGGAAGATTTGGTTTTTTCAAATCGATTCCCCACAGACGGCGCCAATTGTAAGTGTCTAAAAATAACGGACTTGGTTTAAATGATAATAGAGCTTGTGATGATGATGTTTAGTTGGTTAAGAGTATCACTGGATGTCCTGAACCTGAAAGGGAGAAGAAACAAAGGTCAGAGCCCCTGGCTACTGTCAGCCGAAGGCACTCCGACGCCTGAGTTAGTGCAATCACTGAACTGGGGTGAAGTGAAGAAGAAGAAGGTTCAGGCAAGGAAGTTGTAATACACAGTGTGTTGAGTATTAAGCGTACCTTTCATGGACTTACCATGCGAGTATATGTAGAGAAGTGTGGAAGCTTCATGAGTGGAGGTAGGTGGGAGAGCTTGTCCCATCAGCCCATACCTAGGATCCTCAGTGGGGGTAGGTGAGGGTACTGTCCCATCGGATCTCTTCTCAATCCCACACATGAGGACTCAACGTTCAGTGTTCACATCGGTCAATAGAGCCGAACTGGAGAAGTCACCGAAGTCGTGGGCACAAGCTCGGATACTGCTGCCGAGATGCGAGATGCCGAATTCAAGGGAACGGGCTCTGTACTCTTACCGAGGTGGGCTCAGACTTGATGCCAGCTGGCGCCATCGCCGAGCTGAACAAGGCGGGGCCAAAGGAAGCCCAGTTGGTACTCTTTCCTAACCGGGAGTAATTTAGGGATTACGGAAATACCCCACACATGTCCGAATATATATTATAAGCTTTTCGGTAAAAGGACCAATCTAGTCATTAGGCCGAATGGGAAAGTATGGTGTTTATTATATAAATGCAATTTTTATCAAGATTTAACACAATCGAACATCAAATTGGTCCCTTTGTTAAGGGAGATTCATAAATGAAATTTGAAGCATTGATTTGCTTTGTAGAATTTATGGCTGAATTTATGACATTTAAATTCTTTGTTTAATAAAGAAGAAACAAAGGATTATTAAAAGCTATAAAACAAATGGACTAGCTATATTAATTGGTGGACCCCATATTGGAATATCAAAAGCTACAAAACAAATGATTTGGCCAAGCTTACTTGAATCATCTATTTAGATGGCTCTCTATGGAAGGTTTAGACCATCAAAACAAGTCAGTGGAGCAACTTAATTCATCGAAGTTGGAGCGTACCTGTTCGACAACCCATGCATATTAACAAGATCTTTCAATGTAATTCTACAAGTAACCTCAATAATCTTCCATTTCCTAGGACTCATTTATTTTGGAACCTATGTTGCATTAGACCACTAGTAGATTTATAGTTCATGAACGCAACATTCAAAATCACTGTAACAAGCTTAGGATGATTAATCCAGCACAGATTTTGGTAAATTCATGGAAAATTGATGGGATCTTCTTGCAGGCGGGCCAAGCCTAGCTTGTTTTGTCTATTCCAGTCCCATTTTGGCCGGGCTTTAAAACCATTGTCCAAGCCCAACCCATTGGGCTCCAATTTTTTTTTTTTTTTAAAATCCATGTATTTTTGGGCTTAAGCCGAGTCGAGCCGGGCTAAGTTCCCATTTCGATGAGCTCAATTGACAGGCTAAGCCTCTTAGCTAAGCATGGTTGTGGATCCCACTTCGCCCGAGGGGATCATCATCTGCCCCAGTTGATCCACAACCCACAACTTTTCACCGTCTAAAATTACTGCACAACTGATCCAACGATCCAATGCATTCAGATGGGTGCCAAACCTTGGGGTCCCATGATTATCAAGGGAGTCCCTATTGTATGGTATACTTTGATAGACCATGAGCCACACCATGTGTTTTAAGGCCCTTGCGCTCACCATAACATGAGCTCAAGGGGCTCTCGTTTTGTATATGTAAATATTATATGTGCAAATATTGCAATTTAGAAGTCACACAACTGAAATACTACAACATATTTATTCAAAATCACCGTTTTAACATGAGTAAGATGTATTTCAATTTTTTTATAGCGTTTTTCAAATTCATAAAAAATCATGAACTATTAAGATATGAAACTAAAAGCCTTGAACTTTTAATACTATAATATTGAGCACTCCAAATCATAATTGAGGACCCACAATAGTATAGAAGATTAGAATTGTAGGTTTGAACTTTTTTCACAAACTACTCACAATCTATGTAGAGTTAAGATAATCAACTTCAAAATCAAAGGGTTTATTGCTCCAATACACAAATTGAATGGTTTGGATTAAAAGTATGGGGCCAGCATGAATAAAAAATAAAGGTTATTGTTGGGGCCCACAGTAATGCTAGCGCTTTTTATAAGAGAGGTGTGAAAGCGGGTTGCAAAAAGGTATTCGATTCTCCAATTACCTGAAAGTTCCGATTAAAAAAGAATTCGGGTCTGGAACCTAGTTTAGATTTCAAGTTGTAAATGGGTCTGGGTCCGGTACCTAATTTAGGTTCCGATTGATAAACTGGTCCGATTCTTGGTTCATATAGGTTCCAACCCATGGATTCGAGACCCGGTATATGAGTCTTTGATATTACAAATTATACCTCAAAATAGACACTTTTTTTTTTACATTTTTATGTATAATGTTGGAGGTAGTAGATTTGATGCACTATTATAAGTTAAATGATATACTTATTTTAAGAAAAAATAAAAAAATATTAAAGAGAAGTTAGAACCAATTTTGGAATTGGGTTGGGAGAGAGCATAAAAGATTCTGATCTCTACAATGGTCCCTGGCTGGTTTCCCTACCCTGGTATCCAATTGTCCTTCCAGATATCATTGTTGGTCCCATTTGTTAGACCCTAAGTTGTGTTTGCAATTTGATGTCCAACATTTGCATCATGATCATCTCATATCATTTCTCAAAGGTTTATCTTGAAAATCACAAGATTTTAAATCAACTTGGTCAAACTCTGTTTTAAACCTTTTGGTTGATTTTAGTCTTATTTTGAAAAGCTTTTTCTTGAGAAAACCTTGTCTTAATCACCTTTACATTTTGTGTTTCAAGAGCTTTCAAAAGTTAGATTTTTCTTGTAAACTCAGATCTTCATAAAACAGTCTGACCATACTGTCGGTCAGGTGTCGGTTAACCGACCTTGGACCGAAGCCTAACCGAACTCACTCGGTTAGCCTTTCTGAATGGTGTTTCAGTTGTCGGTTTGCATGTCGGTTAAGTGTCAGTTAACTGACCATAGAAAATGGACTAACCGAACATATAGTCGGTCAGATTTCCAGAGAGCTGCATTGTCATGTATTTTACACATCGGTCAGCATGTCGGTCAAGACTCGGTTAACCGACGTTGCTTCTGATCCTGACCAAAACTCTCTCGGTTAGATTTCCAGAGAGGTGTTTTCTGACCCTGTTTTCATTGTCGGTTAGGGTGTCGGTCAGGCCTCGGTTAACCGAATTTGTCGGCTAACCGAAGCATGCTTTTTGGTCAGCAAAATTTCAAAATTATGGCCGTTGGCCAGTGACCGTTGGGGGTGTCGGTTAACCGACCCCTGGATGTCGGCTAACCGACATATAGCCGTTGGGCCAAAATTTCTATAAAATGTAGTTCATTCCAAGGCCAAAGGTGATGATTCTTGAAGCCACTTCTGAGGTGTACTAAGGCAAATCAAAGGGAATGAACTAAGAAGGCCAAATGATCATTAAGTAAAGCTAAGCTTGGATTAATGAAGTTCAATCACCAAGTAAGCTTTAACTTTTCCTAATCATATGTTTTTATGCGTCGTCTAAATTATTGGTAAATGATTTTTAGCATATTAACTATGATGTGTTGAATCCATTCTCCTCTTAATCTTTGATTTAAGTTATTGGATTCTTCACCTTGATTCAAATCAAGTTTGTGGTAGAAAACTTCTTAAACATGTTTATCAAAATCTTCAATTTATGTTATAACATGTTTCACTAACTTGTATGAATCTTCCTTGTTATTTTCAATCTTTAAAACTTTAGTTAAAATACTTTGATTTTGACAACAACATATCACATGCATCACATGTTTAGACATAATTAATTTCATACAACTTGCAAGCTTTGGATTTTCATATCATCATTAAGTTTGTACTTTGTTCATGTGATTTGCATATCACTTCAATCAAATCATGTTATGTGTATTAAACTTTTAATTACTTCAAGCATAAACTGATTGAGCTTTCATTTTCAACTTGATTGAAGTTTTCACACACATACATCATGAGCATTCATCTTTACATTTTATAGTGTGTTGTGTGAGTTGATTTTCATTTTCTCATTCGCCTATTTTAGAGGCAAATTATATTGTGCTTAATGTATTTCTCTCCTAGTGTTTAGACACCTTCTTGAGAAAGAAAAACTATTTGTATGTAAGGTTTTTGCTAAGCCTAAGAAAAGCAAAGTGTAAAAGGTTATTGCTTAGCTTATAAAAGCACATTGTAAGGTTATTGCTTAGCCTTTTAAAAGCATAGTGTTTAGGGTTATTACTTAGCCTTTTGTAAAAGCATAAATAGTGGAAATCCGGTGGGGTGTGTGATCACAAGCTGGTAGTGGATGTAGGCATTGAGGCCGAACCACTATAAAACATTGTGCAATGGTGAATGACTTGTGGTGATTGATTTGTTTATCTTCTGCACCTTTTCATGTAATCATCACTAGTTGAAGTTTAATTTGAAGAAAATTAAATTTGGACAATTATTTGTAGATCACCCTATTCACCCCCCCCCCCCCCCTCTAGGGTCAGATCCCGGAACTTTCAATTGGTATCAGAGACTCGTGCTCTATATTTAGGATCAAGTGGTTTGGAACTCTTGATTATGTGTAAAAACCTAGAGCTTAGACCCTAGTTGGATTAATCTTGAAAATCATCTTTATGGATTCCACTAAGATAGAGAGTGTAGATTCCCTTATAGATTCTCCTAGTCACCTTCTTCCATCCATTGGAGATTCAAATCTTGAAAATAATGAATATCAACTTGAATCAAGTGAAGAAGAAAATGAAAATCAAGATGATCTTCAACAAGCATAAGATGATTTGTACACCTTATACTTAAAGCTTGTTAAAAATAATAACAAGTTAAAAGTTGAATCTAAAAGACTAAACAAAGAATTAGTCACTTCAAAAGATGAACTTAGAGAGAAAGATGAAGCTATACAATGCCTAAACTCTAAGTTTATGATCACTTTACACAACTTGTCTAATGCTCAAAATGAAATTGAAACAAATAATGACGAGCTAAAGAAAGAAAATTTGAGTTTAATAGATACTCTAAAAAGACAAGATAAAAACATTATCCATCTAGAATCAAAATTAAAAATTTCTATGGATAACTTGTCAAAGGTTCAAGAAGAATTAAATGTATCTAAGATAAGTTGTGAGAATCTTCTCAAAGAAAATACAAATATAAGTGATCATGTGAAGAATCAAGTTGAAGACATTTCTAATTTAGAATCCAAGTTAATAATCACCAAAGAAAATTTATCAAAAACTCAAAGTGATTTAAAAACTTTACAACTTGGATCTAATGTGAATGAACTAAAACTTGAATTGAAACTTGCTTATGAAAAGGTAAACAAGTTTAATGGAATTGAATTTAAACTAATAAAAGTTATAAATGAAAATTCAATTCTTAAAAACAAAGTCACTCAACTTGAGACCCACAAGCAAAAGTTTGAGTGCAAATTTACCCAAAGTGAAGAGAAACTTGAAAATTTGTTTAAATTGGGTAAATCACATGGAGATAGGACGGGTCTTGGATTTAATAACCATACTTATCAAGACCCTAAGTTCATCAACAAATTTGTAAAAGGTGAGTCCTCTCTCTTTAGCACTCCCACAAATTTGCCCAAAACAAAATGTCATTATTGTGGTAAAGAAGGGCATTTCAAATTTGAGTGCAAACTAAGAAGAAGTCATTTGTCTAAACCCATATATGAATCAAAAAGAAAAAATTCAAAATCTATGAAGGGAAAGACATTTGAAGCAAAGAAAGACTCTTTAAAGTTCAAACAAGTTAATTCAATTCAACAAGAGTCTCCTAAGATAGATTTTAAAAGGACCAATCAAGTCCAAAGCTATCAAGTTAAATCTATCAACAAGAAACCTCTCACTTTACTTCCCTTAACCATGGAAATGAAAGAAATTTTGAAAAAGGTTGAACAATTGAAATTAAAATTCAAAATGCAAAAAGAAGGAGGAAAAGTTAAAAGAAATAAGAACATAGAGAAAAATCATCACCAACCATCAAGAACTAATCATCGTTACAAAATTGTCAAACCAAGAATTGATGACAAGTCCATTAAAATTGAAAAATTATCTCCCTTGGTTGGTGGAATCTCAAACATAGGCTCAAAGATTCAAGACCTTACATGGATACCTAAGGTTAGATTTTTAGACAAACATTAAGGCCTTTGGGATTAGAATAGACCAATCACTTCTCATAATTTACATCTTTATATTGGTCCTAAGTCTAGTTGACTCTAATTTCCTTGGCATTCTCTACATGTTTAAAGTGTTACTTGTTTGAGAACTAATTGTTGAAAATGCATTTTTAAAATTTCAAAAGGTTTTTTATGTTAAAATGCATGAGATTAATCAATCTAGTTTGAAAAAGATTTTATTAGATTGCTCCTTATGATCATCTTAATTGTTCTCTCTAGTCAAATTACCTTAAATATCCTCAGACTAGTGATCATAAGTAAAAAAATGTAGATTAGTGAATTAATTCACTTCTCTACAGGTGTCGGCTGACCGACACTTAAGTTGTCAGTTAACCGACAACTGACAGGGACGAATAAATCCCTGCGCACAGACTGAAAACACACTTCACTATTCATCATCTTCTTTCTTCGTGCCCTAGACAAGGATTTCCTGTTTCCAATCCTCAAATCTCCTCCCCATTGCTCGAAAAACTTCTTTCAATCCAATTAAAATCCTCTCTCAATCATCCTCCAAGCAAGTCATCGTCATTTTCATCTCTTTCATCATCGTTGGAGCCTCACGACATTGACAGTCAACGTGAATATGTGAGATCAAGCCTTGGTCATTCTCTCTGATTTCTTGTAAGCATTCTCTGATTTCTTCAAAAGTATCATCGTCTACAGGAGTGCCACCTCTTCGGCTACTATGATGTTGTCTGTGGCCCTCCGTCCTAGGATAAACGCTCCCTTCGGCTACTAGAGGCCTGATACGGATCGCACATTGCATGGGCTGATGGGCCTATAATCCTTCAGGGACTTAGCATCTTCTATTTTTGGGAGAAGGACAATGGACGTTTTGGGCCTGTTTATTTACAAGAATTTCTGATAGGGATTCAGGTTGTCTGGGAATTCCTGAATTCCAGTCAGAAATTCCATGTTCATTTATGGGAATTCCCAGCATTTGAGGTAAGTGGCATTTTAAAATTCCCAAAAGGTGGAATTCCCAAATGCTAGCCTTTACTCTAGCATTTAGAAATCCAGCCATTCCGGGATACTTCGCTTGCAACTCTAGGCATTCCGATAGAACTCCGGTTCTCCCAACGGTTGATTGTCATCTTCTATTCTATGCGACTGCACAAAAATCAGATCCGGTAATCTTCTTTCTCTGAACTCCTTTTCCCCACCTGATTTATTTTTTTATTTTTCTTCCATCTTGTCGTGTGCTTTTTTTTTCCTAAAGTGTTTTGATGGAAAGGGAAGAAAATGGTTTTTTGGGGGTTTTTCTTCCAGAGCTGTAACGATTCCAAAAAAGTCATCTCCAACCTTTCTTGTATTGTGTCTTTGACGTCCATTCTTAGGTCAATCTATACATAGTTGATTAGAGGCCCACTACCTATCTCGAAATCGGCTGGACTTCTGTGTTGATCAACTTCAACGCATCAAGATTTCAACGCATCAACGCATCAAAAATCGTGAGAAACAAATCTAAGAAAAAATCGTGATCAACTTCAACGCATCAAGATTTCTATTGTTTGTTTCTGAAGTTGATCACGATTTTTTATGAAGTTGATCAACGATTTTTTTTTGGAAGAAATCACGATTTTTGTGTTGATCTATCAACACAGAGTATACACACAGATAGATCTATCAACACACTATCTGTGTGTAAATCTACCAACACACAGATAGATCTATCAAAAAAACATAAGAAAAAGGTGGCATGCAACATTGAAACACACATCGTAACCCATTGAGATTACACGCTGGACTTCCATCAGAGGAACTTGTTAAACATTGGAGTCGGCTTTTCTTCTTCCTGGCCGTTCATCATACTGTAGCTATCCATCAAAGGAAATTGTAAAACATTGGAGTCATTGCGTTTAGGCCAAAATAGTGATGACAATTATAAAATCATGAAGTGCATGGCTTAAAATTTAGGTTTCTAATGATAGCTTAACCAATCGCTACCTAATCTACTGAACAGTCAATTGAAGTCATTAGCATGAGCCCGAGATGTAGTAAAGCCACAAACAAGTACAGTTCCATATAGAAAACGAGAAACATGAATTGGGTAGACTTATATTCAAATTCAAGTCATTAAAGAACACAAATTGATGAATCATCTTCAAAGTTATGAGAATACAGGATAGTTTTGGAAGGCCATACTTATAATCAACTCATCACTAAAAAGAAAACAAAATCCAAAAACAAGAAAGAACTCCATGAGATTTTCCAAAACTCTACAACAAGATCAGATGATATGAATAGGGCATATCTTATGTTTATTTTTAGAACAATTTGATTAGTGTTTGAATAGTTTAAAATTGGAGAAATCTGTGATTTATTATGGAAATTTAGCACCTTTTTCGTCCATGTCTCATTTGATTTGTGATCTTCTTAGTTCCTACACTTCTCGTCAACGTTTCATTTTAATTTTCTTGCGGATGTCATGCACTATATTGTTGTTTTAGTAGTTACAAAAAGAAGTAATAGTAAAAGGAACAATAGTACCGATCTGCAGTCTTGTAGAGAAATTGTATCCTTCCGGAATGGACAGAAATTAGCAGTAGAAGCTCTTGGCTGAGGCACGTCAGGCGACGCTATCTTTAGGACGAGTTTCGCCCTTCCAAGATAAACCCAGATGCGAAGAGGATCTCTGCAGGAATTGCCCCTAGGATACAACGGCCTTCTCTGATCAGGCTTGGTCGCACACCAAGTTCAGATCAATCTCCAGGAACCACAGAATGCTCAATAGAGAGGGAAGAAAGAACGTAGGTATATTTTTTTTAACCCAGACCATGTGATTTTATAAGAAAAAATAATGTCGTTGAGCCACAATTAATCATGATTAAAGCAGCAATTAATCACAATGTTAAACAGCAACGTTTAAAACAATTAAAACTGCGTTTTTGAATAATTAACGTTTAAAACTGTTTTAATAAAGTAATTAATATAAAAACGTTTTTTGAAAAAAATGAATTGAAATTTCTGCAAAAGCAGGCCACATCTATATCAGAGTATGGGCCCTCTAGGCTAGGTTAGGCTGGATTTGCACCCCCCCTGCGCGCGATATACACGCAGGATGTGCGTCGAGGACGCATGCCCGGTTAAACGTTTTCTAGACCCGGAGCCCTAGGTTGAGTCGGACTTGCGTGCGCGCATACGGCTCATAGTAAAAGGTTCCAATTGTTCTAATGTGTATAGGAAAGGGAAAAGCATATAAAGCCTCTTTAAGAAGTGAACTTTAGCGATGTGGGATTCCAAGTTCTCAAGTTGCCTTCACTTCTTACATTAAGAAAAAAGAACAAAACACCTTTTTCAAGTCAAAGACTTTGAATTTTTGAAACAACTCAAAAAAGAACCCAACAATCTCCCCTTTGTTTCAAAATATTCAACGAGCATTATACTGGTAAGGTGACCGAGCTTGAACCTTATTGTCATGACATATTTTTGAACTTTTAGGAGTTAAAGTGACCAGAGTATTGAACTTCAACTCTTTATGTCGGTTCAAAAATGCATCAAGTTTAATATACCTGGAGTTTGTAGGTTAGCACTTTATGGCCATGCGCTTAATCCTGATTTTCATGAATGCTCTAGAGAATCTGCCCAAATTCTCATAGGAAGCGGCCCCACTTCCACATTCATATAGGTGAGTCTATTAAGAGTGCTCCTGCAGCTTTGCACCCCACCATATAGGCTATAGATCTCATTAATGACTAAATCCAACCTCATTTGCTACAGGTTATGTACCAACAAATAATCTCACAGAACAGGGATGAGTACTCTAAATGTCAGTACTATATATCATCTGGATAGCTTGTTTTTCCCATTGAACCTAGTTCTCAGAATCTCCGGTCATTAGGTTGGGTTACCGCTATTGATGATTTATGGGCTTAAGACCCATCCCTTTGGTTGTTTCTTTTATCTTTTCTCTTGCAAGGCCTTTTGTCAAAGGATCTACTAAATTGTCCTTTGATTTTATATAATCAATTACAATCACTCCTCCACCGAGTAATTGTCTGACATAGCTATGTTGCAATCTTACTTGTCTAGACTTTCCATTGTATGTGGCATTATGTGCATTTATAATTGCTGCAGTATTATCACAATGAATAATAATAGGAGGAATAGGTTTAGTCCACAAAGGAATATCAAATAATAAATTCCTAATCCATTCGGCTTCCAGTGCAGCGGCTCCCAGAGCCAAGAATTTTGAATCTTTAGTGGATTGAGTAATTGTAGTTTGTTTTTTTTATTTCCAAGATATTGCAACACCTCCCATCGTGAAAATATAGCCACTGGTAGACTTAGAATCGTCTAAGTCCGTGTTCCAATCAGCATCGCTGTAACATTCAACTACAGCTGGAAAACTAGAATAACACAATGCATAGTCTATAGTATGCTTTAAATATTTAAGTACTCTAAATACAGCATTCCAATGTTCAACACCAGGATTATTAGTGTATCTACTTAATTTGCTCACAGCATAAGCTATATCAGGGTGAGTACAGTTCATGGCATACATTAAACTACCAATCACACTAGCATAGTCGAGTTGTGCTACACTAGCACCATTATTCTTTACTAATTTAATACTTGGATCAAAAGGAGTGGACACTGGTTTACAATTAAAGTGATCAAACTTTTTCAACACTTTTTCAATGTAATGTGATTGAGACATTTTAATTCTAGTGTCATCTCTAATAATTTTGATTCCCAGAATAACACTTGATTCTCCCAAGTTTTTCATATCAAAATTATTGAAGAGAAGTGTCTTTGTTTCTTTGATACAATCCAAATGAGATCCAAAGATCAATAAATCAACAACATATAAGCATAAAATTATTGTAGACTCACCATAAGTTTTATAGTAAATACATTTTTTAGCCTCATTTATTTTGAAGCCATTTGAAAGAATAACCTGATCAAACTTCATATGCCACTGTTTTGGTGCCTGTTTTAGTCCATATAAGGACTTTAACAACTTACACACCTTATACTCTTGTCCTTTTATTTCATAACCCTCTGGTTGATACATATAAATTTCCTCCTCTAAATCACCATTTAGAAAAGCTGTTTTGACATCCATCTGATGAATATATAAATTATGCACAACAACTATAGAAATTAAAGTCCTAATGGAACTTATTCTTGATACAGGTGAAAAGGTATCAAAGAAATCTACCCCCTCCTTTTGCCTAAAGCCTTTGGCTACAAGCCTGGCTTTGTATTTCTCTATTGTTCCATCAGGTCTTAGTTTTTTCTTAAGAACCCATTTGCACCCTAAAGGCTTGGTACCTGAAGGTAAGTCAGCTAGTTCCCAAGTATGAATTGCTAAAATAGATTCTATTTCATCATCTAATGCTTCCTTCCAAAAGGCAGCATCATGGGCAGACATTGCCTCCTTATAAGTAGATGGGTCTTTCTCTATTAGATAGGTCTCAAAGTCAGGACCGAAACTAGTGGATGTCCTAACTCTCTTACTTCTCCTAAGTTGTGGTTCCTCTTCTTCTGGAGTTTCCAAAATTCTTGTAGATGAGGGAGGTTCAAATATAATCCTAGTTTTAAAAGGAAAAACATCTTCAAAGAAGTCTGCATCTCTAGACTCAACTAGAGTTTGGTCTCCAATTTTTAGGAATCTATAGGCAGCACTATCTTGTGCATAACCTATGAACACACATTCCCATGAGTGGGGTCCTAACTTGGGCCTCTTGGGGTCAACTATCCTAACATGGGCTAAACAACCCCAAATTCTAAAATATCTAAGGTTAGGCTTTCTTCCCTTCCAAATTTCAAAGGGTGAACAGTTAGTCTTAGAATGTAAAATTCTATTCAAAATATAACAAGAAGTCAGCAAAGCTTCACCCCACAGATTTTTTGGACAACTGGATGAATTCAATATACAATTAACCATTTCAATCAAAGTTCGATTTTTTCTTTCTACTATCCCATTTTGTTGAGGTGTGTAAGGAGCAGTAGTTGTTCTTTTAATTCCTTTGGATTCACAGAAGTCCAGAAAGTCTTTTGAAGTGAATTCACCACCTCTGTCACTTCTAAAGTTAATTACTTTTCTATTTAATTTATTTTCAACTTCAGACAAATAAATTTTAAATTTAGATAAAGCTTCATCTTTAGTTCTAAGTAAATATACATAGGTATATCTAGAGCAATCATCAATACAAGTAATAAAATAATATTTTCCACCTCTAGTCATAGTGTTACTTAAATCACATATATCAGAATGTACTAACTGAAGTAACTCAGTTTTTCTTTCCACTTTATGAAAAGGCTTTCGAGTAATTTTAGATTGAGAACATATTTCACATTTCTTTTTTCCATCTTTATATTTCTCAATCAATCCTTCATTACTCATAATTTTTAATTTTCTAAAACTAATATGACCGAGTCTACCATGTCAATAAAAAACAGAAGCAACTATGTAAGCAGAAGAAGATGCATTATTATTGATTACATTTAACTTAAACATACCATCACAAGCATAACCCTTACCAACAAAAATACCTTTTTTGCTGATTACAAACTGATCAGACTCTATTACCTGCTTGAAGCCAGCTTTGTTGAGAAGAAAACCAGAAACTAAATTTTTTCTCATCTCTGAAGCATGAAACACATTCAGTAATGTCACAGTTTTTCCGGAAGTGAACTGAAGTTCAACAGTCCCTTTACCAATTACTTGTGTAGTAATGGTAGTTCCCAGAGCAAGTTTGCAGTCTTGCTTGACCTCCTCATAGGTCTTAAACAGACCTCTATCAAATGTAACATGTGTGGTTGCACCTGTGTCAATCCACCATCCTTCGCTCTTTCCTATGCTAAGTGTATTTACTTCGGAGATGACAGCAACGAAGTGTTCTTCTTCAGTGATATTGGCTTGAGGCTTATTGGATTGGGACTGTTGTGGGAGCTTTTTTCGGTGGCGGCATTCTCTTGCAAAATGACTTGGTTTCCCACAAACAAAACAGCCACCCTTTGTCTGTGGCTTATTTGACCCATTGTTCTGATGTTTGATTGAACATTTTTCTGATTCTGGTTATGTTTTTTATTTTTGAAAGAAGGATTACTCTTCTTGTTCCTGCCCAGATGTTGATCAAATTTTCCTTTCTTTTCACCTTCACTTTTTTGTTCAACCACATTTATTTTTCCATTGTTTTCAAGTAGAATATTTGAATCACTCAATCGGGCTTCTTTTTCAATCCTCAAATAGCGCTGGAGGTGCTCTAGTGAGTAATCCCTCCGTTTATGCCTCAAAGTTTTTTGAATATCCTTCCAAGTTGATGGTAGTTTCTCAATTATAGTTGCTACTTTAAACTGTTCATCAACTCGGATCCCTTCTTTGATAATCTCATTTACCAAAGTCTGTAACTCATGTACTTGAGGAAGAATGGGTATATTGTCTAGCATTTTGAAATTTAGGTACCGACCCACTGCATATTTTTTTGCCCCAGGTTCCTCTGCTTTATACTTCTTATCAAGGTCTTTCTAGAGTTCTCTTACAGTTTTGGCATCAGAGTAAAGATTATAGATGTTGTCTGCAAGCAGGTTTAAGATATGACCTTTGCACAAATAGTCATCTTCTTTCCATCTTTTTCGTGCATATGAACCACCTGGTTTCTCTTCACGATCAGGACATGGTTCAGTTAAAACATATGCTACTTTAAAGATGTCAACAAAAATAAGACTTTCTGTTGCCATCGTCGGAAGTTGGATCCGTCAAAACTATCCAACCGAACCAAGTCCTGATGCATAAATTTAACAGCAGAGGTAGCCATTGAAGAAGAAATTCATCCTAAAATTGTTGTTTTAGTAGTTACAAAAAGAAGTAATAGTAAAAGGAACAATAGTGCCGATCTGCAGTCTTGTAGAGAAATTGTATCCTTCCGGAATGGACAGAAATTAGCAACAGAAGCTCTTGGCCGAGGCACATCAGGTGACGCTATCTTTAGGACGAGTTCCGCCCTTCCAGGATAAACCCAGATGCGAAGAGGATCTTTGCAGGAACTGCCCCCAGGATACAACGGTCCTCTCTGATGAGGCTTGATCGCACACCAAGTTCAGATCAATCTCCAGGAACCACAGAATGCTCAACAGAGAGGGAAGAAAGAACATAGGTATATTTTTTTTTAACCCAGACCATGTGATTTTATAAGAAAAAATAATGTCGTTGAGCCACAATTAATCATGATTAAAGCAGCAATTAATCACAATGTTAAACAGCAACGTTTAAAACAATTAAAACTGCGTTTTTGAATAATTAACGTTTAAAACTGTTTTAATAAAGCAATTAATATAAAAATGTTTTTTGAAAAAAATGAATTGAAATTTCTGCAAAAGCAGGCCACATCTATATCAGAGTATGGGTCCCTCTAGGCTAGGTTAGGCTGGATTTGCACCCCCCTGCGCGCGATATACACGCAGGATGTGCGTCGCGGACGCATGCCCTGTTAAATGTTTTCTGGACTCAGAGCCATAGGTCAAGTCGGACTCTCGTGCGCACATACGGCTCATGGTAAAAGGTTCCAATTATTCTAATGTGTATAGGAAAGGGAAAAGCATATAAAGCCTCCTTAAGAAGTGAACTTTAGCGATGTGGGATTCCAAGTTCTCAAGTCAGACCATATATATGTTGGGTTCTTTTTGTGTTAGATGCGATTTGCAGAGTTTATCCACACTATGTTCAAATTCTAGAAAATGCACCTACTCCACAACAGATTAGAACAAATACTAGATTCTACCCATATTTTAAGGTTAGTGTATTATATAGTTTTTATTTTTAATATAGTTATTATATTAAGTGATATGTTGATGCGATCCTAAACTTGCTCTTTCGCTCAATAGGATTGCATAGAGGCAATAGATGATACACATGTACCCGCTCATGTACCATTTTCAAAGCAGGCAAAATATCGAAATAGGCACGGCCAACTATCTTAAAATTGTCTTATGGCAAGTGGATTTGATATGAAGTTCCAGTATGTGCTTGCAGGATGGGAGGGGTCTACAACTGATGCTACTGTTATTTTCTCTGTGTTGAACAAAGGTGATATATTATCGGTTCCGGATGGTAATAGAACCATTCATATGTGAAGTGCCTAGTTTAGTTGTACATTTTTACTTATGACAAACTAATTTATAGTTACCACTGTTTTATTTTTCAAATGTAGGTAAATTTTATCTAGTCGATGCCAGTTATGGTAATGCACCTGGGTTCCTAAAACCATATAGAGGGGTACACTACCATCTCAAAGAGTTTGAAGAACATCCGCCAACGAATTCTCATGAGCCAATTTGCGACACTCCTCATTGCGTACCACCATAGAAAGGGTGTTCGGAGTGGTTAAAAATCGCTTTTCAATTCTAAGAATGCCACATGGGTATTCGTTGACAACCCAACGGGACATTGTAATTGCTTATTGTGTTCTACACAACCATATAGTTATGCATGGTGTTGGAGACCCAATGCTTGAAACTATTTCCACGACAAATGCATCCAGGATCGATCCTCCCTCAACAAGGGACAGAAATACAACAACTTTCCCAAGGTGGAATAGACATACTTGGCCTGCATTTCGAGATTCCATAGCAGAGCAAATGTGGATAGATTATGAGCAACAACAACAAAGAAATCAACAGTAACAATGAGAAAATTTGACATGATGTTTCTTGCTACCATGTTTGACATGATGTTTTTGGCACCATGTTTTCTCTTATTGGAGAATAATTGACATGATGTTATGGTTATCCTTTTTATTGTCTTAATGAAAATTCTTGATGTCTTTCATGTCTATTTTGCAGTTCATTCTCATTTTTTCATTCCATTTTTAGTAAATAATTTTCATTGACATTTCATTAGGATCCTAAAGGAAAGGAAATTATAAATGGAGCCCAACAGCAAAAAGGGTTCTACTGGATACACTCCTAGAAATGAAGCTGGCAGGAAGAAAGGTTGAAAAAAACTTCAACACTGCTTGTTGGGCACAAGCTATAGCTAAAGTGAAGGAAAAAACCGGGTTGGAATCAAGTATAAATAACGCAAAAAATAAGTTCAAAAATTGGCGTCAACGATATAGAGAAGTAAAACAACTCCTTACTATGTCTGGTTTTGGATGGGACGATGCAACAAAGATGGTACTGCTCCAGAAGATGTTTGGGGAGCTTTGGAGCAGGTAAATTAGCTTTACTTTCATTTAACTCATTACTTAATTGCATTTTTGGGTAAATAAATAATGTTCTAGTTGATTTAACTTGATGCAGGCTAAGAGCAAATTGGCTAAATATAAGAACATTACCATCAAGTTTTATGATGAAATACATGATCTTATTGCTGACGATACAGCTGAAGGTGATATAGCCATGACTGGATCTGAAAGAAGCCAAGTAAATGTTGACTCAATCATGATAGAAGAAGAAGATTTCATCATCCCCAGCACTTTTGACAACCAGACAGCTGGATTGGATGACATTGACGAGCCTGACTTACCTCATACTAATGTGAACTCACTAGAGAATGGACCAGCTTCAGTACATCAAAGTAGTAGTGGCCGAATGAGGAAGAAACGTAAGTCGACAACAAGCGATGAAGTGAAAGAAACATTGAAAGAAGTTGCAAATGATGTCCATGAGCTTGCAAAGCGCATGAACAACCCATACCATAGCATATTAATCCCAAAGATCACGGGAGTTGTTCGTTCGCTTTCTTTTATACCATCTAATATGAAAATGCATATCACTGACTTTCTCGTTAGTGATGATAGAAAGGTGGAAACATTTCTAAGCTTCAATGATGATGAGAAGATGCGATGGCTAGAGATGCATTTTCAACCAGGATCGTCAAGTAGTGCTCAGTGAATTTAAAACGTAGTTCATCAATAGATGAGTGGTATTTTGATTATGATTTTGTTAAGTGTTTAAACAACGCTTATAGTGATGAGGAGTGACTGTTGAAAAACCTTTTACTTTGGACTTACTATGCTTTGAAACTATGAAGTTGCTATGTTAGAATTACTAGGTACTTATTTCATACTTTTGTCATTTGTTAATGTTGTGGATGTAGTTGATTATGAGGTAGATTTGAAGTTCAAATTTGGATTTGATTGGACTTTTGTTGGGTTATTTGATTTATAATGGTGGTTGTTATTTTGTTGGCATTATGGTGGATGTTACTTTGGCTAATATTGGTTTTGATTTATAATGGTTGTTATATTTATGAATATTTTAGCCTTATATAAGCATACATTTATAATGTAATGTATAAATATTTAGAAATCCACTTAGAAATTCAAGTAGTTATGAAACAGGGAATTTATGGAATTCAGGTTGGATGAAATTCTCAGACAGGAATTCCGGTATGAAAGAAACAGGGAATTCAAGAATATCAGGATTCAACAGCATTTTAGAATTCTAGCACTTCGAATTCTGTAAATTCCAACAGACATGAATTCCAAGAATTCTTGTAAAGAAACGGGCCCTTTGTTAGTTTGAACCCCCAAGTCCCTTTCTAGAAAGTATCTCTTCACGTGGCCCACCACATCATTCTTGATGGTTGTCCAAAAGCAGCGGAAAAAGTTGGCATTATAGCCATCAGGCCCTGGAGCTTTCCTCCAGTCAATGGAGAACGTAGCTTTGTGGATTTCTTCCTCAGATGGAACTTTGATTAAGGAGGCGTTATCCTCCTCACTAATGACCGAAGGCAGGTAGTCACGCAGTTTCAACTCAAGGTTTTTGTCCTTGTTATCATCTCTAAACAGATCCTTGAAGTACTCAAGGCAATGATTCCTCATGGCAGCTGGGTCAGTGATGAGTTCTCCCTCTAAAGAGGTGAAGGAAGTAATCAGGTTCCTTCTGTGGTGCATCTTTGCTAGAGCATGGAAGTATTTTGTGTTCTGATCTCCTTTTTGGAGCCAGTTAACTCTAGCCCTTTGAGCTCAAAATGTTTCAACCTCTATGAGCGTAGAGAAGTACTGGTGGGATAGGTCTGCTTCAAGATCCTTTAGGAAGGTGGAAGTGTGATATCTTGGACTAGCTTGGATGCCATAAATTCTCCTTTTCAAAGTATCAACTTCCCTGAATATGTTAACAAACTCTTTTGAGCTCCATTCCTTAAGTTTATTAGTGAGGTCCATGAGCTTACCACAAAGATTAGTAGCATCTCTTAGCTTTAACCAAGTATTTTGGACCCAAGGGAAGAAATTGTCTTGTGATGCTAGAAGTTCTCATAACGGAAAGCCCGCTGCGCAGGCCTCCTCCAGTTAGATGGGCGGAGAAAGAAAGGGTTGTGGTCTGAACCTAGGCGAGAAAGGTCTAGAATCTAGTAGTCAAGAAAGTGGTTAAACCACTGTGTGGATCCAAGAGCTCTATTAAGGCTTTCCAGAATTGCTAAGGGGCCTTTCCTGCTATTGGTCCATTTGAATGGGGGTCCTTTGAAACTTAGATCATAGATGTTGTTAGAATCTATGAAAAGTTTGAAGTATCTGTTACCCGCTGAGGAAGGATTTGGTTGGCCTCCTAATTTTTCGTGAGGCCTAAGAATACTGTTGAAGTCTCCAATGAGGAGCCAAGGGTCATGTTTAGTGGTGTGCTGTTTGTTAAATTTATTGAGATCATCCCAGAGTGTCCTTCTTTTGACCCATGAAGGAGATGCATAAATGCATGACATGAAGAAAGACCTAGAGGAAGCATTCGGGGCCTGGACAAGAGATGAAATGGCCTGGTCCGTGGAATCTAAGATTCTAATAGAGAGGTTTTGAGGGTTCCAAAACATCCATGGACCCCAGAATAACCATTGCCATAGATGCAAAAGGAGGTTGGAAAGGAAGAGAACCAGCTGATCATCTTGTTAGCATGCATTTCTCTGGTTTGGGTTTCAGCAAGGAAGAGCAAATCAAGTTGGAATTCTGTCGTCATCATTTTTAATTGGCATCGAAGATTGTGTCTAGAAGCCTCCCTCACATTCGAACTAATTGTTTTCATGAAGAACAAATGGAGTAAGGGGTGACACTGTACGTATGTTGCAAAAGAAGGCCTCCTTAAGCTGGGCCATAGAGTTGATGTTCAGGTCTTTGAAGATGAGCTCCAGCTTGGCCTTGTTAGGAGACACCTTGAATTTCGGAACTGGTTTGGCCAAGAGGTGGCCATTGTGGTTTTTCTTGGGAGAGTGACTTTCGCACACATGGCATTGTTTAGACTCAGAGGAAGAATCTCCCTTATCCACGCTTCTATCTCCCCATCCTGCTCCTGATCCTAAAAAACGCTGCCTACGCTTAATGGGCCTGATGGGGAAGGGCTCCTCTCCCACATGTGGTTTTGCAAAAACCAACTTTGCATTTGTATTCAGAGATAGGGATAGGATTATGACCTCGTAATGCATCTCTCTGAGTATACAGGCTCTCAATAAAGTAATATCATTAAACCCCAGTAAACTCATGAAGGGCAAAATGACATATCCCATCTTTTTTTCTTTTTGTCTTTTGCTTTTTTCAGCATTTGAGACTCCTACTCACACTTTCACACAAGCATCCAAGTGATTGAAGGTGGGTACAATACTCTTGTACCTCACTTCCTAACTCTTCTTTTATATTTTGCCTACTCTTTTAGTGAAAGCTTATGTTAGCGATGCATAAAAAACTCGTTCTCTCACACAAGCATTCATGTTCATGACTAATTAAGTAATACCCCATGACAAAACCATCCTATTTTCATACATTGTTGTAGGTGGTTTTGAATTCCAACCTACATGATCCATATAATAAAAAAGCCTTTTGAATCATCCACTTAACTCAAATTTGAACTTCTTAATTGACGTATAGTAGGTCTGAGCTTCTCAAAATGAATGCCTCCACCATATATGAGATTTACCCTAAATAAGAGTTGGACCTATTATAATATTTGACCATATGATTGTGTTAATTTCATTATTCATCATTTGGTTTATCTTAAAGTGGGTCAGCTAATGGAGTAAATTTGTAAAACTTCAATACATGCAAGATGATAATGTTCGTTTTGGGCCACTCAAATTTCAATATGTGGTCCTACTATGGAACTTCACCTATTAAATTAGATTTGGACTCGCTTGACCATAAGGTCGCTTGTTTGCAGTCCGGGGCAAAACTAGAATTTTGTGTGTGTGAAAAACTTTAAGCAAAATAGAACAATTTAGTAATAAAATATGCAATAATAAAAAAATATTGGAGTTGTACTCAATGTTCTTTCATTGAATTGAAATCAACGGTTATTGTTTTAGAACTAAATCTTTCTACAATTTATTTTTGGGAAAACTTCAAATAAGGCCTTAAGTTTTTACCTTGTTTCAAAAAATGACAAAAGTTTCAAAACTTTTCGAAATTAGTCATTAATGTTTTCTTGTAAGTTTTCAATTAAGGACTCTAGTCATTTAAAGGCATTTTAAACATTTTTCCTCAATATTTTAAAAACACACAAATTACCTTTCATTTAAAGCTATGATATGGTTTTAGTAGCCTCGACACCTCGAGGACGTTGGTGAAAGAAATGAGGAGAATATGGAGGAAGTGAAGAAAACTTTTATTTCAATATAGGGAAATTTAGGTATTTTAAAAAGATTTTGAAAAAAAGTTGCCGGAAAATAGTTTTTAATGGACGGATGTCCTTAATTGAAAACTTCCTGTAAAACTTAAGGGCTAATTTGAAAAGTTCTAAAAATTTTGTCCTTTTTTGAAATAAGACAGAAACTTAAGGACCTTTTTGAAAATTTTCCTTTATTTTTCAATATATACAATTAAATAATCCAAAAAAAATTCATATTCCATTCTATTGCGAAGTGCAGTTTCAACAACCTTCATGGTTGAGTCCATAAAAAATTATCTTCAATTCTGTTGCGAAGTGCAGTTTTAAGAATCTTCATGGTTAAGAATGCATTAGTATATTTACCATATGTATATATATACTAAAGTACAAAAAAAAAAAAAAATCTCAACATGGGTATCAGTCCTTTCTTATGCATGCAACCTGTAAGTTACAATTTAAAACATTATTATTTAAAACCCCAAGAAAAAGTAATAACAGAAACTCATATCTAAAATCTAAACTATTTTAAAGCATATATGGTTCCGCTAGTTTTTATCTCCTTAAATCAAATTTATTTTACTGGGTTTTTCTGACATGGACAATAATAATCAAAGCAAATATATATATATATATATATTTCTTTATCCATGATGGATAAAACTCCAATTAAGCTAAAAAATAATGTAATAATATAATGCAATCAGATATTGTCTTTAAGCGAATTCGATTTCAATATAAGCCACAAAGATTGAAAATACATAATTAAATGTGGTGAAATCAGTACATCTATGCAGTGTAAAAAAATTATAAAAGAGAAAGTGGGTGGTCATTCTTGTTCTTTACTCATGCCTCAAAGTTTCTACAAGTCTTAACATGCAACTCCTTTTAAGATCTCTAACAAGAAGACGTTCTTTCTCCTCACCTCTCTGGGATCATAAGATTTTGGGACAAGTGTAGAAAGGTTATTATGAAATTTGAGAATTCTCTTCTCCAATTTCCATCAAGCCTTACATATTTGTTCTCCTCTCCTTCATTTTCTTTCCTTTCTTTTCTTTTCCTTTTTTTTTAATTATTATTTTAAGTTCTCCCCAAAATCAGCAATATTTTTTTTCTAAGAATCAAAACCATGTTAAATAAAGGCCTAAATAATGGAGGGGCCAAAGTAATGTTTTGACGGAGTTTTTAAAATGGGGGGCTGGGGGGCACTAGCAGTTGCCCGTATTTGTAGTTATTTATTTGTGTAAATAATTCAATAGTTGCACATCATCTCATTTATTTGTGCTCACTTACACATGTGATGAGTAAAATGAGGTGTGAAAAAGCTGAAAAATGGTGTGTAAATAACACCAAAATGTTCATAGTAAGATAAGTGTGAAAACCACTTTCTCATAGGGTTGCAAACGGAATGGTTTCGGGTCAGATCTGGTTTTGACTCGGAATCTATTTTGTTGGTTCCAAACCCAGTTCTGATAATAAAAACTCAGATTTGGTTCTAGAATCGAATCCACCTAGAGGATTGGATCGTATCTGATTTGATACTTGTCCAAAATGACCATCTTCAATGGAACCTTCCCATTCTTCACAAGTTATGGGATGAACAGATGGCCACCATCATCCAGTCCATTCCCCTAGGCGGCTTAGATATTAGGTGTTGGGATAAAGAGGAAGCTGGGAAATGCACCATTAAGGCTATCTATAAACTTATCCAACCTAGATCCATAATGCCAAACCTGAAATGGACTCAACTTTGGAAGCTAGAGCAACCCTAAAAAATAAAGTTCTTCCTATGGAGAGTCCTGATAGACCGATTGCCTACCAAAGATAACCTAGCCAAAAGAATGCCCAATCTCAATCAGCAATGTAGCCCATGCAACCAAGTTCTTAAAACTTCTAATCACCTTTTTACCAACTGCAGCTTCACAAGATTACTCTGGGAAAAATTCTCCACTTCTATTAATTAAGAAGCCATCAAGTTCCTCCTCTTTCCATCATTGTTTCTGGTTTGACTCTAGACCCTAGAATCAAAGGATTGGTGCTTGGATCTCTTGGTACATTTGGAAGGCCATAAATGAATATCTCTTTACCTTAAACCCACTAAACCACTAGGGCTATCCATGAATGGAACATCACAGCTTTTCTCCCTTCCCTCTGCCCAACAGTTGGCCTCCCTAATGACACAACAGCTGCACAGAACACTGAGTTGAAGTCACTCAGTGACCCGTCTCTGGGTGTTAGGGAGTCCAGCTCAACAGCTGTCACGTAACAGTTGTAACTGTCTAGGCTCTGTTTTGTTTTTGAGACTGTACATATATATGTAGAGAATAAATTCTTTACACCAGCGGTGTAAAACCACCATTTTCCTCCAAACCAATCTAAGCACACCACATCATAAAAAAAAGTACGAAACGTCATAAAACCACCCTTTTTCTCTACTGCTGGTTACCAAGATTAACCTTAGGGTTAACTTAAGTTTGAAAATTACACAAAAAAGCCATTACTTATAATTCCCACCCCCCTCCCCCAACCACAAAAGCCCGTTCCTGGATTTCCACATCCAGCAGCGAAGAAGACGCCCTTCGACACCGAGCCCTCGCCCTCGCCCTCAATTGCACTATTCGCACACTCCGTCCTTCCATTGCCGACACTCAGTCCTTCAATTGTCAACTTGGATTCCAAACGCGCCGATAAGGTAACCCCAGATTTTATTTTTTTGGAAAAGTTAGGTTTTGCTCCATACATTCTTCTGTTTCCTTATTTGCAATTGATTGCTTGTAATGAATATGTGCATTTTATTTATACTGTATTGATATGGAAAACACATCAAGTGGAGGAAATTTGGGAGAAGAGTATAATACAGAGGAAAATACAATAGATGGTTTCAAGTATCCAGATTTTGAGAAAGAGTACTTTGTAGACACTAATTCAGTAGATGGTTTGAATGATCTAGAATTTGCAGAAAATGAAAATGATCAACCTATGAAATCATCTTCGTATCGGGTTCCTCAAGAGCCATGTATGGGCTTGGTTTTTGAGGACCAGGAAGATGCTATGAGTTGTTACACGGCATATGCAAGAATAAAGGGTTTTAGCATTCAAAAAAATCATACCTGACGATCTCGTACAGATAATTCAGTGATTGGAGTAGAATTTTCTTGTTATAGAGAAGGATTTCGTCGTCCGAGTTATTACAAGAAGCATAAGGATGGTTCACATCGCTCTGAAACAATGATTGGATGTAAAGCAACGATGAATGTGACAAAAGATGATGAAAAATGGATTGTAAGTAAGTTTATATCCAAACATAATCATGAGTTGTGTTCTCCGAAAGGTACAATTTTACTTAGGGGAAATAGAGGAATAACTCGTGCTCAGAAAAATCTCATTGATGTTCTTAATGATGCCGGTGTACCACCTCGAAAAATAGTGATCCGTGTTAGAGCAAGAAAGTGGTGTTGCTAGTCAAATTGGCTGCATGACAATGGATGTGCAAAATTATTTGGGAAATAAGAGAAGGAAGCTCTTAAAAGACGGTGATGCACAAAGAATGTATGATTATTTCAAAACTTGCCAATCGAAATGTCCAGGATTTGTGTATGCGATTCAAGTGGATCAAAACAATTGTATGGGAAATTGTTTTTGCGCAGATGCAAGATCAAGGCTCGCGTGCCAAAATTTTGGGGATGTGGTTACCTTTGATGCTACATATTTAACCAATCGGTATAAAATGCCTTTTGTTCCTTTTACCGGAGTTAACCACCACCACCAATCAATCATGTTCGGATGTGCTTTACTCGTGAATGAGACTGCTGAATCTTACATATGGTTGTTGCAAACTTGGGTAGAGGCAATGTGTGGGCGCACTCCATCAGTTATTATTACGGATGATGATAAAGCCATGGCCAAGGCAATTGCACAGGTATTGCCAAATACTACCCACCGTATTTGTATGTAGCATATTTTACAAAAGGTTCCTGAACATTTGGCTCATGTTTTTAACAAGTACCCAACATTTCAAGGAGAATTTCATCATTGCATTCATGAAACAACCACAATAGATCAGTTTGAGGTTGAATGGAATCAATTGATTTTCAAGTATGAATTAATAGAGAATGATTGGTTGAGAGATTTATATTCACGGCGGGAAAAATGGATTCCAGCATACTTACGGACCATGTTTTGTGCTGGAATGTCTACAACTCAAAGAAGTGAGAGTATGAATAAATTCTTCAAGGACTTCGTCCATTCAAGCATACTAGTGAGCGACTTTGTTTATCAATATGAGAAAGCCTTGGACGAGATACTAGAGTGAAAAATAAAAAGATGTGAAAACTAGAACCACAAAAGCAATTCTTAAGACATTTACAAAATGGAGGCCCAAGCAGCAGAAGTCTATACTAGGAAAATGTTTTCATTGTTCCAAAAGGAACTACTCTTCAGTCAAAAGCAGAGTGTGTCTAAGTTCCATGAGGAAGAAACAACAAAGACCTATAAAGTGGTGGCAAATGGGAAAGAAAATCTTGTCTATGAAGTGGTGTTTGATCTCGTAGAAAATAAAGCATTTTGTTCATGCCATAATTTCGAATTTGTTGGATTACTTTGCAGGCACATTCTCGCCTTGTTTGTAAAAAAGTCTTGTGTTCATCATTTCCCCGAGTATTATGTTCTTCGAAGGTGGACTGTAAATGCAAAGAGTCATGTTGCCAATGAGATTTCTTCTACTTTCATGAGTGAAGTTTTGGAACGAGAAGGCATAAAAAGCTCCTCTACATTGACTAAGCATAGCCTGATGATAGAGGTCTTGAAAGTTGTTGAAGAAGCACAAAAATCACAAAAGAAACATGCTCATTTAGCACTTGCTTTGCAGAAAGTGCATAGTGAACTTTTAGCTATAGAAGAAGAGGAGGAGGAAGGAGATAATGGTGAAGTAGATATTGATGGTGATTTGGGAAGTGCACCTGAACTTGAAGGTGGTACTCAACTTTTATCAAATATAACATTTACTTTATATGACCCACCACATGTTGCTTCAAGGGGTTGACCTAAATCCCTTAGACAAAAACATCCCATGGAGAATCAGGTGGGCAAAAAAAGGAAGTGTGGCATTTGCAGACACCCAGGGACATATTAGAACTAATTGTCCCACACAAAAACAAGCGAGGTAAATATTGTTTTTTTATAATTACTGGTCCATATACAAAGTTATATCCTCAGTAAACTTTTTCATTTCATTCAGGGATAATGTTGAAGGTACAAGTTTGGATTTCACTAGCCCTTTTATTGGGTCTCAAGATCCTCAGCATTCTACATTCATGGTACTTAAATGATTAGCATGGATAATTTTTTAACTGACGATTTTTTTTATATATTTTGCAATAAGTATAAATTTATTGTTACGGCATTACTCGTTCTTTATGCAGGATTTGATGATGGAGGCAACATACACGCCATCGCTTTGATTTCTTCGGGGAAGAATTTTTTGAGGATGACAAAAATGCTTCGAGATGTGACTAAATGACTCCTCCCTTTCAGAACTTTCGAATTGTATTTTTGTTATATTTGGGGGTGGAACCCAATGCAGGATGAATGTACGCAACCATTGTTTAATTTGGAATTGTTTTGTAATGAAATTGTTTAATTTGAACCTTGGAATAGTATTTTTCTTCCGAAGAATAGATGATATTAGGTGTATGTGCGCAACACCGTTCAGTATTATATTGAATTGTTAGTAATTTTTTCCAATAATACTCAATTTTAGAAGAATACTCCGTAATTTTGTGTGTGTACTCAGTAATTTTTTGCCATTGATACTAAGTTTTTGTTTTATGTGTATGTGAATTTTGGGAATGGAACATGGAATTTTTATGGACTTGATGGAGCAATAGACGCCGGAAATTGCTAGAAAAAGAACAGGGCTTTTGGGGGGGGGGGGGGAGAGCATTATAAGTAATGGGTTTTTTGTGTAATTTTCAAACTTAAGTTAACCCTAAGGTTAACCTTGGCAATCAGTAGTAGAGAAAAATGGTGGTTTTATGACGTTCCGTACTTTTTTTATGATGTGGTGTGCTTAGATTGGTTTGGAGGAAAAGGGTGGTTTTACACCGCCGGTGTAAGGAATTTATTCTCATATATGTAATGAGCCTTGATTGTAACCTAATGGTCTGAGTGAAATGAAACTGAGAGCTCTAGCTTTCTCTGCAATCTTTCTTCTTTCTTCATTGCTGTCATGGTGTTAAAGCAGTTGACTAGCGTCACAGGATCCTGATCTCCTATACAAGATTTCTCTGCAAAGCTTCTTCTACAAGCTTCTTCAGCAAGAAATCATTGCAAAGCTTCCTCCCCAAGCTTCTTGATCAAGAAGTCTCTGCTTCAGATCGTCTTCTTCAGATCTGTGTTCTTAACAGCAGCAAGTTGCAAGGGGTTTTCTACAAGATCTGTTGTCTTCTTGGCTGTTCTTGAATGTTTCTTGCTTTAAGATCCATCATCTTGTCTGTTTTTTCATCTCAAGTCTTGTGATTTCATCACTCTTGTTGCTGATTGTTGCCCAATCTATTGTATGGCATTGTGATTTTCTCACTATCTCTGCAATGACGTCTTTCTCACTTGCTGATTCTCGATCTACACCTGCTTTCCTGTTCTCTAACATTAGAAATCTTATCTCCATTAAGTTGGATCGCCGGAACTACTTGCTCTAGAAGTCTCAGTTCTTGCCTGTGTTGCGTGCACATGGTATTTGTAACGCCCCGGAATCCTACATCGACTATAAAGGGGAAAGTGAATGGGGTTATATGTAGAACTTACACCCTTAACTTGCATGAGGCCTTTTGATGGGTTAAGGCCCATCAGAAGCAAAACCGTGAGGCCTGTGGGCTAAAGCGGACAATATCATGCATGGTATGGGGTGGGGCTCTCGACTAGCCTCCATCAGAACAAGGCCCTCTCCCATTAACTTAGAGGAACTCCATGTCCTTCCACTCAAACTAGCTATCAATCATCCTCATCCAAGCCTTGGTGCCAGATCTGCAACAAGATAGGTCACTCGGCATTGGATTGCTATCATAGGATGGGCTTCTCCTATCAAGGTCCACACCCTCCGTCACAGTTAGCTGCCATGGCCCCCTTCTTCACTCATGATGGCGAGCAGAACTGGTTCGCAGACTCCGGCGCGACCACACATGTCACTAATGACCTGCAGAACTTGTCTATTCACGTATACTACAAAGGAAAAGACAAATTGGCTATTGGTAATGGTCAAGGTCTAGCCAGTTCTCATATTGGCAGCTCTACTACACACACTTCATCTGGTTCTTTTAAACTGTCTAATATGTTGCATGTTCCACAGATTTCCTCTAACCTCCTTTCTGTACATCAATTCTCTAAGGATAACAATTGCATTTTCATATTTGATTCATCTGGTTTCACTATACAGGACCGACTATCCAAGAAGATTTTTTTCAGGGTCGCAGTGAGAATGGACTCTACCCATTCTGTACATCATCCTCCTTTTTTCAGCCTACTGTACCTGCAGGCTTCTTTGGTGAAAAATCCTCTATTGATGTTTGGCATAAGCGCCTTGGGCATCCTTCATCTTCTTCCTTGCAGCAGCTTCTACATGACATACCAATAAGAGGCACTTTCTCTATGTCTTTTTGTGAATATTGTCAGTATGGGAAAAGTCACAAACTACCGTTTACACCTTCAGCTACTGTTTCATCACAGCCACTTGAGATTGTTCACAGTGAGGTCTGGGGGCCTTCCCTTGTTTTGTCTGTAAATGGTTTTAGATATGACTTGATCTTCATTTGATGACTTCCAACACTATACATGGTTCTTTCCTTTGAAATGTAAATTGGATGTTTTCACCACCTTTTTGTCCTTCAAACTTCAAGTAGAAACTTGCTGACTCTCTCAATTAAATGTCTTCGTATTGATGGTGGTGGTGAGTTTTTGAATGCTTTGTTTCATTATTTTTTTTTACTGCTAATGGGATTTTACATCAAGTGTTGTGTCCTTACACCCCTAAACAGAATGAGTGTGTTGAAAGGAAGCATAGACATATTGTAGAAATGGGGATTACTCTTTTGTTTCAAGTTTCTATGCTTCCTAAGTACTGGGATGATGCTTTCTCCACTGTTGTTTTTCTAATTAATCGCCTCCCTATGCGAAGGTTGCATTTCATTTCTCCTTGGGAGAAACTGTTTCATTCCAAGCCTCTTTACTCTAACTTCAAGGTGTTTGGCTGTTCTTGTTATCCCTAGCTGAGACCTTATGCCTCTCACAAACTAGAACCAAGGTCTAAACAATGTTTATTTTTGGGATATAGCCTTACTCGAAAGGGTTATAGATGTCTAGACCTTACTACTGGTCGTCTCTATGTGTCTCGCCATGTTATTTTCAATGAAGATTCCTTCCCCTTCTCCTTAGTCTTTTCTAACTCTTCTCTCTCTTCTTCAGACCGTGTTTCAGTACTGCATTTTTGGCTCAATTCTTCACCACCATCCTCTTCTACTCACTTGCCTACTTCTCCACTTCCACATTCTTCTGACTTATCTTCACACTCCTCTCTTCCAACTTAGGTTTCTCTACCTCTTACCCCTTTCCCTTATTCTCCTAAACCTTCAGTGCCTGCCTTTCCATCTCCGGCTGATCCAAATCCAGCTGATCCCACTTCCACAGGCTCTGCCTCCCCCACTCCCACATTGGTTCTTGTTACCCCTATTCCAGGACCTCCTTCCCTACCATCTACTACTCATACCCTGGTTACTAGATCCAAGTCTCGGATCTTTAAAAAGAAGGTCTACCTCTCAACTAAACACCCTTCTCACCTTCCTTGTAATCCCTATTACAATACACATGAGCCTTCCAGTTTCATAGAAGCTTCTAAATCTCATGTTTGGCGCCTAGCCATGGCTGAGGAGTTTTCTGCTCTACAACATCTGTTAGTTTGTATGGCTCAATTGAAATTAGCAAGTTTTAGTTAACCGGGCCCCTGGATTGTCCAAGTTGTATTCTGATTAGAAGTAGGTCTATTATAGTAGTTCTATTGTGATTAGAAGTTGGGTTTGGGTGTAATAGGGTTTGGGGCTGATATTATAAATATAGACCAGAGTCTCTAAGTTGTATACCTCTGATTACATAGTGATTTCTCCCGTCTTCCCCGTGGACGTAAGCCACAAGCCGAACCACGTGAATCTGTGTTCTTCATGTGTGTGTTTGATCTCTTCTGATAGGCCCCAGTTCACAACAAACTGGTGTCAGAGCGATTTGGTATGATCGAAGGAGATCTGTTGATTTGGATTTCGAAAGGGCCGCTGATCGTGCGAAGATTGATAGATCGATTGGTGGGTCACGATCGTCAAAGAAGAAGAGTAGAGAGACGATCTCTCTGTTGGTTTTCTTGATCTCTGATCGTCGGAATCGGAGAAGAAAACCGGTGCGCCACTTCCATAGAAACCTTGGTTCGGTCTCTGTGCAGATCGGAGAAGGGTGGACGATTGGAGAGACAATCGGAGAAGAAGATCCGTTGAAAATCGCTTCTGCTGCGCCGGAGAAGAAGCAGCGATTGGGGCGATTTGCTGATCGTTGCTGCTGTGTCCGGCTGGGCCCCACGCCGGCGTGAAAACAGTGCCGGAATATTCGCTCGTTGCCGCCGCGTGTCACCCGCCGCCCCGCACGTCGCCGGACTCCGTGCTGCCGTTGTGCCGTGGCCGGACCAAGGAAGAAAGAAGAACCAGAAGTCGTCTGGGTTCTGGTTCTGAACCAGAACGTTGGAAGAAGAAGGAGATTTGGGCTTGGGCCTGCAGTGTTTCCGGGTTGGACCCAGGTCAGCCTGACCCGTTTTCAGAAGAGGCCCAGTAGCAAAGAGGTCCGGGTTGGGTCAGTCCAGGTCAGACCTGACCCGTTCACAGCAAAGCCCAGCAGCAGAAAAGCGCTGACGTCAGTGCTGATGTCAGCAATTCTGTACGGTCAAGGCAGATTTGACCGATCGACGGTTGAAAATTGTTTTCGCGATATCTTGACGATCAGGAGTCCGATCGGAGATTCGTTTGAACCTACGGACTAGTTGCGAGAAGATCTACGCGGTTGTTTAAGAAGTTTGGCTGTTCAACAGTCAACGAAGGATTTTGACTGATTGGAGCATAGAAACTTGTTTTTGCGATATCTTAGCCATCAGGAGTCGGATTTCTGATCCATTTCTTCCAGCGTGCTCGTGGTGACCAGATCTACACAGGTACTGTGAAAGATTCGTGGAATGGATGCTAAATTCAAGATTGAAAAATTCGACGTAAACAACGACTTCGGTTTATGGCGTTTGAAGATGTATGCTTTGCTGGTTTAGAATGGGCTGCAGAAAGCTTTGAAGGGATAGAATGCTTTGCCCGGAAAATTTTCAGATGAAGAGAAAGAAGAGTTGCTAGAGAAGGCGTATGGTCAGATTCTGTTGTTTCTGAGCGATGGTGTACTGCGAAATTTGCTCAAGAGAGAACTGCTGCTGGCATATGGCAGAAGTTTGAGAACTTGTACATCACGAAGTCTCTCACGAATTGCTTGTACCTGAAGAAGCGATTGTTCACATTACAAATGCAGGAAGGTACGTCTGTTTCAACTCACCTTGATTCTTTCACAAAAGCTATCATGGATCTGGAAAATATCAATGTTAAAATTGATGATGATGACCAAGCTATCATGTTGTTGTGCTCGTTACCACCCTCATATGAGCATTTTGTTGATACCATGATGTATGGTAGAGATACTCTGTCCAAAGAGGATGTAGAGGCAGCCTTGAACTCTAAGGAGTTGAAGAAAAATGTTGCGGCTGAAAATGATGGTTCGGGTGAGGGTTTGGTAGTACGAGGAAGAACAAAAGACTCCAATAGCAAGGGCAAACATAAATCCAGCAGAAAAAATATTGAATGTTATTATTGCCATAAGAAAGGGCACATCAGAAAAAACTGTCCCGAAAGGCAGAGGAAAGGGAAAGAAATAATAGAAGATTCGTCATCTGATGATTCAGTCAGTGTTGCAGATGGAAGATCAGATTATGCTTCCGATAATGCACTTTCTGTGATTGAAAATGGAATTCGTCGACAGGATGAATGGATTCTTGATTCGGGTTGTTCCTACCACATGTGTCCCAATATGTACTGGTTTACCACTTATAGAGAAATCGACGGTGGTAGTGTCTTACTAGGCAATAATGTTGCATGTAAGACGGTTGGAATTGGAATAGTGAAAATCAAGATACATGACGGAATCGTCAGAACGTTGGCAGAGGTTCGGCATGTTCCTGATCTGAAAAAGAATCTTATTTCTCTTGGTACCTTCGACTCCGACGGTTGTAAGCTCTCAGCTGAAGGTGGAGTTATAAAGGTTGTGAAGGGTGCTCTGGTTTTTATGAGAGGCAATAGAGTTGGAAAATTGTATGTTTTGTTCAGAAATACAATTATAGGTGGAGCTGCAGTGTCTTCCTCAGATGACCATGAATTTATCTCAACGCTCTTATGGCACTTGCGCTTGGGTCACATGAGTGAGAAGGGATTGACAATACTGAGCAATTGGAATTTGCTATGTGGCACGAAGACCAGCAAATTAGATTTCTGTGAGAGATGCATCTTTGGAAAAGATCGAAAGGTCAGTTTCAAAACAGGTATTCATCGCACGAACGGTATCTTTGATTATGTTCACTCAGATGTATGGGGGCCTTCTAAGGTTTGCTCCAAGGGCGGGTCCCGGTTTATGCTGACTTTTATTGATGATTATTTAAGGAAAGTCTGGGTTTATACTCTGAAGACGAATGATCAAACTTTTGTTATATTTAAGCGATGGAAGGAAATGGTTGAGAAACAGACTGGCAGAAAGGTGAAGAAGTTTAAGACAGGTGATGGCAAGGAGTACAGATCGACAAAGTTTGAGAATTATTGCACGAATCATGGCATAGTTCGGTATTACACCACTACAGGAACTCCACAGCAGAATGGAGTTGCAAAGAGGATGAACAGAACGATCTTGGAAAGAGCTCGTTGTATGTTGTTTACTGTAGGATTGTTCATGGACTTTTGGGCTGAGGCAGTAAATGCTGCAGGCTACTTGATAAATAGGTCTCCACTCACAAAGATTGGTTGCAAAACACCAGAAGAAATGTGGTCAGGTAATCCAGCTGATTATTCTAATTTAAGGATCTTCGGTTGTCCGGCTTATGCTCGCGTGAAAACCGATAAGTTAGAACCAAGGGCTGTGAAGTGCATCTTGGTGGGATATGCTTTTAGGGTGAAAGGATACAGGTTGTGGTGTACCGATCAGGATTCACCCAGATTTATCATTAGCAGGGATGTTACGTTTCATGAGGATGCTTTACTCGAAGCGAGAAAGCAGGTGGAGGAGACAAAAGTAGGTAGCAGTAGTGACACCGTTCAGGTGGAGTCTGACATCCTAGTGAGAAATGAGAGTGCATCTGGCTCCTCTCGGGATACAGGGGATAGTCAGACTGTGCAGCAGATGCAGCAGACAAAGCAACAGATGTCGCAGATGGGTAGACCTCAGAGAGAAAGGAAACCGCCAGTTAGATACGGTTTCGAGGACATGAGGACGTACGCGTCGACATCAGATAGTGGCCGTGATGATATGGTTACATACGCATTGACGACCGAGTCTCTTGATTCAATGGAAAGGCTGAAAAGTAATCAACAGGCAGCAACTATAACTGAAGAGATGGAGTCTCTTGATGAGGAAGATTAGGCCATCGGATGCAAGCTGTTCTACGAAGAAGAGGAAGGAGCTTTCTGTGCAGGTAGAGTGCAGACAAAGGTTCCTGGTCATGTTTGCAGTTTGAAGAAATCATTGTACGGGTCGAAGCAAGCTTCTGGACAATGGTACAAGTGATTTGGTGCATTCATGAAGGAATGAGTTAAATTCAAGTTCAAGCATTGCTTGGACTTGATTGGTGTGCTCAGTACCTAAGTGCCCTCAGGGGCAGGTGGAGACGGTGAGACATGTTTTGTGCATGATGATTAGTTTCAATGTTCACCAAGGTTGAGATTTGTTAGTTTGCATGGCTTAATTGAAATTAGCAAGTTTTGGTTAACCGGGCCCCTGGATTGCCCAAGTTGTACTCTGATTAGAAGTAGGTCTATTATAGTAGTTCTACTGTGATTAGAAATTGGGTTTGGGTGTAACAGGGTTTGTGGCTGATATTATAAATAGAGACCAAAGTCTCTAGGTTGTATGCCTCTGATTGCATAGTGATTTCTCCCGTCTTCCCCGTGGACATAGGCCAAAAGCCGAACTACGTAAATTTGTGTTCTTCTTGTGTGTGTTTGATCTCTTCTGGTAGGCCCCAGATCACAACAACATCAAGGAACCTGGTCTCTTGTTCCTCACTCACCTGATAAACACATTGTTGGCTGCTGGTGGGTTTTTAAAATCAACCATAATCCAGATGGATCTATTGCTAGGTACAGAGCCAGACTTGTTGCCAAGAGGTTTCATCAAGAGTTTGGGGTTGATTACACTGAGACTTTCAACCCAGTGGTCAAGCAAGCCACTATCAGGATTGTGTTGACCTTAGCTGTTCATTATCCCTGGCCTCTTCATCAGTTGGATGTTACCAATGCCTTTCTCCATGGCATTCTCCAGGAGGATATCTACATGACACAACCTCAGGGCTTTGTTAACCTATCTTTTCCCTCCCATCTTTGCAAACTCCATAAGTCGCTGCATGGGCTTAAGCAAGCACCCAGGGCCTGGTATAAGAGGTTTTCCAACTACTTGTTTAGTTTGGGCTTTCAATATACATATGTTGATCCCTTGTTGTTTATAAGGACATTCAGGCATTCTGTCATTCTTATATTGCTCTATGTTAATGATCTTATCATCACTGGAAATGACAGTTGCTATATCACCTCTCTTATCTCTCAGCTGGGCCTCTTGTTTGAGATGAAAAATCTTGGTCAGCTTCATCATTTCTTGGGGATTGAAGTCAGCACTACCTCCACTGGTTTGTTCCTCTCCCTGACGAAATATGCTAAAGATTTGCTTCTCCGAACATCTATGCTGGATTGCGAACCAGTTGGCTCTCCATGCTCGCCTAAGCAACCATCTACCTGCTCTTCTTCATCTCTGCTGAAGGACCCAACTATCTATCAGAGCATCACCGTAGCTCTCCAATATCTCACATTAACACTGCTTGATTTAGCCTTTGCTGTGTGAAAGTGATTTCTATCTTAACACAGGCAGAGGTCCCGCTTACTAAATCTCGATTGGATATCCAACTACTGTGATTAAATTATTGATTAACCCTAATTCCAATTTATAAAGCAATCAAACCACAAATAGAGAAAGACACGAGAATCATACGTGAAAAACCCTAAAAGGGAGAAAAACTACGGGCCTTATCGTCTAGGCCAACAGACAACCAAGCACTATGTAAACTTGAAGAATACAAGACACTTACAACCCTTTTCCCAGTTGTTGACTCAACGTAAGGACTGCCTCAGATCATGCTGACATCACGTCACAAATCTTCACCGTGCTTGCGCAGAACCGCCTTCAGGAAGGGGATGAAAACTTGACCCAAAACTTTAAATCTTCAGCATAGCAGCAGCTTGAAGTCTTGGGGGAAAGAAGATGGATCTCTCAACCTCTCTATCTCAGGAATTTTTTCTTAATCAGTATCTCCAATAGGTTGAGAGATGAAGCCTTTAAATAGTCTTCAATTCATGCTTGACAGGCTCTAGGAGTAGAAAGTTGCATCTTGATTGAAATAGGAAACAACAGTTCATCAGGAAAAGAAAGTCTTAGGTTCGCTCGAGCGACAGTGGGAGTTTGCTCGAGCGGACTGCACTCTGGAAAATCAAAATGCAAACTGTCTTCTGGTCGCTCGAGCAATCTCAGGTTCGCTCGAGCGAACTAGTCTGTGTCTCCAAGAACTCCAAGACAAAACATTGATGGGTCGAGCGCAGGAAAGTTGGGTCGAGCGAAGGAACCTCTGTGATGGGTTCGCTCGAGCGAATGTGGGTTCGCTCGAGCGACCCATAGAATCCTCTAAAACTTGGAATCTTCAGTCTTTATGAAAGTAGATCTTTGACAGTCCGAAAACTAATAGAAATACAATATTAGAAACCCCAATTTTGTCCGTATACAATGAATTAGCCAACTAAAATCCTAACACTGTGAATTTAGCATGCCAGTACATGCAAAGTCCAACTGAGGCTCAGTTTGTTGCCTTAAAACAAATTCTCTGCTACATAAAAGGGACCTTGTCTTACGGCCTTCATATCAGAGATGGTCCTCTTCGTCTTACTGCCTTCTCTGATGCTGATTGGGCAGGCGATTCTGCTTAATTGTCGATCCACAACTGGGTTCTGTGTCTTCTTGAGGCCTACTCCGGTTTCATGGTGTGCCAAGAAGCAACATACAATCGCATGATCTTCCACTGAATCAGAGTACAGGTCTTTAGCTCAAACCGCTACTGAATTGTCTTGGTTGCACATATTGTTTAAAGACATTGGGTTCTTTCTCTCCACTCGTCCGCCTATTTGGTGTGATAACATTTCAGCTATATCTCTTGCTCCGAACCCTGTCTTTTATGCCCGGACATAACACATTGAGGTTGAATACCACTTTGTCCGTGAAAGAGTTCTCCGAAATGATCATGATATTCGCTTTGTTTCTACTCAAGATTAGGTGGCTGACATCTTTACTAAAGGCCTCCATCCTCGGCGTTTTCAGTTTCTTCGATCCAAGCTTCTGGTGGCTGATTGACCCCTGAGCTTGAGGGGGGCTAATGACACATCAGCTACACAGAACACTGAGTTGAAGTCACTCAGTGACCCGTCTCTGAGTGTTAGGGAGTCCAGCTCAACAGCTGTCACATAACAGTTGTAACTGTCTAGGCTCCAGCTCATCTGAATCTGTTTTGTTTTTTGAGACTGTATATATATATATATATATATATATATATATATATATATATATATATATATATATGTGTGTGTGTGTGTGTGCGCGCGCGCGTGTGTATAATGAGCCTTGATTGTAACCTAATGGTCTGAGTGAAATGAAACTGAGAGCTCTGGGCCTCTGGCTTTCTCTGCAATCTTTCTTCTTTCTTCTTTCTTCAATCCTGTCATCCCAAAAGAAACCTGGACCCCCCCTCCTCCGGGCAAATTCAAGATGAATTTCAATGGGGTAGTTAACATGAGCAGTCAGCTAGCAGGCATTGGGGGGATAATAAGAAATAGTGATGGGGAAATCATAGCAGTCTCTTCTGAACAAATGCTCCCAGAGGACCCAATTCTCATTGTACTCCAAGCTCTAGCAAAAGGAATAAAAATCCTTCTACTGCTGGGGATCAGTAACTGTATTCTAGAAGGTGACAGCCTCATCATATGCCATGCTCTCCAAACCAAAGGGTCACTTCCTTGGAGGTTGATGTCTGTTTGGCGTTGAATCTTGGATGACTTAGCCAAGATGAAGTCTTGGGAAGCCCAGTTCTGTAGGCGAAGTGCAAATGAGGAAGCGGATAGGCTCTCTAAATTTTTTCCTCCATTCCCTATCTTATGCAAGCACCCTCTCCATATCCATCAGCCTCTTTTTTCAGACCGTCGTTGTGCTAACCACTCTCACCATTCTAATGATGTGCAGGTGATAACTTCTGAAGAGATAGCCAGGATTTCGCACACAAGAGAACCGACCATGGTTGGTTTAGAGGATCTACGGCGGCTGATCCGCATTCAATTTTGTATTCCTCTTCATTTAGTATCCTGTAATAATTTCTTTGCAAAAAAATCGCCTTTCAGCAAAATAAAAAAAAAAAAAAATGCAAAGTTGTTTCTTCCATCTTTTAATGAAAGTTAAATTCCAATACATTGGATAAGATAACATTAATTCAGATTTAAGGACAATACCATGGCTTGTTTGTTTGTTTTTTTGCTGGAAACCGAGACTTACAACTTGGCTCAGTGCATCCTATATTTACCTGGCCCTCAAAGTCAGACCCAGAACCGGCCCGGTATAGTTGCATTGGTTCATTTTTGTGTAAATTGGGATGGACTAGACCTAACTCTCATAATAGCAACCAACCACTGCACCCTTTAGCAGATATAGTCCTTGACCCCAGCTTGTTCTTTCATGGGGACCCATTATTGATTATTCAGGTTGGCTCAACTCAAATCCAGTCCATATATAAGAAGGTAAAACCCTCTCTTGGGCTGTTGAGCCAATTCATCCCAGATCCACTAAACTCAAATTATATAACCCTGGATTCAGATTGTACAATGGGTGCAATAGGGCAGATCTGAAATTAATTTTAGGATCTAATTCCTTATATTTGACCATAGTTTAACCCTATTGGGCTCAAGCCTTTATTGAACCAATGAGGACTCCCATAACCCTAATTGGACATGCTCTGCTCCAGGTTCTGTGTGGCAATGATTGGAACTCTAAAGTCCTTATCAGGCCTAAGCTCAGGCCCATGTAACTCCAGTCTAAACCCCTAGCTCTCTAATGTCAACCATCTTGCAAACAAAGAGAAATTTATACAAAGATTTACATCCATTCAACATCAAAGCACACTGCATGACATATAACTTAGATCATTGTAACATTGTTATAATAGCAGACTAATGACAATTAGTCACCTCACATTTAATCTCCTCTAGGTGTGAAACATTGGAGGCGAACCATCGCCGCCACCGGCAACCTAAACCGGAAAACTCTACAACGAATCCTTCCCTGAGATATCTCAAGGCGAACTTCATTGAGAATCGACTTTGCAATATCATTAAGCTCATTGCGCACATCAACAGCAATCACCTTAGTTAGCTCATTAACCTTCTTAGCTGATCTCTTAATCTTTTCGACCACAACCACCTTCACCACATCATTAACCTCTCCAATTGACCTCATAATCTTCTCCTTAAACGTTTCCTTAACAGAGAACTGATAACTGCGGAGAAATGCTTGTCTCACTAGATAATCATGTCTGCCACTTCGCATGTGCCTGTTTTGCTCCACAAACCCGTCTTCATTGGACCGATCGAGTAGCCCGGTGGAGTCGAGCAAATCAAGCTCGGCCATTGGGCGCACCCTGGTGCTTCGCATGGCAAACAGTGAAGAACAAGGTGCCCTTCAGGTGAGTGAGAATCACAACCATTGTAGGATGATTGGAGAACTATATATATAAGATCAAAGTAGGTCTGATGGATAAGAGGAATTATGGTGGTTGAACCATGTAGAAAATATACAAAGGTGGTTGGTTGGTAGATTTTGTTGCACCCAAGCCCTAACTACCAGATATCAAATATCTTCCACCAATCCCCTAGCTCCCTCTTGATGGTGATAGGCTTAATTAGACTCTTTTGGTGGGCCCCACAATAAATCCCAATGGGCTTTTTGGGATGTACCCATAATGAAAGAGACTAAGAGAGGCTGAAGGTCTTCATCCTCTTCAACTCCCAAACTAACAAAACGGAAAGAAAGTCACTCGTGCTCCATGTGTTGGGGTGCAACTGGGCCGAGCCAAACCCAATCCAGGATTGTACTGAACTGGGCTGTGATTTTAGGCCGATAGGTTCGAACTGGTCCAGATTTCTTTGCCCGGTTCTTAAATGATGGGATCCTCGGAACATGAATTATGAAAGTCCCATAATGACACATTTAGCAGAAGAGTGTATACATTTTTAAATCGGACTGGGCCTGTGATCAATACCATACATCTGATGCCAATAGGAGGAGATTGATTACTAAAAAGAAAAATGGTCTAGCCCAACCCAGCTTGTATGAAAATGATTAGTCCGTTTTAAGAAATCATTCGTTTAAGTTTAACTCACCTTGACTCAGTTGAGTAAAGTTGGCTTGGTAGGTCATCTGGTAAGTCAGATTACTATGGTTTTGTATTGAGTGTCAGCCAGGTTAACCATATCATGTGTTGGGCCTAGAAGCAAAATAGGTTCAGCCCTGACCCGTTTAGTTAACAGGCCAAAATCATGACCACTGGTGGATACCATGTGTCTAAAATCTCGGCCAGAAGCTAGCCAAAACAGCCTATGCTTGGGCTGAAAAAATGCTATATGTGGAGCCCTACCCAAGTTCCCATGGCTGCTCAGAAGGACCTAGGCTAGCCCAGTCCATGCAGAGTCCTACCCAAGTGCACTTGGCTGCAATAGTTTTTTTCCCCCGGATAACGGAGGGTGTCCTAGCCCTTTGGGCTAGAAAAATCCCTATGGGCCCAGGGGGAGCTGGGTTAATCCCCTGTGGTCCCAGTGTGGAGTATCATTTTGTGTAAACCGTGGTCTTAGGCCAAATGAGCTATCCCTCTTAGTTTGCAATAGCTTATCGTTCATTTGCAAACCTGGAAATCTCGGTCAAGAATCCAACAGGATACCCCCATTGGATGAAAAGCAGATGAGATGAATTTACACATTTTAGATCAATTACATAGTGAACTGGTTTCAAATTGAAATTCGCTCCAATTGATCTCATCTAATCAATTTAATTTAGTTCCTCTCTTTGTCCCCACATCCTCTCTTCTTACCAGGGCTGGCAAACGGGTCGGGTCGGGCCGGGCTAGAGGTAGAGCACACCTTTTGGACCTCTAACCAATGACTGACCCGCATCTAAAACGGGTAAAAAACCCGCAACCAATTAAGTCACGGGTTGGGCTAACCCGTCTAGCCTGAATTAGACCAACCCGTGTGACTTTAATGACATGGTAAAAATTAATCATGATATGCTCTCTCTCTCTCTCTCTCTCTCTCTTGTGTGTTGGAGTATTTTGAACAACATGGGGGCTTAATGGAGGAAAGTGTTATTTCTTGCAGATGTATGCGAGTTTGTCGAACGACGTAAAATCTCTGTGTGATTTTCTCTTTTCTTGTGTGGTTGATTGATTATTCGATCACAATGATTCACGCTTCCACACAAATGCGCAAAACAAGTGGTATCAAAGCCCTAGCACTATCACTGTCCTATAGAATCTTTCTTTTAATTTTGTTGCAATTCGTTGGTTACAAAGCATTTTAGAAGTAAGTCTCAACTTCAACAATCCCACTTTCATCTTATGTTCGATATCTTCATCAATCTCCCCATCCTTACAAATTACTGAATTAAGGTAACAAAATGAATCTCTTTCCGTTATCTCCCGGGATTCAATTCTCACAATAGTTTCAGCCTTTTGTAGATGCCCACTGAAGTTGTAATACATATATTTTGTCTTTGTGCGACTTATTTTAAAACCTTTAGATTCTAAAGCCTCTCGTCACCCTTCAAGTTTTGCATTCACGAACGTTATATCATCTGCAAACAACATGTACCAAGATATCTTTTATTAAATATGAATAGTTAATTTATCCATAATCAATATCAAATAGATAAGAGTTTAGAGTTGATCCCCTAATGTAAATCTAGGGTCACTAAAATCTCACATGTCCAACTACAAATAATTCTCACGCTCGTGAATGATTTTAACATAACCCATTCGAACATGTGTCGAATAATTTTATTAAATACAGCCATGCGGCCCATGCTACATGTCCCAACTCCAGGACCGATCCATTCAACTTTTCAAACTTTTCAACTCCCGCCAGAACAGAGGAAAAGGATCGGTCATGGAGTCGGTACATGAGTCGGGACATTTAGGTGGTGTTTGGCGTCTCTACATCTCACTTCTATATCTCTTAAAACTGGTTCATGACGGTTTTAGACTGTTTGGTAATGATTTTTCTCGCCTCTGTTTCAAACCACTTTTAGATGAAAACATCTATTTGGGACAGCATGAGAAAGTGCCCAATAAGAAACAAATGTTTTTGTCTGAAACGGACGGACAACGTGAGAAGAGCGGAGCTACAGCATGAAACAGACGGAAATGAGGGTCTGGATTTTTCTCTCCTTTTTTTTCAAATTATGGGACCCACAAGTATCATCCAGTCCATTGGATATATTCACAAGGCCAAACACGGCAACTGTACCAAGTTTAAACCGTTGATTGATCAAGGATCCCAAGATATTTGTGGAAAACAGCAGAACCCTAAATCTACATTTCTGATATTCTCTGGGCCCATAATCAAAATCCGAACTGTTGATATTCTTGAGGAAGGTAAAAACTGCCATGTGTCCAAATTTTAGCCCTTTGGTCATCACAGATCTCGAGGGAATTATGAAAAAACGTGAACCATTGATTCGCCAAAGAGCCAAAACGGCTGGGTTTACACGGGATTAGAAGCAGTCCGCTTTTTGTATTTTTTTCCTTATTAGACTGTGGGGCACCAAATGATGATCTGAACCATGAGATCTCTTTATAAAGTCAAAACCAGCTAGTGTATAAAATTTGAACCATTGATTTGATATATATCTCGAGATATTTATAGAAAACCGTAGACACTTAAATATGTATTTCTGGATTTTGTGGGTGCCTTGATTAAGATCTAAACCATTGACCCTCTTGGGAAAGATAAATATGGCTTTGTGGTTAGATTTCAGCCATTGATACTTCATGAATTTTCAGAGATCTATAAAAATAAAAATAAATACTGACCCATTGATGCACCAAAGAGCCAAACGTGTTGGTTTACACATGATTTTTATCGGTCCATCTTTCTTCCTTTTTAATTGTTGGACCCAAAATGTTGATACGAACCATTGGATCTCTTCAAAAGATCAAACATAGCAACTGGTTCAATTTTGGGCCGTCGATTGATCAAGGATCTCAGGATATTTGTGAAAAACAGAAACCCCTTATATATAAAATTTTTTATTCTGCGGGCAACCCTAATTAAGATCGGAACTGTTGATCCTCTTTGGAAAGGTGAACCTGTGTTAGGGTTCAAATTTTAGCCCATAATTCATTGTGGTTCTAGTGAAGTTCTTTTAAAAAAATGTGAACAGTAAGATATTTAAAACTTCTATTTCAAAGTATATACTTGTCTTACCAAACAATCTATTTTTAAAACATCTATTATATACAGATCTATTCCGCACAGATCTATTATTCATAGATCTATATTTTAAAGATAAAATTTGCCAAACAAGGCCTTAGACTTTTAGTATTAAAAATATTCAAAGGCAATAAAGTGGGCTAGATTGGAGAACGTAGACACTGCGCTCTTCTAAAGATACCAATGGATAAGGATTCCAGGAACGTCCCATCTCGAGTTGGCTGCCAGAACCATTATGCGAAAGTCTTTGTCCATGAGATATAGTGGTTATCCTAGTCATAATTTGTGGGCCAAATCGGGTGCACCCATGATCTGTAGTCTGTACCTCATTCATGCCAAGTATATAATAGCTCTCTAGAGGAAAAAAATAAAAGAGTTTTGCTACTTGTCCCGGGACTCGTGTCCCGGGCCTGGCCCGACTCCACATGGGAGGGGCAGTATGGTCATTTGGCAAATGACCATACTGCCCCTCCCATGTGGAGTCGGGCCAGGCCCGGGACACGAGTCCCGGGACAAGTAGAGTTTTTCAAAATAAAAAAGAAGACAAATCTTCTAAAGAAGTTTGAGGAGCTTCACATTTGGCAACTATCATCAGCGCAGAATCCTTCTCACTTTTCCTTGAAATCGCAGAAAATTCAGATTTGGAAAGCACACCCACCTTATGAAAAGAACCCTCGAAATACATAAAAGGGTCTTCAAAGTAAAAGAAAATGACAGTCAGACCACCTCCTATTGAATCCCAAAAAAGACTGCATGGACAGAAAGGCGGATGAGCAGTGTTCCGAACTTGGGCTTACCGGTTTTTTTTTTATCGGAAACCCCCATTTTTAAGTCTTATGATCACAATCTAAACCGTTATTCGAGTTAATAAGACCCAAAATGGCTGCCCGATCAAATCTCAGCGGTTGATTAGTCCCAGATTTTAAGGTATTTTCAAAAAAGTTCAGACTGTTAGATCATAAGATCTGGATGTCTATGCGTCCTGTTTGTGAAATCTAAACTTCTCGGTCTCTTAAGAAGACATTGAACCGTTATAAGATCAAATTTGGCATCCCAATTCATCTTGGATAGTGAGAAAAATGTCAAAAACATATTGATCATAGATGACACCATGGTTATTGTATTTCGCATGAATATTGAATGGCGCATTGAATAACACATAAACATTCAGGGCTTGTTTGGAAGCACAAGAAAATACAAGTAGTACTTTCTAAAATATAATCTTTGGTTTTCTAAAGAAAAAGATCTTTTGCGTTTGGTAATCCAAAAAAAACATGAAGAAAATATCATTTTAATTTAAAAATCTCAATATTTTCTCCTATAGCTCTCCCTTCTAGAATACTTTCTACAAAATAAAAGTCTTTTAAAATGATATTTACAAAGTGATTGAGTAAAGTAAAAAATTTCACTAAATCTATCATGATGTACTTGTTTACCTGTATGGTAAAGTAAAGTAAAGCAAAGATAAATGTCACATCACGGTAAAGGTGGAGTAAAGTAAATGTGAGATAAAATATATGATGCAGTAAAGTAGTTTTTTTTTTTTTTTTTGCTTTACTTTACTTTATCACACTTTGCAATAGTTTACATGGTAAAGAAAAATTGACTTGTGACAAGCTCATGGTAAAAAAAGTGGCGGCTAAACTTTACTTCACCATGATATTTTTTCATCTAAACATGGTGAAGTGATATATGTCACATCTAAGTTAAGACATGTTCGTTTATATGTGTAGTAAAGTAAAATAAATATTGATGCCACATTATGGTAAAAGATGAGGTAAAGTAAGGTAAAATGAAGTATGTAGTGAAGTTAAGTATGAGGGAGAGAGAGAGAGAGTTGTAAAATAGTTGCCATTTGTATTGACTTTACTTTACTACACTTTAGTTAGTTTTGTATGATAAAGAAAAGTGACTTATGGTAAAGAAGTTGGCAGCTGAGTTTTATTTTACCACACTACCTTTTCATTTAGACGTAGTAAATTACATATAAATTAAGTATTTAATAAAAATTATTTTAGCAATGAACATAGCTACAATCAATAACGTTAACTTCTTGTTATTTTGAGTTTTTTTAATATATATGAAAATCATAGTATCTTCCAAGCAACTCAATTTAAAATTTGTAATATTCTTAAAAAATTGCCAAATAGCAAAACTCTTATAATATTTTAATATTACACTATTCTATTTTATACTATTTTATTATTGTAATATTTAAATCTGTAAATATTGTATTTTGTAAACGTTCAAACGGGCTCTAAGGACGGCGGTAATATACTTGTTATGACTTTGGCTTGGGAAACCTACCTTAAGGGTCCCACAATTACAATCCAAACCATTTATAATATTTATAAAGTCCAAAACGGCCATTAGATCAAATTTCAGTTGTTGATTCTATATATATTTTGAGTTATTTTTTTAAAAAGGCCCACAAGTTAAAATATCATTTTAAAATTCTATGGGACCTATATTAAAATTCCGAACCATCTATCATCTTTAGAAGGCCAAAAATGGCTAAGGATCCAAATCCCATCGCTTGATTCATGGCGGATTATTAGAAAGTGGTAAAAAATGCGATTGTGTTGGATTTATTATATGCAAATTCGTAGTTCTCTATTATTTTCCAAACATGGACTGCAGCGGTTCTTCTTCATGAGAAATCCTTAGTGAGGGCATCATCATATAAGGAGAATAAATGAATCCTCTAGCTAGATGATTCTTCTCCCATTACGAAACGTGCCCTAAGAAAATCTGCTAAAATTGCTAGTGTGGATTGAAGTTTTGCTAGATATATTTGGTATGTATTTCTTTTACATTAAAATATATAAGAATTCATAATGAAATGACTCTACTAACAAATTATTAAATAGGTAAGGTGTGAATGTGTGAAGGATATGAGGTGAGGGGTGAAGAATGTAGATTAGTCCTTCACTTCTATATGTACTAAATTACATACATGATAGTTGGGTGTTTATTTTCATTTCCGTTCGATTTTATATTTTTTTCCTTAAAAAAGATTATTTGATGCTTTTTTTGAAAATTTACATTTGATCTTTATTTATAACTACTTACAACATGAGTCCTAGGCATATAATTCCGATACACACTTAAAAAAAAAAAAAAAACAGGCCCTTGATAATCTGAGCCATTAATTTAGAAGTTTGAGAGCTTGTATTGCATTCAATTATTATATTGATATTCGGTCCTCCACGTATTTCATCCCTCAAACCCAATTGGTACTTGTGGAGGTGAAACTCAAGCAAATATATATATATATATATATATGGGAGATGTTCCTATGAGAGATGCTCTCACCTTATTATGAGAAGTGAGGTGGGGGCCCTCATATCCATATCTAATGCCAACAACTAAAATATGTGTGTGTGTGTGTGTGTGTGTGTGTGTGTGTGTGTGTGTGTGTGAGTAGGGCTCTCCTAAGCTGCAGCTTAACTTATCCTAAGTTGGAATATTGGTGGTTCCACAAATCAAACATGATTATATCTGTTTTTTGCATAATGGAACTGAAAAATCTAGTTCTGATTGGATTTATCTTGATTTTGGAGACGATCATCATCCAAAAAACAGCATAATCGACTTTGATTTTGTGGGACCAGCTCTGTTTCAACTTAGGAGAGCTGGCCCATATATATATATCACTTTTTCCATGGTTCATAGCTAAACATTTTCCTTCCGTATGAGAGGAATTAAAAAAAATCTAATTGTACCTTGCTTTGGCTCAAATAGTTAGGAAAAGGGTTGGGTGAATGACAGTGCACAAGTTCAAATTTCTTATGCTGCGAATGAATTTTTTAATATACCTACTCAAGGTCTTTAAGATTTATAAATAGGCTCCTATGATTCGGGTATGTAATAATACATATTTACCTTTTCATTTTATACATTACGTTCTCAAAATCAATAACCTTACAACCATAATAAGTTTTTAGAGTGAAATAACACATTTGGCCATCTCTTTATTCCTATATGTATAATATGAAAAGCTTAGACACTGCATTTAGTGGAATATGCTATTTTTATTAATACAAGCTCATTTATTAAATTGAAATTGATTATAATGATAATCAATACCTGGATTTATAATTGATTATAATTGATTCAATCCATGCATAACCCACTATTGAATTAATGAAATCTTCAAAATGCACAATTAGTCTTCATGTGCATGATAGAAAGGAGATATGCACTCAGAAGGGGCCACTATAAAAAAAAACACAATGAGAAAACCATTAGAGTATGTGGGCCATTAGGACCAATGGATCACGGTTTGTATATGAAGGTTAAGATTTAAAACTGCAAAAAGTCTAAATGGACAAACTTTTTGTCCAGAATTTGGGACAAACTATCATGTGGCACAATCCTAGAGGTGAACAATGCATTCAACTTTTGAGAGAGAGGGAAAAAGCACTTCTAAGATTGTGCCACATGGTAGTTTGTCCCAAATTTTGGACAAAAAGTTTGTCCATGTAGCGTGATTGCTAAAACTGAGCTACGACACTGGCTACACAGGGATTTACCCGCTCCCGGTCCCGGCTCTATGAGTCCAAAGGATTGGGGCCCATAGGGTTAGGGCACCCTCGGTTGGTCACAAAAACCAAGAAAAACCTCTGTGATCAGAAAGGTTCCACGCTGCAGAATAGAGAGCTATGTTTCACGGGTGCGAATCATATTAAAACAGAGCCGAACGTGCACCCGACGTGTACAATATGCACCTAAACATATATGAAAGGAAAAAAAAAAAAAAGCCTAGAAAACTCTAGGCCTCCGGAGAATCGAACCGACAAGAAGAAGGTACTTGCATCTCAAAAACCCTAAATCCCGATCAATCTCTCCTTCTTCAAAACCCTAATTTTCCCTTCGTTCTGCAAAAATCTCTTCAAACAAGATAAGAATCTCCCTTTAATTTTGCGTTTTGCCCCCTATTCTCTTCGTTTTCTCTTTCTCAATTCCATCGAGATTTCCCTCTTTTGGTATCCCAAAAGGTGGGATCTTGATGCTCCAGATGACTTATGTATTGATGTGGGAAAGATAGAGAGACTTGGTTTAATCTTTTGTTCTTTTTTATTCTTGGATTTTTGAGTGATTTTGCAGAAATGGAATCTAGGGTTTGTTTTTTTTATTGCATTAAATGAAGTTTGCTTGCCACTGAAAATATGATATTGTCTGCCCCAAACCGGGGATTTTGATTCAAATCGTGCCGCAGCAATCGCGTTTTTGTTTGAAAATCGAATTCCGTTTTGTGTGGATTATAACCAGTTGTTTGTAGAATTGGATTGAATTAGCATTGTTGATTGAAGTTTGATCATTGTTGATTTACAGAAAATCGCGCTTGGGGCTCTTTCGGAAGATACTTATTTTTTGGGATCTGCATTTCAGTATAATTGAAGAAAACCCTGGGGTTTGAGTCCACTTCTTTGCTTTGTGATTCATTGGATTATCAGTAATTGGTGAAGTCTGAAAACCACTATTTACCACTGCATTAACTGAGTGAGAATCTTCAGAACTAGTTCATAAGCATTCGCGCATACAGTTGAAACTAGAAACCCCTACTCTTGAATAAGATTCAATAGAAATTCAATCTTGCCACATTGAAGTTATTGTCGAATTGGTGCTTCTAGTATATCACAGTTAACCAAAACTTTGGTTTAATCTGGTTTGGAGGTGCATTAAGATTTTGGTGTGGATAGCTGTACCATTACCCAATAAATAAAGGAAAGGAACCTGATATGGGGAAGCCTCTATTCTATGAGATATTGCAGAAGCCTGCAACCAGCTGCATCATTGGAATCTGCAGCGCAATTTGGTTCTACATACAGAAGAAAAATATTGGGTATGCGCAAGTCGGTGTGAGCTATGATACTGCTGTTGATGGGCACTATTGGAGACTGATTACTTCTGCATTCTCCCATATTAGTGTGCTTCATCTGGTTTTCAATATGAGTGCGCTTTGGAGCCTTGGGGTGGTAGAGCAGCTGGGCCACATAGGCCTTGGTGTTGAATTTTATCTCCAGTACACTCTTGTTTTGGTGGTGCTGTCAGGTGCACTGGTATTGGGTGCCTACCATGTCTTGATTCAGAAGTTCAGGATTGATTATTTCAGAAGGGTGACAGCTGTGGGATACTCATGTGTTGTGTTTGGGTGGATGACCATCCTTGCTGTGAAGCAGCCGTCTTCGAAGTTGGATCTTTTTGGGTTTCTTTCCCTCCCTATCAGCTTTGCACCATTTGAATCTCTCATCTTCACGTCGATTATTGTTCCACAAGCAAGCTTTGTTGGCCATTTATCTGGAATTGTTGTTGGGTATTCCATTGCTTGGGGTTTGATACATGGGATGAACAATTATTGGGCTGTTTCAATGCTTGGCTGGATCATTCTTATCTTTGTGTTCAGTTTGAAACGAACTGGTACTGTTGACTTTACCTTTATTGAGATCGAACCTGTAACAGATCCTTCGCTGCCTACTGTGGGCTTTCTTTCTTCAGGGAATGGTAGAACTTTGCAGATGCATACACTGCCATTAGGAGGCTCTGAACTCGTTTAGTCTGCATTCCAGATGCAATTATTCTTTATACATGACTGGTTAGTTATTTGCAAGTTTGTTTTCTTGGGCATACATCAAATCTGAGGAGATCTAATGTTAAGCCAGACTATCTTGTGTAAGCTGGAAATATCTCTACATTTTCTAATGCCCCTCGCATTCATTGTAAGCACACAAAGTTTGTTGTAAAATCTTGGCTATGAATTGGGTGTTAGTAAATGCTAATAGCCATTTGACTAACAGGTACAAATGTAAGCACACAAAATTCTTGTTTGCAGTTTATATGTAGGTTTTGTGGTCTCTAGCTTGATTGATGTTTTAAGTAGGGTTTTTTAGAATAGACCACTTTTAGCCAACCCATGTTGACCGGATAAGGCTTTAGACATTGGCGAGGTGCAATTGCCCTTCCTCAATTTCTTTGTTTCCCGACATAGACAAAAGTTTGGAGTTTTTTACAATTTTGCCCCTCATTATCTCGTTCCTTTAAATTGAAAAAAAAAAAAAAAAAAAAAATCTGAGGATACTTTTGTCCTTTGCTTGCTTCTAAAAAAGCAAGCAAATCATCTCCAAGTTTTAAGGAGAGTTTTTCTCTCCAAAAGAATGGTTTCCCTCTCATGACACTTTGAGATAATCTTTTTTTTTTAAACTAGTTGGATTTTGGCTTATTGGCTATCCTTTGATTGAAATAGGAGTTTGTCCCACTGTATTTACATTTAAAATATGATGTGCTCAATCTTATAGTCGGACCAACTTCTATTGGAGTAAAATTTGGGGAAAATCTACTTAAGAATAGGACATTTATTCTAAGCAACATTTTTTTTTCGAACGATTTATTCTAATCAACATGAATAGTTGTCTGTTTACCTTTTGATGGCATTGGTTAATGGCTATCAATGGTGTGCTCACAACCATCTATGTTTGTCATAGATATGCAGCACATCAAATGATCACAAGTAACTAATCAATGGATTTTAAACTAATCCATGCCTATTGTAGTTATTGTGGCCTATTAAATGATCACAAACCAATTAACACATTTTTATTAATTTATTATGAGTAGATTGATTTACGCTTGATCATAACACATTTTTATTAATTTATTATGGGTGGATTGATTTACGCTTGATCAATCCGATATAGGCCCTACTTTGATTAGAGTGAGATACAACTCTCACTCCTAAAACAAGGAGTAAAAGGATAATTTAGAGTAGTTTGTATTCATTATGGCAGTCCTATTATTTTTATATTTTAATTGTCCTCAATGTTTTAAACAATTATATATTTAAAATATTGGGGTATTGTCAAATCTATGATTTTTTAGATACAAGAGTATAAAATTCTACAAAAAATTAATAAACTTATTTTTAAATGATAAATAAAAAACAAGAAGTCTAAAAAATATTATCAATCGCCTCTATAAAAAAATCGTTGTTTTGCCCATTGTTAGTCAACTATTGCTTGCCCCTCACGGAAGAAAACTTTGGCTTTGCCACTGGGCTTAGATGACATTGATAATGGTGAATGTTTCATGAAATATGGTTAAACAAGCCATTTTTGGTAATTTTCATGTTAGGATACCACTGGGCTTAGATGACATTGATGATGATGAATGTTTCATGAAATATGGTTAAACAAGCCATTTTTGGTAATTCTCATGTTAGGATATTACTATGATGATTATGGATGGGATATAAGGGATGGATAATCTCTGAAGATTTTGAGTAGGCTAACATAATTCATGTTGTGATTTGACTTGCTGGGTATCTTGAATTCGCTCTTATTTTCACTCTATATATTGTTGCATAATTCTCAATGGAAAGATGCAACATTTCACAGAAAATATTTTCTGGTTTCACATACAATAATTTTTTTCCTGATTTCATCTGTTATTGCTTGGATGCTGAAGCAGTGCATTGCTTGCTCGGATCATATGGTGTTGCTGAAAATGGTCATGCATTTCGAGTGCGTGTTATGTGAGGAATTTGGTGTAATTTTATAGTACTAGTGGATACATAGTCTGTGTGTGGTCCATTCCATTTTTTTTTTTTTTTTTGCAGCTTTCTCTTGTTTTGCACCATTTTGGGAGGAGAGAAAATCATAATGGACTCTCTCAAAGTGGCAATGAACCAAACAAAGCCTGAAATTCACAATGTGAAACAGAAATTCTTGCTGCGAGTAGGCTTATACAGATTCAAATCCAGAGGGAATTTGTTCACAGCGAATGGGAATTGCAGCAATGAACTTGGGGAGGAGCCTCTTGCCTAGTTGCTTCGTGTGTATTTTGGCAGCTTCTATGCTTTGGGCTTGATCCCAGTTTACCTACCAAAAGAGGAGAAAAGGATTGCGTGATGTTCACCGCATTAAGTGCTGCCCTACTGGAATATGTAGATTCAAAGCAGGATATAGTACTTAATTTTGCAACCATATCTACCATTTATAACTTGGAGTCATGGCTACATACTTAGAATTTATCAGAAATTGATGATAGTATGAAAGGCTATTTATCAGAAAATTTCCGGTTCTTACTTACGGCAGTTGCAGACAATTTCTCTGCTGAAGTCCTACTATCTGTTGTTTTTTTGTAGTTATAGCAAGGAAAATCTGATCATGGTATATCACTTATTTCTGCATTTATTCAATTACTGATATCATTAGCTCACTATTCACATGGAGAGTGTTAGGGTGATGAACGTCACGGACCAGATAACCGTCGTGCATTGATAAACCATTGCTCCAAAATCGGTGTATGTTAGCAATCCAATCAGTAGTAAGCAAATAGATGGTTAAAATTACTTTCTAGAAAAGAGGTCCACATTTAACAAGTGATTCCAGTCCATTTATCACAATTTTATGCATTGTCTATTCATTTTGTTGCTCACTTGTGTGCTCCTCTTTTCATGGCAGTAATGGAGATTCATTGTGGTGTAATATACAATTGAGTTGTTTTTTCTTACACATTTTATCACTTATTTATCATTACTGAACTGGTTCAGTGATGGTGGAAGAAGCTTGAGTGATGTAGAACAGGTTTTCAATGCTTACATGTATAGCGTAGGATCAACAAAAATCAAATTGGCAGGCCCTATATGCACACTATCTTCTGGGAGTCATAAACTTTGATCAAACTGTCAATGACATGGAAATTTGAAAAGAAATTTTGAGGCTGTCTGCATAGTGAAATCCCATTGTTTAGGCCGTCAAATTTAAGTTTATCAAACTGCCATTTATAATAAGTTTTGGATTTCGAGTTTCTTGTATGAAATCTGAGCCCATTGTTTGAGTCATTGTAACATTTCTTTTATGTGTCTATTGTGTTTTGGGAGTTAAAATAGTTGTTTTCACTATTTCTATTAACTTTGCTATTTTTCACAAGTTGTAAACAAAGTTAAGAATTCAATATTGTACGTTTCATTACAATTCATCTTTTTTCCTTTCTTTGAATATGTTAGATATAGAATTCTTTGTTGTGACTAGATGGATGACTCTTTGTTCTTATTTTTTCACTCACCTGCTGTGAGTTTGATAATTGTGGGATACACTATTCCATGGCTTCCAACAACATATTTTGTAACGGGGGGGCCTGTTTGTTTACAAGAATTTTGAGATTATTGTCCTGTGAAAATTGGAATTCTCCACACGCAGTTCCCTCCATGTGAGATTCTAAATGCGAGTGCTGTCTAGCATTTGGTAAGCTGGAATCTGGAGAAGTGAAAAGTGATATTTCGCATAGGGTCAGCTTCGTGAATTCTCACCACTCGAATTTTCACGGGACTACTGTATTGCTGTCGAGAATCCGCGTTAGAAATGCCCCTACACAAACGGGCTAGGAAGGGTGCATTGGGAGTTAAGTTAAGCCATGAAGTGTGTGGCAGCAGTTGAGGGCCTTCAACAGGGGATAAGATTGGCGATGGAAGTTACTAAATGGCTGTTTTGCTAAGTTGATTGCAGCTTTGAACCAATCAAATCCAGATTCCAAACAACAATGGACGGATGATTGACCTTTTAAGGAGAGTTTATGCATTTATCCACTATTGCTCTTATGAGATATATGTAACTAGGGTAATGTAAAGTTTGTACTAAATTAGTGGGAAAGGTAATGGAGGCGTAAAGAAGTATATTTTCTTTGATAAAGTAAAACTGTTATTTGTTTTCATGGGATAAACTAACTAATTTGAAGTGAGATGAGAAGTCAATAAATGGTAAAGTAACTACTTTATGTGTGTTTTATGATATAATATTTTTAAAGCAATGAGGAAGTAAAGGTGGTTGGTTGTTAAAATATCATTTTTTTAGGGATTTTACTTCTATCTTTTGAAGCACGAACATTGCTTGAATATATAAACTATTTGGGATTGTTTTTTAAGTAGAATTTTTTGACGAGAATTCATGGTGTCCGGAGCTTCTAGTAAGGACTCGAGTAGATGGTATGTTATATTTCTTTACTAAAATTTTAAATTTTAATGAAAAGTTACAAATCATGATATCAAAAAAATCTTAGCGGTCCATGTGGGCACGGGCATGGGCCCGGGATTAGTCCCGCCAAAAGTGGGGGTATCCTAAGATATATAAAAAAAAAGACGGTCACAAATCATCTTTGGGATTCTTATAACTTCAGACTCCTTGGTATTTGAAAATTCTTAAGTCTGGAGGAGTATTTGGGAATTTCATACACATTTGGAGAATTTGCAAATTTTAGGACATAGATTTTATGAATTGTAGCAGTTGGCTTAGGACCATGGTTTGCACTTGAAAGTTGTGGGTATGAAACTGTACTATTAAATTGGGGCTACATGGGAATTTTACCCGGCTTTTCCTCCTGGGCCCATAGGAATTTTCTAGCCCAAAGGGCTGGGACCTGCATTATCAAAAAAAAAAAAAAAGAAAAAGCAACTGTATGCCCCCCCAATCATCACTATTACGAAGGGTCAGAGTCCATATTAGTCTTTCCCATTTTTGGCCAAAAGACTCCATAGTATTTAGTTAACCATAAATCCCACTTGAACCCAACGTCACTCATTGCACTTTTACAGCCCTCCCGGGCTTGAACCCAAGCCTAAGTTCCTAACCCAAGCTTGTGCTGTGTATTTAGGCTGTGTTTTTAGCCCCATGGGTTGTAACTGGGCCTATTTTTCAAACACACTTGACAGTTGTTAATGGGATAAGCCTTGGTTATATATATATATATATATGCTTAAATACACATATAATGAAAATGGGCTGAGCCTGGACATAAGCTCCTTTTGTTTATGGATGATCATGAGTACTCCTAACATCTTTCACCCAACAAGATTAATCGGCAGGGTTGCACCCGCTAAATACACACCAACCCACACCAGACAATTCTAGGTGGGTTTCGAACATATGATATAGGGAGCAAACCAAGCTGTGTGCTACTCCACCAACTCTCATATGGATGTGTCGACATTAGCTAAAATGCTATATAGTTTGTTATTTGGTATTATTGCCCATAGTTCCTAAAAGGCTAAAGTTTAAGTATTTCACTCGTGCAATATTTTAAAGCCATGTGATATCGCACACGTCATTCCGTGTGATATTGTAAGACATTGCACATGTGTTCTGACATTATTATTGTACCAATAGTTCTTTGGGAATTATATAAACTTCTACGGTTGTGGGACAAATGTTCATATGTAATCACATTCGTTTTTCGGGTCATGAGTAATCTTCCAGTTTCGTGAAACCTTGGTCCTGAGTCCGAACCCGGTGGGCCAACTCACTGATCGAATAATATAAACTTCGATCCACCCGTCCCCTTCTTACTGCGACTCGAGTAGCAGAAGAAGATGAAGAGGATACAACAGCTTCGATTCTTCTTCTTCTTCTTGTCGTTATGTTTCATCCTCTTCTTCTCTTGCTCTTGTACTTCATCAGCCTTCCAATCAGATGAACTGCTCCTCGACGACGATGAATTCGAAGGCGTCAGATCTCCCGATTTCGATCACTTAAACCCTAAATCCTCTCCCATCACCAGGAAGCGATCCTCATCCGATCCCGATTCTTCCTCCACCTCTTCCGATTCCAAGGTCCAGTTCTCTCTCGATCACGCCTTCGGAGACGGATCCGATTTCTCACCGGCCGGAACCTTCACTGCTCGCATCAAGACCTTGAATCATGGCGGACAGGTTCTTCCATCTCCATCTCTTCCAGTCTCTTTTGATTTAGATCTGATCAGATTCTGCTCTGTTTCTTGAATTTGAATTTTTTCTGAGCTGATTGTTGCTTTTTATTTCAATTTTGGTGGTTTCGGTGAAACTTTAATTGAGAAGCTTCGAATTGTGATGAAACTTTAAAATTTAGCTGGAATTGATTAGTTTGTGGCTTTCGATTCTTGGATTGGGTTTTCTTATGATAAGCGATTCTTGCTAAGCTGAAAAAGATGTGATTTTTTTTTTCATGGGGGAACAGACTCTTACCAAGCTTCGATTTTCAAGGAACACTTTTACCGAGACGGAGAAGGAGAAATTCAAAGTAACATCTCGCTCCAGTTAATACTGTTGTTAGTATCATGTTGCATTATTAGGTTTAAGTAATTTGTGTCTGCATCATGCAGAAGCTATTGGAAGAGGATGATTTTTATAGGATAAGGATACCGTCTAGTGTATTGAATCCTCCTGGGAAGGATTATGTTATCTCTTCGGTTAAAGCAGTGAGTTCTCTTAGTTTACTTGATTCTGTTTTTGTTCAATCTGTTCTTGTACTATGTGATATGCCATATGAATTGTATTGATCTTATTTTTTTCCCTTGATACATTCATTAACAGTTAAGGATAAAAGTGAATGGTTGTTTGTCACATCCGGTGCAGATGAATGCACTATGGGAACAAGGAGAATGTTGTAAAGAAACCTTCTTTTGAGATGGGTTGTAAAGAAATTTTACCCCATGACAGAATTTTTGTTATATTAGGGGCAAACCATGAAGACAGGTTCAATTATAAGCAATTTTCCTTTTCTTCTTTCCTATTTGGGTGGATTACCATTGTTAAATTTTCTTGCTTATGGGAATTTTACTTTTATCAGTAAAATCCACATTTTGCACTATGCATTTACTGTCGGTTTCTTGCTCCTTCCATTCTTTTTAGGATGAGAAAAGAATAAGGCAGTTATGTCAATTAAACATTAGAGAAACACCTTGCTTTGGGAGATGGCTTGAACAACAGTTTGGAAGAGAATGCTAGCATTGATCCTCTTAATTACCTTTCAAAAAAAAGAAAAAAAAAAACACTTGTCCGCCTACTGTTCAAGGAAAAGAAATGCTGCTTAACCATTCTTTTTTTTTACTAGCATAAGCATTATTTCACTCAGAATATCATACTAATTGACTTAACACTGATACAAATGCCAGATAATGTATTCTAATATCAAATTTATAGCCCATATCCTATTCTATTAAGTTACTTTGGCTTAGTCCTTTTGTGTTCTTTCATGGCTTAATAAATTTTACCGTTATAAAAAAAAAAAAAAACCTTCTTGTTTATGGTAATGGTATTATAGACTCAGGTGTTATAAGATGACTTAACTATTTGGATATGTAGAATTATTCATGGAGCCAAATTGCAATTATTCAAAATAATAGCCAGGCATCAAACTTTTTTTTTGCTAAAGTTTAAACCGAGTTCATTAGTTACAATCCATCATAATAAGCTCTTTCTGACACTATTATATGCATTTTGTGATTAAAGGCAACATATGTTTAAATGTTAGTTCTTCTTTTTTATACTTACCTCCTCACCTTTTTCACATCATAATTCATAACCTAAAGGGGATACCAACTATAGATGCTTCCTTTTTCAAAATATACATACTAAGTACTCTTACACCTTTCCCTTTTCTGTTTCAGAGATGTCTTCCGCGGGAGAGTTTGGACGAGCTTTTTGTTATTCATATGGTAACTTCATCGCCGTTATTTGCATCTCTTTGAAGAACCATTCTAATTTCTTAGGAATTTTGATTTGTGTAGATTAGCCATCATGTAGATTTCCATAGCATTTAAACATATTCCCCCTTTTTTGCTACATGGAGGACTCAAAATTGCACACTGTAATTAACACACACACCCATGTCCCTAACTAGCTGAACTATGGTCGGGGACAGTATTTGAACATGCTTATTGTGTTTCATAACATTATTCTTTTGGAACTCTTTAAATATATTTTGGGTAAAAGGAAAGATTTATAAATGTAGAAAGAATACAGAGCTTTTCCTTGATATGCCTTTTATTTTCACCCATATCCAAAAATGTTTACTCAAGTCTTTATATGGCCTTTACTTTTACTAGTTGCCTTGTATCAGTTCTTATAGTGAATGGAACTTGATGAGTTTTAATATTTAATTTTCTTTTACCATGTAATTCCGAGACACGAGTCATTAGTGAAACTTCTCTGAAGTTACTGTGCCTGGAGTAAAACCCTGTTTCTTTCCAGTGTAAAAGGTCCATGAGAAACCATTAATGCCCCATGCTTTACATTTTGCTTCGCATCATGCACTATGTCTTTTAAAATATTCTTTTACCATAATATGGATACTGTAGTTCCATTCGTAGTAAGACCTAGAGAATAAAAATAATTGCATTAACTGTCCACGTGAATAGGGTATTAAAAATCAGCTAAGCAGATAGATCTCTTTAATGTAGAAATGTTTGATATTGTTAGGGTAAGGATCGGCTCATATAGTTTATTCTTACACTCCTTGGGTTGGGTTTGATCTCTTTTCTGTTCTTTGACTTCCCTGCAAACACACATCGGGGAAGAGAGAAGCCTCTTACGTCTCCATCTTAGAGTTAAACTATGAAAATGCCCTCAGATTGGCAAATGAAGTAATTAATAAATGAAGGGCCTGTTTCACCTGTTTTGGCTGAAGCAGGCCAAAGATTTTTTTTTTTTTTTGGAATGGTAACTCAATTTTAATAAAAGCAAAAAACCATAAAAGGCATATACTGAGAAGCGAACAACAGAAAGACCATCGAAGAGGAGAGAGAAGTGATACCCAGACCAAGTTCTGCCTGCCAAGTATGGATGTTCATGGGACAGGCTGAGGAATATCCAGGCCCAGCCTGATTTTAAGGAGACAGGCCCAAGCCCGACCGTAGCCAGAATCGGCCATAAGGGCTTGGCCCAAGCCCAGCATTCCTTTAAAAAATGAAGCCCGAGCCCAGATGGGTATGGGTTTTTTAAAATAAAAATGTTCTCCTCTGAATGTTGGGAGTGGTAGCTTAGCTGGTTATCACCTTTGTTAGTAAGCTATAGTGCATGGGATCGAGTCTCCATTCCAACTTAAATTCTATTTTTTGCTTAAATGAGGTCCCTCATTCAGGTTGGGCTGGATTTTGGACTTTGTACCCTTGAATCCAAGCCCGGCCCATATATTACATGAGCCCAGATTTACAGTCCAAGCCTGCCATAGTACGAAAATCTAAGGCTCAAGCCCGGCCCACCGCAGGCTGGGCCCGGTCCATGAGCACCCCTACTCCCAAGTCCCAACACTATCCTTGGCTAGGCACTCAGCTACCTCTTTAGCCGATCTCTTCACATGTGATAAAGAAACGTTGAGCTTCGAAACCAAATCTAGAGCCTCCTCCATAACTGCCTGGATAAATGAAAAAAGGTCCCCATTTTGTGTTGACCACTTTAGTGAAACAAAAAAGTTTAGAACATTTCGGCCAAAAAGGAACAGATTCAACAACTTAGCATTTCCTTTTTTATTAAAATTTTATTTGTCAAAAGAAGCCAGCAAATATATATATTTTTAAAATTTATAATTGGGATTTAAACAAAATGAAGAAGTGTTTTCTGCTTCCAAACCCACAAGATGAAAGGAAGCATTATATAACAATCCGCTGCATGGGTCTTTAAATGTAAACCGATCCATGGTCCCCATGGGTCGACCCGCCAATGTGCCCAACCCATTCATTTTATGCTATTTTTATGTTATTTTCTTTGGGCCCGGCCCACTTATCTTTAGTCTATTTAGAGTCTTATTTAATTATTTACGTTTTATGTTGGATGTTTTAATCCTAGCCATCGATTTGTTAGGATGGTCCATATTAGATCTAGATTTGGTTTTCAATTATAAAAGCATTGTAATGCCTCTTTTGAGGTCCAGTGAATGATGAATGAAAATCTTACTGAGTGATTTTGGGTCTCCCGGAATTCTCTCTTCGTCCTTGACCGCGATGGGAGTTTGGCGTGAGGTCAATATCCAGGGTTTTCCCTTTTGAGGACATTCATTTATGTTATCAATCTAGTTTAACTCGATGTTTGCGGGAAGATTATATATAGAGAGAGGGCTGCTCGGGCGTGTACCCTTATCGTGTGGGCACCGTACACACCTTTCTGTGGGGCCCACCTGGGCAGGGAAGGGGGGATGGAAAGGTCTTTATGGGCCCTACCTCTCTACAGAATTTGAGGCCGATCACCAGGGGCGGACCTTTGTGGGTGGGGGGATGGTGGGCTCTCAAATAAGGCTTTGGCCCTCCATCATGTGGCCATCCATATTAATGGATGGCCCCTCCATCATTTAGGAATTTTTTTAAGATGGTATTGACTCTTACAAAAATGAAATAAAAATATTGCTGATTTTAGGGAAGACTTAAAATGAAAAAGAAAGAAAAATAAAGGAAAGGAGAACACATATTTTTTCATTTATTATAGTTAACAATAATTTTATAATTTTTTATATTTTTAGTTTCTAGCTATTTATAGGGGTGCTGATCATGGTTAAATCATCAACCATTGATTCATTTCTTCAAAGAAGAACCGAAGAAAAGATGAATTTATTATGGATTATTTAATTGTATATACTGAAAAAGGAATTGTAGTAAATTTTTGGACTCAATAGTACTTGATGATTTCAACTCAATGAAAGAATGTACGGAACAACTTCAACAATTTGGTTATTACGTATTTCATTACTAAATTTTTAAAAGTTTTTTAAAACAAAATTCTTTGGCGGCTAAACAAAATTTCTGGTTCCACCCCTGCCCATCACATCGTCCTAAGTTCCTAACCCCTCGATCTATGGCCCACAAATTCAACAGTTTTATATAACCTTTTTTTTTTTTTTTTTTTTTTTAAGTTGATCCAACGAACTTGTCCATTCTAGTGCAAACCCATGGGAGGGGTGACTATCTGTGGTTTTTTTTACTTGGGTGTTGGTATGTGTGGGCCCATCAGATGGGTATCAGGTGGGGCCCACTAGGGGGGTGTGCGAGGTCTTACACACTTACTTTTTCATTGGCAATGTGGCTGAACCCACAACCTTAAGGTTGCAATAGTGAGCACCTTCTATTGTGCCACGGTTTGTTGTCATCATTTATATATATTTTGAATGGTAACATGACTGAAACCTGCTACCCAGTGTTGCAACAATGAGCACCTGTGGATCTTGACCCTTTATTTATGTGATACAATTGACTGTTCATTGCATCCTTCAAAGTAACATTGTTACGATTTTTACCTTGTTTATTATATGTTCTTGAGATGCCTTTCTGTATACAGCCAAACGACTCTTTGAGATCTGTAGCAACCTACAGGTTGTGGATTATTGACATTTATTTCTTTCAGGAAGGTGTGAACATTTTGGCTGTTAATTATGGTTCAACTGGGGCATGCCAATATCCAAGACCACTGAAATTTGTAAGATGCAACCAACCAATCTTTTCTTCTAAACATTTATACTGTTGGTATTTCTGCAGTCTGCAACTCGATGGTTTCTAGTGCTAACTAAAGAAAATCCATAGTGTTTATTTGAAGGGTGCATAAGCAATTCTTATATACCTGTATTCAAATTTATGTGAAGAACCCCCACTTTTATAGTGACCTACTGCTGATTGTTGATCAAGCGGCTGCGAACAAACACATTCCATTACGTAAGATAAATAATATCTGCTGGTCAGAAACATATCCAACAGTCATTTTTGACAACACTTGTAAAATATTAAAAAAAAATTATGTCAAGCATTTTTGGACTTTATTTATGTATCATTAGTGTAGTTTTTTTAATGGCTGCTGTTTCATGCAGTGTGTCTGTGACCAGGTAAAATTGTGTCACTGAAATATACATTCCCTGGGCTTTGCTTTTGTTTCCATTGTCTGCCGCCCCTAGTTTTATCATTCAAGTCCTGGACCTCATCGCGTTTTCTTCCATGAATTTTTGAGAATCTCAGTTCTTGGGTTATCTTAGATAGAAAAACCTCTTTCCAAATTTATGACACCCTATTATCCCCTAAACCCAGCAAAGCATATGTTAAAGGGAAATTGATTTGTTGGTATAATTGAATTTCATCATTTGCTTATTTCTTGTCTTGATTTCAGCCAGCAAAGTGGTCCTTTAAGTCAAACACACTGACGAAGAGCAGTGAACTGCTACCAAGGTAAGATACGACTGCAGCATTTTATGACTCTTTCTTCACTGTTTCAGGGTTGTGTAGAAAAGTGACACATATCAGCTAGGTTATGACTTTTGTTTGTTCTATAGAAAATAAATTATTGTTGAATGGTCTTCGATGACAAAAACCAACCTTAGCTGGAATAGGGCTCTCACTGAACACGAAGTCCAAATTGGGTTACATTGTTTTTATTTTCCTTTACAATATCACTTTTATTATTATTTTTTTCTCTTTGTGTGTGCGGGAGGGAGGGAGGGGAACCTCGACTAATAAAAGTTGGTTGAATTGCTCAGAAATAGAACTTGTAAAACATAAAGAAATTATTGTTCTTTTGCCTGGGGCCCATAGTCTATGATGCCCATATACAGATGTAGATACAAACACTAATATGGGGATTGGGGATACGACTCCTCACTTTTGAAAATCTAGGATACGGATGCGGACACGAGTGTGTAGATTTTTTCTTTAGATTGCTTTTGAATCAATTGAAATTATCATTTGTTTTCGTCCCTTTCTAGCAATTTTTTTTTTATTTTTTATTTTTATGGTGAGAAGTAAAAATATTAAAAGAACTATATGAAATAAAGAACTTTATAAGTAGATCTTAAAAAAAGTATGTGAAATATAGAACTTTATAAGTAAGATATGTTTAACTTGTTCCCTAGAAGTATCGGTGCATTATCAGGTACCAATACAGGTGTCGTATCGGTCTGATACGGATACGTTGGACTTGTACAAGTATCCGGGTATCATAGCCTAGAGTCTGTAGCAGTCAAGTCATTATCAGGGTTTGTTTGTTAAACTCTATGGAATCAGTCAAGTTCTTATTAATACTTATAAACTCTGAATGAAAATGATAAAATTATTAAAATGGAAGTTAGAAAACACGTGCAGTTAAAAAGAAAATCCTTCTCTAAGGTGGAAACTCTTTAATTTTCTATTGGTATGTATATCTTGTGAATTGGTGTTGACCATTAAATCTTTGTGTACAATTTGGGGGCTTGTTTGGATTGGGATAAAGGAGGGCAAAGCATTTAAACTGTGTGAAAAATTCTCTCCATCAGTTCATCGTCTTTTCCTCTACCAAATCCTGCTGACATCATTTTGATTTCTTCGTTACTTCTTGGTCCTTGATCTTTGATGCCCAAACATAGTATGGATAAGGCAAGGACACATCTTAAACATGAGTTTTACACGTAAAAATGAAGTAAGAAATGTATATGTTATCCATTTTGAAATATCCGGGTACCGTAGTCTCCTTGATGCTGTTTCTTGACGAGTTTTTGTAACTTTATTTGACATTCAATAAAAAAAAAAAAAAGACTTTGGGCATCCAATCTTTATACTTTTGGAGTGTGGATCATTACCTTCATTACCTTATATATATATATATATATATAAGGTGAGATATATAAAGTGAGAGATATCTCTTATAGGAGCATCTCCCTGTATACGTGTGTGTGTGTGCCCTGATTGTTCACATATTCTATGTTTTTGCTTTATATATTTCTTCGTTTATTACTTGTAACGTGGTGGCTTTGGAATTTTCAGGACTCCAGCATTTTCAGAAGAAACTTTACTTGGAGAAAACGGAGAGGGTGAAGGCATACTGCCACCAGAGAAGTCTTTCTGGTCTAAATATGTGAGTAAACTTTGCTTAAGCACTTTTCCAAACCTTGCTTAAGCACTTTTCCATTTTTCTTTTATCACCTAGCAATAGCATGGGTATTTGGTGCATATCCCTCTCTCTCTCTCTCTCTCTCAACTTCTTTTGCTATTTTCTGGTTCTGGTCGGCCATTATGTTATCCATGCACTAAACCCTACCTCTCTCTCTCTCTCTCTCTCAACTTCTTTTGCTATTTTCTGGTTCTGGTCGGCCATTATGTTATCCATGCACTAAACCCTACCTCTCTCTTTCTCCCTATGATTGTAGTGGATGTACATGATCCCACTTGGACTCATTGTCATGAATGCATTCACACAAGCAATGAACCTGCCTGAGGAGCAGGCAGCAGGGCAGGCAGCATCACAGGGACAGCAGCCAGTGGCACCACGACCTGCAAATCCTGCCCTCCGACGGAGATGACTTTTGTTAGATTCTTGACTAACCTCTCTATGGGTGGTCTCTGGATGGAATTTTTCTGTTCTAATGGGATCTTGTATCCTGCATAAATTGCCTACACTACCTTTGTCCCCATCTTTTTTAACACATTTACTGTAGGATTCTTTGCATTTGAGATTATTAATTTTTTTTTTCTAGAATTAGATGAAGTGCCATCAGGTTGCACTCCAAAATGTGGACCCCTAAGGTCACTTCTATCCATGTCGAATATTATAATGCAGATCGCCCATTGTTAAAAGAGAGGGCCCACCCATCAGTGAAAATCAAATATGGAACCCCATTTACCATGAAAATCAATGTAGGGTTTATTATCTATTGATAGAGAAAAACTGCATGTCTGGAGCACGAATCTCTCAGGTGCAATGCCGATGCTTATGTTGGAGGATAGATATAAAACTATGAATTAAAAGAAATTGAAGCATGCATCCAATGCTTGCCTGCTTATGTTGGCAGTACTATATTCTATGATGTTTAGATATGGATATGGATAAGGACACTGATACGAAAATCGGGGATACGACTTCTCACTTATGAAAATTTAGGACACGGACATAGATACGGATACGTGTCTTAATTTTTTTTTTTTCAGATCACTTTGAATAATTGAGATTATCATTGTCTTGTCTCTTTCTAGCATATTTTATAGTGGAAAGTGAAAATATTACAATAACTATATGAAATAAAGGACTTTATAAGTATGATATGTTAAACTTGTTGATTCCGTGTATCAAGTACTAATACAAGTGTCGTATCGGTCCAATACGGATATGTTGGGCTTTTACAAGTATCCGGGTATCATAAACTATAGTAGCACACTAAGCACCGAGTCATTTGATTTGAGCATATTTTAAACATCTGTTTTTCCTTTTCATCCTTGCCTAATTCAGTCATTAAGTTCTGAGATATGGATGGATGGGCTGCTTCTTATTAGCAACTATGAAATATGAGGTTTGCATCAGTTCATGGAAAGAGAAGAGCCACACTACAAATGACAACGTCAATTAGGCCTGCAACAGGGCCAAACAAGGGGAGCCGAAAAGGAGCAGTTATTTGCCACGAAGACGGATTGCAGGGGTGAAAGAGTGGTTAGTTCGATCGTTACCGGCAAAATGGGTGGCTAAGTCTGGAGTCCTCATGCCCGCGAGCGAGGGGTCGAATCTTTCAAGCTGACAGATTGGACCCCTCGCGCAAGCTGACAGGTTCAACTCTGTCAAGCTGACAATGTACCTAGAAATAAAATTTGGGGAGGGCCACTAATATTCAAAACAGATAAGGGTTTTTTCCGAAAAATTTGGGCGCCCATAAATAAGTGAAAAATTATAAAATTCTTTAAAACCTCAAGGGGTTTTCTAAAATTTTGGTCCCCTAGGTTCATTTTTCAGGGGACGTCACAAATGTAGGCGATATCTTAGGGTGTTATAGTTTTTGTGGATAATATCACATTAATATTTTGAGATTTTCACCCTTTAAATATATTTTGGCGATATGTACGATGATAATATTGAAAGCTATCGGCCAACTCCTCAAAAAAGAATTGTCATTATAGTCATTAGTATTTCTAACTATTAATTTAATCGTCAACTCTGTATAATTGCTTCAAACCCTAACCCTAAGCCCCACTCCCTCCGTCTCTCCCTCCCTCCCTCCCGGTATGTATGTAGAAGAGGGCTCTATCTCATTTATACATTGTCTTTCTTATATGTCATCATTCTTTCTGTCTCTTTTGATTCTCTCTCTGCCATGGCTAGATTTTTTTTTTTTTTTTAAGTATTTGTGGAATGATTTTTTTTTTTCGGTTTTATTTTTCTAATTGATGAGTTCTTTAATTGCATTGATGTGGACTAAAAACTCAGAGCACGTTTGGTAATAGGTGAGAAATTGATCCATGAAGAATCTATAGATCTGAGGATTCTTCATTAACTTTGGAATATGGCATCCTCACTGAGGATTTGTATAGCCAAGGATTTCACATCGATATCACGCGCGGGGGGGGGGGGGGGGGGGGGGGGGGTTATTAATAAAATAACTAAGAAAAATTAGTTTTGGCTTGCAAATCTACAAAAGTGAGGATTCTCAAATCCTATTATGCATGATTGGACTAAAAATCCTTAAAAATAAGGATTTTCATTGGTCCAAATCCTTTATGTTGTAACAGGCGAGGAGTTCATAGATTTGATGATTCTCCACTACCACTTGAACAAGGATTCCTTGTTGGAGATTTGTAGAGTTGAGAATTTTACATTGATATTTGTGTGTATCGGTATATATAGTTGAGAAAAATAGGGTTTGGTGTGCAAATCAACTTAGGTGGGGATTTTCAAGTCCTATGGGGGGTGCTCGAATCTAAAAATCCTAACAAATGAAGATTTTCATTCGTCCAAATCCTCACAAATTTAGAATTTGCCAAACACGGATTTACCACAATTTTAAGGAAATTAAAAGTCTTTTCCCTAAAGATTTGGTTGCCAAACGTGACCTTAAAGATTTTCTATTGCCAAACATGAATAATTTTTTATATTTGTATTTCTAATGCATGAGTCCTTTATCTGCATAAATTGAGGACTTAGAATTTTGGGTTTCCAACATTCGTATATAGTTTTCAATGGCAGGAACTAACCCTATTTTCTTTTGTGAGTCAATATATATCTTCGTAAGTTGGAAGGGAGCAATATTATAGAAGTAGATGATACTGTATAAATATTGTGCAAAGTTATAGAAAAAGACTATTATTTTAAGGCTAAAATCACACTACTTCTGAAATTATATTCGTAAAGTCATATTTTGGCACGACAATTTTAGAAGCTATGGCACTTGGTATTGTTAGCCATTAAAGGTTTCAATCTTTTTCATATGTAGTTTTTATTGGAAACTTGATTTATGGAATCCTTATCCCCAATCCTTTCCCTCCCTTTATGACCCATGCAACATGCAGGGATCCAATTCCGAATCTAAAACCATTTGGATCTTATATACATGTATCTGAAAAACTATCACCTTTTAATTATATTTTGACTGTATATGGACACAATGAAGATATCAGAAGCTATCAACCAATATCATGAAAAAAAAAAAATAAGACAACGGCATTACATCCCTTAGTAATGCATTAACCATTAACTTAAAACTCACTAACCCTTAATTACAAGTGGTTTAAGACTCTAACTTTAAGTCTAAATTCCCGGACCTACAATATTCCTCATTATTCCATCGGACTGTCATACAAGAAATCTTCTTATATGTTATCCTCATTTTCAATCTGGGATATGTAGAAGAGGACTTATCATTTAACGGGTTAATCTTTCTTATATGTTGTCCTCATTTTCAATCTTGGATATGTAGAAGAGGACTTATCATTAAAAGGGTTAATCTTTCTTATATGTTATTCTTTTCTGTAACTTTTGCGATTCTCTCTTTTGCCATTGGCGTATATAGTTTGTGTTTCTATTTTTATCATGCAAGGGAATGATATATTTATTTTTATATTTCTAGTGGATGAATTTCTTCGATCGAATATTTAGGGTTTCTATCTTTTACATTTGCAGTTCAAAGAGGAAAAAAAAAAAAAAAACTATGTTCTTTTTTCATATGCAATGGATTATTTAGATAAGAGCCTGAAGGGTTGTAACCCTAACACGGGTTAAGGTCTCTGATCAGATCTTTGATATGCATTTCTATAAATGCAATTAGAAACAACAATCAATCATGCATCAATTGTTCACACATAAAAAAGAACACACGATATTTGTGGAAAATCCGATCTCAGGAAATAACCACGGATCCTAGAACCCTGTAAATGGAAACAACCAAGCATTATTCAAAAGAAGATTACAAGATTCACTTACAACCCTTTCCCAGCTGCATCTCAACCTAAGGGACTGTAAATCCTCTTGCCGACAATTTGTCGTTCACCTTCAACGGCGCTTGAATCACCGCCTACCGTCATGAAGGCACTTTGAGACAATTCGTGAAATAATAGAAGAAGATTTAATCTCTAGAGGTATGAACTTCAGCTCTTCAATGGAGGAGGCTCTAGAGAACATGACAGTCTCGAATCACTTAGGGCCAAGAAAAGAATGATTTTATATGGCCTAATTCGTGGGTGCCCACTAGGGTTTTGAGATTTGAAAAGCTTCAAATAAACTAAAGTCGGATCTAAGAATTCTTGTAGTTCGTTCGAACGGGACTAGGGTCCGTTCGAACGTCCGTAAACCTGATTGGGCACACGCACTCAAAGACTGTTTGAACTACTAAGATAGGCACTCAAACTTTGAAGCTCCTTGGATTCTTGGCTTGAGAAGTTGTAGAGGCCCATTCGAATGTGCAGGACCAGCATTCGGACATTGAGGCTCACTGGTCTTTTGCTAGAGATGATGTTCAGATTCGTTTGAACCGACGTGTAGTGTGTTCAAACATTTAGCTTCTCGGGTTTTTGTCTTGCTGCTCGAAACAGCATCGTTCGATCGAGTGTTCAAACGAGCACACCTAAGTTGATCTTCTTAGGCTTTTCATGTTTCCGTTCCTCTTCGAAATGCTTTGTAGACTTCACTTCATTATTTTCTAAATGGATTCCGCAGTCCATTATAGAAAAATAAAAATTACAATAATGCAAATCCAAGTTTTGTCCAATCCCATTAATATTCCAACACTCTAAAAACCTTATAGAGCCAATAACCACAAAAATTTGGAGGCAATGTTTAGAAAGTTAGGACTGTACTGATTGCAAGTTATGACAACTGTGAAATTATTGATAACTTCTATTAGTTTATTATATTTATATAATTTATTTTTAGAACATTATTCTTTTGCAAATTCATTTTGTTATTGATTATACTATTCCCATAAAAACCCAACATCTGAAAGTCTTTCAAGATTTTATTTTGAAACAATAAATTATCAAGAGTTAGAGAAGACACTACAGTCAACTAGAATTCTTCTGGAATAAGAGTTGTGACGAAGAAGAAGAAGGAGACACTACAGTCAACTAGATTTCTTCTGGAATATATAAGAGTTGTGATGAAGAACCATTGTTCTTCAAAATAAAAATGGAAAAATCTCAAGAGATTCTTCGTGTGCATGAGAAGCTCATCTTCTCATCTTCACACATCTATGGTCAAAGGTTAGGTATGTGATCTAAATGGCGGCATACATGAGTGTCTGTTTTTTTTTTCTTTTGTTGGTAAAAGATAGAGGGACTTGGATTGTGACAAGCAAAGTGCATGTTCGGCAGCAATAATAATATCAGAAATAAAGTTCTAGGGATTCATAAGCTCATATCTTTTAAGATAAGAAATAGATGATATATTCGACTATGAGGCATTGGTCATTGTTCCAATGGAGATTGTGGGTTTCGGCCTTTTAGCCAATGAGCTTGAACATTTAAAACTAGAGTTTTTGTATACATCCTAAGGTTTCCCCAATTTATTACTAGGACCTTGTGGTTTTAGTAATTAGTCTGTACTCCCTACCTTTTCATTTTAATACCTTGTACAAAATCGGTAGTCCTATCAAGAATGGACGACCACTGTTAGATTTGAATGTGGAATGACACCTTTGCCTGCATTTGTCCCTTTCAGTAGAACTATAAAATGGCATCACCAACATGCTATCTCAGTTGCTGCTTCCTCATCGTTCGACTGTCTATTGTTTGGTGGCCACCTGTACAACGACGACATTCTTGCAACCGGCAACTAGGGACATCCTCATCTCCAACATTAAGGTAAATTTCATATTTATTTTTTATTTTTTTCCCTTGGAGTAGAAATATGCTTTTTTATGTTTTATCATTGTGGGAGAATGGGTGATTGATTATATGTTTGGATGATTTGAATGATTTCAAAGATTTTAAAGGGCTATGGCACCATTAAGAAAGAGGTGCTTTCTAATATGTGGTCCCATCACTCCAAATATGATAGATTGACTTGATCTCACCAAAAAGGGGGAAATCTAAAGACAAGGGATGCCTTTGTATACTTGATGGCATATAAACCTGAAGAAAATAGTCTTTTCATAAAATTGAATTGTTTATTGCATACATTGTAAGACACCAGCTGAATATGACATATTATATCTTTCATGTTTGATTCTGTGCATTTTATTAATGCATAACGTGGTAGTAAATGGCTTACACATATGTATGACCACTGACAATGTTTTGCATGAAGAAAATAAATTAAAAAACTTAGAATGAGAATCTAAATAAATACTTAGAATGTTAGGTTTATGTTTTGTATTCCGGATTTACTAGAGTGGTCTATTGGGTTAGCCAATGACCGTGTTCAGGGTCGATGGTATTTTGGTCTATGTACCGGGGCTTTTTTAGGGGCCAATAAAGCATAGATTATATATATAATATAATATGTAATCCTAGACTACGAAGAGAGTGAAGATTTAAGTCATTGCTCTCTTGCCGTAGCTGTAGACGGTTTTGCTGAACTACGTAAAATCCTCATCTTTCTCTTGTGTGGCATGATTATTCGATCGTAGGTATTCGCGCTTCCGCACGCACGTGCACAATATAGAAGGTTGGATATTTGACTCAAGTATATGAAAACAAGTTTTTTTCTTTAAGTATTCCGTACAGTGAATACTTGAACAATGATTACAACCCACTTGTGATGGAACAAGGAAGTTGTCTGAATTATTGGAATGGTTCGGGTGTTGGTAGACCTGAGATTTTCATTTGAGGGGGGCAAACCCAAATAACTAGTTGGGTTTTGGGTGGAAACTCAAATTTTTCGCGTGGTTTTTATGTTTTTTCTTTTCTGTTAAGAGGTAAATTTGAATTGAAAAGAAGAGAAGAGAACATGGGCAAAAGCCCCAAGAGCCAAAGAGGCTAAAAAACCAAAAACAAATCACCAAAAAGCAACCAAACAAGAGCAATAAATTAAGCAGTCACAACTCCCAAAACATACAGAATTGGATGAAGACATTGAGCCTGAAGCCGATCTAGTAAGTTGTAGATCACATCCGAAAGACAATTAGCCAAAAGAGTTTTTGTTCTTTGAAGAGAGGTCCTCTCGTTGCCAAACTTGGAGCCATTCTAGCTGTCCAGATGAAAAAGATGAGGTGGAAGAAGATTGCAGCTGCACAACTTCTTCCAGAACCATCTCTATTAGATGATCGAGATGTCCAAATGGTGGTAGCTGGGATCAGATAGGGGGTAGAGGAACCATTGATAGAAAGAAGCCATGTCCAAAGGGATGAAGAAAAGTGACAATCGAAGAATAGGTGAGCCTCTGTTTTTTCACGGTAGTGACAGATGAAGCATCTCAAAGGTAGCGAAACCCCTTTTGTTTTAGCCGAGTTTCAGTAGGAGTTCTCTTGTGGAGAAGCCTCCATATAAAGCAACTAACTCTAGGAGAAACAAAAGGGGTCCAAACAAGAGCAACCCTAGTAACAAATTGCGCACGAGAACGGATGAGCTTCCAAGCTTGATTGAGACAGAAATGACCAATGTTGTTGCCAATCCATAGAAGAGAGTCCGAAGTTGAAACAGGGGGAAGTTGAATGCCTTTGACTTGCTGCTGCAAATAGAACCTAATTTCCTGCGGAAGGTAGTTGGGAATGGTCCAAGAACTTCCATTGAATATGGTAGCAACTGTCTCAAACTAGGAGAACTAAAAATGAGAAAACTTAAGAGCAATAGGGTCATCATCCAGCTACCTGTCAAATCACAAACTAGGCAATAGCCCAGAATCTCTATGTTGATTTTGGAAGCAAATCCGAAGTTTTCACATGGTTTTTGAAAGCATATAGAGTTTTTACAGGGGCAAGTTGCCCTAAAAGCATGTACTTAGGTCCACCCATGGTTCAGGGTTTATGAGTTATATGGATTGAATATGTGATATATAGATTATTGGTTCTTGATTGCACTTGTTTTTTCTTTGAAGCTTGTAACTTTTTTCACCTATACTCTCTCTCTCTCTCTCTCTCTCTCTCAAAACTTTATCTCCTATATATATCATAAAACACAAGAGGCAATTGTTATCTATTTTCTCAACTTAATTACCAAATAGTAGTATATTTAGTGGATTGGGCAACCTACATAAATCATTTTTATCAATAAAAATCCCTTTTAGTCAAATTGAGACCGATCATAATGACAATCAGCCATGTACAATTGGTTATAATTAACCCCAATCTACACATGACCTACCATTGATTGATGAAAGTTTCAAGACACATAAATCGACTTCATGTTCATGAGAGATAGACAACTGCCACTTGATACTATGCAATGGTGTTTTAATAAATAAATACACATGAACATTACCCATTTCTACATGATGGATGTAAGGGAAAAGCTTTCATTTTGATAAAATAAATTCAACACTAAACCACAGGTAGTTGCCACCGGTGATACAAAAGGGTATTCAAATAAAAAAGGAGATATATGAAAAATACTGAAAACACGCAATCCTACTTTAAAATCCAAACAAAAAAAAAAAAAAAGAAAAGAAAAGAAAAAGAAAATAGAGTGTATATAGAAAATAAAAAAGCTCAAATTAAATAATATCACACTTGAGATATATCCATACAAAATGATCAATGGTCAGAAACCCTATAGAGTCTTAAATGCAACATGTCAAACACTCAAATTTCCTGCTATGAGCCCTTTCATCCAAGGGTAAAAGGCAAGTGGGCCAAAAAGTGGGCCCCACAGAGGTGTCATCCTGTATTCAGTTGCTCACTGGCTGTTCCACTGAGGACTACGCATGTGCAAGAGAAAACCAACCTCTCCTCAACCAAACGGCTGCTATTGCTCTTTCAAACCTCTCCAAAAGACATCAACAAACTTATGCAAGCAAACAAAAATGGAATTCATGCCTACACGCTTAACATAAACTCGTCCTAATCCTCCCTTTTCTATTTTTCCAAACCCTCATAAATATGTTGTTATCACTAGCAACTCTTCCTCAATTCTCAAACCATCTATTCTCAATGAAAAGTTCAAAACACTGATAATATAGAGTCCACATGCATCTCCCCACATGCTCTATATGAAGATCTCTTGTTCCTCCCTCACCAACTTCACTTTCCTCTCTCCTTCACTTCCTTCACCTATAAATCCTTAGATCTATAATGGCTTTGAGGGTTCCAATCTATTCTCATTGTCTTCAACATCCCATTCGAAGCAAAATGACGGTTTAGTTGCTTTTTTCTTATGTTCATTTTTCGCTTCTAAATCTGATTCTTTTTATTTCTTGGATCTCTACATTTGATTATTTGGTTTCTAAGGACAATGATAGTCTTAGAATTGATATAGTAAGGAGCTTGAACTGGTTCAACTTCCTTTTGTTGATTCTAGGATTTTAATAGTATTTGTTAGTTGATATGGAAAAGAAAAGATCAACTAGTCTTGGAGGCGGTGGAATGCTGCCTCCTTCAGCTCATTTCTCATGTTTTAGCCCTATGGTGGAATGCTTAGCCATGACCTTAGTTAAATGATGAATGTTCCTCAGATGAATGTCAGCCATTGGAGAGCCCGGTCGGATTCGCATGTGGGGCTCTTTATCGTCCTCAGCTTTGATACCATTTGTCACACCCAACTTTGGCCAGAGGCCCTAGCTTAACCCGCACAGCTTTGTTTCAGAGTCAGAAGCCCTAGCTTAATCAAAACGCGTTATATTAGAGTCAGAGGCCCTAGCCCAGTCTGGACACTCACATGAGCAATGTGGGACTTTACACATTATTTGAGGAGAATGTAAACGAGAATGAAGAAGACCTCATTGCCATGTACATGGACATGGATAAATTGAATTCCTCATTTGGATTGCAGGGTCTCGAAGGGGGTGGGGAGTCTACAGAGGCAACAATACTGCAACAAGCATCTTCTTCCAACGAGAATGTGATGGGTAGTCATAGTGAAAAGCTTATAGTTAGGCATCAACAAAGCCTTTCCTTGGATGAATCTACCTCTATTAAACCTGAATTCCTCATATCAGGTGTAGGATGGACCCCGGTGCAAGAACCAAGGAAATGATACTCTATAGCGAAGCTAGTTGAGATCGCCCTTCTTGACCCAAAATGAGTAAAGAGGTAGTCTTTCTTAGTGTAAGGGAGAAGTAGTAAAATGTATGCTTTTATTCGTTATACATTGATTTGAAAATATATGATCCTTGTATTGAATTTTTGATAATTGGTTTCAAAATTTTCACCAAAGAACCCTGCTTTAGTTATATGTCATAGATCATTTGCTAATTGGCTAGTGCCATATTTTATTGACTGGATTATCTTTAATCTTTTAGTCAGCCATGTCGCAGCATGTTTAATCTATCGTTTGTTTTCTAAAAGTTTTTGTTACTAGTTAGCCGGAAGTTGTATGCTTCATTGCTAGTTTACAGCATGCTTTATTGTTAGTTAGCAAGGCAATTTTGATATGTTCTAGTCGACAACATCTTTTTATCATAATACTGTAAATTTAATTTTGGAGGCCTAAGGGTGGATGCTTTTTGAATGCTAGATGGTAGAAAAAGGTTGTAGTTTGAGCCCAATGGGTAGGTTCTCTTAACATATCAATAACCAAAGAAGAACAAAAGAAAAGAAGACAAAGATGGAAGAGAAGAGAAGAGAGAAGAAACAAAGATTCTTATTTCATAGTAGTAAATTATTAGAGGAGCATCGTTCTTTATGCATCCAATCTGATGATGGATTAGTTAGAGATTAATAACTAATCATAATTAGCTTTTGTTGACACAGGACTAGCATGACCTTAGTTCGTTTCAACAGCCAACGACTTAGTTAGTCAGTTACTGATGACTTTGTTTGGTTAGCAGTTGACTTCTCAACATCTCACCTCAAGCAAATGGGGCTAGCACCTACTTTTAACTTGGAGTGTGAGTTTTGAAAGCGCTTTGGATGTAAGCCTTTTGTGAATAGATTAGCGAGCAGATCAATAGAAGTGATATAGTGTACTTGAAGACCTTTGGATAACATCTTTTCATGCACAAAGTGATAATCCACTTCGACATGTTTTGTCTGCGAATGGAAGACATGATTGGAGGCTATGGAGATAGCAGAGACATTGAAGGTTTGAAACCCTAACTCGAGATAGGGTCCCTGATCAGATCTCTGATATACAGTTCAAGAAATGCTACTTGGAACAACAATCAAACATGCATAAATCTTCCACACATAGACAAAAACACACGATATACGTGTAAAAATTTGGGGAAAAAACCACGGATCCTAGATCCCTGTCCAGGAAAACAACTAAGAATTGCTCAAAAGAAGATTACAAGAGTTACTTACAGCCCTTCCCCAGTTGCATCTCAACCTAAGGGACTGCAAATCTTTTCGCCAGCCACTCGTTCATAATCAACCGTGCTTGAATCATCGCTTTCCACAACGAAGCCACTTGGAGACGAATCTGTGAAATGAGAGATGATGATTGAGTCTCTAGAGATAGAAACTTCAGCACTTCAATGGAGGAGGCTCTAGAGAAGATGAGAATTTCTCTCTTCTGATCTCTTAGAATTATTGGTGCCAGAGAGAACCCCTAAGGGCCAAGAAAAGGATGATTCTATATGCCCTAATTCATGGGTGGCTATTGGGGTTTTAGATTTGGAAGGTTTCAAACAAACAAAAGTCAGACCCAATAACTCTTGCTGTCCATTTTAATGGAACTAGGGTCCGTTCAAATGTCCGTGAACCCAACTGGGTGCACCCACGCAGAGACCGTTCAAACGGCCAAGATAGGCATTCGAACTCCGAAGCTCTCTGGATTCTTGGCTTGAGAAGCTAAAGTGGTCTGTTCAAACATTAAGTCTCTCTAAACTTTGGCTTGCGACGATGCTAAGATCCGTTCGAATGGGCATGAAGAGCATTCGAACGTTGCGCCTCTCAAGATTTTTTGCTTCCAGCTCGAATCAGGCCCGTTCGAACGTGCGTTTGAATGAGCATACCTCATTTGGTTTTTCTTGGATTTTCAAGCTTTCGTTCCTTTTCAAAATACCTTTTATACTTCACATCGAAAAAGATTCTGCAGTCCATTATAGAAAAATAAGAAAATTCAATAATGTCAAACCCAGGTTTTTTGCAATCTCATGAATATGCAAACACTCTAAAGACCTTACAAACGTTTCACCACAACTCAGGGCGATTAGAGAGAAACACATGAAGAATTTTGAGTAACATCTGAATCCAGCACATTTCTATAGTGGTGTGCTATGGAACGATATTCTGGTTTAGTGGGGGATCTTGTAGCTATAGGTTTCTTTTTGAAACTCCATGAGACAGGGGAACCACCTACAAAAATGTAGAAGCCGGATCAAGATCACCTGTCTAAGGAATTCCCAACCTAGTTAGCATCGAAAAACCTTATAAGATGGAGTGAATGTTTCAGAAAGAAAATGCCATATGTGACGGTGCCTTTGAGGTAGCGTAGAACACGTTTGAGTGTAGTAAGATCGGTCATAGTAGGCTATTACATATGTTGGCATGGTTGATTGACAACGAAGGCTAAATTTGGTCCGGTAAGGGTGAGGCGTTGAGGTGCTCCTGTAATACTTTGATAGAATGTGGGATCCGCTAGTAGGGTAGAAGCAGTAGATTGAAATTGTTGTTTGTGACAAGATGGAGAGTTACAAGGTTTAGCATCAAGCATAGAGATGCAAACTAAGAGATCTTTGGCATATTTAACTTGTGAAAGAAACAACCTATGTTGATGCTGATTCACTTCAACACCTAAGAAATGGTGAAGGCGTCCAAGGTTCTTCATTTAAAAAAAAGTGCTAAGTTGATAAATGAGAAAATAAATGTAGCTTGAATCATTTCCAGTAATAACCAAATCTTCCACATATAAAAGAAGAATTGTAAGTGAGCCTTTATAAAATTGAACAAATAGAGAGGAATTTGTGTGTCTAACTAAAATCAGTCCCGACTAGAAAACTAGAAAATCGGCCAAACCAGGTCCTTGGTGCTTGTTTTAGAACATAAATGGATTTATGTAAGTTGCACACATGATTTGGAAAGAAATTATCCACAAAGTTGAGTCATATAATTGTCTTCTTCCAAAATGCCAAGAAGAAAGGCATTGGTGACATCCAGTTGATGAAGTTGCCACTGAAAATGGACGGCCAATGCAAGCTCCACTCTAATGGTGGAGTACTTCACCACTAGACTGAAAGTATCAATGTAATGTATACCATAGGCTTGATGAAAACCTTTAGTTACCAACCTGGCCTTGTATCTAGCTATAGAGCCATCAAGATGACGCTTTATTTTGTAAGCCGAACTACAACTAACATGTTGAGAGGGTGAATAGGGAACAAGAGACCATGTCCATTGTCTTTTAAATGCACTAAATTCTTTTGACATTGCTTGTAATGCCCCAATTCCAAATATTGAGAAAACCGTCAAGGTACCCGAAGTTGGCGCGCTACTTCCTGAAAAATTTGAGAACTTCCAAGATCGTAGGTCCGCAGTGAGGTCCAATTTAAAACTTTTTGGCCGACATATAATCAATGGTTAAAATTGCGGAAACGTAAAGAGTAAAGCGGAAGCATAAAGTATCATAAAGATATGTCAAGTATAGTAGGGCGAAAATGCAGCCTAAATCTCAAGGTATAATTAAGAACATGTTTTAAACATAGCTCATCATGATAGCCCACTAAACACTCATAAATAACTCCTACTAGTGATGATCAGTCAACAGGCTGAGCTTAGATCAACTAAGTGAATGCTCGTGCTGACTCAAAGGAATACAAATATAGGTCTATGTCTGTCTAGGCTTTGCCTTACGCGAGCAAGGTCCTAACAAGTCCCTAAGAGGTCCACATATAAGTTCAACATCATGGAACACAGTCCAAGTCCAATTATTGGATCCATACTAAGGCCCATCAAGCCATGGCCTTGGTCTAAACAATCCAGGAGAGACCACCAGTCTCAATCCTATATCAATCAGTATATTCTCATCCAAAATGAATTACAAGTCCAATCATAACCACCTTTCCATCCTAAGGTTCCACACATCCAAACTTAGGCCATAAAAGGGCCTGCCTAGACACAGATACTGGCCAAAGCTCACCCAATCACATCACAAGGTCACCTCTAAGAAATCCTTGGTTCAGGTCCTTCATTTTCCATTTAATTAATAGGTATGGACAACAATAAGGATACTAGAGTGACAGTAATGTAATAAACCTCTAAATCGGAAAATCAACATAAGAAATAACAAAGTCCAATCCTAAGTAACGGTCCATATTCAGGTCCAGGTCCATTTCAGTTAATTGGGTCCTTAAATGAAGTTTCGAATGCCAAGGATACTGTATTCGGTGCTCTAGAAGTTACGGGCATCTTTGACGACTTTTAAAGATCGAATCGACGTCAAATCCAAACCCTATACCCTACTTAGTGGCCTCACGAGTCAAGGTTGAGCCACACCATTAACTCATGCTTGGCGCATTAATGAAAGTCTATTTGGATGGTCAATGGGCCCCACAATCAATCACAACACAAAATAGAGTCCGAACCCAAACTAGTTAACTGTAGTGTGGTAGGTCGGGGGTGAAATCTGGCTTGGACTCTGGAATTTCCAGTGTACCTGAACAATCGGGTGGTCAGCCGGTCAACCCAGTACACAGATTCCCTACATTAAGCAGAATACAGGCCAGTTCCCAGGCCTCGAGTTCCTAAGTGTATCCGATCGATCGGATTAAATAATCCAATTGATCTGACCTGAACACCATCTAGTTAATGACCCTGTCCGATCGATCGGACTGAGTGCCCGATCGATCAGACTGCGTCCGACTGCAGTTAACAGAGACACGATCCCCGTCTGATCGATCAGTCCTGAGTGCCAGATTGATTGGACAGCGGATTGTCACCCCGAAATTTGGATTTTTTGCAACTTCTTCCCCAAGCCATTCCATGGCTAAACCTACAAAATGAGCCTCCATGCTCCCCATTAATCACATAGCATCCAAAACAATAGAAACACTTCTATCACCATCCATCCATCATCAATCCGGGCCATTGATCTTCCAAATGAGTAAAAACCCATCCATTAATGGCCAAAATCCCAATTAACAAGCTCAAAGGTAAATCTAAGCATTTCTAGCATAATATGAATAGAATTTCAGAAAAAAAATAGTAAACATGCATTCTATGCTAAGTAAGTATATTGCACTTGTCTTAAATCCGAATTTGCAAAGGTTAATGGCAAGAAGAAGCAATCCGAGCTATCCAAGCCTCTAATGGCTTTCTCACACCCAAACCAATCCAATCTACATCTCCTAATGCCCAATTCCACAAGAGAACCAAGACTTAGAAAGGAAGTCTAAAGAGAAAGGAATCCTAGAGAATCAAATGGAAATTAAACTAAGGAAAGAGGCTTACCTTGAATTTGTAGAAGAAGAAGAGATGAAAAAGGGAGGATTCCTTAAGAGATTGGAGTAGCATTAGTAGGAGGTGGCCTCCTACTCCTCCTAGTAGCTACGGTTTTAGCTAGGGTTCTAGCGTTAGGGATTTTTGGGAAATGAGAGGTAAATGAGAGATAAATGAGGGTGAATTTAGGGTTCAATTGCCAATGCAATAGTTTAGTTTATATAGGCTAGGGTTTAAACAATTACCAAAAGGCCTTTGGGGTGAAATAGGGATGTGAATAAGGTCATGGGCAAAAAGGGTCTTTTAATAGGGTTCTAGAATGTTCTCAAGCGTGGAAAACCTCTCTTATAAAGTCCTATTTACTTGTAAGGGCCTCAACACCTAAAACCCTATAAAAATTATAAAAGACACTCCAAGGATTCTATAAAATACACAATAGGCCTAAATCCTATAAAATAGACTATAACTTAGGAAAATATCTATCTACCCTTACTAATCCCTATTAATTAGTACAAATATGCTACTATTGCTATAATTAATAATATTCAAATTCAAAATGAGGGCCCACCAGGGGCGGGGCCTCACATTGCTCTTCTCCAATGTTCATGCTTGATGCTTCAGTGAATAAAGTAGGCTCAATGCTATCAAAGTAAACATGAGAAGGTAAAGATACAACATGTTTTGTTGCTAAAATGGTCCTTTTCTTGTTAATTCTTGATTTTGAACATGTCACCGTATGATGAAGGTTGGAAGAACCTGAGGGTAAGGAAGGAACTGATGGTGAAGGAGGAGGGATGTCATGTGGTGAAGGAGAATCTGATGGGGAAAAGGAAACCGGTAGAATAGATGGAGTGGTAGTATTAGAGGAAGCGATTGGCCACTAGTGATGGGTAGCATAGGTGAAGGGGGAGCTGAAGAGGTGACTGGAGACGAATTAACATTATGTTCTACAATGGTAGTAGGGAGGGGTGCTGTAGTAGATTGAGTAGTAGGAGAGAAAGAAGGTAAAGAGGGATAAGAAGTGTTATTAGCTAAGCCTAAAGGAGATGGGACTGGGCCTAAGATAAAACTTTTAGGTCTGGATATATGAGGACCTAAAATAGGTGCAGTAGGCATGACCGGAACTGTGGGAGAAACAGGGGTGAGCCATCTAGAAATAAGCAGAGTAGAGGGAGAGTCAATTGAGGGAGAGGAATACAATGAAAAAGTTTGAAAGTGGAAGGAACTTTCATAAAAAAACCACATGTCTAAACATATAAATCTCCCTTGTAGAAAGATCTAGGAATTTATACCCCTTATAAGTCGGACTATAACCTAGGAAAATACACTGTCTAGTGTGAGTTTCTAATATATAAGAAGAGCACACCCAAACACTCTTAATGTCAAATAATTTGGAGTGCCATGAAAGAGTTTCTGCCAAGGAGAAATGAAATGCAGGGAGCTCATGGGTAATCTGTTTATCAGATAAATGGCAGTTGAAAAAGCATCTGGCCAATATTTAAGGGGCATAACAACAAACAAAAGGGATAAGCTAGTTTCCAATAGATGCCAATGCTTCATTTCAACACACTCATTTTGTTCAAGGGTATGAGGACAAGAAATTTGGTGAACAATGCCATAGTTTTTAGATAGTTGCTTGGACCTTGCATTCACAAATTCACCTCCACCATCAGATCTAAAGCATTTTATTTTGCAACACAACATGTTCTCAACTTGTAATCTGAAATCGACAAACACATAGTAAACATCTAATTTACAATGCATTGGAAAGAACCAAGTGTATTTGGAGAAATCATCTATGAAAACCATATAGTATTTGAAGCCACATGTAGAGGAAAGAGAAGAGGGCCCCCAAACCTCACTATGAATGAGTTCAAGGGGTTTATTTGTGACAGAGTCAGATGAAGAGAAAGAAAGTTTACAGCTTTTAGCCAAATGACATGACTTGCAAAATGGAGCTGACATTGTGTCACTAAATGAAAGACCTACAAGAAGCTTGTGAAATGTAGAAACAAATGGATGTCCCAAACATTGATGCCATAGACCAGTAGAAGTCTTAACTCCCGAGAATGCAGTTGAAGAGGTACAGGGGAAGTGGCTGTGGAAGTAGAAAGTGGAAATGGATACAACCTATTCCTACTCGATCCTCGAAAACGAGTTTTCCCCATTGTTCTTTCCTGTATAGAAAAACCATCTGACTCAAATACAAAGATACGATTATTATCTTTGCTAAAGTTGTTAACTTACAGCAAGTTAGAGGAGATATTAGGAACATGTAATGTGTAATTAAGTTTGAAAGAGGTAGTAGGAGAAGTGCGAACAATAGATGATCCTGTGCTTGTGATGTGCAAACCTTGTCCAATACCAATCGCTGTTGCCCATTCGCTTGGTAACCTAAATGCATAGATAGGTTATTTAAATCATTAGTAATGGGATTAGTGGATCCTGAATCAGCATGCAAGTTCTGCTCTGTAGGAGGATTAAACGAGGCAGCCATGGCAGTAAGTTGAGCAGGAGGATTCCTGCCTTGGAAAGAGTGATCCATATGATGATAACAGTCAAGAGCTAGATGTTATGTTCTATTACAAATCCAAAAACATGGCTTTGGATATGCAAACTGTGTACTGGAGGGGTTTGATAATCACTGCGGCCTCTGCCATTATTCCTGCCTCCTTTACCTCGACCACAACCTCAAGATCCAGATCCACCACTGCTAAATGAAGGATTATTGCCATATCACACTTGGACCTCGTAGCAGACTGCCTATTTGCCCAAATCCTAACAAGTGATGTGAATTTATAATCAATGTACTACGGACCACGTTGGGGCTAAATTCAGAACAATAACACATCCTAGAGACAGTAGCATCTGGCCCTTCAACTTTTGCACTTTGAACTTTGATTGCAATAATTAAATTTAAAAAATGTACTAGTTATAATTAAAGGGAACAAATATTATTGAAAATTTCAAACCTTTGATTCCAAAACCACTGCACAACTAGCTATTTAAGATTGACACCACTAATTCAAGGTTTAAACATATTTTCTTTAGGAAAAACTCATAGTCAGACAATGTGGATTTTTTATTTGGTCAGAAATTAGTTATAATCTATAGGTAATGCAAGCTCTGAGTTTAGATTTACTCAATCAACCAATTGAATCTCACTAATAATATAATCAATACATCTAGTATGTATTGGGTACTCTTGATATATTTTGAACCTTGCTCACAATAGATTGAAACTCACTTACACACACACACACACACACACACACACACACACACATATAAACACGCACACATCTTTTACTTTGATTTGTATGAAACTTAAAGATGTTGATCCTACCTATTTGGCTAAAAAACTTGTACCTTTTCTACCATTTAGCATTCAAAAGGCATCCATCCTTAGACCTCTAAAACCAAATTTGCAGTACTATTGACTGCATATGATTGATATATGTTGCCGACTACAAAAACATATCAAAGTTTCTTTGCTTACTAGCGATAATGCATGCAACTAACTAGCGATAAAGCCTATAAAACGTTTAGCAAACTAGTAGCAACAATTAATAGAAAACGCTAGATAAAGGAAAATGCTTTAGCAAATAAATAGTTCAAATATGGCCCAAGCTAGTCAATATTATTCAAATATTCTTTAACTCATTACTAGATTCAACAAATGATATAGGACAATATAGAAGAGTTCTTAAATAGTGAGGATTTTGAAACCAGTTATCACAAGATCACTAGAAGGACCACATATTTCTGCATCAATGTATAAGGAATCAAAGCATGCATTTACTACTTCTCCTTTACAAATGCCTAACAAATTCTACCTTTTTGCTCGCTTTGGGTCAACGAGGGTGATCTCAAGTAGCTTCGCCGCAAATCGTGCTTTCCTCAATTCTTGTGCCGAGGTCCATTCTGCACCTGATATGAGCAATTTAGGTCGAACCAAGGTGGATCCATCCAAGGAGAGGCTATGCTAATGCCTAACTATAGGCTTCTCACTAGGACTTTCCCACACATTTTCAGTGGAAGAGGGTCCCTGTGGCATTAATTCCGCAGACTCCTCATCCCCCTCAAAACCATACAACCCGAAAGAGGAATTCAATTTATCCATGTCCATGTACATGGAGATGAGATCTTCATCATTCTCACTCATATTCTCCTCAGATGATGTTGAGCCATCGGAAGCACCTACAGTGTTTGGACCACTAACAAATCTAAACTTGTTAGGCAAACCAAGTGGATCTGATAGGGCTCTCTGATGGCTGATGTTGATCATCCGAGGAACATCCATCATCTGACTGAGGTCATGGCTAAACTGATCGGACCCAAATGAGAAAGCTTGTCCAAACTGGCCCAATTTTGACATTGCCGAAATTGGATATGGAGCAGTGGAACGCGAGGTTTCACCCCTCACACCAAAAGTGGTCCCTTCAGAGCTAAAACCAGAGAAATGGGCTAACGGAGGCAGCATTCCATCACCTCCAAGACTAGTTGATATTTCCTTTTCCATATCCAATAGCAAAACCCTTTTAGAACACTAGAATCAACAAGAAAAAAAAAAAAACCCTTGATCCCACTCAAGCTCTATCAATTCTAAGACTGTCACTAACTTTAGAAATAAAATAATCAAATATAGGAGCCTTATAAAAAAAATAGTTTTAGAAGCAAAACATGAACAAAAGAAAGCGATCAAAGCATCATTCTGCTTCGAATGGGAACTTGAAGAGCATGAGTGAGAGTAGATTGGAACCGACAAAAGACATAAAAGAATTGAAGATCTACAGGCGAGAAGTAGGAGGAGAGAGGAAACTGAAGGTGGTGAGAGAGGGACAAGAGGTTTTCATATAGAACTCATATAGAACATGTGGGGTAATGAACCGGGACGCTATCTAATCTATGTTTTTAGCTTTTAATTGAGAATAGCTGGTTTGAGGATTGAGGAAAAGTTATTAGAGATTACGATGTATTTATGAGTACGTGGTTGGAAAAATGAAAATGGGAGGATTAGGACGAGTGTTGACACAAAAAAAGTCACTATGTCTCCTTAACATCAAGAAGCCACATGAAGTTGCATCCTACTACAAACAGGCAAGGCTACTTCAAGCATCAGATCTTGTCGGAATCAAACAAAAACTGCAAGATCCTTCAAGACAGCCAAAAGAGGGGTACACCTGAAGTTTCGGGCCATTCTGACATCGTTTGGCCTAACTTCACTTCTCCGACAGCTAAACAAGCGCTCCTGGCGGCGACAGCATCGAAGACAACAAAACTTCGATCAGATCTTACGAATGACTCCAAAATACCTCCAAAGGGCTTCATGCCAAATCTCAAGTCAAACCGACAACGTTTGACCCTCCATCAACGGTCGAGTAGCAAAACCAAGCCTCTCAGCGGCGAGAACTACCGAGGCCATCACTCATCAAACAAAGTATATGAGTGGCTTCAACATGCTTCCAAAGTGCTGCACGTTGAATTTCAGGTCATTACGACAACGTTTGACCAGATTTCGACGCTCTGAAAGAAAATCAAACCTACCGGCGGCGGAGCACCCCGGGACCATAACATCCAAATCGGAGCTAATGGGTCATCTCAAAATAACTCCAATAGGCTCCCTGTCAAATTTCAGGACAATCGGACATCGGTTGACCGCATATCAAAGCTCGGCATCTTCCCCGCAGCAAAATCAAGCCAAGCATCGATGGGACCTCAAATGGCTTCAAAACTCAAATAAAAGCCCATGGTTGGTCCTATCCACTGTTCAAGAAGCTTCACCTCAATTTTCAGGTCATTTCGACATCGTTTGACATAGTTTTGACTCTTGATGGAAAATCGGCTACAAAGTCTTCGGCTTTCCCGAAAAATGGGAAACTTTGTGCTCCGGTTTTGCACGGGTTCTCATCAAGTTTTCTCCAAGAAAATCAAGTCAATAATTGAGGAAAAATGTCAAGAAAAATAAAGAAGAAAAAAGGAACGAAAAAGAAGGAAAAACGGCCGAAAAAACTACTCGGCGACCAAAGGGGCCAAAGCCCCATGGTCGCCGGCGACCCTGGAAATCTGGGTCATCGGATTTTCTGCCGGATGGCCTGTTTTCCGATCCTTTTCGCGTTTCTGGAGTTTCTGCCTCTGTGGTTTTCTGAAAATCCAATTTTTGATGCTTGAAAACGACTGATCTTCACTGACATCTCGGATCCGCCGTCAAGAGCATGAAATAATCACTGATCGCTCTAAGATCGCCAACCGGATGTCACTGGCCCACTGACATCTCGGATCCGCCGTCAAGAGCATGAAATAATCACTGACATCTCGGATTCGCTTTCAAGAGCATGAAATAATCACTTTATGTCCGACCGATCGAGAAATCGACAAGACAGATGTCACTGGCCCACTGATATCAATCAATATTTGAAATTGCATCGCAATCCGACATCAAATAGCGTGGGGATCCATCGGCGATTATCACAAGAAGAATCCCAAAGGACGCAGCGCGGCCCGCGACTCTTCACATGCCCCGACGACCACTTAATGTTGTTAATTGGCCCGTTTATGACTACATAATGCGGTCATTAACTCATTATTTTGGACGGCCCAATCAGATTCAAGCATATGAGAGTTACAAGTCCAAGCAATCATGGCATTAAAACCATGAAACTCCTCTCATCATGGAGATTAAAGGCAATTAAATGCCCATTATCCTCCATCGACCAATCACAAGCCAAGAAAAAGGAGTTACAAAATCAAGAAATAAAAACTTGTAACTCTTCCCATCATGAAGCATCAATGCCATCAATTCTCTCATCATGGTCATCAATGCCCATAAAACACCTCATAGCTATCAAAAGCCTATAAAAGGAGGTCCATTTCTAAGAGAGAGGCATCTATGCATCTACACAAAGACTTGAAACTTGAAACTTTGAATCCTTGCATCTAACGAAGTCTTGTTGCTCTGCTGCAAGAAACACCGCAAGGTGATCAAAGTCCCTTGAGGGGCCACCCCCCAAGGTCCCCTTCTTCTACAACATGGCCTGAACGCTGCTTTTGAGCCCGTTTACTCGGTTTTTCATTGGATATAGGACCTCCTCTTGGTCTTTATCCTCTAAAAAGCTGAGGTTGGAGCCAAGTCGAAGAATCGAAGCATCAAGAGTTCTCATTTGAAGGACGATGGCGAACTCCATACATGACTTGCAACCGTCGATCTGAACGTGTCCCCACAATCTCCTGAGAAGTTAGATCCCTTTTCTTTCTTTTCTATTGTATTTTGTATTTTTTAAAATGACAAACAAAAATCACAATTCTTGTCTTTCATATTCGATGAGATTTGTAAATCGCCTTTCACGGCAAACAAAAAAAAAAAAAAAAAAAAAAAAAAAAACGCCTCCTACGGCATTCTAAAAAACAGACTTGTCTCTTTTCTTAAATATTTATGTAATTTGAAAAGTTAGAAAGAAGGATTGATTTCCTTTCTACTTGTGAAGGTGAATCTCCGGATCATCACCATTCCAAATTCCAAGTAGAATAGTAAATCTGGCATACCCGTACAAAAGTGTTGATACCCGCGTTTTTCATCCTCCGCCGATACCCAGGCAGTCCCTAGGGCGGAAGTAGAGAACGGAAAACCAGGGTCCATCAACGAGTTTTTGTAAAGTGCATAGGCATTAATTTCATTTTTATTTGGTTGTATTGGTTTGTTGTTGTGTTTTGGAGAGGCTGGTTTGAAAGAACAAAGAGTCGTTTGTTGAAAAAAGAGAGAAATGGCGAGATGGCCCTGCTCGGCTGCCCAAATCTCGGCTCGAATGGGCCACTGGCCGGCACGGCTTGCCAGGGATTTAACCTGGCCCGCCACGAGCTTGATTGATTAAGGGTGGCCGATGATGGGTCGGAAGTAAGTAAAAAAAAAAGGGCCGATGATGGAACGGGATTTATTGAGGCTGGCCGATGATGGGCCGAAGGTAAATAGACTGATATTGGGGGTGGCCGATGATAGGCTTCCACAGGTGTTACTGCGCAGGATGGAGAGATAAAAGGGTTTGGAGAGATCGCTGGGAGATGGAGGAGAGATCGTAAGGGAGGGGGTCATGGGGGTTCTGCATATGGGAGAGGATGGGAGGGCTGAGATTTGCACATGTAGAGTCCCCGATAGAGATGAGAGGGTATTCGAGACAGAGAAGGAAGGAGAGATATCGGGGGCGGTGGGAGAGTCCAGTTCTCGTGGACTCTCCATACTTATCTTGCGACGGGCCATGCAGTCTGGGCTAGGTTCTGGGCTGGGTTAGGTTAGGTCGGTTTGGAGCTCAAGTTCAGGTGGGTCAGGTCAGTTTGAGCTTAGGTTATGTTAAGGGTTAGGTGAGTTCGGGCCAGGCCTGGTGGGTTGGATTGGGCATGGGTTGGAGTTTGGTTTGGACTTGGGTTTGGTGAGTTGGGTCGGGCTAGGTTGGGGTCCAAGGTAGAGATTGGGTTTGGCTCGGGTTGGAGTTCAGGTGAGTTGATTCGGGTTCAGAAGGTGGGGCCCAGTGGAGATTTGTCGAGCTGTCATTACTGGGCCCAGGCATCGTAGATTTTGATCCACTCGTCGGATTTCGACGTTCTACACATCATCGGAAAGCTCTCAGCGAGTAGGTCATGATGATCCAATTTTCAGGGCGATCGGAGGTTTAGAAATGGTAGGTGATTATTCATGCGGGCGCCTTTAGAGTGTGGGACTCGCTGTTATGATTTTCCGATCCGCCAGTCGGATCTCGGAGTTCTACATATGGACAGAAAGACCTTGACAAGCAAATTGCAATGAGCAAATTTCTAGGACGATCAAAGGTCTAGAAATGATAGGTGACTTTTCAGGGGGAGCGGGCCAAAGAGTACGGGACCCGCTGTTGGTATTTTCGATCTGCCCGTCGGATCTCGGAGTTCTACATATGGATGGAAAGCCCTCGATGAGCAGATCGCAAAGAGAAGATTCCTAGGGTGATCAGAGGTCCAGAAATGATAGGTGATCTTTGATTCGAGACCTAATCATGACATCATTAATGGGGTGGACTGAATTACCCCTTATAGGGTGCTAAAATGAGGTGTCTACATACGCGGGTCAAGGTTAAGCCCGACCCTTGACTCGGGTCTAGCATACCCCAAACAGTTCAAATGGAAGGTCAACGAGCCCCACACATGATCAGATCATAAAAGGAAACTAAATATGGAAAATCATTGTTTACAGTGTACTGGGTCGACATCATGAGTCCATGGGTCGACCTGGTACTCTGTGAAAGTGGACAGCTAACTGGGAGTTAGAAAACACAGTCCACAATGTCTCCGGTCGACTTGGAGGGTCCTCCGGTCGACCGGGTGAACTAGGGGCATTTCCCCATAAATCTAGCAGGTGGGGGGTTCCACAGTGTGGCCAGTCGCCCGGTCGATCGGGAACATTGGGTTTTGTACCCTATGGCCATTTTCTGCTCTCAGCTGAGGAAAAGCCTCCTGTGTGCCTGATCGACTTCCTAGGTGACTAGGTCGACCGGGTACACACGAAATCCTTATTTTTAGTATTCTGCCATCTTTCATTTTCCATCAAAACCCCATCAAATGGATCCTAGATCTACACCAATTATCTCCAAACATCAAGCACACCTCCCACATCATGATCTCATCACAAATGGGCCATTGATCTTCCAAATGGGGGATTCCCATCAATTAATGGCCAATAACACATAAGAAAATGCTTATAGAAACAATCCATGCATAATACCATCCAATCAACTATTTAAATACAGAAATCATGCCAAGTAACCATAAAAGATAGTAATTAACAATCTAAGCATATTAATCAATTTAATTAAAGAATCTAAGCATGTTTACTTGCCTAATTCGGAAGAAAGCTCCTCAAATAGCTTGGCTTCACTCCAATAGCTCTAAGATCACCCCAATAGCTGAATCTACAATCTTTACACCCGTTCTCAAAGAGAATGCATAAGAAAGGGAATTCTAAGTGAAAGAACTATACTACAAGGGAATTGGAAAGAGGGAATGAGGATTACCTTTACTTGGAGAGGGAAGAGAGATCTAGAAATGAGATGAGCTCCTTAGCTTGTAGATGGCTAGATGTAGATGAGACTCTTGCTTCTTGCAATTGGAGGGCTAAGATTTAGAGAGAGAGACCCTAATATCTAACTTAGAGAGAAATGTGAGGGAAATTGTAATGAAATGAGAGGGAGAGATGAGAGGGGTTTCTTTTATAGGAATTGGTTGGGTTATAGTATAAAATGTCATCTCTTTCTAGTGTAAGTTTAGGATAAGGATGAGGGTATTTAGGGAAGGTTAAAATGGAATGACCAAAGGGTCTTTGGTTGCTCATAGAAATAAATGATAAAGACTAGGGTAGTTTTGGTATTCCTATTTAATGACTAAAGTATCCTCAAATGAGTGGTTGTGAATAAATGAGCCGAAGGGCAATAAGGTAGGCTATTTATAATGACAAAAGTGTCCATGTTTACTTGGTTGATAATAAAGGAGGCCAAGGTCATTTAAGGTATTTGAATTTCCAAAAATGAGGAAAAATATGTGGTTGAAAAGACTAGAGTACCCTCATATAATTAATGGGCTAATGGGTTAGGCAATGGGTAGTTGGGTCATTCTAAGGTTAATTGCATAACTCTCTAAGGAAAACCCATAAATAATTAAGATTATAATTAAGGCCTCTAATTGTCTAATTACTTCTAGAAAATCTAATTAAACTTCTAATGAAACCATTAATCTCACGAGAGCCTTAATCCTATAAACTAGGCTTAATTAATGGGAATTACTAACTATTCATACCAATCGCCTATAAAATAGGATAACTTAGGGTTGACTTGGTCAAATTAAGTCCCACTAGGTATTTCTAGGGACGGGTTCTTACATGACCACCGTTGGATAAACCAACTCTTGAACCTGTGATAAACTTTCATATACTATTCTCTTTTTCTTGGGAAAAAATGAAGTGTTCTATCGTGTGAAATTTAGTGATCAATCTAGCAGTTGGCACATTGAAATCAGCTTTGACTGTCTAGTTATAAAGAATACAATGGGTTTTAAGGCTAGTGAATGGCTTGGATTTTCCCAAGGTGGGCCTCACCAAAGTGCATAACAAGGGTGATGCACAATAGTACAATGAGTTTTTTTGGTAAGTTAGTACAATGGGTCATATGACTGGTGAACGGTTTGTACTTCTGTCCTTTTTCGTACTTAACATCTCCTGGCTGATGGCATATTGCATGCAGGAGATGGGATATTACCCCTCCAGTTGAACGGCCTAACTAGATTCTTATCTTAGATTATCTGCTTTGTTGTGGTTCATGCCTGATTGTATATTGCCTACTTAGATTATTTGCTTTATTGTGATCCATGGGTTATTGCATGTTGTCGCATTAGTTGAAGAATACAGACATGTGAAAAGAAGTACAGATTTATTGTACTAATAATATGACAGGATCCAGATCATTGATCCAGTGTACCCACGATTTATATACAGGTCATGGCTGAGAACCTACATTACTCCAGTGCCATTTCTATTTGGAAAAAAAAATTTGATTGGACTAATCAATAATACCACGATGAGTGAGGTTTTATAATAGATCTAGTTACTTTCTCCGTGTATTTGCTTGAGTTTATATTGATTTGAATAAGAGATTGAAATTGAGTTCTCTGATCAATTGAAGCTTACCTTTTAATTGCATCAATAAGTGGTTGGCCTGTATATTATCAATCTACCTTGATCCTTAATTTAAGGGCCTCAAAGTGTTTAAAGAACACGAATCTTAAATCATTCAGTTTATTGACTTAGTGTCAAATTGACATCAGCCCAAATTCATGGTATAAATGCTAGTGTGAAAGGAATCAGACTCATCCTAGGTGGGTTCCTCTATCAAAGTAGAAAGTGACGCTCTCAAAAGACTTCCTACTAGTATAGGGCTATCCTCAAATTTTATGCCAGCTTGAGTTTGTTTGACCGTTGGATTGAATGTTCAATGAAAACATGATGATGAATGTGCATAAGATTGTGTTAATCACATTTCCTTATCAAACATTCTAGAATTTGAAGATACCCCATATACATAGGGATATTTATCTTGACAGGTCTAGATTTCGATCGGTGGGTCCCACTGCGGAGTTGTATTTCTTTTACCTTCGGATTTCCCTTGGTTAAGGCATCACTAGCACAATAACTCGTGCTAAGCATGTGCTAGTTTGCCGGTTAAATCTGTATCAATATATATAAAGATTAATTAAAAAGAAATTCAGATCACGTAAATCATCTTCAAACATTTACAATGCTTTAGTATTGATAGAGAATAAAATCTTAATTAAAGAACAAAAGAAGAGAAAATTATGATGGTACCTCTTTTCTTTAATTACAGCCACTATCAATTCAATTATTATAGACTTTTTATAGTGCTTATTTCCGACTATCATAGAAACTTCTAATATGGGTAGAATTTCATTTTTGTGAGTGATCCTACAGAGATAATTTGCATGATATTTCTAACTATATCTACAAATGCGCCCCTTTTTCATGTCATGATATTAACTTATAGCTTTCTTTTGTACGAGACTAGTCATTGCCCATGCCTGAAGGCACAATGCACCACGCTCTGAGCACAACTAAATCTAATTACTCTTCTTTTGACCACCTAACAACTAACACCGCCCATAATTTAACAAATTTAACTCAAATTTTCTATGTGGCCCATTGGATCAATCAGCTTCAAATCAAGCCCAGCTGGATTTTATTTTTTTAGGTAAAACAGCCCAGCCAATTGGACCCTTGTTTAACCACCATTGAATACCAGAAGTGGCCCACTACTATAAGCAGTCTAGTTTAATTGCATGCAAGCCACGTTTGCATCTGCTACCAAAACAATCCAAGTTAGCCCAGATTCCACAATCCGTGAAAAACAACATATATATGTGAAGGGGCAAACTGGTAAGTTGTGGGCCCAAATTCCACACTGTTCAATCACTCAATTGCAATCATAGCCGTGTATTTAATCATATCTTTACTTGCAAGAAAGTTTTAAAAAGATAATGGCACGTTTCGTAATTTCACAGAAAACCAAGGACACTCCCATATCCTCTGGGAAAAGATAATGGCAGGTTTCGTAATTTCATAAAAAATCAATGGCACTCCCCTATCCTCTTGTCCTTAGTAAAAAGTTATTGCCCCTTTGTTTTCAAATAATTACAAAATTACCAAGCTATTGAATCCCTTCTCAGCCCTAGGATTTATGTACAAAAATATGTACATAAATCCAAGGGTCCAAAATGTCCAGGGATTCAAATACTGCTCTCCTTTATTATATAGATGGAATGAGTATATACCTGTTTTTTGTTTTAATGGAAAATAACTAATAATTGTGAATGCTACCAGTTATAATGAGACCTAAGAGGCGAAAATTATTAGTGCTTCTGGCATTATTACTTATAAAGAAGCAAGAGATGTTTTTATTTAAGGATCATGTACGACCTCAATTTTCTCTAGTCATGTTTTCATTTAGGGAATTCTAAATGGAAACCGAAGGCAATGCTTAGAGTTGCTTCACAAGGAGAAACATGTTTTCTTGTGATTGTGTGCAGTGTTAACAGAAAAAAGGCTTCTTGAAGACAGCCAATATGTTTGTGTGGAGGACGAAGTAGCTATATTTTTAGTGACAATTGGAAAAATCATAAAAATAGGATTTTGCTAGATAGATTTCAACATTCGGGAGAAACTATCCATTGTCAAATATCATGTTGTTTTCGTGGCAATGATTAACTTCTCAGTGGAGGATATTATAAAGCCTCCTTCATATAGCCAAACACCAAAGGAAATATTGTACAACTCTCAATTTTATCCATATTTTAAGGTATGAATTTATCATTAACTATTCATTCTATGTGTTTTTCCACATAATTAGCCTAGCATGTTAAATAATTTTTTTTCCATAAGGGTTGTGTTGGGGCAATAATTTATCATTGACTATTCATTCTATGTGTTTTTCCACATAATTAGCCTGGCATGTTAAATAATTTTTTTCCATAAGGGTTGTATTGGAGCAATAAATGGCACACTTGTGAATGTCGTGATCCCTGTGGAGAACCAAGTGCCTTAGAGAGGAAGAAAAGGAGAATGCACGCAAAATGTTTTGGCGGCTTGCTCATTTGACATGATATTTACGTTTGTTATTGCTAAATGGGAAGGAACTACATGTGCTTCACACATCTTACTTGACACCATTTATAAACCAAAATTGAAATTTCCACATGCCCTTCCAAGTATATATTAATTGAAAAATTATAATTTAAACCACATTTTCTATAATGATAGATGTTTTTTTTATTATTAGGTAAATATTTATATTTTATTTATGGTAAATAAGGTAAATATTATATTGTTGATGCTGGGTTCACAAATATGCATGGTTTTCTTGCTCCATACTGTAGTGTCCGGTATTGGCTATTGGATTTCCGAGGTGATGGTCGTCCTCGTGATAGGAAGGAGCATTTCAATTATATTCATTCATCATTGAGGAATGTGATAAAGCGTTCTTTTAGAGTACTAAAAGTTAATTTTCAAACTTCAAAAATGTTGCCTCTTTATCCATATCCTGTACAAAGAAGTATAATAGCTGCCCCAATGATGCAATGACAGTGCACAACTTTATTAGAAAAGATGCTATTGCAAATACACTCTTTCATCAAAATGACAGTGAAGACATTACTTTAGAGCTCAATAATAATGATGACAATAATACCTCTGAGGCTGATAGACTGTGAATATTGAAGACCAAATGGAGATGTCATTAGTTAGAGATGCAATAGTTAGCAGACGCCCTTATTCAAGATTGATGTTATGGTACTCTTTTCTCTTTTGTGTTTTTGTAAACGATTGAAGTAATTTTAATCTTGTATTACCCTTTTTTTGTAAAATGCCTTTTGATAATTTGATCATTCGAGGGATATGACCAAGTTCACTTGTTGTAGCAATATATTTAACACAATATCATCTTATGACACATAAAATTCAATTTTTGAGCTTTACATGGGCCTTAGAGAATTTTAACAAAAAGTTATAATGAATGTCTCATTGAATTTCTCTACTAAATTACATTGTTTTTCAAATGACAAGAAATGTCCCTATAATAAGATTTTATTTGTATGTTTACCAAATAAGATATTTCAAACAGATCTATTTTATTCAGATGTACTGCGTGCATTACCAAATGGTCCATTTGTAAAACAGTCTATTTGAAACAGATCTATATCGAACAGATCTATCTAAAATAGATAAGACTTGCTAAACAAGACCTAATACTTTTGGATTTTCCCCTCATTGAATTATACCTCTCTCTAAGCTCCTTCAACCATAACAACATGGCATCTTGGGACTGGCCATCATCCATATACAACAAACCCAATAACTAAAGAGAAATAATCTCATGCTGTTAGGGACCCATTAAGAATCATGCTCAAATGAATGCGCCTCCCCCCCCCCCCCCCCCCCCCCCCCACACACACACACACACATTTCTCACGCTGTTAGGGACCCATATAAGGATCATGCTCAAATGAATGCGCCCCCCCCGCCCCCCCCCCCCCCCCCCCCCCCCCCCCCCCGCGCGCGCACACATACAGAGCATATGTATTTGCAGAAAAATAATAATAATAAGAATCATCTGACTTATTTACATGAAAATCACATATGAATCATACAAGGCATCAGATAAAAATCATATAAAAAATCACATAAGAATAATGCCCAAATAACCCCACATACATGCTAAGAAAATATCCACACATTAATAAGAGAAATAAGAATGGTAGGCCTAGTATTATCCAAGCCTATTCCTGAAATTGGCTTGCAAAATTTTTGTCCAGGCTCAGCCCTCGAGCTTTTTAAGAAAAACAAAAGACCTCATTTTACAGACTTTATGCTGGCTGGGCTGGCCCAATTAGTAGCCTCATCGGTGGGCCAGATTGACAGCCCTAGAATACATCCCCTAATTAAAAGGACGCAATCACATCCAACAAACCACTTGCTCTTGAATTCAGGCTAGTCCAGATGGAGAACTAGCAAATGGAGCACAAAGGCTGGTTTGAATAAGGAGAAATGGGGCCAAAACGGAAGAGCAGAAAACTGTCACAATTTAAATTTGTGCCGTGGGCACTTTTCCCCTCTTTTCTTCTCCACCCAAATGATTAAAACTCAGCCCAGCCGCCAGTTGAATACTCAGATTTCCGATGATACTTCACATGAGGTATTTTAACTATTGCAAACACAGATAAATGGTAGTTTTAACTGTCCTAGAAATCAATTATTATAGGTGCCATATCATGTTCGCTAAATATGAACTGATTTAACTGAAGTAAAGTTCCTTCACTTAATAATAGTCTCACTTATTTAGACTTAAATTAAAACACCTCTGACCCAGAAACCATTTCACTCCATCACAGAGCCCTCGAGATCTAGTCCCATGTGATTTGGAGCTACCAGTCCCTCGTTTCTCATTAAATTAGGTGGCTGGCACTGCACCTGGTTTGGCTGCAGTGGTGGACGGATTTGGAGTTGCTGCAGTTGCTGGGTAGTGATAAGGTTGCACATCTCATTGTTGTAGGCATAAAATTCTTGATTAGCAATGAAACCAGCCCCATCATTTGTCATACGTCCTCCATTGCGATTTTCCATCCCACCCAAGCGTTGTACCTCGTCCTTCAGTATATTGTTTACAGCTGCAACAAGAAGGGGAAAAAGGTATTGAGCTTGAGAATGTTGATATAGTTATGTTAGGAAGAAAAAACAAAAGATGCAAGCAAACCACACAGATTTATGTGGTTTCCTCGATTTTGAGGTACGTCGACGAATCACACAGATTCCACTATCCTAAGGCAGAAGATGAAAACACAAGATACAACTTCTCTTGCGGCTATGCTAAGGTTACATAATAGCACAAGGTAATATTACGAAAATACTCTTACAGTTGGATCCACTACTTTTTTTTTGCTATAAGGGTAATTTGTATTAAGACAAAACAAGGAAAAAACAGGGAAAGAAAATACAATGGATCAAAATAGGATCCCCAGCTGCAGAATGCTCAAAGTAAGGAAGCTCAAAACAGAGGAGCCATAGAAGAAGGAGAAAGAAACCAAAAGGAAAGCTATAAACTACTAGTATTACCTGTATGTTTGAATTTTCAAAAAATTACAAAGATGCTTCAGCTGGGGGCTAATGAAGGCCTCGGAGATGGATTGCAGAGAGTAGGAGAAAACCTCTTTGAGCTGCTGACTGATAAAATTTAGAGAGAGGGTTTGGTCTTCAAATATGGATTTGTTTCTGGCTCTCCAGATTGCATAGATGACTTCAAGGAAGATTGCTGCCATGTACTTGGAGACAACTGGATCACTTCTGAGAGAAAGAGTACGCCAGATACTAGCTGCTGAGAGGGATGGAGGGGGCTTCATCTTTGTTGCAGCTAAAAGCCAGTGCCAGATTGGAATGGCACTAGTGCAGGAGAAGAACATATGGGGAACTGAGTCTTCTTCTTGGTGGCACCCAATACATCTGGAAACTAAGGAGATTCCTAGGCGTTTCAGGTAGATCTCTAAGGGGGTCTTGTTGTGAAGCAGACGCCAGCTAAAGCACTTTGTTTTTGGTGGGGAGATGGAGTTCCAGACTAGAGAAGCCCAGGGGAGAGCATCTGCTCTAAGCCTGACTATTTTCCAAGCTGCCTTGAGGGATAGCTGGCCATTTGGGGAAGATTTCCAATTGAATTTGTCACTGGTTTCAGGCCTGGAAGAGAGAGCTGATAGTTGGCTAGAGAGCTGGATTAGGACTTCTGTGGGATAGCCTTCTGGGAGGGTCCAATAACCTGACTGGAAGAGAGAGGACAGGGATTGGTCCAGAGGGAAATGAAGAAGAGGAAATCTACCTGAGAGAGGCTTTTCTCCATTCCAAGAGTCAAGCCAGAGATTGATGTCTTTCCCATTTCCAGGGATCCAAGTACTGCCATCTTGGATCATAGGGAGCAGGGACCTGATCTTTCTCCAAATGCAGGAGCCTGAAAGAGAGGAAGGTTGACTCCAAATGGATTTGAACTTGAAATATCTGTCCTTGAACCATTTTGCCCAGAGAGAGGAAGCTGAGGCCATTTGCCAGCCAAGCTTAAGGAAAGAGGCTTGAATTATGTCTGCAATTCTCCTGATTCCAAGACCACCTTCAGCTTTTGGGAGGGTAATTGCTCCCCAGCTCACATAATGGATTCTAGATTTCTCAGCTTGGCCAGACTAGAGGAAATTCCTCAATCATTCTTTCAATCTCTTTACAGATGGTGGCTAAGTGGAGGGGCATGTTGGAGATTACATGATTGATCAGGATTAGTCTACCTGCAAATGAGAGGCATTTGGCTTTCCATGCACTGAGTTTGGCATTTATAGTGTCTAGGAGAGCTGAGAAATGGCGCCTCTTTGGAGTGCCAAAGCAGATTGGAATTCCCAGGTATTTGAAGTGGCTTGTGGTCTCTTTGATTCCCAGGATGGAGCTGATTCTATTTTTCCTGCGGATGCCACATTTTCCTATATGGAGCTGGCTCTTATGTAGATTAAAGAACTGGCCTGCATTGCCTGGTAAGTGTCAAGAAGGCTTGAAGACCTAGAATGCTTGAAGAGATTCCCTTCATGAAAATAAGAATGTTGTCTGCATAGAGGAGGTGGCAAGGAGTAGATGGAACTGAAGAGATCTGTCTGAAAATGCCTTGGAGATGGAGGTTTGGAGGTGAAGGCTGAGGATTTCTTCTGCCAAAATGAAGAGGTAGGGAGAGAGAGGATCTCCTTGTCTTAGGCCACATGAAGAGTTGAAAAAACCTTGAGGGGAGAGGTTGACCAGTACTGAACATTTGGTAGTGCAGATGCATTCTTTGATCAAGTTTATCCAAGTTTATGAGAATTTGGAAAATTGAAGAGCTGAGAAGAGGAAGCTCTAGTTGAGTTTGTCAAAAGCTTTTGAAATATCTAGCTTAAGGCAGATGCTCCCTTTGGAGAGGTTAGAATTCAGCTTTTGGCAAAGTTCGAAAGCCAAGCCCGAATGGTGATGAATATTTCTTCCTTTGATAAAAGCTGCTTGATGATGAGAAATCAAGTTTGGAAGGATTTTGGCTAGCCTATTAGCTAGGATTTTGGAGAAAATTTTATATGAAAAGTTCAGCAGACTAATGGGTCTGAAATCCGCATAGCTAGTAGGATTCTTGATTTTTGGAATGAGGGCTAAGAAAAAAGTGTTTGAGGCTCTATGAATTTTTTTTGAGTGGAAGAAATGCTGGACAGCTTTGATTACATCTTGACCTACTATGCTCCAAGCTGAGGTGAACAATACTCCATTGAATCCATCCGGACCAGGGCTGCTTTGCTTTTGGAGGCCGAAAACTGCTTCTTTGATCTCAACAGTAGAAGGAGAGGAAATCAGGATTGAATTCTGGAGACCAGAGACTCGGGTGAAATTAGGATCCACACATAACAAGTTATTTCTTCCTCTCTCCCTTCTTCAATAAGCAAGTGAACTTAGACCACTGCTATTGCAATATGAATGAAAAAAAAATTAAACATAGCACTAACATGGCAGTCTGTTTTTTTTTTTTTTTTTTTACCCTAGTAATAAGTCAAGCATTTCACCTTTTAAAAAAAAAAAAATTATTTCTGAACACTTCTAACAAGACTTCAAATCTTGAGAGTAAATCTCCTCATTAAGGAAGTTTCTCTTTCTAATAAGTAGACACTGCCTATTGTACGTGGCTACTTTACTACATGCTTCTGAAAGGAAAAACTCAGGGAGGGAGGACTATGTTTTAGTTTGTAAATAATCCTGAAAACAAATGCAAAATCTCAATAATAGTTTCTCCTGGACAACCTGTTTGTTAAATACCTAAAAGCATGCCCTTTGCTTGTGCACAATGGTTTTAGATACCCATGCACAGATTATTCTGATGCTGCTCATATGTAATAAGCTATTATGCATTTGTCTGATATATCTGCACAGAACCTAACATTGCTGTTAGATTTTTTATGTTGCCAATTTCTTTGAGTTTGAACAAAACTCATACTTTAAGTCCTACTTGAGTTGTAATTTCTATTTCTTTTAGATAAGGACTGTGAAGGAACTATTTTGTTGTCAAAGACTCTTGTTAGATTCGTGTGATCCTTGTTAAAGACTCCTACATGGACCGAAAGATCTCCTGTAGAGTCCTACCGTGCTGATTTGTGGATTATGCTGACAGTTTCCGGAACATGGTCTCGCTATAGCGAGACACCTTTCCGGCTCATCGAGACTCCTCTCTGGCTCATCCAGTGAATGACCTCGCTATAGCGAGGTCCCTGCTCGCTATAGCGAGGTGTCGTGTCCTGAACTGTTTAGGACTCTTCAAGCTGAAGTTCTTTACTTCTTTTAGAAGTTCTTCTTTCTTTCTATGAGTCTCCTGCACGAATCAATAACCCCTTCCAACCTCTATAAAGGTGACTGGAGAGCAATCAACATGTGTGCATCAATTGCTCAAGTAACAATTTAAAACGGAGACTTTGTTTTAACTCAATAATACCTATCTCCTCAAATAAAATGAAGTCTTGAGTAAATTAAAAGGCAAGATTCCCAGGTCTTTTTCCTGCACATACCTACAGTTATGCCCAAATAACTACATACAAATACAGGAATGAAGTTAGAATTTTTGGCCCGTTCATGGGACCTTCTGGGCCTACTGTAATTTAGTACAGATTTTGATTCACGTTTGTAAAATATATAACCATGGTATTTAAACCTTTGAAATTGACACGGAAGATTCTTTACTTAGAAATTCAAAGATAAACCCACCATTCAAAGGAAAAATAAAAAAGAGATTCAAAGATAACTCTGTGGAAATTGAACCTTTGAAATTAACTAGATAAAATATTTGTGCTGCTTTTACTCTCACTTGGAAATTATCTTATGGAATAGGATTGAAAGGGAGCAATTGAGATATAAAAGGAAAGGGAATAATAGAACCCTAAGGATTGATTTTGGTCGGACTATTATCCTTCCAAAGTTGTTTCTTTTTCATTACAAAATGAGAGAGTAATCACATAATCTCAGTCATCTTTATATATTCCCTTTTCTTTCTCCTTCTTTGTTCCCTATCTTTCTTTTTTATAGCGTCAGTTTGTTGGAAACTATAATTGGGTGCAGATCCTCAGAGAATAAATTCAATCAATTAAAGTCCAATTTTTGTTGCCTCACCGCTGAATGGATCCACTATCCATTGTGATGTTCTCACCTGAATATGATTCAAATTGAAGCAATATTCATTCTAGGGGTTTTGACTTATTTGTCCTCTTTAAATCTATTTTTTCTCAGTTTCATGACCAAAATTTAGATAATGTCACCAGAGTTACTTGACTATGGTCAACTCTTTTTTAAAACCTTTTTGCCCCAAATCCCATGATATCATGGGAACAGTGTACCGCGCAGTAACTTATAAATCCCATGATATCATAGGATTGTCCCATGATGTCATAGCTTTTAATCAGCATCTTAGGAAAAGTGTTTCTAAATGATAGAACTAGAGAAATCGTTGTCAAATGTGTATTTACTTTTCCCAAAATGTCATTTTTGTGTTTTATAAAAAGAATCAATTCATTTGCTAATTGTAGAAAAAGTATGATTCAGAAATTGATAAACCACATGATATGATGGGATATGGTGTAAAAAAGTTTTTAAAAAGTAATATTGACTAGAGTCAACCAACTCTAGTGACATTCTGAATTTGGGTCATTAAGTTGGAAAATCCAGGTTTAAACATTATCTGAATTTGGGTCATTAAATTGGAAAATCCATGTTTAAGGAGGACTGATGTGTCAAAACCCCTTCATTTTATGCTGAGGAAGATGTCAAAACCCCTTCCTGCATGAATATCACTTTGATGATCCAAGTAATATTCCAGCATTTCGTTGTTTCATTTTGAATCCTAAATGGTTTCATTGTTCCAGATGGATTCTTAGTCGAGCCTATACATATTCAAATGTTAATACATCCTCCATTTCTGGGAAAGGTTTATGGATCAGATCCGTGACGGCAAGCTGTTACACCCCGACCCAAATTAAATATGTTTAGTGCTAATTAATTATGTTTTAGTTAATTAATTATACTTAGTTACTAATTATGGTGATTAGTGTTAATTAGTCCTTATAGGTTAAGTTAGTTGAGTCTTGAGTCTTAGATAGGTGAGTTGGAACCGATTTGACTCTATTGGGTGGAGACGAGGACTTCTACGTAATTATCGATTTTCACATTTTGCATCATTTGGACTTTATTTTGACATAATCGTGTGTATCTCGACGAGCACGTCGATTTTCGTATTAGACTCTACTTCATTTGACCAACCATTGAGTAAGTGGGCCTTCATTTGACTCTTTATGAAAATGTTAGAAAGTAGAGGGGCTTTCTTATAAAAATGGGAGCTTTATCTCTTAAAACCCATTATACTCCCATTCCAAACTACTCCTTCATCCTTGTTGGCTACAAAGGAGCTCTTCTCTTTCTCTTCTCCTTCCCTCTTTTCTAATCATCAAAGGGCTTGTTGCATGTGCAATTGGAGGCTAGGTTTGGGGTCACCTTCATCTTCTTCATCTTCCTCTCATCCTTGTGGACAAGAACCCATCTCCTTCATCCCCTATTCTTGTCAAATTCAGATATCTTGCTAGGGTATGGATCAAAACCCATCTTGTTTATGTTTTTGGGGTTAGATGGAGTCAAGGGACTCTTAGGATAATCATGCATGCATATTCATTTCATTTTTCCACGTGTATTTGTGATTAGGGTTTGATTTTTGGGAGTTTTGGGTTCTTTGAGCTAGAAAGTGAAAAGAGAGCTTGAAAAGCTTTGTATTGAGGCAAGTATAAGCTTTAATTTGGATTAAATGTTGTCTATTCAATTATTGATTTGAAACCTATATATTATTGATAACTCTAGCCTCTTAATGGAATGAATGAATTGGATTAGTGTTATTAATGGGAATTGATGAAGATTGATTTAGTGAGTAGATGTATGTAATGGGGAGCATGAAGGCTCTAGATTTTTTGCAGGTTGTGTTGATGAAGAAGCTTTGAGAAATGAAAGGAAGAACAAATCAGAATTCTGAAATTGGAATTCTGGAGCAGGCGCTCGAGTGCACAGAGGGCCACTTGAGCGGACCCATCCACTGGAATTTCGGGAGTGTGAAATTCTGCAGTGGGCGATCGAGTGCGCAACCCCACTGGAGACATTTGCTCAAGCGGACCTGAAGCCGTTCGTTTGGGCTTTTTGGGTCCAATTAGAGGGAGTATTAGCACTCCTAGCCTATAATAACCCTCCTTGCCCTTCTTAAATTGGATTAGGGATGCACACCTTAAACCAATAGGGAATTAAGATTTTAAAGACCCTTATGACCTTAAAATGAAACCCTTAACCTCCTCCCTTAGTCTAATGGAAAAAATCATTAGTCTAACACTATGCCATGAGGGTTAGTTTAGGAATTCTATGTATTTCTCATAATAAGTGACACTCAAATAAGATGGTAGTGCGTTGACCTCCCAAACTACCTTGTGTTGGATGGTGAGAGACTATAAGTAATAGTTTAGAATTGGCCAGTAAAAATGTCTTGATTCCCCTAAATTATCATATTTCATATTGAAGTCAAATTTCTTTACTGATATCAAATCCTAATTAACTAGTTGGTTGCATTATTAGTATTAATTATGGTCCGATTTTCTATTTCCAAGTCGTGGCTTAATTTGTCATACAACCGTTTCGGTATTCATTGGAATTGTGGATTGAGTAAGTATTCATGTGTATGTGATCACTATTCGATTCGATTGTGACTAATTAGATGTAAACTTACTCAAATTCAATTATTATTCGATTTAATCGAGTCGGCACTACTTAGCTTCGACCCTGTGATACCTGATAGGGTTGAGCTTTGTTTAGTTATTCGACACTACTACAGTAAGTCACCTGAAGCACTGGAACTCCAAAACCTGGTAGTTTGCTAGCCTTTGGCCAGGCCGCTGGTGACATCCCAACTAGATTCGCTCTTTTTTGAGAGGATGAGCTCAATGTAGTAGCCAATTAGTATGTTTTATTCTCCTTGATTTGCGAGCATGAGTTATTTGATTTTCGTACAATTGCCTAGTTATCACTTGACATTGACATTTGTTAATTAACTGTAACTTATTTCCATTTGAAACATTATGTATTTTCCTTATTAATGCCTATACTTGTTGAATCGTCGTATTGAGATACTAGACTTGGTGTCTTAGTCGCAAGTGCAACTCCCGGCCTTGAAGAGGCCCAAGAAGGAGAGGAGTGTACGAAAGAGGTTTCTCCAAGATTTGAAGAGTTGCCAGATAATGGGCCAGTGTAGATACTTCTCCCTCAAAGAGCGTTGTGTACATTTTGGAGAGCTTTACAGTTAGAGTGTGACTAGCCCCTTTTTGCATGGGTTACACTTAGCTTCTTAGTTTACTTCTGATTATACTTTTGGTATAGTTGTGTAGGGTTATTTTATACACCCTCTTTTGTAAATCCATGTATATGCTTGCGTAATTCTTTTGTATAAACTTGAACGTTTAATTGGATTGAATGTGAAATGATACCTTCATGTGCATGAAATTTCAGCTTCCGCTATGCTTTAAATGTTATTGATAGGTTCTAGTGAGCTAGACTCACGTGTGGGAAAGTTTTTCTCCTTCGTGTGTTGTATTTGGCTCGAGACAAGTACAATATCATGAGAGTACGTGTGTCTTGTTAGACCCTAGGTTGTGTTTGCAATTTGATATCCAACATTTGCATCATATTCATCTCATATCATTTCTCACAGTTTTATCTTGAAAATCACAGGATTTTAAATCAACTTGGTCAAACTCTATTTCGAATCTTTTGGTTGATTTTAGTCTCATTTTGAAAAGCATTTTCTTGATTGAGTCTAGTCTCAAAAACACATTTACATTCTGTGTTTCAAAATTTTTCAAAAGTTAGATTTTTCTTGGAACCTCAGAACTTCAGAAAACAGTCTGACCATACTGTCGGTCAGCCTGTCGGTCAGGTGTCGGCGAACCAACGTTGGACCGAAGCCTAATCGAACTCACTCGGTTAGCTTTTCTAAAGGGCGTTTCTGATGTCGGTTAGTAAGTCTGTTAGGAGTCGGCTAACCGACCATAGAAAATGAACTAACCGAACACCATGTCGATCCGAATTCCAGAGAGCTGTTTTTTCATATATTTTACTCGTTGGTTGGCTTGTCGGTTATGTCTCGGTTAACCGACAATAGAAAGAAGCTAACCGAAAGCATGCTGTCCAGAAAAACAGGAAGTTAGAATTTTACAATCATTTTTTTTTGTCGGTCAGCATGTCGGTCAAGACTTGGTTAACCGAACATAGGAAATGAACTGACCGAAGCTCTCTCGGTTAGAATTCCAGAGAGGTGTTTTATGACCATGTTTGCACTGTCGGTTAGGGTGTCGGTCAGCACTCGGTTAACCGAATATCTCGGCTAACCGAACCATGCTTGTTGGTCATCAAATTTTCGAATATATGACTGTTGGCCTGTGACCATTGGGGTGTCGGTTAACCGACTCCTGGATGTCGGCTAACCGATAGATAGCCGTTGGGACACTTTTTCTATAAAAAGAAGTTCATTCCAAGGCCAAGATTGATGATTCTTTGTAAGACCCCGACCCGAGTGACTCGATTAGTACTAATTAAGTTGAGTATTAGTGCTAAGCTTCTGACCGAAGCTCTCTCGGTTAGAATTCCAGAGAGGTGTTTTATGACCATGTTTGCACTGTCGGTTAGGGTGTCGGTCAGCACTCGGTTAACCGAATATCTCGGCTAACCGAACCATGCTTGTTGGTCATCAAATTTTCGAATATATGACTGTTGGCCTGTGACCATTGGGGTGTCGGTTAACCGACTCCTGGATGTCGGCTAACCGATAGATAGCCGTTGGGACACTTTTTCTATAAAAAGAAGTTCATTCCAAGGCCAAGATTGATGATTCTTTGTAAGACCCCGACCCGAGTGACTCGATTAGTACTAATTAAGTTGAGTATTAGTGCTAAGCTTGATTAGTGGTCTTGACTAGACTTGGATTACTATAGTTCTTCTATAGCTTTGGGAATTTTTAGTGTCTTGTGTTTAGTGGGACCCTTTGGGGGTTTCCTTTTGATAGCCGTGCTTGCTTTTGGATGTTAATTGATATTCCCCTAATCCTTGTCTTGATCCCGTTTTACTTATGCTGTCGATCCTTACAACTTTCATGTTGAGCTCGTAACCGTCCGGAACCCCGAAACCCGATTTTCTTGCATTGAGGACAAAACAGTCTTTTTACATGAAATCTGTACCCAAAACTCGATATCCCCGAAACCCACGAAACATGTACTTTTTAGAAACTAGATATTTCAACGATCACTTTTCTCTTCTTCGTCGATTTAGTCCGAGGTCCCGAGATTAGTGATTTCAGCCTCCGAAGACTTTCTAGTGGTGGAGCCCATACCCATTGCTTTATATAGAGAACTCATTCCCCTCCATTTCCCTTTTTCCAGCACATGCACAAGAACAACCTAGGGTTTCATCTTCTTCTTCTTCTCCTTGCTTCTTCACCACCAAATCTCCACCAAGCTTGCACCTAGAGCACTAATGGTGATCACCATTTTCTTTCTCTCTACTAGAGCTCTCCATTGATACTATTTGGAGAAGGAAGCCACCCATTTTAGAACCCTCTTGAAGCTCACCTTGCCTTTTGAAGAACTTCCTTGTAAGTTTTCCCTCCTAATCTCTTAGATTTGTATTCTCCTAGTCATAGAGGAGCTCCATTTGTATTATTGAGAGTTCCCTCTTCTTGTTTCATTGTTTGACCCATTTTAGGGTTTGTTTTTGGGGGTTTTTGGTGTAGCTTGGTTTTTGGCTTGGAAGAGTGGATTAGAGCTTGGATTTCTTGATTAGAGACCTTGAGGCAAGTGGAATGACTAGATGCTTTGAGTTTCAAATGGTTTCATGACAAACATGATGGATTTTATATTTTCACTAGTGGTTTGTTTGCTTGCATGCAATGTATCATAAATGCCTTTGAAATTGGTTGGTTAGTATCTTTATGATCTTCAAAACATGATTTATATTTCCTTGTTTCACTTCTTGTTGAAGACTTAAATGAATCCTTGTGTTGGTGGATGTTCTTTTCTCTTTTGTATGGTTGAATGTGGAGGGATAGATGTTTGGGAAGTAAAGATTCATGGGAGTTGATGGAGGTTTCAAGTAGCATTTGATGCTTGATTAATGGGGGCAAGAAGGCCATTTTATTGTAGGAGAAAATGTATAAGAGTATGGGGAAGGAAAGGCCATGAATACCATTCTCGGGCAGCTGGGATTGGCTGTCCGCTCGAGCGCGCAGCCAATCTGCTGCCAAACTCGGGCGGCAGTAAGACTGCCCGCACGAGCGGACATATGTCCGCTCGAGCGCGCATGTCGTCCGCACGAGCGGACATATATCCGCTCAAGCGGACAACCTTGCTGGTTGCCTGGGTTCCTGCGTGGTTCAGGTTCACTTGAGAGCAACCCCCCTCGGGTCTAAAGCGTTTTTAAAGCCCGGAAATTGCTTTTTGAAGGAATCCTTTGATACCAAAATACCCGTAGGACAACGTTTGAAGTTCATTTGAGAAAGGAAACCACAATGCAAAGATCCATTAAAGTTCTTTAGAAATTTTCAAGGTGTATAAGTGTTCCGGAATGTCTCCAATTCCAAGAGTACCAAGCTCTCTTTAGACTGACATACGGAATATCTATTTACCTTAAAAGAATCTTGAATCCGATATTTTGCCCTAAACCCCAATAGTTCAATTGTATTTTCTTTTACTCGAGATTTACACCAAGTGACTGTTATTCTCGAAAGCTTTGAAAAGCATACTTGTACTGTTTTTACTAGTCTTGACATACATGCCCGACCTGATATGATAGCTGTGCCTTGAGCACCCCGTCTTGCCCGATTATAGTCTTGTACTTGATTATTTTTACACATGTCTTGATTTCCATGTTTTGACCTATGAGTCGGCACCACTAAGCTTGGATACCTTGTTAGTCTGATCTACTGACTAGGTGATCCCCCTCTTGTCCCGCCAACTGCAGTTTGGATCTTGCTACCCGGTTATTTAACCGTGGTCTTGTCCTGATACCGCAATTTGCTACTGTGGTTCCTGATGCCCGGCTCGCTATTGTGGTCATGTCTTGTATATAGTATATATGTATATGTATTTCGTTGTACCTCCTCACTTCGGTGACTGGGGTCAACGCCTTGACTTGCTTGCTCTATCACTTTGGTGATAGAGGATTTAGCTTTGTGCGGTTGCCATCTTGCTCGTTTCCTGTATTCCTTGGTGACATCTATCTGTTTTACCTTGCATATATGTTTTTAACTAAATGATACATTTTACTCATGAAAGTATTGTTTAGACAGGTTTAAATGTTTTCCAAGGTAAATGTTTTATTATGAAATGTATTTACCTTCTTATCCACCTGCCAGACCGTCGTGTCTGATCCCTTGCTTTGGTACTCAGGTCCCGTTGTTGGTTTCCCCGAGGAGGAGCCTGAGGAGGCGGTCGGAGAACCGCAGCAGCTAGTAGAGTGGCGCGCCGATGTGTTGTTTAAACATCCGGTTGCCTTGGGAGTTGCGTGACATTTTGGGGGATTGTTATTGATAGTTTTGGTGGTTATTGTTTTGTTATATTGGCCTTTGTTGGCCTCTAATTTTGGGAAGTGTAATTAAATAATATATGTTCTAACTTTAACAGTATTTTGGGTTTCGCTATAGAACATTGCTCATTCTGATACTTGTTGGTTTAATGCAAATAGTCTTGTCATTTTGGAAATGAAATACATGTTTGATTTACTACACGCTTTCGCAAATATACAGAATGTTTGTGTGTTGGAAAAATCCTCACCGCGGACACCTGTGGGAAATCACGTGCACGGGAAATGTGTATCCTTTTTTGAACCCGTGTACGAATGGGCATTAAACATATCTTTATTTATGATCGTCTCTCCATATGATCACATGCTCATCACATTATCATCACAATTAGTCCCGATCCCGGATTTGGCCCCTAAGCCCGGTCCGGGGTCGCGACATTCTTGAAGCCATTTCTGAGGTGTTCTAAGGCCAATCAAAAGTGAATGATCTAAGAAAGCTAAAGGGTCATTAGTAAAGCTAAAGCTTGGATTAATGAAGTTAAATCACAAAGTAAGCTTTGACTTTTCCTAATCATATGTTTTATGCTTTGTCTAAATTATTGGTAAATGGTTTTTAGCATATTAATTATGATGTGTTGAATCCATTCCTCTCTTAATCCTTGATTTAAGTTATTGGGTTCTTCACCTTGATTCAAATCAAGTTTGTTGTAGAAAACTTCTTAAACATGGTTTATCAAAACCTTTGATTTGTTTTATAAACATGTTTCATTAACTTGTTTGAATCATCTTTGTTGTTTTCATTCATTTGAACTTTAGTTAAATTAGTTTGTTTTTTAAAACAACATTGAACATGCATCACATGTTTAGACATAATTAATTTCATACAACTTGCAAACTTTTGATTTTCATATCATCAACAAGTTTGTACTTTGTACACGTGATTTGCATATCACTTCAATTAAATCATTTTATGTGCATTAAACTTTTAAATTGCTTCAAGCATAAACTGATTGAGCTTTCATTTTAAACTTGATTGAAGTTTTCACACACACACATCATGAGCATTCATCTTTGCATTTTATAGTGTGTTGTGTGAGTTGATTTACACTTTCTTATTCGCCTAATTTAGAGGCAATTATATTGAGCTTAAATTGTATCTCTTAGAGTGTTTTGTGAAAACACCTTTTTGAGAGAAAATCTTTTATTGTAAAGGTTATTACTTAGCCTAAGAAAAGCATTGTGTAAAGGTTATTGCTTAGCCTATAAAAGCACATTGTAAGGTTATTGCTTAGCCTAGAAAAGCATAGTGTTTAAGGTTATTGTTTAGCCTATTAAAAAGCATAAATAGTGGAAATCCGATGGGTGTAGATTCACAAGCCGGTAGTGGATGTAGGCATTGAGGCCGAACCACTATAAATGATTGTGATATGGTGAATGCTTTTGTGGTGATTGTTATTTTTTAGCTTCCGTATTTTATTTGTTAATCATTACTAGTGGCTAATTGTTTTAAAGAAGTTTACAATTGGCATAATTGGTCATTAAGTTGTAGCTCACCCTATTCAACCCCCCCCCCCCCCCCCCCCCCCCCACTCTCTAGGGTTCGGATCCGGAACTTTCATGTCTCACATCGGGGATTACCCTAGGCCAGGGTGATTTGGGACTGAGATGTGACACAAGCGTTACTTTACTGGTACCCCTAGTAAAGCAAAAGAAGGTGGACATAGAGTCCTAGAATGGCAAGAGGGGATTTCAACTGGAAGGGTGGAAGAAAGTATTATTCCACTTCTAATATCAGCTAATGTGTCCCGACTTAATACATTACATCATTCATGCACAATCAGAAGACTTTGATAATGGTAGGAGGACCGGCAAGATAGAATAAGGTGGATGTCTAAAACTCAAGAGGTATATGGTCATGCAAACTAGAAGTATGAAAGAATAAATAGCCTAATGAGACTTACCAACTTGCAGCTGAATTTGTTCCTCCATTGATTGCAGACGCACTTTCAATTCATTGTTTTCAGCCATGAGACCAGTAGTGCCACTCTATTCAAAATAGCCAGAAAAAGAAAAAAAAAAAAGGCGGGTTTTAATGATTTTAAGGATAAGCTTCTTCAACAAAAAGGTGAAATGTGATATTTACTAAAAATGATACCGACTATAAACTCGGTGCCTACTTCTCCACAGAGTCTGCTTTCCTCAATATTAACTGAAAAGTTCAATATTTAGGAGGTGAAAATACCTTTGCCATCATCAACTGGGTAGACAATGTGATTTCTTCTGTTTGAAGGGCTTTCACTTTTTTCTCCTGCTGTGATATGTAGTGCGTTTTTCTCTCTTTAGACCTCACAGCAGACTGCCTATTTGTCAAAATCCTAAAAGTGATGTGAATTCATAATCAATGTGACATGTATGATATTGGGGTTAAATTCAAAAAAGTAGCATATCTTGGAGTCGGTGGCACTTAGCACTTCAAGTAACCAAAAAAAAAAAAAAAAACAGATTGAATAGTTTACAGAGGGAGCAAACCCACTATACTACTCTGCCTATCATATTTCAGCTAGTGCCAACATTATACATTGGTTTCATTAGTTGTATCTATGTTTTGCTTATATAGGTTGATAGGGCCAATGGCCCATTAGAAGTGATGTTTGGTGCCTTTATTGTATTGTTTTTAAACAATAAAAGTTGGGGGAGAGCATTTCTCGAGGACACTAGCTTTTGATTTGATCTATTCTTATTTTTTTAAAAAGCACTGAGAGATACGGAAGTGAGGATCAAAATCAAGACATGAAACCAATACACAAGGGGTTTTTGGGGTATTTCTATTGAAGTACTATTTTTAAAGAAAAACTCAAGGTCAAACAACATGGAGTTTTTATTCGGTTAGAAATTATTTGTAATCTTCAAGCAATACAAGCTTGGAGCTTAGATTTACTCAAATAACCAATAATATCTCACTAATAACATCATCAATACATCTATTTTCTGTTTGGTTCTTTACTTAATTGTTTTAGTTTCAATAAAATCCCACCTTTCTAGAAAAAAAAGAAAAAAAAGAATAAGACCATCTAGTATTTCGAAGCTGATCTCTCCCAATAGATTGGTGTTAATTTGTGTCTCTGTATATCTTTTGCATTGTTTTATTTGAAGTCTGAAGATGTTGAACTTGTTGACAAGTAAGCTGCTAACCAAACAGAGTCATTGGTAACTGACTAACTGAGTTGTCCGCTGTTGTAACGAACTAAGGTAATGCCGGTCCTATTAAGACATAAATTAATTAATGATTAGTTATTAATCTCTAACTAATCCATCATTAGAATGCATGTATAAAGAAAGATGCTCCTGTAATCGTTTACGATCATGAAATTAGTATCTCTATTTCTTCTTTGGCTTCTCAGAGACATGGATCTCCCTCATTCAAGAAAGTATCTTTTCAGCCAAAGGTTCAGAGCTCATCAACAAATCCCCCTGTGGGTTTTTCAACTCCACCTGTGGTATGAGAGAAGGGGATCCCTTGTCTCCCTATCTATTCATAATTGGAGAGGAAATTCTCAACCTCGACATTCACAAGCTGATTGCAAATGGCCTCATCTTCCCCCTCTCAAATATCCCCTCAACTCCTTGCCACCTCTTCTATGCAGATGACATTCTCCTTTTCCTCAAAGGTTTCAAACCAAGTCTGCTAGCCATGGAGCAGCTCTTAAGCTCCTACCAAAGTAGCTCGGGACAGTCTATTAACTGAAGGAAAAGTAAGCTTTTTCTTGGCAAATGATCTGTGGGAAAAAAAAGGCAGATCATGGAACTAACAACCTTTCATCAGTCCCCCCTCTTCATCTTATCTTGGAGCTCCCCTGATCCTTGGCACTCCTAAGAAGCACCGCTTCACGCAGCTGATCGACAGGTTCCTGGCCAACATCTCTGGATGGAAATTCCAGGCTCCTTTCCTTTGCAGGGCGTAGAATCCTTCTCAGACATGTTCTTGGTAGCCTAGCAACTCACATTGCAATGGTCCTTCCCATTCCCAGATCAGTGACCAATCATTTGGAGCGTATGATGAAGAATTTCCTCTGGTCTGCAGTGTCTTACCTGTTCAAGAAGAAACTTCATCCGCTGGCAGGTGGTGTGTCTCCCCACTGAGGAGGGTGGCCTGGGCATCAGGTGCCTACATGAGCAGAACGAGGCTTCCTTCCTCAGGTTAGTGGGCTGATTCCTGCCACTCTCTAGGCAGAGTGGATGGCTATCGGGTATTTCCCTAAGTCAGCTATATGGAGCTCCTCTACTCCTAAATCTGGGTCATGTATCTAGCGAAAGATCAGGCAGATTGCTCATTTCATTCATTCGGGCTGTAGATGGATTATTGGAAATGGAAACAGAGTGGACATATGGCATGACTGCTGGGCGGAAGACAGCAGTTTAGCCTTCTTTTTCCTTCTTTCTCCTTCCCTCGCCACAATTGGATCAGCTCCTTCAGGCATGATGATACTTGGGTGCTTCCTGAAGATATCCCCTTTGGCCCAGCTGAGCCCCTTAGGCTGGCTTTGCAAGACTTAGTCCTTCTTCCAACCTCTGCAGACTCCATCAGTTGGAAAGCCCACCCAGGTCAGGACTTTTTTTTTTTTTTTGGGCTAAGATGCAGTTTGAATTAATAAAGGGGAAGGGAGACACAACAAAAGAAAGCAAACAAGAAGAAAGGGGGCAGCAGAAAAAACAGAGCTCACCCTATCTCCTGGCTGGAGATAGCTGATTACAAAGAGAAAAGGACTAAAGAGTAGAGCTATAAGGAGAAGATATTTTACCAATAGAGAGAGAAGTTTCTGTCAAGAAGAAGGAGATGACATTGTCAAGAGAAGGCTTCATATTGTTGAAAAATGCCAGGTTCCTGACCTTGCATAAGCTAAAAATGGCCACTAAGAAGATGGCTCCCAAACCTTTTTTGGCTTCGAGGCATGAGTTGGTTGAAAAGGAACTCCATTTGGCTGCAGCAGAGCTAGAAGGAAAAGAGCTGATGTTGCCTTTGTCTTCTATCCAGGCCCATAATTCCATGGCAAAAGGATAGAGGAAGACTAAACTGAATGAAGTCTCTTGATGGTTGCCGCATAGGTAGCAAGAAGAGGCCATCTGCACTCCGATTGATTGGGCCCATTCAATGGTTGGAAGTTTGTTGTGGAACAATTTCCAAGCAAAGCAAGCTATGGATGGCTTGAGGAGACAGTTCCAAGCAAACTCAGACCAAACTCTAGGAGGCTCCTCACTCTAATGGAATCTCAGGCAGCAGCAGCAAAAGGAAGATGGCTAGAGTTGGAACTTAACCAAATCAGCGTGTCAGGGATACTGGAGAAGGAAAAGTCCACCAAAAGAGAGGAGGAGACAATGACCACTTGCTGTGGGAACTTCTGGGTCAAAGAAAGGGGACCGTGCCACTTATCATGCCAAAAGCTAGTACTTTACCATCACCCAGGATCCGGTGGCTGTTTTGGAACAAGAAATGGGCACTACTCTTGATTTTCCTCCAGATGCAAGAACCATGGAGTAAGGATTTTGGGTGCCAAGGAGAGAAACCTTTGGCATACTTTGCTTTGAACCAGGAACCCCAAAGGGAGGAGGAAGATAAAGCTGTCCAACCTAAACGAACTGAGCTTGCAATTATCAAATCCTTTAAGTGACGAAAGCCTAGCCCTCCTTCTGATTTAGGGAGACAAATTGTTTTCCAGTTGAGAAGACTCCTCTTCAATTGGGACGATCCTCCATACCAAAGGAAGTTTCTTAACCATTTTTCCATAAATTTGCAAATCGAACTTGGAATAGGGGTCCAGGTCAAGACCTCTCCTTCAAAGAAGCCTGGCAGCTCATCCGTTCCAGAGTGGCACAGCTGGTTTAGGTCCTTACATTGGGCACTCTCTGTTGCATCCTAGAATCTCATTCTTCACCTGGAGTCTAATGCACGGCAAGACACCCGATGCTATCTTTGTTAGAACAACATGGAGTATGTTCTTCACCTCTTCTTCCTCTGCCCCTTTGCTGTGTCTCTCTGGTCTTGGTTTCTTCAAACGGCTAGAGTGAGGAATGCTATTCCCCTTTCTCCTTTTATGATTTGGCACCAGATGTCCCACAGCTGTGACAAGTTGGTAAAGCAGGATATTTCTTCTATTTTTTTTTACAACCATTTTTGTTATCTAGAAGAGTAGAAATGATCTCATCTTCAGGAATTCCAGAGCCTCCCTGACAAAGGCCAAAATCCACCTAACAGAGCTCCTTTCATCCTCTCTCAGGAATTTAGAGAAACCTTTTTCTGGTAGTCCTCTCCTCCAGTTTTGCAATTTTCTGTCCATTATAGAGATTTCCAAATTTGAGTTTGTGGTGCTCATTTTTCTCTTTCCTTTTACTGTTTAGAAGGCTTTTGGGCTTTTTTTTTTTTTTTTTTCCTCCCTTTTTCTAATACAATTGCCAAAAAAAAAAAAAAGAATCTCTATCTCTCTCCCCTCTTTTCTCTTCTCTTCCATCTTCATCTTCTTCTTCTTCTTTTGTTCTTCTTTGGTTATTGATCTGTAAAGATGGTATCAGAGCTTCCCAATTGACAAACGCCAATCAAGTCTGTCCTTTCTCCTGCTTCCCTTGCAAATCAAAGCTTTTTTCTTCACGCCTCATTTGCAGGTCAAAGCTTCTTCTTCAAGCTTCCTTTGCAAATCAAAGCTTCTTCTTCAAGATTCAGTTTCCATTTTCGAAAGATTAGAGAAAATTGTGTTCATCTTCAATCTGAGTCAATAGTGGATCAAGATTCTCTTTGATCTTTGTTCAAAAGCAGCTTCCAACAACAAATCATCTTTGGTCTACATCAACAGCAGATCGATCTTTGTCTTCATCAGATCGTTTTTTGAAATCAGCAGATCGAGTTTTTTTTCATTAATTGTTGATCGTTCTCTTCTACTAGAATTCCTTGTGAATGGTTTATTTGCTTAATCTTAATTCTCTCATCTCTTGGAAAATCTCGTTTCATGTCTACTTTTTCATCGGTTATGCCTTCTTCTAGCATTTCTTTATCGTTTTTTACTTCAAACATCGGTAGCTTGATCTCCATCAAGCTTGAGAACCATAACTATCAATTATGGAAGTCATAGTTTTTTGCTTGTTCTTAGAGCTCACAATCTGGTGGGATTTGTTGATGGTTCATGTGTTTGTCCCTCTGAATTCTTCTTAGATTCAGATGAGAATGCAACTAAGGAGATCAATCCTCGAAGGATTAAAATGTTTTGTGCTGGATTAATGCCAATCTCTCTACTAGAGTTCTTGGTCATGTAGTTGGCTTGAAAACATTAAGAGACGTCTAGCTAGCCTTGGAAAGGTGACTTGCCTCTTTATCTCGATCTCGTGTTATCCAACTGAAAACTCAACTTCAGATGATCAATAAAGGTTCTTCATCAATCACTGAATATATTCAAAAGACCAAGCATTTATCAGATAGTTTGTGAGCAGTTCTATGTTCAGTTGACAACAAAGATCTCGTCATCTACACACTTAATGGTCTCCCTCTTGAATATGGAACATTCAAGACATCAATTTGAACCAAATTTGCTCCAATCACTATTGAAGAATTGCATGACTTATTGCTCTATGAAGAATTCAATCTTGAATCTGCTCAACAAATAATTTCTGATTCCAGTTCCACCGTCTTGATAGCAACTAAAGAAGGTGACAAAAAGGGATCATCCGGTACTTTATATGGCAATAATCCTTCATTTAGCAGTGGTGGATCTGGATCTTGAGGTCATGGTCGAGGTAAAGGAGGCAGGAATAATGGCAGAGGCCGTAGTGGTTATCAAACCCCTCCAATATACAGTTTGCATATCCAAAGCCATGTTTTCAGATTTGTAATAGAACATAACATCTGGCTCTTGACTGTTATCATCATATGGATCACTCTTTCCAAGGTAGGAATCCTCCTGCTCAACTTACTACCATGGCTGCCTCGTTTAATCCTCCTACAGAGCAAAACTTGCATGCTGATTCAGGATCCACTATTCCCATTACTAATGATTTAAATAACCTATCTCTGCATTTAGGTTATCAAGGGAATGAGCAGCAACGATTGGTATTGGACAAGGTTTGCACATCACAAGCACTAGATCATCTATTGTTCGCACTTCTCCTACTACCTCTTTCAAACTTAATCACACATTACATGTTCCTGATATCTCCTCTAACTTGCTGTAAGTTAACAAATTTAGAAAATATAATAATCGTATCTTTGTCTTTGAGTCAGATGGTTTTTCTATCTAGGAAAGAATAACGGGGAAGACTCATTTTCGAGGATCGAGTAGGAATAGGTTGTATCCATTTCCACTTTCTACTTCCATAGCCACTTCCCCTGTACCTCTTCAACTGCATTCTCGGGAGTTAAGACTTCTACTGGTCTGTGGCATCAATGTTTGGGACATCCATTTGTTTCTACATTTCACAAGCTTCTTGTAGGTCTTTCATTTAGTGACACAATGTCAACTCCATTTTGCAAGTCATGTCATTTGGCTAAAAGCTGTAGACTTTTTTTCTCTTCATCTGACTCTGTCACAAATAAACCCCTTGAACTTATTCATAGTGAGGTTTGGGGGCCCTCTCCTCTTTTCTCTACATGTGGCTTCAAATACTATATGGTTTTCATAGATGATTTCTCTTTCCAATGCATTGTAAATTAGATGTTTACTATGTGTTTGTCGATTTCAGATTACAAGTTGAGAACGTGTTGTGTTGCAAAATAAACTTCTTTAGATCTTATGGTGGAGGTGAATTTGTGAATGCAAGGTCCAATCAACTATCTAGAAATTGTGGCATTGTTCACCAAATTTCTTGTCCTCATACCCCTGAACAAAATGGGTGTGTTGAAAGGAAGCATTGGCATCTGCTGGAAATTAGCTTATCCCTTTTGTTTGCTGTTATGTCCCTTAAATATTGGCCAGATGCTTTTTCAACTGCCATTTATATGATAAACAGATTACCCATGAGCTCCCTGCATTTCATTTCTCCTTGGCAAAAACTCTTTCATGGCACTCCAAATTATTTGATATTAAGAGTGTTTGGGTGTGCTTGTTACCCTTGGTTACAGCCATACTCTTCTCACAAATCAGAAACTCACACTAGACAGTGTATTTTCCTGGGTTATAGTCCGAATTATAAGGGGTATAAATGCCTAGATCTTTTTACAGGGGAGATTTATATGTTTAGACATGTGGTTTTTTATGAAAGTTCCTTCCACTTTCAAACTTCTTCATTGTATTCCTCTCCCTCAACTGACCCTCCCTTTACTCTGCTTATTTCTAAATGGCTCACCCCTATTTCTCCCACAGTTCCGGTCATGCATACTGCACCAATTTTAGGTCCTCATATATCCAGACCTAAAAGTTTTATCCTAGGCCCAATCCCATCTCCTTTAGGCTTAGCTAATAACACTTCTTATCCCTCTTTACCTTCTTTCTCTCCTACTACTAAATCTACTACAGCACCACTCCCTACTACCATTATAGAACATAATGCTAATTCCTCTCCAGTCACCTCTTCAGCTCCCTCTTCACCTATGCTACCCATCACTAGTGGCCAGTCGCTTCCTCTAATACTACCACTCTATCTATTCTACCGGTTTCCTCTTCCCCATCATATTCTCCTTCACCACATGACATCCCTCCCCCTTCACCATCAGTTCCTCCTTACCCTCGGGTTCTTCCAACCTTCATCATACGGTGACATGTTCAAAATCAGGAATTAACAAGAAAAGGACCATTTTAGCAACAAAACATGTTGTTTCTTTGCCTTCTCAAGTTTAGTTTGATAGCATTGAGCCTACTTACTTCACTGAAGCATCAAGCATGAACATTGGAGAAGAGCAATGTGAGGCCCCACCCTTGGTGGGCCCTCATTTTGAATTTGAATATTATTAATTATAGCAATAGTAGCATATTTGTACTAATTAATAGGGATTAGTAAGGGTAGATAGATATTTTCCTAAGTCTTAGCCTATTTTATAAGATTTAGGCCGATTGTGTATTTTATAGAATCCTTGGACTGTCTTTTATAATTTTTATAGGGTTTTAGGTGTTGAGGCCCTTACTAGTAAATATGACTTTATAGGAGAGGTTTTCCACACTTGAGAACACTCCAGAACCCTATCAAATGACCATTTTGCCCATGACCTTATCCACATCTCTATTTCACCCCAAAGGCCTTTTGGTAATTGTCTAAACCCTAGCCTATATAAACTAAACTATTGCATTGGGAATTGAACCCTAAATTCACCCTCATTTATCTCTCATTTACCTCTCATTTCCCAAAAAACCCGGCCCTAACTCTAGAACCCTAGCTATTAGGAGAAGTAGGAGGCCACCTCCTACTATTGCTACTCCAATCTCTTAAGGAATCCTCCCTTTTTCGTCTCTTCTTCTTCTACAAATTCAAGGTAAGCCTCTTTCCTTAGTTTAATTTCTATTTGATTCTCTAGGATTCCTTTCTCTTTAGACTTCCTTTCTAAGTCTTGGTTCTCTTGTGGAATTGGGCATTAGGAGATGTAGATTGGATTGGTTTGGGTGTGAGAAGGCCATTAGAGGTTTGAATAGCTTGGATTGCTTCTTCTTGCCATTTACCTTTGCAAATTTAGATTTAAGACAAGTGCAATATACTTACTTAGAATAGAATGCATGTTTACTGTTTTTCTTCTGAAATTCTACTCATATTATGCTAGAAATGCTTAGATTTACCTTTGAGCTTGTTAATTGGGATTTTGGCCATTGATTGATGGGTTTTTGCTCATTTGGAAGATCAATGGCCCGGATTTATAATGGATGGATGGTGATAGAAGTATTTCTATTGTTTTGGATGTTTATATGATGAATGGGGAGCATGGAGGCTCATTTTGTAGGTTTAGCCATGGAATGACTTGGGGAAGAAGTTGTAGAAAACCCAAATTTCGGGGAGACAATCCGTTGTCCAATTGATCAGGCACTCAGGACCGATCGATCAAACGGGGATCGTGTCTCTGTTAACTGCGGTCGAACGCAGTCTGATCGATTGGGTACTCAGTCCGATCGATCGAACAGGGTCATTAACTAGATGGTGTTCAGGTCAGATCGATCGGACCATTCAGTCCGATCTATCGGATACATTGAGGAACTCGAGGTCTGGGAACTGGCCTGTATTCTGCTTGATATAGGAAACCTGTGTACCAAGTTAACCGGCTGGCCACTCGATTGTCCGGGTACACTGGAAATTCCAGAGTCCAAGCCAGATTTCAACCCCCTAACCTACCACACTGCAGTTAACTAGTTTGGGTTCGGACTCTATTTTGTATTGTGATCGATTGCGAGGCCCATTGACCATCCAAATAGACTTCCATTAATGTGCCAAGCATGAGTTAATGGTGTGGCTCAACCTTGACTCGTGAGGCCACTAAGTAGGGTCTAGGGTTTGTATTTGACGACGATTCGATCTTTAAAAGTCGTCGGAGATGCCCATAACTTCTAGAGCACCAAATACAGTATCCTTGGCATCCAAAACTTCATTTAAGGACCCAATTAACTGAAATGGACCTGGACCTGAATGTGGACCGTTACTCAAGATTGGACTTTGCTATTTCTTCTGTTGATTTTCCGATTTAGAGGTTTATTACATTACTGTCACTCTAGTATCCTTATTGTTGTCCATACATGTTAATTAAATGGAAAATGAAGGCCTAAACCAATGATTTCTTAGAGGTGACTTGGTGATGTGATTGGGTGAACTTTGACCTGTATCTGTGTCTAGGCGGGCCCTTTTATGGCCTAAGTTTGGATGTGTGGAACCTTAGGATGGAGAGGTGGTTGTGATTAGACTTGTAATTCATTTTGGATGAGAATGGACTGATTGATATAGGATTGAGACTAGTGGTCTCTCCTGGACTGTTTAGACCAAGGGCATGGCTTGATGGGCCTTAGTATCGATCCAATGATTGGACTTGGACTGTGTTCTATGATGTTGAACTTATATGTGGACCTCTTAGGGACTTGTTAGGACCTTGCTCGCGCAAGGCAAAGCCTAGATAGACATAGACCTATATTTGTATTCCTTTGAGTCAGCACGAGCATTCACTCAGTTGATTTAAGCTAAGCCTGTTGACTGATCATCACTGGTAGGAGTTATTTATGAGTGTTGAGTGGGCTATCATGATGAGTTATGTTTCAAACGGACGGTGTGATACCGGGTCCGGTCTCTTGAGTAATGAGTGCTGAGTGATGAGTGTTGAGATTGATAAGTGATTTGTAGGGTTAGTCATCCACAGTATTGATGAGATTTCCCACTGTGACTGTGTTCAATATGTGAAAGCCGCGGAATAATATCTCGCAGTATCCAGCTTGTGTGAATGTGCCATGTTGTGTTGTTAGATTAGCTTATCTTATTAACCTGATTCTAAATGTCTATCCTGCTCAACTGCCTAGCATATGTGCCTTGGATATTCTTATTAATCATATTACTGTTTTTACTCTTTTAATGCATACATCCTATCTATCTATATACTGTAACTTTTCAAATCTTTAGATCTGAACCACTCTTGGTGCTTAGGATTCAACCCCGACTACGAGGATGGTGCGCTTGCACTCTTCGAGGTACCCGTAGCTGGTAATTACGAATGGGGACCAGCCGACCAAAAGGTTGAGCTGGAGGATGGAGAGCCAACACTGGGGGCTTGAACATTTATCTTTCTTTTGGGCTTGAGCGTCTTTATGTTGTGAGCAGGGAGATAGTCTGTTATGTTTAAAACATGTTCTTAATTATATCTTGAGATATAGGCTGGATTTCAGCCCTACTATACTTGATATATCTTTATGATACTTTATGCTTCCGCTTTATTCTTTACATTTCCGCAATTTTACCCATTGATTATATGTCGGCCAAAAAGTTTTAAATTGGACCTCACTGTGGACCTACGATCTTGGAAGTTCTCGGATTTCTAAGGAAGTAGCGCGCCAACTTCGGGTACCTTGATGGTTTTCTCAATATTCGGAATTGGAGCGTTACAAGCAATGTCAGAAGAATTTAGTGCATTGAAAAGACAATGGACATGGTCTCTTATTCCTTATTCACCCTCTCAACATGTTAGTTGTAGTTCGGCTTACAAAATAAAGCATTATCTTGATGGCTACATAGCTAGATACAAGGCCAGGTTGGTAACTAAAGGTTTTCATCAAGCCTATGGTATACATTACATTGATACTTTCAGTCTAGTGTTGAAGTACTCCACCATTAGAGTGGAGCTTGCATTGGCCGTCCATTTTCAGTGGCAACTTCATCAACTGGATGTCACCAATGCCTTTCTTCTTGGCATTTTAGAAGAAGACAACTATATGACTCAACCTCAGGGCTTTGTGGATAATTTCTTTCCAAATCATGTGTGCAACTTACATAAATCCATTTATGGTCTAAAACAAGCACCAAGGACCTGGTTTGGCCGACTTTCTAGTTATCTAGTCGGGACTGATTTTAGTCGGACACACAGATTCCTCTTTATTTGTTCGATTTTATAAAGGCTCAATTACGATTCTTCTTTTATATGTGGAAGATTTCGTTATTACTGGAAATGATTCAAGCTACATTTATTTTCTTATTTATCAACTTAGCACTATTTTTTAAATAAAGAACCTTGGACGCCTTCACCATTTCTTAGGTGTTGAAATGAATCGGCATCAACATGGGTTGTTTCTTTCACAAGTTAAATATGCTAAAGATCTCTTGGTTTGTACCTCTTTGCTTGATGCTGAACCTTGTAACTCTCCATCCGGTCACAAACAACAATTTCAATCTACTGCTTCTACCCTACTAGCAGATCCCAAATTCTATCAAAGTATTACAGGAGCACCTCAACACCCCACCCTTACCGAACCAAATTTAGCCTTCGTTGTCAATCAACCATGCCAACATATGCAATAGCCTACTACAACCGATCTTACTGCACTCAAACGTGTTCTACGCTACCTCAAAGGCACTGTCACATATGGTATTTTCTTTCTGAAACATTCACTCCATCTTATAAGGTTTTCCGATGCTGACTAGGTTGGGAATTCCTTAGATAGGTGATCTACATCCGGCTTCTTCATTTTTCTAGGTGGTTCCCTTGTCTCATGGAGTTTCAACAAGAAACCTACAACTGCAAGATCCCCCACTAAACCAGAATATCATTCCATAGCACACACCACTATAAAAATGTGCTGGATTCGGATGTTGCTCAAAATTCTTCATGCGTTTCTCTCTAATCGCCCTGAGTTGTGGTGAAACGTTTGTAAGGTCTTTAGAGTGTTCGCATATTCTTGAGATTGCAAAAAACCTGGGTTTGACATTATTGAATTTTCTTCTTTTTCTATAATGGACTGCAGAATATTTTTCGATGTGAAGTATAAAAGGTATTTTGAAGAGGAACGAAAGCCTGAAAATCCAAGAAAGACCAAATGAGGTATGCTCGTTCAAATGCACGTTCTAACAGGCCTGATTCGAGCTAGAAGCAAAAATTCTTGAGAGGTGCAATGTTCGAACGCTCTTCATGCCCGTTCGAACAGATCTTTGCATCGTCGCAAGCCAAAGTTCAGAAAGACTTAATGTTTGAACGGACCACTTCAGCTTCTCAAGCCAAGAATCCAGAGAGCTTCGGAGTTCGAATGCCTATCTTGGCCATTTGAACATTCTCTATGTGGGTGCGCCCAGTTGGGTTCACGGACATTTGAACGGACCCTAGTTCCAACTTTTGTTTCTTTGAAACCTTCTGAATCTAAAACCTAGCAGGCACCCATGAATTAGGGCATATAGAATCATCCTTTTCTTGGCCCTTAGGGGTTCTCTCTGGCACCAATAATTCTAAGAGATCAGATGAGAGAAATTCTCATCTTCTCTAGAGCCTCCTCCATTGAAGTGCTGAAGTTTCTAGCTCTGGAGACTCAATCATCATCTCTCACTTCACGGATTCGTCTTGAAGTGGCTTCGTTGTGGAAAGCGATGATTCAAGCACAGTCGATGATGAACATCGAGTGGCCAGCAAGAAGATTTGCAGTCCCTTAGGTTGAGATGCAACTGGGGAAGGGTTGTAAGTAACTCTTGTAATCTTCTTTTGAACAATTCTTAGTTGTTTTCCTGGACTGGGATCTAGGATCCATGGTTTTTTCCCAAAATTTTTCCATGTATATTGTGTGTTTTTCTCTTTGTGTAGATGATTGATGCGTGTTTGATTGTTGTTCCAAGTAGCATTTCTTGAACTGTATATCAGAGATCTGATCAGGGACCTTATCTCAAGTTAGGGTTTCAAACCTTCAATGTCTTTGCTATCTCCATAGCCTCCAATCATGTCTTCCATTCGCAGACGAAACATGTCGAAGTGGATTATCACTTTGTGCATGAAAAGATGTTATCCAAAGGTCTTCAAGTACACTATATCACTTCTATTAATTTGGTTGCTAATCTATTCACAAAAAGCTTACATCCAAAGTGCTTTCAATACTCACACTCCAAGTTAAAAGTAGGTGCTAGCCCCATTTACTTGAGGCGAGATGTTGAGAAGTCAACTGCTAACCAAACAGAGTCATCAGTAACTGACTAACTGAGTCGTTGGCTGTTGAAACAAACTAAGGTCATGCTGGTCCTGTGAAGACAAAAGCTAATTATGATTAGTTATTAATCTCTAACTAATCCATCATCAGATTGGACGCATAAAGAACGATGCTCCTCTAATAATTTACTACTATGAAATAAGAATCTTTGCTTCTTCTCTCTTCTCTTCTCTTCCATCTTCATCTTCTTTTCTTTTGTTCTTCTTTGTTTATTGATTTGTTAAGAGAACCTACCCATTGGGCTCAAACTACAACCTTTTTCTACCATCTAGCATTCAAAAGGCATCCACTCTTAGGCATCCAAAATTAAATTTACAGTATTATGATAAAAAGATGTTGTCAACTAGAACATATCAAAATTGCCTTGCCACCTAACAATAAAGCATGCTGCAAACTAGCAATGAAGTATGCAACTTCCGACTAACTAGTAACAAAAACTTTTAGAAAACAAATGACAGATTAAACATGCTGCCACATGGCTGACTAAAAGATTAAAGATAATCCAGTAAATAAAATATGGCACAAGCCAGTCAGCAAATGATCTATGATATATAACTATAGCAGGGTTCTTCAGTGAAAATTTTGAAACCAATTATCAAAAATTTAATACAAAGATCATAAATTTTCAAATCAATGTAAAAAGAAAAAAAGTGTACATTTTACTACTTCTCCCTTACACTAAGAAAGACTACCTCTTTACTCGTTTTGGGTCAAAAAGGGCGATCTCAGTTTGCTTCGCTGTAGAGTATCCTTTCCTTGGTTCTTGCACCGGGGTCCATCCTACACCCGATATGAGGAATTAAGGTTTAATGAAGGTAGGTCCATCCAAGGAAAGGCTTTGTTGATGCCTAACTATAAGCATTTCACTATGACTACCCATCACATTCTTGTTGGAAGAAGATGCATGTTGCAGTATTGTTGCCTTTGTAGACTGATCCCCACCCCCTTCGAGACCCTGCAATCCAAATGAGGAATTCAATTTATCCATGTCCATGTAAATTGCGATGAGGTCTTCTTCATTCTCGTTTACATTCTCCTCAAATAATGTGTAAAGTCCCACATTGCTCATGTGAGTGTCCAGAGACTGGGCTATATGTGTGGGCTCTCCTTATCTAATATAACGCGTTTTGATTAAACTAGGGCCTCTGACTTAGAAACAAAGCTATGCGGGTTAAGCTAGGGCCTCTGGCCCAAAGTTGGGTCGTGACAAATGGTATCAGAGCTGAGGACGGTAAAGAGCCCCACATGCGAATCCGACTGGGCTCTCCAATAGCTGACATTCATCTGAGGAACATTCATCATTTAACTAAGGTCATGGCTAAGCATTCCACCATAGGGCTAAAGCCTGAGAAATGAGCTGAAGGAGGCAGCATTCCACCTCCTCCAAGACTAGTTGATCTTTTCTTTTCCATATCAACTAACAAATACTATTAAAATTCTAGAATCAACAAAAGGAACTTGAACCAGTTCAAGCTCCTTACTATTTCAATTCTAAGACAGTCATTGTCCTTAGAAATCAAATAATCGAATGTAGAGATCCAAGAAATAAAAAGAATCACATTTAGAAGCGAAAAATGAACATAAGAAAAAAGCAACTAAACCATCATTTTGCTTCGAACGGGATGTTAAAGACAATGAGAATAGATTGGAACCCTCAAAGCCATTATAGATCTAAGGATTTACAGGCGAAGGAGAGAGGAAAGTGAAGTTGGTGAGGGAGGAACGAGAGATCTTCATATAGAGCATGTGGGGAGATGAATGTGGACTCTATATTATCAGTGTTTTGAACTTTTCATTGAGAATAGATGGTTTTAGGATTGAGGAAGAGTTGCTAGTGATAACAACATATTTATGAGGGTTTGGAAAAATAGAAATGGGAGGATTAGGATGAGTTTATGTTAAGTGTGTAGGCATGAATTCTATTTTTGTTTTTGCTTGCATAAGTTTGTTGATGCCTTTTGGAGAGGTTTGAAAGAACAATAGCAGCCGTTTGGTTGAGAAGAGGTTGGTTTTCTCTTGCACATGCGTAGTCCTCAGTGGAACAGGTAGTGAACAGCTGAATACAGGATGACACCTCTGTGGGGCCCACTTTTTGGCCCACTTGCCTTTTAACCTTGGATGAAACATCACTTTATGTGGGCTCATAGCAGGAAATTTGAGTGTTTGACATGTTGCATTTAAGACTCTATATAGGGTTTCTGACTGTTGATCATTTGGTATGGATATATCTCAAGTGTGATATTATTTAATTTGAGCTTTTTTATTTTCTATATACACCCTATGCCCTTTTCTTTTTCTTTTATTTTCTTTTGTTTTTTTTTTTTTTTGGATTTTAAAGTAGGGTCGCATGATTTCAATATTTTTCATATATCTCCTTTTTTTATTTTAATACCCTTTTGTATCACCGGTGGCAACTACCTTTGGTTTAGTGTTGAATTTCTTCTATCAAAATGAAAGCTTTTCCCTTACATCCATCATGTAGAAATGGGTAATGTTCGTGTGTAATTATTTATTAAAACACCATTGCTTAGTATCAAGTGGTAGTTGTCTAGCTCTCACAAACACGAAGTCGACTTATGTGTCTTGAAACTTTCATCAATCAAGGGTAGGTCATGTTTAGATTGGGGTTAATTATAACCAATTGTACATGGCTGATTGTCATTATGATCGGTCTCAATTTGACTAAAAGGGCTTTTTATTGATAAAAATGAATTTATGTAGGTTGCCCAATCCACTAAATATACTACTATTTGGTAATTAAATTGAGAAAATAGATAACAATTGTCTCTTGCTTTTTATGATATATATAGGAGATAAAGTTTTGAGAGAGAGAGAGATCGTATAGGTGAAAAAAGTTACAAACTTCAGAGAGAAAACAAGTGCAATCAAAGACCAATAATCTATATTCCTCACATATTCAATCCATATAACTCATAAACCCTGAACCATGGGTAGACCTAAGTACATGCTTTTAGGGGCAGTTACCCCTGTGAAATCGCTGTACACTTTCAAAACCCATGTGAAAACTTTGGATCTGCTTCCAAAATCGACATAGAGATTCTGGGCCTATTGCCAGTTTGTGATTTGACAAGTAGCTAGATGATGACCCTGTTGCTCTCAAGTTTTCTCATTTTTAGTTCTCCCAGTTTGATACAGTTGCTACCATATTCAATGGAAGTTCTTGGACCATTCCCAACTACCTTCCGTAGGAAATTAGGTTCTATTTACAATAGCAAGTCAAAGGCATTCAACTTCCCCTTGTTTCAACTTTGGACTCTCTTCTATGGATTGGCAACAACATTGTTCTTTTCTGTCTCAGTCAAGCTTGGAAGCTCATCCTTTCCCGTGCGCAATTTGTTACTAGGGCTGCTCTTATTTGGACCCCTTTTGTTTTCTCCTAGAGTTAGTTGCTTTATATGGGGCTTCTCCATAAGAGAACTCCTACTGTGTTAGGTTTTTTAGTGTTGGCTAAATTCATGGGTTGGACAAAACTCTGGGTCTTTGAGTTGTATTTTATATTTACAAATGACCTTTGAAGTTAGAAGTTTGGAAGGACTCAGAAGAAGAAAGCTTGAGAGATTTAGATGAAGTCTGCCGGAGAAAGTGTGCTGATTTTCCGGATCAATCTAGAGAGGGGTCTGCTCGAGCGAACTGTGTGCGGATTAGCCCAGTTCTGAAACAGAGGCTGGTTCGCTCGAGCGCACTTGGAGATCGCTCGAGCGAACATGGTGCGGACAGTGGGATGAAATTGGAAACTTGATATTCTGATTGTGCTCAAACTACTTGTTTTAATCCTAATCCTCTTAGGAAACTTTAAGCATGAACCAAGGGTTATTTAAAGGACTAAAAGGCTATTGTAAACATGGACCTCACCTCTCAAAGTTTCGAGTTAGAGATTTTTATTGAGAGAATTCTTCTCTAGAGTTTTTATGAAGTTGTGCTGCCAAGTTCTCCAGAGTCAGTTCTTCTGCATCCCTTGTAGAAGATTATCTTCCTGCGAGAAGATCTAATGAGTCAAGTGCTGGTTTGGATCTGTTGCAATCAACGGTGTGAAGTCGTTGAAGCGTAAAGCGGTACAAGGTAACTTCAGTCCTTGGGTAGGGGATATCTAGGGAAGAGATTTGATTTTCTTGTAATTGCGAGATTCATAGTGCTTGATTTGATCCAGTTCGGATCGGTAGTTTTTCACCCGGTTAGGGTTTTCCACCTAAAATTTTGATGTCCTTGTGGTGTGTGTGCTTGTTGATTTTGTTTCCGCTGCATATTATATATTTCTACACACTTTTGGGTTGATTGTTTGAGTAGACCAATCTAGAAATCCTGGAGACCCCTTCACTTTTTCATACTGAAACTTGGCTAAAACAAAAGGGGTTTCGCTGCCTTTGAGATGCTTCATCTGTCACTACTGTGAAGAAACAGTAGCCCACCTATTCTTCGATTGTCATTTTTCTTCATCCCTTTGGACATGGCTTCTTTCTATCAATGGTTCCTCTACCCCCTATCCGATCCCAACTACCACCATTTGGACATCTCTATCATCTAGTAGAGATGGCTCTAGAAGAAGTTGTGCAGCTGCAATCTTCTTCCACCTCATCTTTTTCATCTGAATAGTTAGGAATGGCTCCAAGTTCGGCAACAAGAGGACCTATCTTCAAAGAACAAAAACTCTTTTGGCCAACTATCTTTCGGATATGATCTACAATTTACCAGATCGGCTTCAAGCTCAATGTCTTCATCCAATTTTGCATGTTTTGGGAGTTGTGACTGCTTAATTTATTGCTCTTGTTTGGTTGCTTTTTGGTGATTTGTTTTGGTTTTTTAGCCTCTTTGGCTCTTGGGGACTTTTGCACATGTTCTTTTCTCTTCTTTTCAATTCAAATTTACCTCTTAGCAGAAAAAAAATAAAAAAAATAAAAAATAAAAATTATGGGCCCGCCTTCAAAATCCACATGAAAAATTTGAGTTTTCCCCCAAAACCCAACTAGTTATTTGGGTTTGCCCCCTTCAAATGAAAATCCTGGGTCCGCCACCGCTCTGAACCATTCCAATAATCCAGACAACTTCCTAGTTCAATCGCAAATGGGTTGTAATCATTGTTCAAGTATTCACTATACGGAATACTTAAAGAAAAAACTTGTTTTCATATCCTTGAGTCAAATATCCAACCTTCTATATTGTGCGCATGCGTGTGGAAACACGAATACCTACGATCGAATAATCATGCCACACAAGAGAGAGATGAAGATTTTACGTGGTTCAACAAAACCGTCTATATCTACGACAAGAGAGCAATGATTCACATCTTCACTCTCTTCATAGTCTAGGATTACATATTACATTATATATATATATATATAATCTTCGCTTTATTGGCCCCTAAAAAAGCCCCGGTATATAGACCAAAATACCATCGACCCTAAACACGGTCATTAGCTAACCCAATGGACCACTCTGGTAAATCTGGAATACAAGACATAAACCCAACATTCTAAGTAATTATTTATATTCTCATTCTAAATTTTTTTAATTTATTTTCTTCATGCAAAACATTGTCAGTGGTCATACATGTGTAAACCATTTACTACCATGAAAGATATAATATGTCATATTCATCTGGTGTCTTACAATGTATGCAATAATCAATTCAATTTTATGAAAAGACTATTTTCTTCAGGTTTATATGCCATCAAGCATACAAAGGCATCCCTTGTCTTTAGATTTCCCCTTTTTTTGGTAAGATCAAGTCAATCTATCATATTTGGAGTGATGGGACCATATATTAGAAAGCACCTCTTTCTTAATGGTGCCATAGCCCTTTAAAATTCAACCCCAAGGGGTTGGCCTAGTGGTCAGGACCACGGTTCCTCCCTCTTTCGGAGCTAGAGGTCTTGGTATCGATCTCCGGTTCCCCCTTCTTCAGGAATCAAAGGTTGAGTCCACTAGTGCTACCACCTAGGGGCTACAGGGGTATTTACCTGGCTTCTCTCTGAGCCCGGAGGGATTAGTCCAGCCCAAAGGGTTGGGAACCATCCGATAGCAACAAAAAAAAAAAAAAGCCCTTTAAAATCTTTGCAATCATTCAAATCATCCAAACATATAATCAATCACCCATTCTCCCACAATGATAAAACATAAAAAAGCATATTTCTACTCCAAGGGAAAAAATAACAAATAAATATGAAATTTACCTTAATGTTGGAGATGAGGATGTCCCCAGTTGCCGGTTGCAAGAATGTCGTCGTTGTACAGGTGGCCACCAAACAATAAACAGTCGAACGATGAGGAAGCAGCAACTGAGATAGCATGTTGGTGATGCCATTTTATAGTTCTGCTAAAAGGGACAAATGCACAGGCAAAGGTGTCATTCCACATTCAAATTTAACAATGGTCGTCCACAGTGCCGGATCTAGGATTCAAACTCACTGGGGGCACGATTAAGTAGTGGGGGTCCGGGGGCAACGCCCCCGGAAATTTTTTTTTTTGGGTTATTTATATGGGACAAATATATATAATGTAATAGTTTCAAGCAATAAAACAAAGAAATCTTTTTTTATCACAATTGTTCTACACAGTCATTTGAGGAAGGATAAGGCACATGCGCTGATGCGCACTTTGGGTGAATCACACGATGTTGATTGGTGAAGAGCTTATGTTCTGAGTCGGCGAGTCGGTGAAGGTGAAGGAGAGCTGGATAGGGCGGTATACTCTGCATTCTTTACCTCTGATGCCCTAATAGTTAAAGAATGGGCCTAATATTTTTTACTGGGGGCCTAGTTACATGTCATTGGAGGCCTGGTTACATTGGGTCTAAATTAGTATATATAATTTTTTTTCCAAAAATTCACTGGGGGCCCAGCCCCCTAATAAATGCATACTGCATCCGCCTTTGGTCGTCCACTCTTACTAGGACTACAGATTTTTACATGGTATTAAAATGAAAGGTAGGGAGTATGACTAAATACTAAAACCGCAAGGTCCTAGTAATAAATTGGGGAAACCTTAGGATGTATACAAAAAATCTAGTTTAAAATGTTCAAGCTCATTGGCGAAAAGGCCGAAACCCACAATCTCCATTGGAACAATAACCAATGCATCATAGTCGAATATATCATCTATTTCTTATCTTAAAAGATATGAGCTTAAACGTTGTTGGAATCCCTAGAACTTTATTTCTGATATTATTATTGCTGCCGAACATGCACTTTGCTTGTCACAATCCAAGTCCCTCTACATTTTATATACCACCAAAAAAAAAAAAAAAACAAAAACAGACACTCATGTCGCTATGTTACTATGCTACATTTTTCCTTTTTTAATTTGAAGAACTATGGTTCTTCATCACAACTCTTATTCCAGAAGAAATCTAGTTGACTGTAGTGTCTCCTTCTTCTTCTTCATCACAACTCTTATTCCAGAAGAATTCTAGTTGACTGTAGTGTCTCCTTCTTCTTCTTCATCACAACTCTCATTCCAGAAGAATTCTAGTTGACTGTAGTGTCTCCTCTCTCTCTCTCGATAATTTATTGTTTCAAAATAAAATCTTGAAAGACTTTCAGATGTTGGGTTTTTATGGGAATAATATAATCAATAACAAAATGAAATTGGAAAAGAAGAATGTTCTAAAAATAAATTATATAAATATAATAAACTAATAGAAGTTATCAATAATTTCATAGTTGTCACAACTTGCAATCCTACAATCCTAACTTTCTAAACATTGCCTCCAAATTTTTGTGGTTATTGGCTCTCTAAGGTTTTTAGAGTGTTGGAATATTCATGGGATTGGACAAAACTTAGATTTGCATTATTGTAATTTTTATTTTTCTATAATGGACTGCGGAATCCATTTAAAAAATAATGAAGTTAAGTCTACAAAGCATTTCGAAGAGGAACAGAAACATGAAAAGCCAAAGAAGATCAACTTAGGTGTGCTCGTTTGAACACTTGTTCGAACGATGTTGTTTCGAGCTGCGAGACAAAAACCCGAGAAGCTACATGTTTGAACACACTACACGTCGGTTCAAACGAATCTGAACATCATCTCTAGCAAAAGACCAGTGAGCCTCAACGTCCGAATGCTGGTCCTGCACATTCGAATGGGCCTCTACAACTTCTCAAGCCAAGAATCCAAGGAGCTTCAGAGTTTGAGCGCCTATCTTAGTAGTTCAAACAGTCTTTGAGTGCGTGTGCCCAATCAAGTTCATAGATGTTCGAACGGACCCAAGTCCCGTTCGAACGAACTACGAGAATTCTTAGATCCGACTTTAGTTTATTTAAAGCTTTTCAAATCTCAAAACCCTAGTGGGCACCCACGAATTAGGGCATATAAAATCATTCTTTTCTTGGCCCTAAGTGATTCGAGATTGTCATCTTCTCTAGAGCCTCCTCCATTGAAGAGCTGAAGTTCATACCTCTAGAGATTAAATCTTCTTCTATTATTTCACGAATTTGTCTCGAAGTGCCTTCATGACGGTAGGCGGTGATTCAAGCGCCGTTGAAGGTGAACAACAAATTGTCGGCAAGAGGATTTACAGTCCCTTAGGTTGAGATGCAGCTGGGAAAGGGTTGTAAGTGAATCTTGTAATCTTCTTTTGAATAATGCTTGGTTGTTTCCATGTACAGGGTTCTAGGATCCGTGGTTGTTTCCTGAGATCGGATTTTCCACAAATATCGTGTGTTCTTTTTTATGTGTGGACAATTGATGCATGATTGATTGTTGTTTCTAGTTGCATTTATAGAAATGCATATCAAAGATCTGATAAGAGACCTTAACCCGTGTTAGGGTTACAAACCTTCAGGCTCTTATCTAAATAATCCATTGCATATGAAAAAAGAACATAGCTTTTTTTTTTTTTCTTTTTCCTCTTTGAACTGCAAATGTAAAAGATAGAAACCCTAAATATTCGATTGAAGAAATTCATCCACTAGAAATATAAAAATAAAAATATCATTCCCTTACATGATAAAAATAGAAACACAAACTATATACGCCAATGGCAAGAGAGAGAATCGCAAAAGTTACAGAAAAGAATAACATATAAGAAAGATTAACCCTTTTAATGATAAGTCCTCTTCTACATATCCAAGATTGAAAATGAGGACAACATATAAGAAAGATTAACCCTTTAAATGATAAGTCCTCTTCTACATATCCAAGATTGAAAATGAGGATAACATATAAGAAAGATTTCTTGTATGACAGTCCGATGGAATAATGAGGATTGTAGGTCCGGGAATTTAGACTTAAAGTAAGAGTCTTAAACCACTTGTAATTAAGGGTTAGTGAGTTTTAAGTTAATGGTTAATGCATTACTAAGGAATGTATTGACGTTTTCTTATTTTTTTTCATGATAGTGGTTGATAGCTTCTGATATCTTCATTGTGTCCATATACAGTCAAAATATAATTAAAAGGTGATAGTTTTTCTGATACATGTATATAAGATCCAGATGTTTTTAGATTCGGAATTGGATCCCTGCATGTTGCATGGGTCGTAAAGGGAGGGAAAGGATGGGGGATAAGGATTCCATAAATCAAGTTTCCAATAAAAAACTACATATGAAAAAGATAGAAACCTTTAATGGCTAACAATACCAAGTGCCATAGCTTCTAAATTAAATTGTCGTGCCAAAATATAACTTTACGAATATAATTTCAGAAGTAGTGTGATTTTAGCCTTAAAATAATATTCTTTTTCTATAACTTTGCACAATATTTTTACAATATCATCTACTTCTATAATATTGCTCCCTACCAACTTACGAAGATATATATTAACTCACAAAAGAAAATAGGGTTTAGTTCCTGCCATTGAAAACTATATATGAATGTTGGAAACCCAAAATTCTTAGTCCTCAATTTATTCAGAAAGAACTCATCCATTAGAAATACATAAATAAAAAATTATTCACGTTTGGCAATAAAAAGTCTTGAAGGTCACGTTTGGCAACCAAATCTTTAGGGAAAAGACGTTTGGTTTCCCTAAAATTATGGTAAATCTGTCTTTGGAAAATTATAAATTCATGAGGATTTAGACAAATGAAAATCTTCATTTGTTAGGATTTTAAGATCCGACCACCCCTAATAAGACTTGAAAATTCTCACCTAAGTGGATTTGCACACCAAACCCTATTTTTCTCCACTATATTTATTGATATACACCAATATCAATGTGAAGTCTTCAACTTTACAAATCTCCAACGAGGAATCCTTGTTCAAGTGGTAGTGAAGAATTATCAGATCTATGGACTCCTCGCCTGTTACAAACATGAAGGATTTGGACCAATGAAAATCCTTATTTTTAAGGATCTTTAGGTCCAATTATGCATAATAGGATTTGAGAATCCTCACTTTTCTAGATTTGCACGCCAAAACCAATTTTTTTCAATTATTTTATTGATAACCCACCCCCCTTGTGCGTGATATCGATGTGAAATCCTTGGCTATACAAATCCTCAGTGAGGAAGCCCTATTCCAAGGTCAATGAAGAATCCTTAGATCTATAGATTCCTCATGGATCAATTTCTCACCTATTACCAAACGTGCTCTGAATCTTAAGTCCACATCTATGCAATTAAAGAACTCATCAATTAGAAATATATATAAAAAAAAAAAATCATTCCACAAATACTTCATCTTACAAAAAAAAACATCTAGCCATGGCAGAGAGAGAATCAAAAGAGACAGTGAGAAAGATAACATATAAGAAAGACAACGTATAAATGAGATAGAGCCCACTTCTACATAGATACCAGGAGGGAGAGAAAGGGAGGGAGAGAGAGAGACGAAGGGAGTGGGGCTGAGGGTTAGGGTTTGAAGCAATTATAAAAAATCGACGATTAAATTAATAGTTAGACATAATCATTATAATGACAATTCTTTTTTGAGGAGTTGGCCGATAGCTTTCGATATTATCATTGTACATATCGCCAAAATATATTTAAAGGGTGAAAATCTCAAAATATTAATGTGATATTATCCACAAAAACTATAACACTCTAAAATATCGCCTACATTTGTGACGTCCACCCGAAAAAGGAACCTAGGGGACCAAAATTTTAGAAAACCCCTCGAGGTTTTAAAGAAATTTATAATTTTTCACTTATAGGGCCCCAAATTTTTTGAAAAAAACCCTTATATGTTTTAAAAATTAATGGCACACCCAAAATTTTGTTTCTACATGGTAGCCCTCCGAGGAAGAATTCCTGAGTCTTCCCCTGCACATGATCATTGACAAATTAGACTTTGATGTGATGATCTTGTTCAATTAGGATAAAGAGAAGGCTAGGCATCTAGAAACTATAAGATCTATACTAGGAGCAATGCAGGACCCGTGCAGGACTTATGCTCTCATGAGGGTGGAGTCGAAACTGGAATGAGATCCGGAACTAATTTTTGTTGGAATGAAAACATTGTCCAAAATATGTGCCTCAGGTGCCCGGGTTAGTTAATTAACACTCTGAAAACGAGGAGTCAGTGGATTTTCTGCTCACTTATCAAGATTTCTAGGGCAATGGATTGTTGTATCATCATCGATATATTTTATCAAGCTAGAACGACCTAACCTCTTTTTCTTGGGCAAAATCACCAAAATACATATGGTCGGAAAAAAGTGACCTTTAGCACCAGCCACATGAGATTTTAGCAGCAGTATTTCCACTGGCAAAGGTAAAAAAATAGGGAAGAAATTTTTTTCTGCAACTATTGCAACAAATAACTCTCATAGACAGTTAAAAAGGAGGCTATAACGGCACCTTTTGTAGTGGAGAAAAATCTCACTGCAAAAAAAATTACCTTCAGCGGCGGAAAGAAACTGCCATTAAAGGCAATTTGGTCTGCTGCGAAGGGCCTGTTATTTGCTATAGGAAGAGCAGAGGGGACAAGTGAAATGAAGTTGTCGGATGACGTGGACCCCCTTTACTCTACTCAACCCATCAAAATTTCATTTAAGCGAATCTGAATAACTTACTTACTTTACCCCTATTTTCTTTCTTTCTTTCCGACGAAAGTTGCTACCCCTCACTTTCATCTTACCTTATTCCAACAAACGAAACACATGTAAAGTAATCCAATACTCATTTTATTTCAACCCACTCCACTTTAATTTTATTCCATATGTAAGATTGGGTAATATTCAGGTGGGAACTGTTCCCACATACTATGTGAGAACTTTTTTGTGGGGCCCAATTTGGGAATTGGACCAAGGGGGATGGAAAGATCTATGTGAGACCACCCCAAGTATCAAGTGTGACCCCAAATCCATGGCCCTAACACCTTCATCCGTGGCCCACTAGTTTAATGGCTTCATATTAAAAAAAAAATTCAACCGTCGATCCAACGGTTCAGCCCATTCAGATGTGTGCCAGTCCTTGAGATTAGTGACTATCAGTGGGTTCTCTATTGGTTGCTAAGTTTGGATGGGTTGTTAGTTGGGCCCCGCAAAAAAGTTCTCATATAATATGTGAGAACTAGTTCTCACTTGAATATTTCCCTATAAGATGGGTAATATTCAGGTGGGAACTCTTCCCACATATTATGTGAGAACTTTTTTGTGGGGCCCAATTGTGGGCCCCATTTGGGAATGGGACCAGGGGAGATGGAAAGATCTATGTGGGATCACCCCAAGTATCAAGTGTGACCCCAAATCCATGGCCATAACACCTTCTCTTGGAAACAAACATGTGTAGTAAAGATTACAGGGGGGGTCCGGAAACTTAAAAGTTTTAGAAATGTCAAAGACTACCATCCAAAACATGCTTAGGCCCATGGGCGACTTTTTCCTTCATTTTGAGGCCATTTTCGCACATTTTGGGACCAATAAACAGCAGACTTGCAAGTCAGAAATGGTTATCTACCGTCAAAGTTCCTCAAAAAAAAAAAAAAAAAAAGGGAAAAAAAAAAAGGCCCAATTAGTTTGCTACTGTCAAATTATGGCTATGCTAATAATCTACTCAATTTCAAGTCATTTTGATGTTATTTTAAGCACTTTGGTGAATTGGACCCAACAAGCTTACTAAGCCCAATTCGGCCCTAAACTTAGAGTTTGGGGCCCATTGGATCCATGATCCTCTTTATGATCGCTAGATAGACCCTCTGTTCAAATCTGTAAAGATTATAAGCTCATTTGATCAAAATGTGACCCACTTCAGTTACAGGGTTGGAGAATCGGGCAAACTATTTTCTCATTTTGAAGCCTCAAACCTTAGGGTTTTTTTTTTTTTTTTTTTTTTTTTTTTTTTTTTTAAGAAAAACATGGCTCTCCCTACTCTCTGCATTGAATCTATTGAGTCAAAAAAAAAAAATCATTGGACGAGTCGAGTCCAAATCACGAGTTTTCTAACCTTGATGAAAGGCACCAATTAATCGATCCATTGTTTTCTTTTTCTCTTTTTTCTTTTCTTTTTCTTTTTTTTTTTTCTGGGGGGGGGGGGGGGGGGGGTGTTTGGGAATCAAAAGTGTAGTACAAATGACATGAATCATCAATCTAGTGGCAGAACATTAGATCATCTATCAAAACAAAGCGATTAAAACAACGTGGATGATAGATTTAACATTCGAAATGCCTCATATATCCATCCATCAGAAATCTTTTTATAAAAGAAAATGTGAATAATCAATACAAGTTGCATGAATTCTAATGCCATTGACCCCCTGCTTGAAATGCAGAGTATCAGAGCATTAAGTAACAGTGGAAACGATGTGGATCATCAAAATAACTGAAGATTAGCCTCAGATGATTGATCCCATAACATATATGCTGGACTTTGAACAACACGAAAGAAGCGGATCGTTGATATAATAATGGAAAACCCTTAATTAATCACAGCTTTTATACTAATCTGGTTCTAACAACAGTTCCTATTTGGTCTTAGGATGTCAATGGATCCAAATACCTGGAGGACCCAACTTGAAGAATCTGGACATGGACCCATTGTTTAGCTCGATTAATATTTGAGTCTGGATCTGGGTCCACTTGATTGCTCAGTATCTCCCAGTTAGACCAAGAGAGCGGGCTTGATTGTACAGCATCCAAGGAATTATATGGTTTGAAAGACTGAACTATTTTAAGATTCAAGAATGGACCAGCAGTGAACTTTGATCATCCAAACCTGTAGGCCCTCCAATGATGAATCCAAACCAAGCACACTCACTCACCCTGGTAAATTAGCACTCTCCCCATTCCAACAATAATTTACATTTTTTTTCTTGTATGGATTGATCATGCAAATCTGGCACTCATTGTACTCTATCCAGCAGCTAAAAATTGCAGAGCTTAACCCCTCAAAACATTGAATCCCACCATATGGTTTATATTTTATATAAAAATATAGGTCATGCAAAGACCTTTGATTTACAAACTAAAAATGAATTTACAAATCTTCAAAAGGATCATAAGCAGTGTGATTAACTGGACAGAGTGCCAAATGCTCTACGACGATGATGATCATGCTGATGAAATGTAATTTGGGCTACGATGATTATGATTATGCTGATGAAATGCACCTCGTTTCTACCCTCTCCAAACAGACGAAATTTACTATATAGTTTCTTCTTGTTGAGAGGAAAATTCTCTCTAGTCAAGTTATGATGCAGCAGCTTGCCCAGTCAAAACCAATTGATCCCACAATGACATGAAAAGAACAAAAGTTCAATGGCCCATCGCCTTCAATATCGCTCTACACTGACCTTTGGGATAGCAATATTCAAAGGTTCAATATTTTGCCAAGACCTACTAGCATCCAGTAGACTTGGCACCCCTGACATTCCTACATGATCTGGTGCACATACCAGAAAGGGCACATTTTGGGCTGTGCTGACATCCCAAACTGACCAAGAAGCTTCCCCCCAAGATATATTAAACATCATCCCAGGATGCAAAACCCTCCCGACAGGCTCAAGAGAACTGGTGGAGCTCGCTCCTCGTTCCCTCAAACAAAAAAGTCATCCGCCGGTCGCGATTTACTATTCGTTTCCCACACATCACTCAATTATCCTCGGAAAATATCCCACTGAAATGGGAAAACGTCCTGTGTAAAAATCAATGTTAACCAGACTACACTCGCATATATCCGTAAAATAATCCATTCTAGGATAGAAGGCACATGTTACTGGAGATTAGCAGCTGGGAAGAATCATCTACAGGTCAGAAGTGCACGATAAACCACAATAAACATGAAAAGGGTCCAAGCATTATGATGCAGGCACAAAGTGTACCTGCTTAGAGAATAGCTACAAATCATTAATAATCACAAGGACAAACAAAAAAGAGAAAACTGAATGGTGTAGGTGTTTTCGAAAATGTATTATCGTTTGGAGTTGCATCAGAAAATGTAGTCTGGAACTTTAAGGGGGAACTGTGCGACTTCCACTTCAAAGGGCCTTCCCTTGGGGTCAATCAACCTATATAGGCCAAACAGACAGCTTCTTGTCAGAATTATGATCAGATTTCATTCAGTTTCAATAAGCACAAAAGACTATTACACCGAGGATATTTAAAAGTCGGCTACAAAACTGTAGTTAGTTCAGAACAACGTAATGTCAGTGATCTCGATCAATATTTTATGCTGAACAACAACAAATGTTAGGACTGCACTTAACAATATAATAATAAACGATCAGTTTTTGGGAGATTAACCGCCACACTGGCTGGCAGGGGAGTCGATAAGGCCACCGGGGGAGCACACTAGATGCTAGAGCTGAAACCAAATACCTATTATCTGGAGGGTACACTGAGGTAGTATGATGCACAGATATAGCAAGGACACGCCATAGACACAACAGGGACATATTTTACGCATAAAAAGTGAAGTATTGGATACGATACGACACAATACGTTGCCCATTTTAAAGTATCTGTGCATCATGTGCATTGTTGGTTCTATGTTTTTCTTTAATCCATGAGAGAACTGAATATTAATATCAACGAGACCTCCACCCACAGATGAAATGATAGGATCCTTATCTAGTTCATGTATAGATGAATAGACTCTCCCACTGGACACTTGATTAAAAGAACCTTTGAACAGTGGATTTACACTAGAATTATAATTTAAATTAAGAAATCAGCCTCTTCTACTTTCATCACGTAAGGCCACTCTTTCGCTTATAGAACTTATGTTACATAACCTTAGGGCCCGTTTGGTGATTTTACTTGTCAAGTTAAGCATTAAATCAAAAGCACTTTAATTCAAAACTCCATCTATATTTTTTCAAAGAAAGTCAAAAAGCAACTACCTTTATTCACTAAGAGACAAAAAAAAAACACCATTTCCCCATACAAAAAGTCAAAAATATTCCATCCCAAACAACTAAAAACAAAATACCATCATAACCCACTTATATTTTATTCATACTTTATTTCACTTCACTTTATTTTATAAGTAAAATTACCACATCGTTACAAGGTTCATTTATTTCCTTAATATTGAATTCCTATAAATATTAAGCACTGCCTTTCCACTAAAGAAGATGATGCCCCAAACAGCCATCAGATAGTCTTCCTCGTACTTTTTTACTATTAGATCAGTGGCAAGAAACCTGCCCTATCATTTGGACCAGGGTGAACGATCCCTAGCAGTGATGGCAGGCGAAGAAAATCCTTGCCAATCTAGGGAAAGTGGCATAGAAAAGGTGGGGAAAGTCTTCCTCGTGGCGTGAAAAAGGAGTGCAACACGAGAACTTCCCAAGAGGTCACCCAACCTAGTACAAATAAGTACATAGTGGACTTATCTAAATTCCTCTTTAAATAAGCCCACTAATAAGGAAGAATTTATTACTTTTCTTCAAGAAAGATCCCTAGAGAAACCTTTACTCCTAGTCTATGGTGAGAATATTAGTGCAAAGTAAAATATGCACTTGCCTTGGTTGTCAATTTCATGACTATTCCATGATCTTGCCTCTGAAAGCTACTCAAGTCTAATAGGGGCCAAAAGACCAAGGTGTGGAAGGCCTTTCTCATCAAATATTATCTCAATATGTGCCAACCATCAAAAGTAAAATTAGACCTATAAAAATACCAAGAAACAGGCCCTAAGACCCTTAGCCAACTGGTTAAATTTGATAGGTCAAAGTGGCTAGAGAAATCCAGTTAGTTTAAGGCTTCTCAGGGTATTCAGTGGACCGAACATTAATTTTGGTGACCTGAAAGACCCTTCAGCAGCCCGAGACTTCTCCTCAGTGGCCCGGCTAGAAAGACATTTTTTGAAGGAATTTTGGCCATAGAGTTCAGGGGCCTGATACATATAATCGGTGGACAGAAACATCCTTTCGGCAGCCCGAGAAATCCTTCGGTGGCCCATCCGAGTTTGGACACCTTAAGGTCTTTTTGGCCAAGGATCTTGGGTGCCCAAGCTGAAATTTCGACACACTGAAAGACCCCTTCGGTGGCCCAAACTCTTCTTTGGGTTAAAATCCAGCGAGCTCATTTTTGGGGCTATGAGGGTCTCGAGCGACCTAAGTTGTTCCAGATGTGGTCAAATTAGCCTCTGTGCAACAGCTGGTTTGTCTAAAAGTTCGTTTATTTTAGACCTTCGGTCAACCGAAGATTGAGCTCAGTCGACCAAGCCCGAAATCTATGTAGTCTTTAGATCTGGATTTTTACACGCAACTGAAAGAGGGCTTTTTCAGAGAGAACGTTTGCACATCAGTTAAACGTTTTCTTCAACATTCAACCTTTCTTCCATGCTCTCTAATCCATCATAGGAAAATCATTGAGCACTCAAAGCTCAATGTAGAGACATTCTGTGGAATAGATCTTGATCTAGGTGTAGATGTGTAGTTCAAGCCATAGGATCATCCTTCAAAACCTAGATCCATGGCCTTCTGATCGTACTTGGTTATGATTATCCAAAATGGTTACGAAGGCTACAAATTACCAATGATGGCCCCACCAACCCACTGGTAGTACAAATCATGGCAGATAGGTCCAGGTAAACCCCACAATGCGACAGGCATCTGATCATTCCTCTAAACACTTGAACCTTTAGTAGTGCCAGTAAGTTTATGTTTGTCTTGGTTGATCCATTTGGAAGGAGGTCTAGATGTTAGTTTCAGTTCCAAGACTTGAGAGCGTACAACATACACTCAGGACTAACAGATTTCAGACATGCAATGACGGGTTACGTTTGTACCTGCCAGGAACAAATGTGAAAGCACCCTCGATGGAACCAGAGGAAGAAGGCAAAGGCGTACAACTTTCATAAACAAATTCCTCACCGTCTGGAAACAGGAGTGGAAACTGCAGCCAAAAGAGAGTGAAAATTAGAATTTTAACTGTGTAAAAAAGGTGTCAATCTTGTGCAGAGGATTTCTGTCACATATCTGATACATGTTCGGCAATCAATGTACAATGGGCTTGCAATCTGGTCCCTGCAAGCCCTTACAAGTCAAATGTATAAATAAGAGATACACACAGCGCGCACGCGCCCACACACACACACACACACACACAGAGACTCCATTTACGTGTAGGCTTTCCACATGGGCCAGCTCCAAGTGTAGAATCCAGCCCCAGGACTTGAAAGGCAAGAATCTGGCCCTTAAAGTGAAAGATAAGTCATGCTTTTATTTCATGTGTCAGGCTAGGCCATCTAGTTGGTCATTGCACAAGCATAGGCCCAATACCAACAGAAGATCAGAAAAGAGACCCACTTACAGAACCAGGGATTAAAAAAAAAAAAAAGTATACACTTATCCTCAAACCATCCAGCAATAATGGTGATGGTGTTAGGTGAAAGTGAATGTGGCCCAAGAAGATACATGGAGAAGTGGCCGACAGAACCACCACCAGGTAAATGATGATGGTGATGACGATGAAAATTATAATGACAACAATTGCCTTTTTTTTTTACAAAAAGATGAACACATGTCCCATGCTGTAGATCAGCCGGTTAGGGACACCAAACCCCACAAGGGGCAAGTGTGTCTGAGTTCAAGTCTCTTCTCAAGAATTAAAAGAGAGAGAGAAGGATCAACATATTACAATTATATACCAATTGGACATGAACAAATTAAACCAGTCAGGAAACTAAATATAAATAATTTTTTTGGAGTTTTGATGAACTAAATAGTGCTTTTGCACTAGCCAAATAAGTAAAACAGATATGGCCATTTTAGGCTTCTAGGTTTCTAATTTTGAATGGAGGATCAGAGCCACCTAGCTGTTTTCTTTTTCTTTTGAGAAAATAAAAATAATAACATTTTTTACTGCAAATAATGAAGATATATCACCATTCAATATATATATATATATATATAATGCAGTTATATGACATTTGAAAAATAACGGAAACGTAATCAGAAGAAGATATATAAGAGTATATGGTGACATAATGTACAAGACCTGTAAAGATGATGAGAAACTGTACAGTTAAAGAAGAGGTGCCGACCATAACTTTTATTTTGAATGGTGACAGTGATAACCTCTGCTATAAATGACTGCAATACCAAAGAAGTTCCACAAGAAGTTGGTCTTGTAGACACTGACACTAGCATCTCTGGGAACCTGATGGAAGGTCCACTAATACGAATTTTCTCTGGTTTCATTTAGGATAAAGGTGAGTCTCCATAGCAGAAATAAGAACTCTGAATGATCTAAAACAAAAATCAAACTATTTTGTCCAGTGGCTGTTTGCACGAATGGGACCACTGACTAAAAGTTTACTATAGTATATTCCTAACATCAGGACACATGATCAACTAAACATAATTCTAAAAGTGATAACTATATGAATTAATTGCAAATAGTACTAAAAGTGATAGTGGCCAGTTAGTATCTTTCCAGAGAGGAAAAGACATTAATACCTTTTTTTATTTTTTGTTCATCATTAGTGGCATTAGTGGTGGTGGTTTTTTGGGGTTTGTGGGGTTTTTTTTTTTTTTTTTTTTTTTTTTTTTTTTGTGGGTGGGGGGGGGGGGGGGGGAGGGGGGTTTCTACAATTTAAATAAATAAAAAAAAGAAGAAAAATATTCCTCGGTTATTGTAATGTCACAATTTCAGAGGTCCTCTTTCCAGAATGTCCACCTCCACAGATACTCTTAATAATGTCCGCATGTCCTTAGAAAGCATTTGGAAAACCTCCATTGGGAAAGCTTCATCAAAATAATTTTAATTCAGCAGAACCTCACCTTTCCTATGACAGCTTCTCCATCAACATCAGATACAACAACATCATTTGAACGAATGATCCAGTGTCTCCAATAAAGTTGGCAAGAAGAGAAGTACACACCATCCAACATGCAACCCTGAGGCATGAGACGCATGCGGATCGAATAAGAAAACCAGTACTTCTCCGATCCATGAGTCACATCACTTAGTTCGGGAACAAATACAGCAGAGGCACGAATCTGAAAATAAGAATGCAAAGAAAACCTACAGGATAAGTCCACCAAAAAGTGCAGTTCGGCAAAGCTTCAGGTTATGATTAAGTTAAATGAGGAAAAAGGTCAATACAAGTTTTTGAACAGTGGTCATTGTTTGCAGTCAATAAAATATAAAAACTAATATTTATTTATTTATTCTTCTTATTTTTTTGTTAACTATACATTCAGAAAAAAAGTAACATATATTTATTGAAAAGATCAAGGAATACAACTGCACAATGTATCAGTATTCTAGGCTTATTAGACCCATTGAGTAACAAAGACAACTTTTTAAAGATGATTTTCATCTAAGGTGTCTGTCGCTTCATTCTGTTGATGTGGATGACACGCCAATGGCCAATAACATATTCACCTGCATACAACACCAAAAGGGAGGGAGATTTCCCCTATTAATATGGGCTGGAGCAATGATTTAAAAAATATATATATATATATAAAATCGAACGCCGTTTCTGGCCTCGATCTCCACAAGATTTCAGTCACCAACTCCTAGAGGAACAGAGAATACAACGAACAACTCCCTTCTACTGCTCTCCAATGTCCTCCCCACCCAACCCAATACCAGAGCCTACCTTGAGAACATTATCCATTATCCATGCATGAGACTCACCCCACTGTCATGCTCCTCTTGTGAGAACAATGTCCACTTATGATTACATTTCCAGGACGAAAACCAAGCAAAATTCACATCTAAGCTCCTTTTCCCTCAACCTCAACAAAAAAACTATGCTCTAATTTTCGTCACTATGGCTCTTATCGAAGTGTAATTCTCATAAAGTTTCCTCAATTTCCTCTGACAGAATCACTTTCTCTAACACCTGGCCGTGCACTAAACATGCCAATCACTAGTCTTCCACAAGAGGCACGGAAAGAATCAAGGCTTAGGCTTTATGAGACCACAATACCTTTTCAATATGAGGTGAGCCTCCAGCTATTTGAGATTCTTTAAAACTAATTGCATGCAGCTTCTCCATGCTGCTGGTAGCAAAGGAAGAATCTCCATGCAATATCTTGGACTTGTGGGATGAGAGAAGAGATTTGAGGTTTGCTTTTGCTTTCATTTATTTAGAAATTAGGGGGAAAAAAAACTAACCTGTTTCCTATATTTTATGTGGAAAGAGAAATGAATGAATTAGAAGGCGTCCAACGGAGGCACCTGTTAAAAGGTGTGAAAGCATGAAGATTGCCAGGAGTAGGAGAGGGAGAGGGAGAGGGAGACCCAAGAGAAGTTGGAAAGAAACTATTAAACATGACCTTGCCTACATGGATCTAACGGAGGACATGGCCCTAAACAGATTTGATTGGTGTCGTCAAATCCATATAGCCGACCCCACCTAGTGGGAAAAGGCTTGGTTTGGTTTGGTTTGGTTGGTTTGGAGAAATGAATGAATATCCTATAGATAGTTTGACAGTTTTTTATGCAGGCCCTAGGGTTAGGGCTTGCGTCACAAGTGTTGAAGCACAATTAGGTCTCCGCAGAGGCAATAACACAAGCACCTCTGAGGGATAGAACCAACTCAAATTCTATCAATTGAAGTCTGAGATCTAAGTCTCTTACAATGCATATAAATAGAAAAAGAAATTTTGATGGCTAAGAAACCTAATCAAACTAGAAAACTAAACAATATTGGAAATTATCCTAATTACAACCCATTAATTAGAAACTAATAACAGTAGAAAATTATAAATATCTAAACTTTATCGGTTACCACATGTGGACCAGGATTCTCTTAACAATGAGATCTAGGTGTTGCTGCATCATTCCCCCAGGTTGAAAAAGAGTTCGACCTCGAAATTGATTTTTCTTAACATCGTCACTGTAGACATGATGTACTCGAAGCGTTTCTTTTGTAGCACTTGCTCTCGATCCCTTCTTCGGTAGGTATGGCTTCTTTGGATGGAATGTAACTTGCTTACCACCACGAACAAACGTATATGTATTGTCGCACATGCTTGATTTTTGTTCTTGACATACATCCGTGGTCGCCTCGGTAATATATATCCACTATCCATTGGTAGCACATCACAACAAATTGTATCGTTATAATCTTCTCCAATGGTAAAAGTAACTCGACATGTATGTCGCACTTGCACTTCATCTCCTGTCATTAACCATCAGACAAACTAGGGGAGATAATGCCTTTTTACCTTCAGCTTCAAGCGATCCACAAGAGCTTGAGATATAATGTTTTCGCAACTTCCTCCAACAATCACAATTGTTTCCAGTACCGGTTGAACGAAAACTATTTTTTCGTAGCCATTTCTTCTCAACAGTAGGTGCAATCTCCTTGAGGCCCATGAGAGCTTCGGCACCCTCTTCAGGCCCTATTTCCTCCACTACCTCTAATTCTTTATCCTTAGGATCATCTGGTGTATCATTCACATCACCTTCACTTTCAATGGGGCTTATATGTTTTGGACATTCAAATGATCAAGATGCCCCTATTGTTTACAATGAAAAGATGTGATCCTACTTGGCCTTCAATCTTGGAGAGAATTTTTTCCAATGAACTACCACTTAGATTATAATCCGGCCTTGATGGGGTCTTTTTATCGTAATCCATTTAGACTCACTTAATTTTGGGGCCTGATGATTTGAGATGTCCTCAGCCTTGATGGCATGTTGGATGTGATCATCCAACATTATCAAAATTCTTGAATGCAAGTATATGTTGTATGTCTATTCTCAACCCTTGAAAATATCAGCCAACTAAAACATCATCGATCTCATTTAAAGCACAACGACCTTGCATCGTCATAAAATCATCAGAGTACTCAACAACTGACCTGGATCCTTGTTTTAAATCTTGAAATCTTGAACAAAAATCTCCTAAGCAATTGATCTAGGAGGAACTTTTGTTTCAAAAGAGTTTTCATTTCAATCCATATCTCAACAAGATTTATGTCTTGCCTCCTCCTATTGTTTTGCAACTTGACCCACCATATTGCAGCATTACTGCGAAATCCCTCGGTCATTGTCTTATGTGAAAAAAACATTTTCCACGCACACTAATCAATCCATAAATTCATCTGGGTTCAATTTGCCATCATATTCGGGAATCATGAGTTTAATTCCTAAATCTTGATCAACAGTGTTTGCTGGTTTATCTTGTTGATTCCGAATATTTTCTCCATCATCTCGGTGATTTTCCGCACACCAATTATTTTTCTAAATGGATAAATCGTGCTTCAATCCATGAAAGACTTGCTTGCATCTAGGTGATTGTTGATGATAACTGGGCAACGGTTCCAATTGATTCCGCAAGTATTCCAGTCAATTCCTCCGTAGATGAAGATGAAGACTCCACTTATATATGCTTCTTTGGTGGCATATTTTCTTGTGCAATTTGACTGCCCTGAAGTGTAGATTGAGTTTTCAAAAGCACATAGGGGAAAACGGATCTGAAATCCAACTCCAGATGACTCTAATATCGAAAAAAGAAGTACAACTATCCAAAGTCGGTCAAACTATACTTTGACGGTGGCTTACTAATGTCAACAATGTTGTCAACAATTTCTGGCTACTACTGTGCTGGGTTGGGCTTGGCTTCAAACTGGGTTATGTCTGCCTGACCTAGACCTGAACTCAACCCGAACTCAAACTTAGCCCGATCTCAAGCCGACGAGTCAATACCACATGCAATGGCCTATTGTGTCATCTCAGTCTTGGTGTCGGCAAAAGAACAAAAGAGCTGAAAAAACCTTTCTTCTTTCGTTCTTTTAGAGAAACCATTGGGTTCTCTTCTCTGCTCACTGACAAAGATGAAGATGAAGATGATGACGGGCTTCTACAGCAACGACAATGGAGGTGGCTGATGGTATTGACAACCTCAGTGCACAGTACGCCTTCTGCCCCTTTTTTCTTCTTTTTCTTCTCTCTCAGTCTTCTCTTCTTCTTCTTCTTTATTTTTTCTCTAGTATGGGGTTTAGGAAGGATTTTTTGTTAGACTAGGGTTCACCAGGGACGGTTTGAAGCGTATGATGGGTTGGATCGGGCTTGGTGTTTATTGAAGGGGAGATGGGTCTACAGAGATGGATTAGGGGTTTGATGTGGTGAAGGTTTGGGGTTGATTCAGGTCAGCTGGAAGTTGGATTTCCAAATGTGGCATGGGCTTTACAATGATAATGATGTCGATAGGGAGATGGAGGATGGGGTTCGATTGGTGTCAATGAAGGTTGGGGCCTTTAGGGTTTTCGAAGTTGAGTTCCAATTTAGGGCTTTCCATTTTGGGGGAAATTGAAAATTGAGCTTAGGAGGTTGGGGCTTTTGGGATTTAGGGTTGCTGTAAAGAGGATTTGGGAGTTTTGGTAGGAAAACTGGGGAACGGAAGGGGCCGGTGGGTCTAGGGTTTTGGCTTCTAACAGTTGGTTGGTGTTTGGAGAAGGGACGGAATCCAAACGGCGAATGTCGACTTCCAGCAATCAGAGGTGAAGTGGATCTTACTCTGATAATACCCATTGATGCAGGCCCACGAGTCAAGGCTTGCATCACAAGTGCCGAAGCACAATAACAGGTCTCCACAAAGACTATAACACAAGGACACTCCATCGGGGGATAAAACCAACTCAAATCCTATTAATCAAAGTCAGAGATCTAAGTATCTTACAATGCATACAAATAGGAAAAGAAATCTTGATGGCTAAGAAACCTCATCAAACTAGGAAAGTAAACAATATGGAAAATTATCTTCATTACAACTCATTAATTAAAGCAAAAATTAATAACAATTGAAAATTAGAAATATCCAAACTTTATTGGGTCCCATATGTGGGCCACGAATCTCTTTCCAACAAAATTTTGGTGTTGTTGCACTAGTTTTTCTACATTATATCATATCTTTAAATTTGGGGTCATTGCTTTAGTGGAATGGTAAAAGTCTCAAGTGCCGTGACGCAGGTTCAAGACCTGCGGGCAACTGCTTTGTGCAAAATCGCCAACGGTTAGATTGTCTCCAGTCTGTACCATCCCAGGACCCTACTTCAACAAAAACCGCACTGGGTAATGACCCCCTTTTTTTTTTAATAAATATATTTACATTTCAAGTTATAAAAAAAAATAATAATAATAAAATAAAATAAAATAAAATCTTTTAAAAAATTTATCCTTGAATTATGTAGATTACAGAATGATAAATGCCGACAGGAACAACATACTTTATCATAATGCTAAGGAAGCTCTTTCTAATGATGACATTATTTAGAGGAAATGATCATGTGAGAATTGTTCTCACGATTCAAATTATGAGAACAATGGGTGGGGCCCACCTAGCACCCAATCCAAACCTTGCAATGGACAGGGACCCCCTTAATAGTCACACGCCCCAGGGTTTCGCACCAATGCGAATGAATTGGACCATTGGATCAACTATATAACCATACAAATGGATTGGGTTTGTCAGCCATGGATGAAGGGGTTAGGAGCATGGGATTTGAGCCAAACTGGATATATGGGGTGGTCCCATACAGATCTTTCAATCCCCACCGGTTCCATCCCAAAAGGGGACCCCAAGTGGGCCCCACAAAAAAGTTCTCAACGAGTCTCCGTGAGAACAGTTCTCACTGGATCAAATCCCTTATTTAAAAATGAAAAATATACAAGCAGCCCTGTAGAATGAAGGGGTTCCTCTACAAAATTACGGGATATACATCATATAAAAATGAAGCTAATAATGTGCCAAGGAAACCACAAAATATACAAAAGGTTATAAAGAGCCTTATATTTTAGTTTCCAGAATGTTCATATTCATGCAAACGTTGCAAACGTCATTATCAAGATCACATTGAAAGGAAAAAATAGTAGGACTCTTTGATCTACATTGTTCGGTCATTCGCTAATAGGTCGAGCTTGCTTTTGGTGTTTCTGGTTATTAACATGGTATCAGAGCTAGAGGTCATATGTTCGAATCCTTGGGAATGTGTTTTTGTTCACGTTGGTCATTTGGTGTGTTTTTATCCACGTGCGGAGCCCCACACGTGAGGGGGACTATCAAGACCCTTTGATATACATTGTTTTGTCGTTCACTAACATGTCGAGCTTTTGGTGTTTCTGGTTACTAACAAATAATACCAAGATATTTTTCAAATTGTGTTTTAAATGGAATATTATCAGTAAATATTTTTTTAAAATCATTTTTAAGCTAAAAATAAAACTACATCATAGTATTGTACAAATGATTTTTTAAACTGACTAACTGAGGGCAAAAAAAAAAGCGCCAGGAGACCAAAGTACTATAGAAAGTAAAAAGGTAACATGTATTCAAATATTATTCTGAGTAAAATTATAGTAATAACTTCTCTGAAGTTGAGTGATAAAGGTGGACTGTTCCTTCATGTAGGCTCTAGCCTCGAGGTTCGAAACCCCTCCCTTGCAACAGTATTTTTCACCCCATACTATTAATACCATTATATTAGATTATTTTTCACCCCATATTATAAATACCATTATATTAGTGTAAAACACTGTGACAAGTGACAACACCGAAATAATAACAGATATGATGATAAATTGATTTTCTGCGATATTTGCAACACAGTTTCATGCACCATATTTGTCTGTAGTATTCAATGTTCAAACAGAAACACAATAAAAGTAGAAATTCAAGCACAGTATACAGAAAAAAAAATGAAGGAAGAATTTCGAGCACAATAACCTGAACACCATTAGTATTAGCAGAGGAGCACAATGGTGACGTTTCTGGGAATAGACTGATACTTCGGATTTTCCCTTCGCGAGGACGAATCATACCACTCTCTAAGCGTCTTCCGTGCTCTTCTAACCACAACAACATGGCATCTTGGGACTGACCATCATCCATACTATGCACTGACTTTATCAGGGCATCAGGCACACATGGCATTAATTGTCCATCTGTAGCCAGCTTCACAGTACCAACATAGAGTTGACCAGTGGTACAGTTAAGGAAAAACATCTTTTCCAGAAAAGCAGAAGCAGCCACAACAATAATTTTAGATTGGCTATAAAATCCAAGCTGACTAAACTCTCGTGTTTCCATGATTACCTCATGTAAAGGTAATAAGTACACATTGACTCCATGCTCATAAAAGAAATAGCCTCCTATCAGGCCCAATGCACATCCAGTAGAATCTAGTCCTCCCATGTCCTGACCATCACAAAAGCGATATAGAAGCCTCGTAGGAATAGGCAGTTTCAGCCCCAATTTGTCTTCCAGCTCATTTATTTCAGCTTCAGACACACCTTTCTGCAAAGTATTTCTCGCCTCTGGAAAATTTATAGCCAGCCAATTGTTGATTGTTCTCCAACATTTTTTCACTCTGCGAACAAGAGGCCATTGATACATACCAAAACCTTCATTCCATGCTTTATATGTCACCTGAAAAGGATGAGAAATGAATGAGAGACAGAGAAGGCAATAATGGCACGTGCAAATGAAAGCAACTGTCATCATCATCATTGGAGCCTTATCCCGGGTAATGAGAAAACAGCTGTAAGATCTTAAAAAGCAAAGATAGGTACCACACACTGTATAGAAAGGTAGCAATGGATTAAACCCCAGCCCCAGACCAGTCTACAAAAAATTGAATAAGATGTATGATCAAACACCATTGTTGTATGGCATATAACACAAATTTTCAAAAGGGTTCCTCGAAAAGTGATTGACGGATCGACCTTCTCACAGTTTTCTTCCTTTTTTCCTCCTCCTGGAAATCATGGCAGACGATCACTTCTACAATGATCGCAATACAAATGTCTATCATTCTCATTTATAAAAACATGAAATCAATAGAACAGGACCCAGCTACCCAAAAGGAATGACTGTGAATTCTAAAAACATGCCGAGGACTGTTATGGTTACAAAGTGGGAATTCTATGTAGTTAAAGCTGCCTTCATAAAAGGGACCAAGCGAATGCGCTTCCCTACTTGGAGTATAAAGTTGCACTAGAAACATCTCTACTGAACCATCTTAGTTGTATCAAATAGAGTAATCACTCGTTCCCACTTAGCAGCAGCTTAATTATTGCAATATAAGCCCACTATAAACCCAAAAACCCAAATCATCATCAATATTAAAGCCTTGTCTCAAATATGTTGAATGAATTCTGGTTCACCATTCCAATCTATCACAGGCCAAATCCTCTGATAGGTTGCACCAAAGTGGGGAATGCCCTAATATGACCACAAAATGTCATTTTTTCTCATAATATGCTGTAGTTATGACAAAAGTTTTACTCTCGCCATCAATATTGTAACTGCAACCCTCCTCCCATATCTGGGTTTGGGACCGGCAGAAATCAACATCAAGACATCTTTAAGTTTCAAGGTGATGATTTGCAGGTGCAAGACCATTGGCAGGTTTAGTAAACAGGACCAGCTACAAGGTTGCCTTCTTCCTTCAACTAAATCATCATCAATATATACTCCATTGCCAATTCGCGATGCATCCAAATGTAGCAATGCAGTTTCCAATCCAAGTCCCCAAATTCCCAATCCAAAACCCCAATCTTGTGGACAAACAACCACCAATTTGAAACTTAAAACAATAAGTTACGCTCTTTACTTATTCAATAGTTTTGGTAAGACAAGTTGAAGTCTCCAGGCATCAAGTGGTGTTGATTTCGGGGTTCAGCCAACAGCACCCATTACCAACACGCCTTCTTTAAGTTCTTCAACCAAATTACCACTGGATATCTACTCCAATGAAGATTTGTACTAAATCCAAATGCAGAGCAAAACGGCAATCAGGTGTCTTTCCAATCAAATTTTGCACTTTCAACTCCAAAGTTACTGCTTTTTTTTTTCTTCCTTGTTCCTTGGAAGAAGGAAGCACTCACTCATCTATACACATCTACCCAAATGGAAATTTGAACTACATCCAAACAAAGAGGAAGTTAACCAGCAGAAAGGTGGGTTTTTTAATGAAAGATTTCAACTTTCCACTCCAAAAACCTCAATCTTGCAGACAAACAGCCCTCGATGTGGATTTCAAAACAAGTATCCAAAAAAGAAGTAACAAGATGGGTACCTTGAAGGAAGGGGTGGGGTTTCCGAAAGGGTCTTCGGGAGTGGAGAGATCGAGAACTTGTGAGCAGAACTTGCGCCATAGATCTTCGTCTGATGCAGAAACCCTAAATCTCCTGCTAACGCATGCTGAAACAGCTGCAGCTTTGGGTCCTGATTTGAGTAGAATGGTTTGGAGTACCAAATCTCCCAAATCCTCTAACCTCATTTTCTCTTCTCGCTCACTTCCTACATCCATCCTGGTCGATTTGGTCTATGCTAACGTGCGCTTCGTGAACATTGGCAACGGGAGAGGTGTCACTGGTTCAGTCACTTTGGAAAGTGCTTCCATGCGAAGCTGGATTCCTTCGCTTGTTTGCTTATACTTGCTGGTAGGGGTGTATATGGATCGGATTGGGCTAAATCCGTCACCAATCCGTTACCTACAGATTGACGGATTTGAAATCCATTACCGATCCGTAGGTATTAAAATCCAATCCGATCCGATCCCGTTACCGATCCGTAGGTATTAAAATCCAATCCGATCCGATCCGTTCATGAACGGATCGGATCGGATTGGATTTTAATACCTACGGATCGGTAACGGATTTCAACGGATCGGATCGGATTAATCCGTTCAATCCGTCCCTGTACATTATATGCAAATCCAATCCGATCCGATCCGTTCATGAACGGATCGGATCGGATTAATCCGTTCAATCCGTCCCTGTACATTATATGCAAAAAAAAAAAAAGGGTAATTCAAGTATGGTTCAATCCTTTCAATCCGTTAATCCGTCCATGTACATTAATTCGTAATGGGTAGGGTTTTTCGGTTTTGGCCTTTTGGGGATAAATAGTGATAGGGAATAATTGCATTTGAGCCCCTATAATTTTTCTTTTTTTTTTTATATTTAGACATCTTAATTTATATCTAGACCCCTTATTTTTATTTTTTATATATATAATGTCAACGGATCGGATCGGATTAAATCCGCGGATTGAAGATTAAATCCGCCACCAATCCGTTGCTAACGGATTACAAGATTTTCAATCCGTCACCAATCCGTTTACCTTCGGATCGGATTAAAATCCGCGGATCGGATCGGATCGGATTGGATTGACGGATTGACGGATTTTTTGTACACCCCTACTTGCTGGAAATGAAAAGGAGTGGAATTGGCTCAACATTGGAAATTCTACTTTTTTTTTTTTTTAATAGCATAATACCTACTTACTCCATGGAGATAATTCAGACTACCTCCTGTATTTTGATATTTTGTACTAAACTTATCTGAAGTTTTAATTAACATACAAAAGAAATTGATTCTATTAATATTAACGGAGTATATGTATAAATAGATTCTAGTGCATACTAGCGGTAACTTACTCTTACAAATGGCTTAAGAATGAGACTTATTTGCCCCTGAACCTAGCCTATAAAAAGGGTAATGGGCAGTTTGAGTTTGTAAGTAGCTCTCGGTCATTTTTTTTCAGCCATATCAAATGCCTTCCTCTCAAAACTCCTATACCTAGTTTTCTCGTGATCAAAACTGTCAATTTGATGGTGAAATTTGTTACTGTCACTGAGAGCATAAGGCTGCTTTGAGAACTTCCCGAACACAGCGGAACATGGGGAGGATGTTTCTTGGCTGTGCACTATATGAGGTTATGCTTTTGTCCATCTATTTGATCTTCTTGATGTTTGGTCAATCATGATAGTATTAATATATTGTTTTCATTTCTTTCTCAGATTCAGCCACCGTGTGGATTTTTTGAATGAGTTGATGGAGAAATGGAGCTTGTGCTGAAGCTATTGGATATGATTAATGTATTGGAGAGGGAACTGAAGTCAGCTTGTCGAAGGGAAAGATATTACCTACGTGCGCTTCTCGGGACTTGAGCTGGAATTGTGTCTGTGTAACTATGTTGTTCATGTGTTACCTACTGATAGCTTGGACTCCTGTAGATGGGTTGGAATTACAATGAGCAGATGTATCGTTGGAATATAATATTATGAAAATGGATTAGTGTTGTTTGTTTGTCAATGAATGCTTTGGCTTACTCTACTTTTTTGTTGAACTTTAATTAACCTGTAATAAGAAAACACTAACTTGACAGGAATACAATGAACAATCAATTGCTAACTGATTTGAAAATCTCAATCTCAACGTAACAATAATATAGTTCAATAGAAGTCTTGCTCCAAACAGTAAAAAAGAAACTAGAAACATTATCATCCAAACAAAAAAAAATATTATCCAAATAGTTATCCAAAATTTTTTTTTTAAAACAGTCATCTATGCTGCCATAAGCAGTGATACAACATCATCCAGAAAAAGTTTTTTAAAACAGTGTCTGCTATCATCAACCCGTTAAGCTACATTTTCCTGCTCCAATCCTCTCTCTACTTGCTTGTAACTTCCCTCTATCACTGGTATTTCTTACTGATGGATTTGGCTGAGAAGAAGCTTGTCTGACTCTCACGTGACCAATCAAAATTTCAAAACCTTAGTGAGTAAATGCATATACTCTAGTTAGAAGTAAAAAAAAAAAAAAATGAATGAAAACACAATACCCTATGTGGTGGCATGGGTTGAGAACCTGGCTGAAAAGCTGACATGGGTTGTGACGTAGAACTAAAGAGTCTTGAATTGGGATGCACCGGTCCCTTGCAAGACCTGGCATTATGGCATGTTTTCAAGCATCTAGCACAAGTTATTGTTCTATTCATTCTAGAAACTCTACTGGAATTAGGTAACTCATATGCTTCTCTCCTCCTCTACTTCCTTGGCCTACCTGCAGGTCTTCTATACAAAGGAGGAGCAACTGTTTCCATTCCACTTTGTACCCAATCATGCATAACATGTATTGGGTGTATCATACTATTATATGCCCTCAAATACATCTCTTTGATGTAGTATGCATGAATGTAATCTTTAGGCTTTTTTTTATTCATGTATATACATGATATGGCATGCTTAGAAGGTATCCTAGTCAAATCCCACATTCTGCATAAATATGATTTACTCTCAATGTTAACAACAAAAGTTTTAGCAAAACATTCAACCTCAAACTCACCTCTGCCTGACCAGTTGGGAAAACAATGTCTGCTGTCATTCTTGTTCTTTTTTAACTTCTCCAATATCCCTGGACAGTCTGTCTCATCATATTTGGTCATTCCTTTCAACTTCACTTGATTTTTGTTCATAAGCTTCCTCTTCACACACTCAAGTAAACCAACTATTGGTTTCTCCCTTGCTTCAAGTATGTAACTGTTGAAAGACTCGCCGAGATTATTTGTTAATGCATCACATTTGACCCTTGTGGAAAAATGAGTTCTAGCCCACTTGTTTGGATTAGCAGCTATCAGCCAATTATATGCAGCCTGGTCCATCTCTTTGATCCTCTGCATATTACTATCAAATTCTCTTGGTGATCCACATGATGCTGCAGCCCACATAGCATCTTTCAACAATTTTCCTCTAAAAAGTTTTTTGTACTTCAAGTAGTGTCTAATTTCAGCAGTAGAAGCAACTATCTCAAATGCTGCGTCAAGCCCTTTTTGTCTATCAGATCCAACCCATGTCACCCCCATCTCCAATTTCATCAATTAATGAGTTCAAAAACCAAGTCCATGAATCCATATTTTCAGCCTCTACAATAGCCATTGCAATTGGGAACATATTCTCATTCCCATCTCTACCTATTGCAGCTGGCACTTTTCCACCATAAATTCCTTTGAAGATGTACCGATCTAGACCAATTATGGGTCTACATCCACTCATGAACCCTATCTATTGTGCCTCGTAACAAACATACAATCTATATAAATATGGAATTCTATCCATGTAAGGTCTTTGTGTCATCACAAATAAACTTGCGTTAGGATTATACTTTTGAACAGTGACACAGTAGTCCATCAATCTACTGTACTGCACTCTAATATCTCCAGAGATGTTATCTGCTGCCTTTCTTTTGGCTCTATACAACTTATCATTCGACAAATCCACTTTCAGTTCTCTTCTCAGCTCTTTCTGCATTGTAGGGATTGACTATTTCAGATCGTTACTCATCATCTGTTAGTATTTATTAGCTATATAACTGAAAGTGACCAAGTGACTTTTAAACTTCATACCATATGTATGTTTGGGCCTGAATGTCTTAATTTAAAATGTCCTCTCACCCTGCATGGGTGATGCATGAATCCTAAATCCACAATCGAATTTACAAAAAGTCGTGATTATCTTGTTCTCATTTTTCAAATATTTAATGTTATTGCACTACCTTACAGTCCATTCAACAAGCGCTTGTCTGAATACTTGTGGACTTGAAAATATCATACCTAACTTGAGTTAAGGATTCCCTATATCAGTCAACTCATTAAAGTCAGGCCATTTAGCACTGTTGTTCTCATTAGATGAGCTACACAAAGACCGAAGCTCATCCCCAGCATCTGTAATCTAGTTCTCATCAACTAGTACTTGTTGGTTTTCAGTTTATTCTTCTTCCACACTCTCAGCTTCATGAGGCTGTGATTCCTTCTGACGAGGTCCTTTAAAGATATCATCATCATCAGCCTTTCAACATCTCATATAACTCCGGAGGCTCATCAGGATCTAATCTGATGTGATCACTCTCAACCTCACTGTCATCATGATGACCATGTTGCTGATCATGGTCATCATCACTTCCTTCATCGACAATAGGTTCATCCTCAACATCAACATCATAGTCTAAATCACAGTGAGGTGCACTGCTAGCTGATGCAACTTTTATTGCAGATAATTGCTTCAAGGTACCTTTGGTGTGAATATTTTGCACCAACATCTTCCCCTTAGGTGACACTACCATCAAAAGTTCATGTCTCCTCTCTACATAAATAGTCAACACCTCACTGCTCTTATAATGTTCTAATAGAATAACTACATCCTTGTCTTATTCAATCCGCCTTAGACCATCATCAAAACCCAAGGCCGGCACTGTAAAATACATTGAACTGTTCGTTGGGTACCCTAATTCTATCACATAATCCCTAAACTCACAAAATGATGCTTTATCAATATCAAAATCAGTGATTTTATCTACCACACCCCAAATGTATACACTATTTGGTGGGTCTATAAAATAACCACCATGGTGGAATCAAACTGTAACTTCATCAAACAACATCTGCATGTAAACAACATTTCTTTGAGGCAAATTCATGTACAATAACAAAGAAAATTCCATGTGTGACAAAACCATGGGCTCATCCCCATTCACTAAATGCGACAAAGGAAGGGACACTTTTTTAATCCAAATTTCACATAGAGATCGTACAAACCCATCAACAATTTTAAAATCCATGCACGTAGAGATGTCAAATTAAGATGACTATTCAAAACCCTTGGCATCAAAATATACATGGCATTATTAAGGGTTTGAGAATATACCTCTGAAATTGCTGATGCTCTTGATGGATATCACTATGACCGGCAAAGCCCTGATCACAATGAAGATCGCCAAGAAGGAGGGGCGGTTTCTCCCAGAGTCGCCTTGCCAATGAAAAAGAACCCTAACCGCAAGCAAAAAAGGGGAAACTGATCAAAAATAATAAAACACGACTTATATATGGAGGGGTAAATTCGTCATTCCATTTTTTCCATCACGGCCGTCTCTATTTACATTGTGATTTAAAATATAAGTAGGTTTAGTACAAAATACCAAAGTACAGAGGGGTAGTTTGAATTATTTGCATAGTACAGGTAAGTATTCTGCTATTATCCCTTTTTGTTAAAAGGAAATTCTACTTGTTAATGTGTTTAGATGGCCCTCGCAAGACTTAAAACCACGTTTGGCAAATGTTGGAGGAGAGAATTTCAAACCACTTTTTCAAGATCCCATCGAAAATCCACATATAGTTTAGGGAGGAAAAGGGCTTATCGGAATCCTCTCTCGTATGTTTTCGATTATTCTCTTGGTCAGACCTTCTTGTCCTAATTCATAAATCCATGAAAGGCAAGAAAGCAAAGTTACAATTTAGAGGTTATCGGTTTTATATATGGAAAACTAGTTTTTAGGTCCCACAATTAAGATCCAAACCGTTAATCATGTTCAAAATGTTTATAATGGCCATGCGATCAAATCTCAATTATTATCCCTCGTAAACTTTGAGATATTTACAAAAAGAAAAAAACCAAATGAGTGGATATCAATTTCTAAATTTTTTGGGTCCCTTTTGCAAAATCCAAACCATTAAGTCTCTTCAAAACGCCTAAAATGGCTATGGGGTTAAATTTGGAAGCTTGATTCATTGTGGATCATGAGAAAAATTGCTAAAAACTCCTAACCATTCATCTTCCATAGTGCGAAAAGCTGATTCTTTGGCGGTCCCTTTTTCCTTTTTTCTTTTCTTCCTATGGGCCCCAAAATCATGATCCAAACCACGAATCATTTTTAGAAGGCCAAACACTGCTTGGGGCTCAATTCTCAACTGTTGATCCTTCCTACATTTTGAGATATTTGCAAAAAAATTCATACCATAAAATATTATTTTCTTCCTATGGGCCCCCTTTGCACAATACAAACCGTTCAAATCCTCTAGATGGCAAAAAAAAAAAAAAAAAAAAAAAAAAAAAAAAAAAACTAAAGGGTGAAATCCGAGGTCTTGGTTTTTCATGGATTTTAAGAAATTTTCAAAAAAGGAAAAAAAAAAAACCTTACAACCATTGGATCACACATTCTATAAATGGTAGGAATCATCTATGTTTAACAAACATGGAACTTTCCTAAAAAATCCTCTTTGATGATATCTTGGTTCTAGGAGATGGAGATAATCCTCTAAATAGAGGATTCCTCTCAGTTTGCAAAACATGCCCACGAGTAAACATTTCTATGGATGTGGATTTTACCTTTTCTCCTTAAAATTTACTCCCACCAAATATAATAAAAACACTAGCAACAAAGACCCGTGCTAAGCCCAAGCAAATATATATATCTAAAATTATTATTTTATTTTAAATATTATTGGTAAAATATAAATCAGTGACAAAGGCATGTGCTAAGTCCGAGACAAAAAAATAAATATATTGATATTTGGTGTTTTCGGGAAAATATTATTGATAAAAATAAATCTATTAGTGGGGCCAAGCTTCACCTCAATTAGACTTAAACCCAACAAGATATTTTTTTTTTTTTTTTGCACTATAGAATTTTATAAGAGGACTTACTCATAAAATTTTAATGTGACCATGAAATCACTGTCATAAGTCCATTATGGGGCCAAGTTTCACTTCAATCAAAATTAAGCCCATCATTGAGGACACACGTAAAATTTTAATGCTCCATGAAGCAATGCCATAAGTTTATTGTGGGGCCAAGTTTTACTTAAATCAGACTTAAGCTCACCATCGTAGTTTTTGCACATAGGATTTTATCAGAGGGACCCACCAATATATTTTTCATAAGTTTCAATGTTACTGTGATGGTAATATGATAAACCTATTAATGGGCTCTTTATAAAACCTATAATATTGCAAAATTATAATATTTTTTAAATTATTAACCCCAGTTTCACTCATGAAACACCACTTGATTGTATTAAGTGTCCCACTCATCAATATCAAAATAATATGAAGAGATTTTTGGAGAGAATGTAGATAATATGGAGAGATTTTTGCCCTATTAGTATGAGAGATTTTAGGGGAGTTAAAAAGGAGGAAATAAAGAGAGATTTATTGTGATTTGAGTCACCAAAGAATCATATTTTCAAAATTAGTCGTGATGTCACATGACGCCCGTGAGAGCCTTTATGTGGCACCGTGAGGTTTCAGAGCGCTGATGTAGCACACTCCAAAGTAGGGCTTCCTATTGCTTTAATAAATATAATTTTTACACCATCATCTTCGTGTAAAACCTTTTCACCTTATTTTACACCAATCATTCAAATGCATGCAAAGCAACTCATCTACTCATTTATTTTAACCCCACCTTTGTAACTTTATTTATGATGTGACTATCATCCCTATGCTCCTTTTCTGCTCCTCTTATGCGAACAAACATGTGTGTCCAAATGAAGGTAAGGAGTGATTGCAAAGAATGAACTCCCTTCCCTTTAACAAGATAGAGAATTGTTCTCATGTGAGCAACTACATATGCAATCCAATGTTGTAAGGCCCACTTAGGCCCACCTTTGATCAGTTTCAGACCATTCACAGTCTTATCCGCCATGTTCAAGCACCAAGCCCAATTCTACTCGTGTCAAACTATTATCCACCATTGGATTGAATCTTAAAGAAATCTATGGTTGAAAGACCACTGAACTTTTATAACTTCAATAGCTAGGATGATCCGGCTATGCTTTATTATTATTATTATTATTATTATTATTATTATTATTATTATTATTTTTAACCCCTATCCATAAGGAGACCATGAATGGAGACCATTTCATGTAAACAACACCCCCCCCCCCCCCTCCGGTAACTAGGCATTTAAGTAGACCCAACGAGCTGCACAACATATGAGATAATGAGCATGTAGTCCAACTTGTATAGAGAAATGCTCTCCTAGTTTTCAAGATGTTCTTAATTGTTAGCCCCAAGATTGGTAATGTGATTTAGAACATGATCAATGTATAAGAGTTAGCTAATCACATTTTGAATTATGTGCTCAATCCTATACTGGGATAAGATTTAAGGATGTCCATACATAGAAAGGAAGTTCATTTTAAGCAATTTGAATCTTCAATGGGTAAGGCCTACTATGGAGTTCCTGTCATTCTAGCCAAGAGAAGCGTGAGGGAGATGCTTAGGGCTGGCATCATTCTTCTCGACCATTCTTGTATTCAAGAGGGCAAGGAATTGATGGAATATATTTTTGTGACTATTCTGAAAAAAAAAATAGAATGTACAATATGTATCATTGGAATGGGAAGAAATCCCAACACTGTCTTTTCTTTTCATTTTTTTTTCCTCCCCCTAGACAAGGGGGGTTGGGACACGAGACCTACACAAGTGAGAAGATGGCAGCATACCCTTCAAACCTTAGGCAGCTAGGTGAGAGTCGAAGTTTCTTACCAACAAAGCAACCCCTAGTTCTTAAACTCCAACACTTGAAAGTGGGGGATAAACTTTAGGTAGGCCCCATTGAGTGGTATGTCGTTGCCACTGAGCTATTAGTGAATTGGTGCTTTAATGATTTTAATTATAGAAAAAGAATTTCTCTTTCTCTTTATAGACATGCATGCATACTATATATGGGAATCTTCCTCTAGCACGAGCGTGAATCCTGGCCATCAACAAAGGCAAGGTCCCCCTGAACTTCACAGAGTCGGTGTAATGGATGACACCGATGCACAGTGTGCACAAGAGAAAATCGGCATACTATACATAATGCAAATTTAACGCGGCAAAAGTAACTAACTGCCTTCTTTACCTAGCATGGGCACTGATTGGTATATCCATTTTATATGTGTTTCATTCTTTAAAATCAAGGTTGGAAAACTCATGACTCGGACTCAACTCATCTAGTGTAAAAAAATTTGACTCGAGTAGAGTCAACGCGGGGACTCGGGAGAGTCATTTTTTTAAATAATTTTAAATATCTTCAAGAATAAATCCATTGCTTATAAAATATAAATATGTGTTTTTTATATGCATTCATGATAATCAATCGATATTAATAAATTTATATATGCAAGAAAAGTACTTCATAAATTTCTTTAGCTAGCCATTCATACCAAAACCTCGAGGCTTTAGTAGAGGCAGCAAAAATACTTTTTAATATTCCCCTTTGAGTGGGATCCCACTCCTCAATACTCCCCCTCGGTGGAACTCGGCTGGCGCACTTTCGGCGACACTTTTTTTTTTTTTTTTTTTGCGTTGAGTCATTCCTCCTGGGATTCAAACTCGCGACCGGTTGGCTCAGATACCATCCTTAAATTTCTTAACTAGCCATTCATATCAAACCTCAAGGCTTTAGTAGAGGCAGCATAAATACTTTTTAATATTCCCCTTTGGGTGGGAGCCCACTCCTCAATAGTACTACAATAAGGAAAATAAAAGATAAGATAGTGCAAATCACATAATTTGTTAATCTAGATATCAAATGTAAAAGACCAACCATAGGTTTCAAATTACATTCTAGTAATCATTTTTAAATTGCCGACTGCAAATATTTGCATAATTTAAGCCTTACTTAAAAATAAACATTGATTATTTATATACCTCTTTAAATTGTTTAGAATGCAAGCAACTTATTAAAATTGATAACGCAGCTGAGTCTCCTTAGATTGGACTCGGTCCTTTGTTAAAACGAGACGACTCAGGAGAGTCCAGAGTCAACTCGGAGAGTTTTCTAGCCACATTTAAAATAAATCTATATTCAACAGACATTTCTCAATCTTATTACCAGGCATTAATAACCCAAAAACCCAGTCCCTTGATGAGAAGTATATATCTAACCAGTGCAGTTTGGAATGTGAGTTTGATTTATGTAATAGCTACTAATTTAAATTTAATCTTAAGGTTAGCCAAGTGAAACCCACAATTTTATGGTTCAACAAATATCTAAAGAGTCTACCCTACAATTTGCCAGTATTCCTTTGAAGTCTATGACTTAAAGAATTCCTAGGTTGAAGGAATGAGAGTACTCAATAGTAGGGCTCACCTATTGAAAATTCGAGAGGTTCACAAAATGAACACCCTTACTGTCTATAGGATGTCTCTAAATCTTACCATAATTAGAGTCGTCTCCCACATAAGATTGACCATATGATGAATAATGTAATTAACTATGGAATTCCACTCCTTCAAATTAATAATTATCTGAGTTTTCTAAGCATCCGAATTCACACTATAATATGTACACTACATTTTCTCCCCATCTATTATTTTACATGATGAGATGTTTTCCCCAAAGCATCTTTAACAACCAACATCATGTATGTCGAATAACCAACATCAGGTATGCCAAGTCTTACTTTTGTTTAGACTAAAGGGGTTTTTGAAAGCGAGATATTTCAAGAGGTTTTGCTATATTATTTACTATTTTAGAATATAAGCTATTCACCTAAAAGGAAGGTATTTGGATAATATAGAAAGTATCTTACAATATCATACTTTCTTCCAAAAACCTTCATATTAGATTATTCAAGGACATGCCGTATATAAAATAACCCTTCGTTCAAAAATCTTTCTTAAATATGAAAGGAGAGTTTTAGTAAAAACCATTAGAGAGTTCATGAGTAACCATTAAGTATAGTGGCCCACTATAAGTTTTAACATCAATATTATTCCTATAGGAGTGAAACTATGACTCTCAATATTAGATTGGCTCCACAGTGCTTACAAACTTACGGTGGGGTCTTATAATCATTTTACTATTACATAACCCTTGTTAATTATTAATATTAGGTAGGTCTTACAAATGCCACACTAGGGGCCTTTCATTGTGATTACCAAATTAAGTGGGTCCCATACTACTAAAATTAGTTAGGTCCGATACTAATTATCAAGATTGAATTGTGTGATTGCAATTATCAGTTTGCCATCATTAAACAAGTCCCATTATTTAAAAGCTTTCCTAGTGTTAATATGACTACCAATATCGAATGGGTTTCTCTATGCTTTCTCTTAGATGGATTCATCAATGATGTATGACATTGGATAAGATTTTGCAAAAAAGAAAAAACAAAAAGAATTGGGGATTTGACTGTACAGGTTATATAATAATCTGTATTCCTCATGGTGGTGTTGACAAAAAATATCTCCCAAATGTGGGTATTGTACATGGAGCGCCCCCGCCCCCCCCCCCCCGCCCCCTTTTCCTTTTTATTTTATTTTTCAAATATATGCAATATCGGACAAATTGAAAAGTCAATATCAGCTCGTTTTTCATCCCTTTTTTCCCTCCATTCGCATCTCTTAAAGTAGTTCGTTTTCCCTCATTTTTTTTTGTGTGACTGTCTCCATTGTTAGAGGAGGTTCTCAAGAGGATTAAGCCGTTGCTCTTTTATTTCTCCAAAGGTTTTTCCATATTTTGTTCACATAGTTCTTTTGGCTTGGTATGCTCCATTGAATTGTTTTACGTCGTTGTGTTGTAACTTCTTGGAGCATTCAAATTATTCTTTGTACACAACTTATAGGGGCATCAATCGATTTTTTCTATAGCCCAAACTTTCTCTTATCGAGCATGAAATCATGGAGTTACACCTCAGATAAAACAAGTAAAAGGCCACAACAAATCTGAGAGTCTAATTCAGTGGTTTTTGTGTGATATATATTGCATAGTCACTTGGCCAGTTACTCAAAAAATGAGATTCCATAAAGCTGCATCATGTTCTTGGTCACAACAACTGGGACTTTAATTGATTTTTTACACAACCCAAACTTTCTCTTATCGAGTAGCAAAATATGGAGTAAGACCTAAGATGAAACAACTAAAAAACAACAGCCAAACTGGGAGTCTAATTCAGTGCTTTTTGTGCAATATCGCACAAACTGTTCATATTCTGTTACTCAGGGAATGAATTCCCACAAAGCTTCACTGCATTCTTGGGCACAACAGTTGAGATTTTAACCGATTTTTTACAAGCCCAAAATTCCTCTCATCGAGTTGGAAATATGGAGTTAGACCCAAATGAAATAACTTAAAAGAATCCAACAAATCTAGGAGTCTAATTCAGTGCTTTTTGTGCGCTATCGCACAGTCACTTGGCCATTTACTCAGGTGGTTAAATTCCAGAAAGCTCGACAGTATTATTGGTCACAATAGATGGGACTTTAATCAGTTTTTTACACGGCCCTGACTTTCTCTTATCGAGTGGCAAAATATGGAGTGAGCTAAAACAAAACAAGTCAAAAACCACAGCTAATCTGGAGTCTAATTCAGTGTTTTTTTGTGCGATATCACATAGTCACCAAAAAGAGAGATAATAAACACTGGCGAAAGGTTGAAGACGAACTCCCCTTCCACGATATCGAGATGGAATCAATCAAGAAGATAATGGATCTCACAGTAGATTGACGAAGGAAGATTGAGACTCTATATTTTCGCTCATACCAGTAAAAGGGAATCAAAGAAGTTTTCACAAGGGTAAAGATTAGGGTTTTATCTTTTATCTTTTACTAAGGGCAAAACTAGAACAAGAAATGGAGCCCCACTGTACAAAACCCACATTTGGGATAAATTCTCATTCAACACCATTTTGAGGAATACATTATATTTTATAACCTGTACGGTTAAATCCCCAAAAAAATTAGATAGGGATATTTGTGATCATCACTAAGTATAATATATTAAAGCCAAGGATTTTGCCTTAAATTCTGACTATCGGTTATGATTTTGACAATAAGTTACAATTATTTTTTCAAATATTTTAAGTTTTCTCCACATATCTCATGCAAACTACCTTCTTTATTTTTTTTTTCTCTTTATGGAAACCATGCACATTTACTCCCCACTTTTCAAAGTTCCACTTTTCCTTTTTTGCGGTTACTCCCTTTGTACCCAAACTCTTCCGTCCCTTTTTTACTCCAATTCTCCTCTTTGCTTTTTATGCCATTAGCTCTTTGATTGCATTGCCCTTTTCTTCTTTCACTTTCTTTCTTAGATATGTTTTTAATGCATGAATATGTAATTTGCAATGTTGGTGATACCTATGTTGAGCATGGGTTATTATACTAGTAGATGTATTACACCTAGGTTACCAACGTTTGGCGGACCACCTTAATTAAACAACCTTGCTTGGATCTCATGGTTTTAACGTTTAACAATAGATGGGTCATACCATGATTATTAAGACATGCGATTACTGATTAGTGGGTCTTTCATTGGGTCAACTAACTACTTCCTCTCCATTTTTGTTAAGTATATCATTTTGAGTTTTTTTTTTTTAAATTGCCAAATAATTCAAAGGCATATTAAAATTTGCGGAAGTTGCCAAACACTATATGTGATTTAATATAATAATACGACAGTATTTTGTTCTATGATAATAAAATCTTATGACATATGAATTTGTTGATATTATATTATGCATTTACCCAAACACCCCAAACTGAAAATTGGCACAAATTAACTTCCTGCCATATTAATAAATTATCAATTTCTCAAATGGGTCATTGATTGCTACGAAGCTGCAAGCGGCCTCCAACATCCAAACCATTCATCCTTCCCATCTCACCTTATACAGGCCACAGACAAAGTTTGACCCCAATCGGATTAATGCAGACCATTAAATGTGTATATGTTCCAAAGCAAGATGGGGTGTATCTTATTTTCTTATATTATCAGTCTGACGGTGGATATAACATGGATTGGAATGATTTTTGATGTGGAGCAAAGGCAAGCTTGGGCGGTGATTCTGATCCGTTCACTTTGAAAGTATAAAATCACAAAGAAGATGATGAAAGTGGGTGTTGTGAAATCCCACCCCACTTTCTCTCTTTGAGAGATCCATTTCTCTACCCGCACTTTCCTGAGCATCCGTACTTACAATAAGGTGAGCACATTAGGTACCACTTGGGTATGAGATGGAGGGCGATAGAATCCACCCTATTTTCCCAACCTACCTGTGTATGGTGATGGAGTCTCGAATCATCATCCTAACCATTTGGTCAACGGCCGATAAGTTTTCATCATCCAAAATGTGTACACAATCTATCAAATGTTCTAATCTATTTGGATGGACGCCAAATCTGGGATCGATGCCTATTAGGGGCTCCTCATTTATGGTCTGCTCAGATGAATCATAAGGTGGCCCCCACCAGGTATTTAGGCATGTGTTTTTCACTTTATCATGAGCATAGGTGCTTGGCGAAGGTTTTTCACACACACATATAGGGAACCGAACCTGTGAGGATGGTCCGCACGGTGAGGAACGCCTAGTGGGGCCTACCTTATGACCCATCCAAATGGACCACACATTCACAACTCCCTTTTGCCCCTATATATGTTAGACCATGGAGCCGATCTTGAGCCAATCCGATCCTTTCACATATATGGCAAACTCATGAGTTGTCACAAGTCCAAATTTGGCACTCATTCAACTTTTGCTTACCATTGGACTGAAATCCTAAAAACAATGATTCCTTTAAAACCATTGAATTGAGCCATAGATCAAGGAGTTAAGATGATATAATGGAGTTGAAATTTTGAATATAGGTAGGTCCTTTCTAGATCAATTCATCCAAAGGCATTTCATGGCTGTTATGCATTATAGTTGGCTCCACTAAAAGGGGCATTTTTCAGATTAAAAAAAAAAAAACCTAAGAGCTTTCTTGAAAACCGAGCTCACCATATTATGACAAAAATCTTCAATCATACCTGGTAAAAATTGTGATGGAGTTGAACCTGGCTTATTTCATTCCTTTAATCCAACTTGAATTTTGGACATGACCCTAGATGAAACTCACTATGGTAAAAGTTAGACATGACCCTAGATGAAACTTCCTATGGTAAAAGTTAATGCAATGCCCATATACTTGATGGTGTGCTAATTTCATAATCACCTATGGGATAATAGTTTAATAAAATGCTTGTTATAGTTTTATTAAATGCGTGTCCTCAAGGATTAAGAGTAAAGTAAATGCCCTCCTTTATCGTGAACCATAGCCACAAGTTAATATCTAAGTATATCAATACAAAAGAGGAAAAAAAATAGTATCAAGTATTTAGATCCCACGCTGATTACTGAGGGTAGCGAATGAGATTACCAACTCATGAAGCGGTTTAGAATCTCTACTCGGGTTAGAATCTTGAAGCATGACATTGAATGCTGTAACTCAATTTCCTGTAATCGATCATGAAGAAAAGCTACCTTTATTGATATTATGCTTCAAACTAGTGCCAGAACTGAATTTTAATCCATTGCTACTTGCGTTCAAATGGTAACAGAGTACATTCATTTTCTGCAAAACCGTCATTGTTTTAGTAAATTTATAGGCCTCCCAGAGCACTTGTTCCCTTTAAAAAGGGTGGTGGAAAAAGTGCTTTGAAATCATTTTTTGTCTAGTCATTGGGTCGTTAAAATTAGATCAATTAGTGGCTTGTCTTTTTTTTTTTTTCTGAAGAAGAAGAAGAAGAAGAAGAATCATCAAAATACTTGGAAATGCTTCCTTGATTTGATGGCATCATCCACCAAATGAACATCACCCTTGGTGGTTTGTTAAAGTCTCTGCCTTTAGAGCCTTAATTTACGATATCTACAGCTTCTTGACAAATCAAGTCAATTTCCCTCATAGAAGGATGTGTAATTTGTTACGAATTGGAGATTTAGTTGTTGATTTTTTTGGTTAAATGAGTAGAAAATATTCTCATATCTGAAAGGCAACCAACAAACTAAACCTTTATAGCATGTAGGTGGGGGCTTCATGCTGCAGGATTCACTACCAATACACACAATAAAAATTGATCAGAAGCTATTCAAAAGCTTTTAGTTTTTGTTTCTTATTGTAGTTCTATAAGACAATATTTATTTTTAACCTTAGTTCCAGGGATACCAAAACCAAACCACCCCGCCCTCCCCACCACCCCCCCCCCCCCACACACACACACACACACACACACACACTTTAATTTCATTAATACAAGGCAATAGCAACTTCAACAAATTTCCCGATACAACACTAGTTGGTAATGTATTTTGAATCTATAAGATGATTATGCTTTGTTATGTCTAGTACACTACCATCCACTTACTTTGAGATGTGACTATTCAACTAAAAAGTCAAGGTAGTGTAGTTTTAACTATTGATAGCAATTTGTGAGTTCATCCAAGCCCACCTATGATAATGCCTAGAGATTGACACGTATTTGGGGATATAAACTTTCATTATAAAAAAATCTTAGCCATGGGATACAGCCATCCTGACTTTTTTTTATAGGACAATGTTTGAATTAATGAAATTATGATTTTTTTTACATTCCTTCTAAACATTTTTTTTATTTATGTTGAAAAGTAGGAAAATTGAAACAATGTGTATGGAATATGGGCCTTTGAGCGCTGATGGTTATTTAGTTTTGAGGCCTCTGAACAAGTGGGTATACATGAATATTTTTTACGATATTTATACATTCTAAAGGGTCAATAGCCAAATAGCTATTCGAGATCTTGAAATTGTTTAAAGGATAGAGAGTTTAGTAAAGTTTAAAACATAACTTCTTCTTTTTTTTATATATAAAAAAAGGGGTTGGAATCTTTCTGTCATGGGTTTCAATGGCTACACACGATAAGTGGAATGTCCCTATTTTATTAGAGTCGGGTATTTAATTTTTTTTTTTAGAAACAAACTAATTTTTTTTTTTAATATTCCTGTTAAAACATTTTTCACACCTAAGAAGAATTAGTGCCATTTTTATCGAAGTGGGTATGTTCCATGATTAAAACCGTAATTGATAATTTCATTGCCTTTCTTTGAAGGCTTAAACATTGATGATATTCGTAGAGGAGGGTACCGTCTGGACTTTTGTTGATGCAATTTGCTTTTAAGACAATCAGCCTTTTATATTTATCGAAGTTTTTAGTCCATTTATTTTACAAGTTGGTGACCAGTAAAAAGAAATTCATTTGGAAAGATAATACGGAGCTTAGTAATTTATCTTGCACATGGGCACCTTGATCTAGAAATCTTAAGTGCGTCTTAACCCAAAACAAATTGGGTTTGTTTGGTTTACATTCTAAAAAAATAGAGGGCCTCTATGACCATTACGGTGGATATATGTGCTTTGGGTCTTGTTTGGTTTACAATGTGCCCGCTCACATACATGAGTGGGGATAACCCAGCTTCTTTTTTTTTCTTCCCCTCTTCTGCTTCTTCTTCCTCATCCTCCATCCTTCAACTCCTTCCAACTCTACCAATTAACCCCTACCTACAAGACAATCTCCTGCATGATATAGCGACATCAATGGTCCAGAATTTGATTTAGGTGGGAGCTTGTCACCGCAAGCCATCATTTTTCTTCATCCTCTTTCTTCCACAACTTAAACAAACCCATCTTAACCCATTCACCGTCTTCCAACCAAACAAATGAAATTTCACCTCCTTCTCACATAACTCGCCCCTCTTTCTTGAATCCATCCTTTTCACTCTTCTTTCTTTTTATTTATTCCCCTTCCATTCTTGCTCTTTACAACCCCACTTTCTTGCTGCCAACCTCTACACAACCTCTGCCTCCATCATCATCTCATCTCCTCTTTATCCCCCTTCCGCACCCATCCAACTCACACCACCTAAACCAGCCAATAACCTACAATCGAGACTCATCTCTGTCATCTCCATTTCACCTATCATCTTTACCTTCAACCATCATCACCATCCAATCTACATCACCAGGCGACCACCACCCAAAAGGATAAAGTTTTTTTTTTTTCCCGAGTCTGAATTGGGCAACGACATCACTACTTAACAATGAAAAAGGAGAAAAAACGAATGAGGATATCCGCACTATGCATGCAGGTTTAGCAAAACCAAAAGAAATAAAATAAACAAAAAAGGGCCCCCAGGTTCACTACAATAGATACATATTTTTTGGCTCTTTTTTGGTCAATAGTAAATCTAAGGGGATTTTTTCGATAAAACCCTCAAAAGAAAAGGTCAAAAAAAAAAAGACCTTTTTCAATTAGAGTTTTTAATGACAAAAAAATAATCCCGAGTCTCTTGCTCAGATGGTTAGAAACATGTTAATGTGTGGTGGCTAAGTTAAGTCCATCAAAAAAATAAAAAAAAATAAAAAAAATAAAAAAAATTATGCCCACTACACATTGACATCCAAAAGAATGGAAGGCTAGAAGATACTGTCAGCTTGGGAGTGATCGCCGCATGTGCGTCAGACTAATCATGCCCGGCTTTGGGCAATAAATAAATAAATCTGTTAAGACCGTCCGGGTCACTGTCGTGACGGAGCCTAATCAAACAATCTTATGGCCCCACCAGCATTGCACATGTCCCTCTCCAACAACTCCATTTATCCACAACATCATCAAAGAAGATTGTTGGGGGTTCATTTTGTCAAATCCGACGGCGGAACCCGATAGTAGGAGATCATTTATACTAAACCATACTTTACTTCACACTCCATTCAATTTTATAACACTAAGCAAATGAAGTCATTAAATAAAAGAAAGAAAGGTATCTTCAAGGTACAGATGAAGGATTTTTCTACGGCTCCTCAAAAGGAATTTTACATTCATAAAAAAAACATATAAAAGAAAGCTTTCTTCAAGAAGGATATATGCGAACGTTACCATTTAGAATCCTTTGTAACCTTTAAGAAACCTTTGTAACCTGATAGCGAGTTTACATCGTCACCCCTTTTTAACAGTGCAATTCTTCCTTAGATGAAATTTCTTACAAGCACATTAAAACCATAATGTATCTTTCTTCCGACCCCACCTCACCTAGAAAAGGGATTTGGTAAGTTAGTTACAAAACATAAGCCATGATTGAATTAGAAAAAAAAAAAAAAAAAGAAGAAGACAACATGATAATGAAAGCAACTACTTTGGGTCCATCAAGGCTGTCTAATCAAAATGAGTAGAGATCCAAATTACATAAAAGGTGCTCATGTGCAAGAAAAATTACTAAGCTCCGTACTATCATTCCAAATGAATATCTTTTTACTGGTCACCAATTTGTAAAATAAATGGACTAAAAAGTTCGATAAATATAAAAGGCTCATTGTCAAAAAAAAAAAAAAAAAAAAAAAAAAATTGCGTCACCAAAAGTCCAAAAGGTACCCTCCACGAATATTATCAATGTTTAAGCTTTGAAAGAAAGACAATGAAATTATCAATTACAGTTTTAATCTAATAAAAATGGCACTAATTCTTCTTAGGTGTGAAAAAAAATTTAATGGGAATAACCAAAAAATAAATTTAGTCTGTTTCTAAAAAAAAAATTAAATACCCGACTTTAATAAAATAGGGACATTCCACTTATCGTGTGTAGCGTGTGTGGCCATTGAAACCCATTACAAAAAGATGTTAGTAATGAGTTACCAGCCAAGTCGAAAAGCCAAGATGAAACATTGATGGCCCATGCCCATGCAAAGGCTATGGGTCTACTTGTTATACTTATCTGCCAATTGTAATTGTTGCGCATCCGGAGTACCATCTAGAACGAATACTGGACCTGTGTCAAAAGCATTGCAGATGGCTCCAACAAATATGACTCCAAAAACATGGGTCTTTTTTTTTTTTTTTTTTTATATATATATTTATTTTTTTGAAGCATTCAAAACACAAAACTACAAGGCAGGCAAAGTACGTATCCATTATTACGTTATTCCATCCAACCCCTTTTTTTATATAAAAAAAAAGTTATGTAATAAACTACACTAAATTCTCTATCCTTTAGACAATTTCGAGCTCTCGAATGGCTATTTGGCTATTAAACCTTTAGAATGTATAAATATCATAAAAAATATTCATGCATATCCACTTGCTCAGCGCTCATAGGAAGGGCATACAAAATTCTAGGGCCATTGTAAATTCAGAGGGGGTAAATAAAGGGACAGAAGCCTGAATACTTGAACATACCCCGCATATCCATGTTCGACTAATACAACACCTGTATTGGGACTTGATACTGCAAGGATACTTGCACGTTTAAAAATATACTAATTACCAAGGCCCATATTCCATACACGTTCTTTCAATTTTCCTACTTTTCAACATAAATAAAAAAAAAATGTTTAGAAGGAATGTAAAAAAAATCATAATTTCATTAATTCAAACATTGTCCTATAAAAAAAAAAGTCAGGATGGCTGTATCCCATGGCTAAGATTTTTTTATAATGAAAGTTTATATCCCCAAATACGTGTCAATCTCTAGGCATTATCATAGGTGGGCTAGGGGGTGAACTCACAAACTGCTATCAATAGTTCAATAAAAATATTTAAATACACTACCTTGACTTTTTAATTGAATAATCACATCTCAAAGTAAGTGAATGGTAGTGTACTAGACATAACAAAGCATAATCATCTTATAGATTTAAAATTCATTACCGACTAGTGTTGTTTTAAACTCCTGTCAGAAAGGGAGAAATTTGAAAAGTACTATCTTCAAACCCTAAATATCGGGAAATTTGTTGAAGTTGCTTTTGCCTTGTATTAATGAAATTAAAGGGGGAGATTTGTTATCCCTGGAACTAAGGTTAAAAAAAAAAAAAAAAAAAAAATACTTATAGAACTACAATGAGAAACAAAAATCTAAAAGCTTTTGAATAGCTTCTCTTCAGTTTTTATTGTGTGTATTGGTAGTGAATCCTGCAGCTTGAAGCCCCCACCTACATGCTATAAAGGTCCAGTTTGTTGGATACCTTTCAGATACGAGAATATTTTCTACTCATTTTACCAAAAAAATCAGCTACTAAATCTCAAATTCGTACCAAATTACACATCCTTCTATGAGGGGAATTGACTTAATTTGTACCAGGAAGTAGCTATCGTAAATTAAGGCTCTGAAGGCAGAGACTTTAACAAACCACCAAGGGTGATGTTCAATTGATGGATGATGCCATCAAATCAAGCATTTTGATTCTTAAAAAAATAACAATAAAAGACAAGCCACTAATTGATATAATTTTAGCAACCCAATGACTAGACAAAAGATGATTTCAAAGCACTTTTTCCACCACCCTTTTTAAAGGGATCAAGTGCTCTGGGAGACCTATAAATTTATTAAAACAATGACGGTTTTGCAGAAAATGAATGTACTCTGTTACCATTTCAACGCAAGTATGCTATGGGTTAAAATTCAGTTCTAGCACTAGTTTTAAGCATAATATCAATAAAGGTAGCTTTTTCTTTCTGATCGATTACAGGAAATTAAGTTACAGCATTCAGTGTCATGCTTCAGGATTCTAACCTGAGTAGAGATTCTAATCCGCTTCATGAGTTGGTAATCTCATTCGCTATTCTCAGTAATCAGCGTGGGATCTAAAATTCTAAATACTTGATACTATTTTTGTCCCTTTTTTCTATTGATATACTTGCTAGTAACTTGAAGCTTCACGATAAAGGAGGGCATTTACTTTACTCTTAATCCTTGAGGACACGCATTTGATGAAACTATAACAAGCATTTTATTAAACTATTATCCCATATGTGATTATGAAATTAGAACAACATCAGTGTAAAACTGTGTTTTAAGCATATAGGCATTGCATTAACTTTTACCATAGGAAGTTTCATCTAGGGTCATGTCTAACTTTTACCATAGTGAGTTTCATCTAGGGTCGTGTCCAAAATTCAAGTTGGATTAAAGGAATGAAATAAGCCAGGTTCAACTCCATCACAATTTTTACAAGGCATGATTGAAGATATTTGTCATATTTTCAATAAATTTTTTTCTGAAGGAAAGATTGGGAAAATATGTTTAGCAATAATCTCTCTCGCTTGCATTAACAATATTATGCAGATTTATAACTTTTTTTTTTTTTTTTTTGAGAAAGTAAATTTATAACTTCACATGGCATTCATGTAGCTTATAGTACAAAATTCTACCAACACATAAGGAAAAGAAAAATCACAGTGCACGTTCTCTTTTCCTCTGTTGATCTGATTAGTGGGATGCTCTTAACACAAATGCCATGGAAGTTTTTACACAATTTAACAAAAAGTTCAATAATTCGATATCAGACCCCTTTAACCAAATAATAGAGCTTAAGATCAAACTCACTAGTACAGTAAGGAATTCAAGTGCTGGTCCATGAAGGTAGACCATGAATCGTTTCATTACTCATGCGTTCTCAGTAATACTTTCAACAAAACACCTATTTCAACTGTCAACTCCTTAAAGACGAACCGAGCAACATAGATATCAAATGTGATGCTCGTAGGGAGTTTGTGCACTCTTTCTTACTGCATTACAAGCATACGAATTGAGGTAATTACCAGGGAACCTCAAAGGTGACAAGACCTAGGTCTATAATCTAGGCCATGAATTACCTAGGCTTCTATAGATATATAGATGACCATTCAAGCTTTTTGTTGATCTGTTGTGAATTACCAAGGCTTCTATAGATATATGTGACCATCGCTTTTAGGTGAACGGTCGTGGATTACCTAGGCTTCTACAAATATAGGTGACCATCCAAGGTTTTAGGTTATCTGTTAGGCTCTCTCAATTAAATGTTCAAATTGGAGAAGTTTGAAATCTTCCTGATTCACACACGATCTCATTGGCAGTTCCCCCTTCAATCATATATGATCTTTCATAAATATCCTGTAAGGGATTGATTGCTTACGTTGTTTTAGGTGCCCTAATAGTAGAATGGCATCAATTAGAGGGTTGATACAAACCTCATTTAATCGAGGAGGCACTCTTAAGGAGGTAGCAGTTTCTTAAAATCGAATACACAAAAAAGGTCCATCATAATCATTCAATTCTATAAGAAAAGGAAATCTACAAAACTGTTGGCACCAGTTCATGTGCTTGCTACAAGGTTTGTAATAACAACAGATAACTGATGACTGTTGATAAAATTACATCATGTTGACAAGGAAAGAGATCTTTTTATGCACCAATAACAAAGCATCCTTAACCAAATTCAATGCTTGCTAAACTAAGGCATATAAGGGTGAGTACTTGAAAATAACAAAAGGCTACAGTCTGAAATTGCGCCGATGAAGCATGTTAGCAAACGTAAGAATTTAAAAAAATAAAAACATGAAAATGAACATCAGCAACAAACATCTGATATATGAACAAAATGCTCTACTGTACATGATGAAGTAATCCAGTCTGAAACCACATTGTACACTGAAGATGACTGTACAAGGCCTCATATTTAGCTGACCAGATTAAATTAAATGTTAATGCCAAGTGCAGCATTCAACCTTAATAAATGATACTTTTCTGGCCAATCAGACCAGTTGGCTTCATTATCATTGAAGCCTCATCCTATCCATGTCATCAGCCATTTACTTAATACTTTTCTAGTCAAAATTATATAAAGCCATGCTCCTTTTAGCTCCACAAACTAGCATCTTCTCTCTACTTCATTCTAAACTTTTATAGGTGTGCCCCTTTCTTGTTCCTTGAACTAACAAGTCTTCACATGGCAGGTTAGTTTCATCTTCTAACAAAGTGCCTAGATGATCTCAAAAGGCAGTGCTTGATTTTTCTCTTCTATTGGGGGTCGTAGATTTATATTATGTATCCATTCCTAATTATAGGGTATCCTCAAACTCCACATTCCTGTCATAAGATGCACATCCTAGCCACATATACTTGAGCTCTAGATATTTCTGTGTTAGAAATTCAACACAATATACCAAGGCAATCTTAAGTACTATCTTATAAAAAGGCCCATGCAACCAAGGTGACTCCATGATTGCACAAAATCCAATGGCTTGTCTTTACATTGCGTACCCTAGCACAGATCCTATCTGTGACATCCAGTTCAAACCCTCCATTTTATTCTAGAGCAGCTTCTAGATATTGAAATCTAAACACCACGACACTAAGTTATGTTTAGTCTTAACCAAGTCATCCTTTCCTCACTCTCCAGCCAACTAAACTTCTATTCCACAGATTATGCCCTTGTTATGTTGATTTTCAGCTCATTTGACTCAGAAGCCGTTCTCCACACTCCACAGTTCTAGTTTGAAATTATTTTCTTTCTTGTTTACCTAATTAGTACCACAGAATCTACAAAAAACATACACAATGAAAAGTCATCTTTATACCTGCTATTAAGTCATCCATAACGAGGGGGAATACATAAGATCTGAAAGAAAGCCCATCATGTGATCCAACTCCAACAGTGAATTCAATTGTCTCCCTAGACATTCTCACACTCGTTATTGTTCCTTCACACCAATCTTGTATGATTTCAATATTTCTTAATTAGTAATGGTTCTTAATTTTAATAATCCACTAGAGTGCTTAATAGGCAACTCGAAATAAGAGTAAGGAAAACGTAAGATTTCCCTCCTACATAGTCTTTTATTTGAGTGAACATCCCATGCGTAAATTTCTTCACTGTAATTAGCAAATCTTGTGATACTGGTTTGAATAAATTGAAATTCAATATTTATTTGAACAATACCATTCAAAAAAATATTTATTTGAACAAAAGTTATTTAGTACCAAACCTAGGCTATCGAATATCATTAAATAAGCATATAAAGAGTTGCAGACTTGCAGCACCACGTTCGAAATGTGATAAGACAATACCTAAATGCTCAAACATTAATAGGTGCACTATAATCAGAATATCAAATTCCAAGCTATATATCTTGAAGCTAAAAAACTCTGAGTCCACAAGGAGGGAAAAACCCTTCCAGATGTCTTTTGGTTGTCTTTGTCATCCACTATATTGCAGTTGACCTCTGGCTGTCTTTCTCATCAACTATGTTGCATTATTGAAATCATAACTGCCAATTTATTTTAATCACTTTCGAGACTTGGAAGATGGTCTACTTCATCTCTTCCACTTGAATGCAATTGGGAATCCCAAACACGATATAAAGTGTAAGTTGTAACTCATTTCAACATTCATCTAGTCACCTCTCGACAATGGAATATCCATCCTTAAAACACTTCTTTTATGCAGATTAACCAAGCTTCAACAAGGGAGCTTCTCCTTGAGGCAATATAGCACAAGTCCCATCTATAGTTATGTTTACCTACAATGGATATATTTAGGATTATCTCTCTCCGATCCAAATAAATGGTGACTTCTATGTTAGACTTCTATATGAAAACAAAACATACACACAAAAAGAGATAGTGGGACTTCTTAATAATGGATTCAACAGACCCACCATAATGACACATGTCCATTTCTAAATGATAGCCAAGTCATCATTCTCAAATAATCGTTAGAAAAGCACAGCTCAAGAAACAAATTTAATCATAAATAGAGCTTTGCCCATCTATCATTGGTCAACTTGTTAGTTTTTGTACTATTCAATCATCACTATTACAGGCCACGTTTTGTCACAACCCACCCTAACAGTTACTTTTGACAAAAATATATATTTATTTATTTATTTTCTTTCGAATGTTTGAGTTCTGACTATATCATTCCAAGTCTTCAAGGTTTCTCACTCTCATAGTTCCTAGTAACACTTCGATTCTTTCTACAAAAGGTTTTTCAACTTTCTTTATTATTAGAGCAACATGTAAAAATCTGAGACATTAACTTCATCATTTTGTTCCTCCATTATACAATGTTTAGCTCAAAAAATAAAATAATCATATCATAAGAACATCCCTTTAGAGTGGCAATTGACAAATGGATAATTTCTCATTGGACTACCTCCACTTTATCAACCCCACACTAAACTTGTTTGCATTATCTCTTGAATTTTTTCACTTTATAGTTGCCCCAAAATATCAGAAATTATTACACTATGCCACTACATAGTTTTTAGTTGCCCCCAGGTCGTTCTCCCTACCCAGGTTCACTTGAGATAGGCAATTTCTGTCTTTATTCTGCTCATTTTCACATTTGGCACTGAGTTGCCTTTTGGAAAGTCTTAAAAATAGGGTCTATTTGACTCAAAACTGAACCAACTAGATGTCTGAGTGCTTTACACTGTTTGGGAATAGAGTCCAATCAAACATCAATGTCTATAGCACTCAGACAACCCCTTTTTTTTGTGACAAGTTTGCAATATAACTTCTACTATATGACAAGTTTACCTATACTACTACTATATGACAAGTTTGCCCATATAACTATTACTATATACCTGTACTGCTCTTACTATATGAAAATTTTGTCCATATAACTTTTACCATATGACAAGTTAGCGTTTTCAATTTAATCAGATATACAATGCATCTTACTGATTAATCATTTTTTTGTAAAATACTAGAAACAGCTTCATTTCAAATGGAACCACCCGAATCAGCTCTACTTCAAACAGAGCAGAGTTTCCAAACAGGCCCTATGCCTTTCTCCAAGGTTCTAGCTAATCATTTCCTTGGTTTCTTAAGCACTAAATCACATGTAGAAAACACTCGATAAATAATTCAAACTGAACTTCTTTTGTTGCATTACACGTAAACATGAGAGGAAAAAGGAGCTCAAAGCAAACCCTTTTTGTTGGTGCCATATCTCGCTTGAATCACATCATTACACATCGTATAATCTCAATATAGCCATTAGGGATGCATTCTTTTTATGATCTGTCAAATTAACTATCTTGGCACCTTGTCATGGGCCTTCTCTAAATAAAAACAAATGTAAAACTCTGTAGATTCTTATCTTAGGTGCTGCTCAGTCACTATCCAAAAATTTCATCATCTGGCTTAATAGTATGACCTGTTTATTACAATCTACCATTCAAACTCACATTTTGTTAGCATTGATACCCCAATTCTGAAATCAATTTTCAGAACCCCTTCTTTGATAATTGTAATATCATTGGACTCTTCACATGATCCCTTTATTTCAACTCACAATTTCTTTTTTTATTTGTAAAAGTCTCAATATATGCTCTTTCTTACTACAATCCATCACTTCCTAAGAGTCATCCAACTGACTCTAATTTCGAATCTCCAACATCATTAACCTTTGTACAGTTGTAAGGCTCCTCAAATGACTCCACATTCCTTTTCAATGACCACTTCTACGTTTTTAGCTAAACAGTAGAACTATGACGTATTTATTATTATATATATCCACTCGTCTGTTATGGGTGTTTAATTGAGTCCTCATTTACATAAGGGCATAAGGGCACTTCTTAAAATATGTATTACGACTATTAACTATGACAAGATCAAAAGCCATTGCAAAATCAAAGATAGCTTTCTTCATCTCTTCCCCGTTTCCAAAGCTTGTCCTCGATGTATCTTCCTGTTCCCACTTCTAGTATTTCCTATGCGTTTCTAGTGTTTCTATACCCAATAGTTATACTTCCTCAGATGCGTATAAATCGTACCAAATCATCCATCAAGCACCAACATTACTAGCTATACATCTAAAAAAAATCTCATATAGGTCATTGCGATCCCTTTTGCATGTACATCATTCTGGTTGTAATTGCCTATCATAGAAATATATATAGCACACAATTTTTTTTTTATACCAATTTTTTTTTTATACCAATAACATTTATTTTTTCCATACCATAGATCCTTTAAGTCGATTATTATTCTTCTCTTCCTCATCTTTCTTATTCATTTCAGGCGACCTAGTAAATCAACTGATGTAGCTATCTGTATCTATGCTTAACATTGCAGTTCGACAACATTATAAACAACCTTTATAAGATAAGAAAAGAAATCTAATCTTGCTGCATGCAGCTCAATTACCCACAGAATATAACACAACTTTAACACATTATATACTTGATATCATAGTAAACATTATGCAAGTTGATCAATAGGAGCATATTTTGATGTTAGTAGAGTTGAGGTCCACCACAAAATATTACTAGTTAGCACTTTGACAATCCAGAAAGCTACCCCACAAACAACTCTTCCATGGATATGGACTGAAAAACATCTGACTTGACTTTAGCACTGTCAGAAGACTGCTAAATTTAGCATTAATTTATAGTAATTCAGTTTTAACACTGACCAGCATGCAGCATGGTAAAACAGACATAATGCAAGGGTACATTTCTACATCTACAATTAGCCATACTAACTAGATCATCTGTATAAAATGTTGGCAAGCTATACTGACATTAGAAAGGCAAAACTAGTTAAGAGAAACAGCAATGATGGCAGCAGCAGCAACAACAACACAAGAAAATTAGATAAAAATAAAATTTGAAGCAAGAGAAGATGAATACCTCGTAAGCATATCCTATTGCTGATTGCCAGAGCCATGAACCACTTGAGCATTTGCTTGTTGCTGCTGCTGTTGTATCTGGAGGAGAAGGCTAGCAGCAAACTGAAGGGTCGATTGATACCGCTGATTTTTATCATTCTCGCTCTCTGATGTACCCTGACCAGAAGCAGAGATAGCAGATTGGAGTTGTTGCACCTGATTTGGGAACTCCATATTTACTTTATCAGTTGCTGGTGGCACACCCATTTGCGGTTGAAATATATTTCCACTCTGAACTTGATTATACAGAGTATTTGCTGGATTTTGTTGCGAAGGGGGTGGTGGTCGGAATACCCCAGAAGCATCTGGGGCATGCATCATACCATAATTTTGAGCATTCTGTGAGGCATCACTCTGATAAGGTTGATTGGCCTGGGGGACTGTGTACTGCCCACCTTGGGAAGCAACAACAAAGCTATTGGTTGGTCTCATAGGCATCTGTTGCACATTCAAAGCAGGGTCCTGGACTTGCAAGCCACCAAGGACAAGTTCTGCAGAGTGCTCAGTCCCATTTGTAGCATTTGAATAAGTTGTATATTGAGATAAAATTGTTCCCTGATTACTATATTGATGCCCCAACTGTTGAGATGGATGACTTGTTTGCTCTTCTCTTAAGTTATGGAAACCGCCAGAAGCCACCACTTGTTCCTGTCTCCACCCTTGTGATGATGTCACTTTATCAGGTGGTGCAGGCGAAGGCAGTGGAGCTGGCCTTAAAGAAGCACTCGATGGCAGTTGAACATTGGTCGAAGCCAGAGACTGAGTGTTGGCAGGAATCAGGGCAGCCAAAGTAGCAATTAGCTCAGGTGTCAAGGAAACTCCAGACTGTGGAGGTGCTGCATGATTAGCAGCATGATCTGGAGGAGCAGATTGCATTGCCTGTGATTCATCAGCATGGGCCATCAATGGATTTGAGCCTCCAGCAGGAGGAAGCAAGCCCTCATGCAAGACCCTGTTATAGTTTGATTGCAAAACTTGGTTTTCTTTTTTAGAAGGAACTGAACTGTAATCAATTTGTGAAGGAGGGAACTGCCGTCCATCAATGTAATGCGGAGGAACAGGCAGCTGAGACTGTTGTGTGGCTATGGTTGGTGGTTGCTGAGGCATTTTGAGAACTACCCCATAAAGGCGTTCAGGTCCAGACACATTTAACACCTTGGTTAAGAAATCTGATGGAGGCACCAAAAATAAGGTTGTCCCATCATCAAATTTTGCAACACCAGCGCGATTCTTCATGCCCAAATATCGCAGAAATTCTGTGTACGAAGCAAAATCTTCTTCACTGTCTGGTAAGAAGAAAACAATTTCAAAACCACTAGCCTCTGCATAGTGTTTTGTAAGCATATCCAATCCTGTTCTCGCTGAGCAGTTCACAATTTCAGGACTGCAAAACAGAAAGTACAAAAAGCACATCAAGATAAGAAAGAAGTTGGTAACAAACAGTAGATGAGATTTGGAAATGCAGGTAAGATGAACTTACATCAGTGAGCCTATCCCCTTTCCAATGGGTATGCATCGAGCATGACAAACAGGAGTTCCACCTTTTGCAATAATACCACGCCAACAGTGATCATTATCAGGAAAGGCCTGGTGCTCCGCATGACTAGGACGGTCGGTACTTGGGGCCCTAACAACAACAGGGCCTTGCTGGATTTGACCGTGAACATTTCCATGGGTGCTCACAGCACCTCTATCAAGTTGTGACCCAAACCCAAAGGTGTCTCTAGTTCCCTGATTATCCATCTTTCTTCCATGAAATGAAGCGCTATCAATGTGTGGAGGGCCATCCATCCTCGACCTCTTTGATTCTCTTTGGAGTGGGCTTGCATCAAACCCATCCCACATACCAGGAATTGGCCTAGGGGGTGGCCGCATTCCTTGAACAGGAGAAGGGAGCATACCTGATGCAGAAGGAGATTGCCTTCTCCAATTTGCACCCATTGGGTTCTCACGATTTGCATCGGTAAAATTATGGAGAAAACCAGGCAAATCATTAAACTCTGGGCCAGCAATGAGGGGGTCAAAACCCCGTGGACCAAAAGGCCTCATGAATAAATTTGGTCCAGGCATGGCATTAGGACCCAAGGGTCCAGGAAAATTGTTTGGAGGCAATGGACGAGTATGACTGAATAGGTCCATGGGCCCTGGTCTAAATGGAGGCTCATTGAAGAACATGTCAGGTCTAGGCCCTCTGATTCCAGGGTAAAAGGTTGGGCTGTCCTTTCCAGGTGCAAAGTCGCTGCTAGAAAACATAATCTGTATTCTAGGGTCATTAAAGAGACGACCTTGCAGACCTTCTTTGGCGCGCCGTGCTTCATCAACACTTCTGAATTCCACAAAGGAATAATGTCTGTTAGGGAAGCTTTTGATTCGTTCAATCTCACCAAATAAAATCATAGCATTATGGAGCATCTGCTCTTGGATATAAACAGATGGAGGATACCCTATCCACAAGACATTGCTTGGTTGACTGTCTCCTCCTCTTCGGCCACCAAAGTTTTGAGATGACTACAATAAAAAATGACACAAAAGATTAGCAAGAGAAGGGGAAAACTCCCAAATGTAAACTATAGGCTGAGACTCAACCCCTCAAAATGCATTTCCGTGGGAAAATGGTAAAGGAAGAATAGGGAAAAACGCTCCCATGATATTCACTACGCAGGTTGGAAGTTGAAAAATACCGGTTGCCTTCTAGAGCCGAACTGGGATGATTCAGGAAAATCCGGGGGCATCCACAGGTCTGGTGGTCCTGCACCTTTTCTATTGCTAAAGCGCCCATCCCTCACATCATGAAAATCGGACCAGTTATCCTACCAAAAGAGGAAAATAAGATCAATGTTCAATCCAAAATTTCATCCAAATATTCAACAAACTTCAATATATGATTTGGAGTTAAAAAAAAAATGGACAATAAGAATCAGCACAAAACAAAGTAGCATAGTAATTCAAAGGACATCATACATACTCTTCGAGATGGCTGTGACCTTAGAAAGTCTACACGTATTTGCTCACCACCTAGACGTTTTCCATTCATATTCTTTAAGGCTGCAACAGCATCTTCTAATTTGTTATAATCCACAAGAGCAGAGTTCCGATCTCTGAGGAATTTGAACTCCTCAATCTTTCCAAACTTTGAAAATTCGCCTTCTAGCTGTTCCTTTGTGACAGATGAGCTAATTGCACCAACCCAAAGATGTTTACCAGCTTTTGCCTGCAAAAAAGTAATCGATAAGAACTTCCAATACATGCTTGTTCTAGAAAAGAAGATAGCCACTTGTGCTAAAGCAGTGGCTAGTAGATAATGTTACACAAGAGGAGAAAGTGATGCAAGACAGACCCACGCCTTTGGGCCCAACTCACTATCCTTATCTTATTTAGAACTATTTCTAATGTTTTATGTCTTTTATTTACCTAAGTTGAGGTGTTTTAATCTCAGCTGAAGGATTGTTAGATGGCTCAGATTAGTTTTAGGGCTAGTCTTTTATCTATTTCTGCATTGTAATGTCTCACTTGGCTTCAGACAGTGATTAATGAAAATTCTGAGTACTTTGGGGTTTCCCAAGTTCTCTTCTTCCACGCCCTCGATGGGAAGTTTGGCATGGGACTAAGAATTTTTAGACGAATGCCTGTCCTATCCCTTCCACTCTAGTCCCTCTATCTCTACCTACCCCACTCCGCATCAGGAAGGGAAAGTCTACCAATATTCACCCAAGGTCATAGGATGTGCAAGAAAAATAATTGCTGGTTTAAGGGAAAAAAAAAAAAAAAAAGGGGGCCAATTCTCCTTCAGTTCATATTGGTGACAGAAAAAACTTAAGTAAGAAAAATAAAAGGTGGTAAAATACTATACACACCAATTCTCCCACAGTTCATATTTGTGAGTCATTGTGACATGTAGCAAACAAGAACATCTTAAAATCCTCTTTAAACATAATTTGTCATTGAAAAAAAAAGGCCTTGACGTCAAAATGGGAAAAGCATATGGCGGAATTTGTAAGTTGGCATCTCATGACATTACTTGAGAGAAGTTTCAAAACAATAAATGCCCGCAACCATCATTCAATCAGTCCGGAAGAAAGACTCATACATACTTGCCAAAAGTTAATCACAAGAAAGACTCGTACAAACTCCTCAAAATTAAGGGGTGATGCATAAGCTAGCGGATTTTTTGGGATGTAAGGTTCAGTTTTTTCCTGCTTATTACTTAAAAATGCCTTTCTGTTTGGGGTCGGCTAAAATAGAGATGGGGAATTAGAGAGAGGAGAGAAAAAAAAACTTTCTACTTGGAAGGCAAACTACCTTCCTTTTTTTTTTTTTTTTATGAAAATAGCCAAACTACCTATCCATTGGAGGAATGGTTGCCCTTATTAAGACAGTTTTGGGAAATCTTCTGGTGTATTATCTTTCTCTCCTAAAATGCCCGATCTTTGTTATCAATCGGATTGAGAAACTTCAATGGGACTTCTTGTGGAATGGTAGAAGTGGAGAGAGAAAACTGATTGGGCTTCCATTTGTGATTTTCGTCTCTATTCACAAGCATCTTTTTATGTTGTACGATGTATCCATTGAAATAATTCTCATAGGAAAAACGATTTGATACCACACTTCAATTAAAATTACACAACGTACAATGACCCCAGTGAAGCATCCATGGCTGAATGGTTACCATTTTGACTCTGCACCATTGATTCCAAATGTGATATCTCACACCAGGTAAATCCTCAACCCTTCCTCCTCTTACTAAGACTACAGAATTGCTCTTGTGAATTATGGCCAATACCAAGTATATAAGCAGTGATTTCAAATCCAGAGGTTAATCGTACTCTGGCAACTTTGCGTAAGGCAGAGTTTGGTTATTCCGCCATGGTTAGGGCAGTCAAACCAACTCTCATATGAGCTCCAGGCGGTTCATTCATCTATCCATGGACTAGAGCTACTTTGGATTCTGCAATATTTTGTAACATTGAATTGAACCACCATTTTCCCATAGATCCTTCCTGCCCCCTATTTGAAAATACAATAAATGAATATACAAGCGTCGTGCTTCTAGGCGAAGCGGTGGAGTGCTGCACCCTAGATGGATAGAGTCCAGTAGCCGAAAGCATCACTAGCTTACGCTCTGACCCGAGTAGCATGGGGCACGTGGAATCCCGTGTGAATCAGCAAGGACCCCCTTGCAAGTCCCTATCCATGATTCTGCCATTGTACTGGAATAATTGTATTGAAGTAAATATTGATGATAGTGACGATATCGATATTGATGATGACCTTGATATGGAATTGCTAACTATGACGAATTTGATAACTATGTATATGACGCCGAAAATGATACCACCCTTCAATTAGAATGAGCAAAAGAACATTCATGATCTGTATGTGAATGATGATCATCCTCTTGGACCAGCTACTGATCATCGCCTTGGTAAGCTATTGCCTCACCAACTAGCTAATCAGATGCAAGCCCCTCCTCGGGCAGATTCCTCTTTTTGCTCCTCAACCTACAAGGTATTAGCAGCCGTTTCCAGTTGTTGTTCCCCTCCCAAAGGCTTAGATATAAGGCCTCTTGGGCAAATGAATGAAGTTTTCGGTGGGGTGTGGGTGTGCAGGTGTGCAGATGTTTTCGCAAGAGGATTCATCAAGCTTTGGCCTTCGACAGTGATGTTCACATTCCTCCTTGACGGGCTTGTCTAATCCTTTTCTCCCTTTTGGTTTCGATCTAGGCTGAGTCTAACCTTTTCTAGACCTTCAGTATAGCTATCATATACTGATCATTTTTTTATCTATCTTTTTTTTTTCTTATCAATGGTAGTTACAAATGGAAAATAAAATAAAATAACTAAAACACTGAGCTAGTTTAATCTAATTCATGAACTAGAGTGAAATTGATATCAAATAGTTTTGAGTGGATTGAAGTATACTGAATGGAATAGTTTGCAGTTAACTCCTAATTGGTTTGGACTAGTTTGCAGTTGCTCGGCGAGGACAGTGAAGGTTAGTGAAGGTCTACTGTCTTTGCTCTATCCAACAGTTTGGCTGGTGGTCGATGCCAACCGCCTGGAAAGTCAGTGAACATGGTGAAAGAAGTGTTGGATTTGTCACAATCCTTAAAGCTTCTTTCATCCCTATCAACTGAAGCACGGACGAGGAAGCGGATGCTTTGGCAAGAGGATTCACGCATCGAGCTTTGGCCTTCAGCAGTGATGTTCACATTCCTCCTTGATAGGCTTGTCTAATCCTTTTCTCCCTTTTGGTTTATATCTAGGTGGAGTCTAGCCTTTTCTAGAACTTCAGTATAGATATATCATGTACTAATCATTTTTTCTATCTATATTTTTTTCTTATCAACGGTAGTTACCATTCAAAATTAAAATAAATTTACTAAAACGTTGAGCTAGTCCAATCTAATTCATGAACTAGAGTGAAATTGATATCAAATTGTTTTGAGTGAATTGAAGTATACCGAATGGACTAGTTTGCAGTTAGCTCCTAATTAGTATGGATTACAAACTAAGAATATGATGAACCGTTACTTTGCTTTTGGTGGTCATACTTTTAGCTTTAACCATCAATATGTATTGTGTAGGCCAAACATAGATATCTAGGATCTTCCACGCTGGAAGATTTTTGGGGCATCCCCACTACACAAAGCAACCCATAATATCTGACGTCTAAATCATTTAATTATACATCCACTTGTATGGAATGACACATTATAATTCTTCTTGGATTGAGTGCTGACTGAATGCTGGCTTTAAGTGGTGCCTTGTGGTAATAGCTGTTACAAACCAAGATACTGGAGCATGAAAGGAGTACTAGACCTAAGCTGGCACCTCCATGGATAATAGGTGAAAATGTACAAAGATTGACTTCCATGTATACTAATTAATAATTTTGCATTTAGATGACCAAGAACTATCAAAAAGCCACTCTCTAGTTATTAAAAATCCATTCTACAGGTCATTTTAGAAAAACAAAAATCATTCTTTTGAGAAAAAATAAAAACGAATACATCTTAACCAAGTGGATATTTTTACAGTTCCATTTAACTGAATGTTCAATGCCAGCAGAATGGGTTTCCAACTATGCAAAAACTGAATTGACAACCATATAACTTGAGCAAAGTATAGCACTGTAAAATTCATTATATCAATATATATATATAAATCCCCCATATATGGAGACACCAACAAATCAATAACCAATTTGAATGGCATATAGTGTAGATCTGGACCTTCCCAGGCACAGGCTTTGATAAAGGCATCTTACCCACAACCTTTTGCAGTTAATAGGGATCATCACCATCATCCCATCAAACTGAGGTCAGCATAGTGAGTTAGGTATATGCACTCAGATCTCCTAAATTCAAGCATAACACATTGTTTGCTTGAGTGGTACTCACGCATAATACATTCCTACCAATGTCTATAAAATATATAAAAGCGCTCCGAGTTGTAGCTCAGCTGGCGCGATTTCATTAGCGTAACTGACTCTCGAGTCTCGACTGGATCAAATCTGCGCCTAATCAAATTTATTTGATGATGAAAAAAAAAAAAAAAACGGAGAAGAACAGATGCTACAAAAAAATCATAACCCTTGCAACCTCTTTGATTGTAAAAAATCATAACCCTAAAAACTCAACAGAAGAAAAGGCATCCAAAAGACCATCCACCATCAAATTACAACCCAAAAAAAAAAAAAAGCATGAGAGCAGCGAAGAACGCACCGGCCGAGCAAACTCGATCTTGATGGCGCTGCCGCAGATGATGTGGCCCTGGAGCGCCACCTTAGCTTTGCGGGCATCCTCGGGGTTACTGAAGTAAACAAAAGCATAATTCCTCGACGAGTAGGTCGTGACGCTATCGAGCGCGCCGTGCCGGGCGAAGACAGACATGACATCTGAATCAGTGGTTTCGGGGGAAAGATTTCCGACCCAGAGATTGTGGGAGGGAAGAGCGGCTTCGTCCTCATCGGTCTCCTTCCGGTTCCCAAATTGCTTCTTAGGGTTTGGATCCGGAGCAGGTGGCGTCTGCTTCGCAGGAGGTGGCGCCATGAAAGATTGCAGAAACCCTAGAAAATTAGGGTTGGAAGAGGCCGGGATTTGATGGATTGAGAAATAGTTGGGGGAAAACGAGGGAGATCTAGGGATAGGAAAGCGGAAATCAGGGCAGCGATTTGGGGATTTAGGGATTTTGAGATGAGAGAGAGAGAGACGGAGATAGGCGGGGAAGAGAGAGATGTATTTGTAGGGTTAGTGCTGGTGGAACGGTTCTGTGGTCCGAGGGCTATCCGACGCGGAGTGTGTCGTTTTAAAAAAACGTTTCGGGTAACGTATCGGCCATATAGACTGTTATTACGATTTGTTCATCCTAGGCTCTTTTAATTTTTTTTGCTTTCAAGGTAAAAACTACTACATTCTCCTTGCAAAAGGTACAAGACATGAAGCATTTTTTATAGGGTCAACTAACCTAACCTACTGGATAAAAGGTATTCAATGTTTAGCATTAAAACTTAAAAAGAAATTTAGATGTTTTGTTGAATAAAAATTCATTAAAAAGATGGTTGAAACATAAAATTTGCATGCTATCAATTTCTTGACCTTTGATGAGATAGTTTATAATATTCAATGAGTTTGATTTTCAGTTTTCTAAATCATATATATCTATTGTCCTATTCTAATTGATATTTGTTTTTATGAGGAAATGATAATAAATTTTAAGTGTTACGCTTTTTTAATTATTATTATTTTTATATTTAAAATGTTTAGAAAAATAATTTTTACGTTTTTTTTTTTTTTGGAAGGTTTAAGGTGTCAATAAGTGAAAAATAGAATAGAAAGGTTGTAATTTTTAAGTGTCGCTGCATTTATGTTATGAGATAAAGGTATATGAAATTGGCACCGGTCATGATTGAAACGCTTATATTATCGGGCGATACAACTCAATATCGGGTGAGTTTTGAAATTACGTGCACGTCTAGTATTTCTCCCATTTCTATAAGTGGGAACTTAAAATATTGTGCACATCTTGTATTTCTCATATTTCTATAAGTGGAAACTTAAAACCATGTGCGCAGCCGGCATTTTGCTTGTTTCTATAGGCGGGGTTTTAATACAATGTGCGCAGCTGGTATTTTACTCATTTCTACCGGGCAAGGGTTCTAAAACTATGTGCGTAGTTGGTTTTTTCCTACTTTTGCAAGTGAATTTCTAAAAACGTGTGCGCACCCGGTTTTTTTTCTTTCCAAAACCATGTACGCACTCGGTATTGTTCTATCTCAACATGTGGAGTTTTAAAACTACGTGTGCACTAGTATGTTCCCATTTCTACTAGGGTAAAGTGTAAACTTTGTGTTTTATCATTTTTTCAAGTGGAGCTTTAAAACCATATGCACATCTAATATTTCTATACAAGCAGAGCTTAGAAATTGTGGATTTTCTCTTTGTTTTTTTCTCATTTCAATGGGGAAAGTTTGTCATTACTGTATACATGCATGATTCTCTTATGCAAAGGAAAATAAGATCTGAACAATACATTAGTTTAATTTTTTTAAAATATAAAAAAATTTAGTTTAAAAACTTATTTAGAATAATGTTCACCCTAACTTGGTAGAGTTGACTCTATTTGGTAAGTCACTACGTAAGAGGAGTCGAAAGAGTATGACCATGGTCACTCAACTAGTAGCAAGCTTTTGAACATTCAAACTATAAGGGATTTTGTATTAATCTCAATCACTAGGATAAAGTGGGGTTGAAACATCATTAATAATCATTTATCCTAAAAAGATTTCATGATGTTATATTAAAAATATCTATTTTTTACCAATCCATTTTTTTTAAATTCTTCTCTTTCAATAAGATAGTCCATATGTGAATATAATTTATAGATGTGGGAGGGATTCTACCAAAAATAGAAAGAAACATTATGTGGGAGGGAGAAATTACATTTTCACAAAGGGATCCAATGAAACTCAAAGGTGCCCTAAATTCACAAGCTTAAATCAATTGACCTACATATTGTCACATTCTAGATTCTGGGGCCCATTGAAATCCGGGCCATAACGTAGTCGTGTATTAAATGTGCATTTTCAAGAACAATGAGCAAATAAAATTTCCAAGATAATCATCAGAGTGAAGCATGATATTAAATTAAAGTTGTCAAAAGATTTGATATAACATGCTTTCAAACATTAACTATTACAACCTTAACCATGCGCCGCTGAAATTCAAAATATAAAATAAAAAAAAACCAACTAATTTGTCCTCAACATATGACGGCACTTAGTACAGCAACGAGCCACCAACAGCGGGGCCCAAGAGCATGCTTCACTCAACCCACGGTCGCAAGTGACCGTTATCATGCGCGCTAACGGAAGAGTTACCTTCTACCTGCAAGTACCAAGATGCAGTATCAAACATAGTTTGGCAATCACCAATCTGAATCACATAACATGCATGAAAAAAATATATAAATGCATAAATATAATCCTGCAATAGACAAACGAGTGAGTACAACAAAATACCTTATAGCCATTATAATACAAGAATAACAGGAATAAGCCAACATACCATACCCGCGGGCCCAATAAATTGGGCTAGCGTCTACCAACACTGCACAGTCAAATAGCCACAAATACAATTGAGAAACATACACATGTTCTAATACCATCCATACACAGAAAAGCCACATATTAGTATCAAAAGATGATCACGGTACGAGGTGATCACTACCGGAAATAATATCATGAAACCAAGCATGGCTCCGTGCACATCACCTATCTCTCGACACCCGTCGATGCCTACAATGTCAAGACTCGACCACCATGGCTTACTCTCAGTATCCCTAATACCTACTCAGGGCTCGGTACTAAAATACCTACAACTCAGTATCGCCAAGATACCTACGAGTACATGTCACGAATTATAATGGTATCTCAAGCTCATATACACGTTAGTCAAGTGAACGAGGTGCACAGTGCACATGTAACATAGTGGTATGGATACAAATAATGGAGCATGTACTAACTAAGAGTTAACATTATTAACCTAACAAAGTGACCAATTTAATTAAGTGGGTCCCAAGAAGAGATATAGCAAATCGGGACTAATAAGCCATATTAATGTCATACAATCAAGGCAGAGTCAAATCTTGTTGTTGACCTCCTCGCATGACTAGGGCTATCTAAGGGGCTACTTAGGACTATCGTTGTGTGGTTGTTATGTTTGGCCCCCTCTCATGGCCCCAAACATGGGTGAAGCAACAATCTTTCCGTTAACATAAGTCATACATAGAGAGTTCGGGTTCTGATATCAGTACTAGGTCACAATCTTGTTGGACAAGGCCAACGAGTCCAAACTACCAAGGTATAGTCTTCTAGATTCATAGTAAGCAAAACGAAGCTAAACAATTAAGAACGACACTATTCAACTCTACGCACAACTCGGTCTTCCGGATGCCATCGAATGTGTCTCTTGGTGCTTTTGAAGGTGATTGCATTGGGGATCCCAAGTATATGTACCCTTGGCCTAGGGTTGTTCAGCCTATTTCAAAACATTATGGGGTTGGACGATGGCTTACATCACCACCCCGCATCGATCTTAAGTCAAAACAAGAGTTGGGCGTTGCCGAATCAACATATACACATATAAAGACCTATTTAAGATTAAAGCTAACAAATATCTCAAAACATGTGTAAGGCTCTAAAAAAATCGAAGAAATCAAGTAAAAACAAAGATTTGAGTTAAACACGTTCCTATGTCCAAGTTAATGAAACACAAGTTTTGGCGAAGTCAGGTTCCAAATATGTAAACGATCAAAACTAGTAGTTTTAGGTATGTCAAAACAAAGGTCCAGCCATTACCAAATTCTAACGAAAATCCGGCAGCATTTCGCCTAGAACCGGGGGTCCCAAAATGGGTAGAGAAAGGAGTTAGGTCACATCCAAAGTCAAAGCACAACGAATGACCGCGCGCTAATTCCAAAGAGTCTCATAGGTCATATCAAGGATTATGGCACCTCCAAGTCAAAGTACAACGAATGACCGCGTGCTAATTCCAAGGAGTCCCATAGGTCATGTCTGATGAGAGTTAAATATTGTATATTTTACCCCTCATTAATCTGAGTTTTATCAGCATCTCATATGCATATTATTTGCTTTACATAGAGATTTTATCCTTCTATCACATTAACAGATTTTTGGATTGTCATGCATAAATCCAATTAATTATAGCACATCTTTATGTAATTTCTCTTGTATATGTGGACCCAGTGACTATCTCAACCTTCCGGTTAGTATCCCAAGGCATCAAGAAGAGATTTCAATAAAGAAGTTACATGAAAAAATCTTAAGGAGAGTTGAAGAATTTCAAAATAAGAGAAGACTTTAAGAATTTAAGAAGTCATTTTCTAACACAAATAAATGGTTGGTGTATTAGTTAGAGCATAGGTGAGTATTCAATAGGTTACGGGTTAAAACCCAACAACTATAATATTTTACCTCTCCACCAATCAAAGCTTGCCATAGTTCACCAATCAAATGGAAGTAATTGAAAAGAAATGAGCAAATCAAATGTCCTCAATGTTTCAATTAATTGGAATGTATTTATAGGGAGAAAAAAATCTTTTGGCAAGTTAGTCTTTTAGCAATTTTATTTTACCTTCTCTTTTAAATTCCCTACTTATGCCTTGATTAATTAGTAGATTTTAGATTTAATTATACTAATCTCTCGCATTTCTCATGCTCTATCTCTACACTTGATGCTTGGATAATCTCAATTGATTCTTTGTAGTTGGATTAAGTTTTCTCATATAGCATGCTCTAGAGCCCTTATCTTTGATCTTTTGTAGTTTGATTTTAATGAATTATTGTCAGGGTAGCTAGATGATGATCTAAGATCTTGGCTTTTGATTTTCTTTACTTTAATTTTCATTGCTATATCATCCAATCCAATTAGGCAAGAGATTGCTAATTAAATTATAGATTTGGTAGTTGAATTAGAACATGCATTGGTTGGATTAATTACATACTAAGTGGATTTTGGATTGCCTAATCTCTTATTTTGATTGTTGTTAATTTTAATCTTTATTTGATTTGTTATTTTCAATTGTAGATTGTTAGATCTAGATTTCACATCACTTGTTTTAAAATTCTACACATTTCACACCACATTTTCACCTTAAATCTTCCATTTCCACCACCGTTCATCCACTAGTTTAGTGTAGCTTGTTAAATTGTCTTAGATCTAATTAATTTCATATTTTAGATTGTTAATTAGTTGTTTGCATTGCATAGTTTATTAGTTTTAATTATTCACTTTGATTGTTTATATTAGTTATATCTTAGTTCAATTCTACTTTAATTGGATTCATTGCTTGTTTCATTCTCTCTCCGTGGGATTGATAATCCGAACCATTTAGTCTGTTACTACTTGATGACACCGTAGTCTTGCGGTTAAGCAATGTACAAGTAAGTGTCAATCAATGTCAAGGGTCAGGTTAGTCCATGGTCAAAGCACAACGAGTGACCGCACGCTAATTCCAAGGGGTCCCCTGGTCTAAGATACTAAGGCCGATGAGTCTATGGTCATGACAAAAATCGATAAAACTAGAATGATGAAAAACTAGTAAAAATAGGTATAAACATTAATAAAATACTAGTGCCAAGTCAGGCATCAATTTGGGTTCCAACACTAATTATTCTAGGTCATGAATTTCCTTAGACATAAAAATCCGATGATCTTCAATTCTATTCTCTTAGGGTTTGATGTCCAATTTTTAATACACTTGGTGCAACCAGAAGGTGGGGACATTACAAACCCTAAGGTCAGATACAGGCATCCGTCATCGCACCATCCATGCCTTTTAGCAATCTGTAAGTGCACAATAATATAAAATATCCACCTTCGATTAATTACAAGTAAAAGTCATGTTGGGCCAGGCTAAGATGCAAGGATCTACAAAATCTAGGTTGTAATTGATGCTTGATCAAACTCAGGGCCCACCTAATAGGCATCTAAGGTTATAAAAAGTTAGAATATGTTTAAGGTCAAAACCAGCAAGAAAACACATAAAAATAATAATGATCTTTTGTGATTTTCAAAACTTTATGAAAATGCTAAATCTTTTGAGAAGATAAAAATCCATCATATATAATGATGATAACACAATTTAAGGATTGGAAAATCAAGATCTACAATACCATTTACACATAGAAAATGGAAACAAGACAGATCTACACAGGCATGCTATGAATCATCAAATGGGTACTTGCCTTGACTCATGTCCTGTCCACTCTCCTCTAAATACCTTTAGAAGTTGAAGAAAAACTTTCCTTAAGAAATCCCCAAATCTACACCAAGAAACCCTAGAAATCACATCTTATGCTAGACTTTGAGAAATCCTCTTAACAGTGGAGAGAAAGGAGGAAATAGGGCTCCCAAAACTAGTCTAGACTTCCCAAGATAGTCCTGAATGATGGTTGTACAAAATTTCCAAAATACCCTGACTCTTTCCTGAAATCTAGTCTAGACCCTTTCAAGTACAAAACTTGGTTCGAACGCTCCCAAAACTTCTCCAAAAACCAATCTAATATTTTAACTCACACAATTACTCTTAGTTAAAGCTCCCCAAGTTTCCTAGAATTTACGAATAGGTCATAGGTTACCCGAAACTTGGCCAATCCGCGACCAATCACTCAGGACACCTCTAAAACATTTAGGTCCGCCCAAAATAGTAACTAAACACACTTAGCTAAAAAATACAAATCATCAAACACTAATGATCATAGTTAATTAATTAATTAATTAACATAATTAGCCAAGGTCAGGTTCTTACACATATAGCTAGGCAATTAAAGTGGCACAGCCCGCTTTGATCATCATAAAAAAAAAAAAAAAAAAACTTAGGATGTGTCATTGTTGTCATATAAAACATTCATTCATCACATATCGCATTGGTCCCCACAACTCCATCATTCTAATATATTAAACCATTAGGCCAAGCTAGGCCGTGCCATGCCCAACAGCAGGCCAATGCCATGAGACATGACACCCAGACCCATCATGACTCGTGCTTGGGCCAGCATGGCCCAGCCCAATTTATATGCATACATGTACCCATCGATGTAGTGCCTTCTTATAAATATATTTTTACCAAAATTTACAAAACCTTAAAAGAGCCCAGATACTTTCTTTTCTGAATCTTTATCAAAATATTTATTTGCAAAATGTCCTTCTTTTCCACATTTATAATCAGATTTATTAAATTTATCTTTAAAAGAATTACTTCATTTTCTTTTCTTATATTCACCCTTTCTTTTCTTATAATATTTTTATGTGATTTATAATGTTTTTCATTTTGGAAATACTTTTTATTTTTATATTAAAGATTTTCTTTTTTGAATTCTGTGAGAGTGATTTTGTAGGGAACAATGATGAGTGTTAAATATTGCATATTTTGAAAGTGCAGGCTAAGGCTAATGACTAAGTCCTAGAGGGGGGGGGGGGGGGGGGGGGGGGGTGAATAGGACTAAGGGTATACAATTGTCAATTTTAATTTTCTAAGCCTGATTTTAATCCAACCAGAACAAAGAACAAAACAAACACAAATAAGAGTATAACTTATGCAGAAAATGTAGATCATATAGTAGAGAAATAGACACAGGAGATCTATAGTGGTTCGGTCACATAGACCTACATCCACTCTCAAGGGTCACACATACCCTCGGTTCCACTAAGAGGAACCAAACTACACAAGTTCTGATTCTACCTCAATTTTGTTACAGAGGTTCAACCACACAGATCTATTCCTCCTCACATAATTGTAGAGTGATTTAGCCACACAGATCTAAACAACTACCACATTATACACATATTGTAGAAATTTGAAGAGGGGTGCACGCTTGCCTTTGATGATGATTGAAGTGTTCTAAGGAGCTTTGACCGTAGTCGAAGCTTTCACCTCTTGATGACCTCTTGGTGTTGAGAAGGATGCTTCCAACATGTTGCACAACCAGGGTTCAGAGGATTGGACTTCTAGAATTACACAAATGAGGCTCTCATAGAGTAAGATATCCTAGAGGATGCACTCCCTCACAATACACTCATCTTGGAGCTAATGAAGCTCTTGGGTTTTCCTAAATCTAGCACATGAGTGTTTGGAAGGGGATTTGAGAGCCTACATTAAATGGGAAGAAAGTAGCAAGGAAAGCTCTTCACTAAAGTCCTTTTTTCGCAAAGCAAAACAGGCTTAAGCTTTATAGAAAAAATCCCACGGCTAGATTTGGCGGTTAGCCTCTTAACATGGCGGCTAGCCCATTTTCAAATTTCCTGAGACAACGGATATAATTTCTAATTCGGTCAGCTCACGGTTAGCTGTCGGTGGCCTTGGCGGCTAGCTGTGAGGTGACCGCTGAGGTGACCGAGAGAAGGTCAGAAACAAATAGCTCTCAGGAAAACTAACCGTGAGATTTTTGATTGCTTGCGGTTAGCCGCTATGTTCTTGGCGGTTAGCCGTGAGGTGACCATAGGGGTAACCGAACTTCTTGACAAGCGATGAAATAGCTCTATGGAAAAGTAACCGCAGGATTTCGGTTACTTGCAGTTAGCCGCAATGGCTCTCTGCGGTTAGCCGTGAAGTGACCGCTGAGCTAGCCGAACTCCATGACAGGAGCAACAGCATTTTGGAAATGTAACCGCAGGGTTTCGGTTACCTAGCTGTTAGCCGCTTTTTGCAAAGGGGCTAGCAGCCAGGTGACCAAAAGGTCACCGAACCCTCTGATTTTCAAGATTGTTTTAGCTGAGTAAAAACATGATTTTTCCAAGGGTTCTAAAGACTGGTCTAGGTCTAAAATACCTAAGTAGGTTGGCAAACACATGTAGAGATATTCTTTGACGACCCCGGTTCATCTAAAAGCTTTGACAAACCCTTCGAATTTGATCTTCCTTGAGGCACTTTGAGAACAAGGATCTTCTTGGTCATATTGGCACGATATTGACAACATAAACACTGTGCTCACGAAAATGTGGCACTAACATATTTTACCCCTCATTAGTCCAAGTTTTATCAGCATCTCATATGCATATCATTTGCTTTACATGGAGATTTTATCATTCTATTACATTAACGGATTATCGGATTGTCATGCGTAAATTCGATTATTTATAATATATTTTTATATAATTTCTCTTGTATAGGTGGATCCCGTGACTACCACAACCTTCTGGCTAGTGTTCCAAGGTATCAAAAAGATATTTTAATAAAAGAAGTTAAATGAAGAAATCTTGATGAAGAAATCTTACAAAGAGTTAAAGAATTCCAAAATAAGAAGAGAAGACTTTAATAATAGAAGAAGTCATTTTCTAATACAAAGGAATGGTTGGCGTATTGGTTAGAGCTTAGGTTGGTATGTTATGGGTTATGGGTTCAAGTCCCAACATGAAGGACCACCAATCAAATGTCTTCAATGTTTCTATAAATTGGAATGTTTTTTTAGAGAGAAAAAAAGTATTTTGGCAAGTTAGGTACGATTCGAGAAGGGGGTAAAATGGGGGGCAGGGGAATGAGGGTGTTTAGGAAGGAGGGAGGAAAAGTGGTGGATGGGAAAATGGAGGGAAAAAGAGTGTGGGGTCCACTAGAAAATCCCCCCCCCCCCCAAAACAGGGGGAAAATGAGGTCAAAAGAGGGGAATTTGTGGGAAATTACTAAACTGCCCTTTTTGTCCAATTGATACTTTTGCAAAAGCAAGAGTAAAATGGTCTTTGTCTCTCTACCTCACAAACAAAAAAAAATTATACTTTTTCACTTTTCTTTCCCTTACTTTTTGACCTCCCAAACAAGAGGTAAATTTAATTTTCCCTCCCTATCCCTCCCCTCTCCCCTTCCCAAACATAGCATTAGAGAATCTCCAAGAGACACTTCAAATTTGGATATGCCTTTTCAAAATAAAGCCTTATGTGGCAAAAAAAAAAAAGGCATATATAAATTTGGCATCTCACTTGGACAACTCCAAGAGAGATGTCAAATTATTATTTTTTTATTTTTATTTAACCCTTATTTGCTTTATTACATATGTACCAACATTCACTTACAATCACCATTATTTTATTCAAAAAGGAAGAAAAGGCAGCTCACTTAATGGTTTGCCAATTTTGGCATACCATCTCATACTTCAAATCCATGTAAGATATGAAGTAACTGTTGGAGTCTCTCTCATATGCCAATTAGAGCAAAAGGAGGCTAACATGGCCAAAAGAAGTGTCTGTTGGAGTTGTTCTTAGTCTTTTAACAATTTTATTTTATCTTCTCTATACTTTTATATTGTAATTAGGAGCTTCTTTGTAACTAATCTAAAGAGAGTGTGTAATTGAAGACTATTAATGAAGATTTGGACCTCCTTCTTGATGCTTAGTGGCTAAAACTCTTAGATTAGGCTCTCCTTTTGAAGCTAAATAATGTGATTAGTTCAATTGCATGCATGTTTTAGCTTAAATTTCCTACTTATTTCTTAATTAATTAGTAGATTTTAGATCTAATTGTGCTAATCTCTCTCATTTCTCATGCTCTATCTCTACACTTGATGTTTAGATAATCTCAAGTAATGCTTTGTAATTTGATTAAGTTCTCTCACATAGCATGCTCTAGAGCCCTTCTGAATGGGTAGACAATTTCTCCTCTTCCATTTTTTATACAGAATTTCCATTTTTGAAAAGGCATGTTCACTATCTCGATGTTAATGAGTGATGATTGCACTCTTTAATTGTTCTAAAATAGCTTCATAGTATTTTTGGAAAATATTAGGGGCTTTGGTGGCAAAATGTTCCTTTGGGAGAAAGATTTTAGTCAATATTTGGTCAATGGTGAAGTTTTCAAAAACTCTATCCTCGAGGAAGACAATAGGAGTTTCAAACCTCGAAGTATTAAGAGTTTTTGAAAGGGGTTGGTATTTTTAGCATTGGTGAGGCTAGATTCAAGGCATTAAATTTGTTATTAAAAGGGGTATTGATGATATCAATGACTAGATTATTTCCTTTTCCTTTTGGAGGCATCGTTGCTCTTCACCTTATTTATTCCCTGTAGAAATTCATGAGAAATAGGGACTTTATATTTTTTGGGTTTTTAGGTCCGACCACCTCCCACTTTTGTAAAATTGTAAACTTCAACCAATTTTTCTTAACTATATGCATTGATATGCATCGATATCAATGTGAAATCTTCAACTATATAAATCCTTAGCAAGGAACCCTTGGTCCAAGGGCAATGAGAAATCCTTATATCTATGGATTCCTCACTGGTCACCAAACATTCTCTATGTAAGGGTTTTTTTGAGATTTCGAAGAAATACAGCGGGGCTTATAGTAATTTTTTTTAAACTCTCACACCAGTGGTCTAACCTTTAAACCAATCCAATCCTCTCACAACATCAGCCCCTTAACTTGGCTAGAGCCAATATCTCATTTCCCCTCATTACATTCAAACACGTTTTATCGTCACGCCCCTTAATTGCCAAATATCTAGGTGGGCTCATTAGTAGGGACACACACACATAGATAAAAAGTTTCTCCTACAGGATGTCTCAAAACTTGAAATTGAGGGCGAGAAATTAGGACCCGAGCACTTACCCGAAGTCTTATTACATCTTTTTAAAAACAATCTTTTTACTAAAAAGCCCCTCTATTTTCACGATACCTCAAAAAGGCCCCTCTACTTTCTTTTTTAACTTAATGCTCCCTTGACTAACAATCAAGCCTAACCATAACTAACTGGCATTCGTACTCTCCTTTTTCTTTTTTTATATTCCCATTTTTCCCCTTTCATTTATTGGAAAAAGAAAATGACACTTTTCACCCTTTAAACCTCACAATTGCTTACCCTATTTTGTTGTTCTCACTTCCCACTGTTATTCTCATTTTTTCTATTTTTTAATTTTGTCTCTTCCATTAATTAGAAATTAGAAATGATAGTCTAATGTATGAACCTGGTGGCATCCCACGTTACCTTACCAGAATCATACTAACAAATTACATGGGCCAAATATGTGCCAACACTTATTAAGGGTTGGGGTTTCATTCTTTAGACCTTTCCCCTTTCAACACAATTTTTTAATTCTCAATCCTTTGTGTCTAACATGCCAAGCACAACCTATGGCCCATCCTTGTAATCATGTGCCTGATTTTGATCCTGTTTATAGTGTCGTCCTCATAACCATGTGCTTGATTTTGATCCCGTATGTAGTTACACTCACTCCGGCCAACACACAACTTTTGTTATTGGGATGACTTTCGGACCATCTTTAATTCAACCTAAGATTTCACCCCACATAGTTCAATGCAACTTGGCCACATGAAGACCCTCATGCAGGGATTAGTATAAGATTATTTCTCTATACTACATGGCTGTAGAATGGGAATGAATTTCATTAGGGCCTCATTTAGTCGGATGGAACCCAGGCCCAAATTAGAAATGGGTCTAAACATTGGACCCTTACCTAATTTTTTAAATTTGGGTCCTTCTAGTATTTGGAACCATACTCAAGACTCTTTTTCAATTTTCTCATTAGAGCCCTTTGAGTTTGAGGTCTTACCAAATTTGAATGATAAGGTTATTTATGATAACTTGTAGGAGAAAGTTGTTAATAATCTAAAAAATATACAAGGCATAATGAATGAATTGATCAACTCCATCTTTCACTAAGTCAAGATGGAGATGACGATAGAAGCTTGTAGGAAACAGATTTTCACATGAAATGGATAAAATGAGTTTATAGAGGGAAAAAAACTTGTTTCACATATGAAGACTTTCACAAAAAAGAAGAAGGAAAAGGCCAAAAAGAATATATGTTGTCATCTGTCATAACTTCCAAGATAAGTAATATCATTATCTATAGGTTTCTTTTGAAGTATTCCTATTTTCAGAGGAGAGAGATAACCTAGGGTTAAAAGAGTCATTTTATCTTTCCAATAAATATAAGGGGAAAGAAAAAGAGGAGAATGGAAACGGCAGTTTTTTCCCTTAATCTTACAGTCAGTCAAGGGAGCATTGAGAAAAAAAAGAAAGCAGAGAGGCCTTTTTGAGGAATCATGAAAATATAGGGGCCTTTTAGTAAAAAAAACTCATTTAAAAATAAGAATTATATTCATAACTTAATTAACTAATTCTCTTATGAAAATGTGCACTAAGTCAAGTGTTATTTCATAGCACTTTGTTAATTACTAAAAGGTGTGATCTATTCAAAACCCTTCATTTATTATTTATTTTATTTTTGTATTGGTGGAAGGGTGTGAGTCATGACGCTTCAAGTGTCTCTTAGAGACAACAATCCACGTTTTAGATAAGGACATTCCATTTTATTCTAAATATAAATTAATTAATGAAGAAATTGATTTTTATCAATTTCCCTACCGCATTTTCTCTTTTGCACTGATAGGGTAAATTTCAATTAAATGTTTCTTTGGTGCTACATATTTTATATCCTTTTTTAATTGGTAGTAAATTTTATAAGGACATTATAATAAATTTAAATATTCTTTAATCATTTTTAACTTTTGAAATATTTTGAGAAAAATTGTGTATTCATTTTTAATTATTTTAAAAGTATTTTATAGAAATAAAAAAAAATATTGAATATAAAAGTAAAAAAAACTGAGTGCCACTGGCTTTGTAATATGACTTAAAGATATGTGAAATTGATAGCAGTTATTATTGAAACCTTCGTATAGTCGGGCGAGATATCTTAAAGTTAGGTGACTTTGGAAATCAGAAGCATATGGTATTTCTCCCACTTTTATAAGTGGGAACTTAAAACCATGTGCACATCTGATATTTCTCCCATTTCTATAAGTGGGAACGAAAAACCATAAAGCCTTGTGCGCAAAGGGTATTTTTTTTCATTTCTGCAGGTAGAGTTCTAAAACCATGGGCGCAGAGGGTAATTTTTCATTTCTGCATGTGGAGTTCTAAACTATTCGCACATTTGTTGCTTTTTCCATTTCTACATGCGGAGTTCTAAATCAACGTGTGCACCTGGTATTTTTTCCATTTCTAGTGGTGGAGTTTTAAACTATATGTGCACTCGATATTTTTTCGTTTCAACATATAGAGTTTTAAAAACATAAATACATTATGTATTTTCCCAGTCCTATAGGTGGATTTCTAAAAGCATACAATCTTTAGTGCAGCTTTGCTCAAAAGTCTTAAATAAGCAGTTCATGGAGAACCTTCATCTATTGTTCCTCTTAATACTTAGCAGCAATTGATTCATTTTTAAAAAAATGCAATGATTGAATGATGAAATATAGTTTTTCGATGATCCCATAATAAAGAAATATGGTGGAATTATCAAGAAGCCTCGTCGCCGAATGGATCTGTCAATAAAATTGACTTAGATCCAACACTTCCCCCATTAGATGAAGGATTTTGATAATCCAGTCATTAAGAGCATCTCCAATAGATACGACAATTCGGAGATGCCAAATTCCATTTGAAGGCTTATGTGGCAATTTGAAGGTTTGGAATTTGGTACTCCTAAAGTAGGAACTCCACCCAATATGCCAAGTTTATTATTTCTTGTATTTTATCTCTTTTAATATATTAAATAGATTGAATTTCTACTAAATCACTTTGATCCCATATAAATGCTATTAAACATATATTTATTTTTTATAATCTAAGAATTTATTAATTGCATTTAAAACACATTTTTTTATTGAAAATACTGCCTTAAAACTCAAGTACAATACATGTGTAAACAACAAATAACATTGACTCGACATCCATGCATAGCACTGGTGTTGAGCAACAAACTGATGAGAAGACGATCTTCTTCTATACTGACCTCAACACCCTGAAGAACAATCTTTTTGTTTGAGGCTTCATTAGTATGGATTTCAGAGGCTTCACTGAAAAATTAAGATTGTTGGTAGAAAAATAAAGAAATTAAGAGTAATGGGAATCCATGGTGTGAATGAGGCAAAAAGAACTAGCGGCTCCCTAATTTATAGAAGGGAGCACTCCAAGCCATTACATTACCAACAGTCTTTTTTTTCAAAAACTTTGACCCTTCATTGGATAGATGATTCCTAATTAGCATATTCGTAACCAATTTTGATACCCACCCATCTCCAATGGTACTTCTTTTTTTCAAAAACTTTGACCCCATTGCAAAGCTGATCCAACTATAAATGAAACCCACCCATGACCCAGTCCAACTATAAATGAAACCCACCCATGACCCATGTCCAACTATAAATGATACCCACCCTCTGAGGAAAAAAAAATTGAACCTAACCTATCTCTGACAGTCCCTTTTGAAATAAAAAATACGAAAATATTGCTTGGTATGTGCCTTTTCCATACTTCAATTTTGGCATTTTCATCTTTCATGCCAAATGCCAAGTCACATATGGTATGGCTGTTGGAGTGGTAATGCATGCCAAATACATTGGGGTGTTCATGTGGATTTTGACGGTACTGTTGGAGATGCTCTAATCCAGCAATTGCAGAAACTATATTTGCTAATTAAAGTTGCTGACATACAGTATCATTCAACCAATACGATCTACAAACTTCAATAAATATTTGTCTCTTCCATACAGGTGTCCCTCATGCCGTCAATAAATTTTCATATACATAGCCAAGTGTCATCAAAAGATTCTGTAGCCAAAAGATTTTCATTTACTACAATTTCCCCATCCACTTATATCTTTTTCAATAGTCTTTTTATGTAACTCAAGTACTTTACTAATCATAAAGATCCATAAGTTCTCCCGAGAAGAAAAGGTATGAAGCCATGCTCTCATTTTGTAGAAATTTTTTTTTACTTTCAAATAGTGTGACGTCACTTTCAAATAGTGAACATAATCTTCCTTTTCACTCACCTTAGTATACAAACTATATAGAGTCCACAAACTAAATCTTAATAAATTTAATGTTGTGTCTCTTCATATCACTAAAAGTATAAAGAAACAACTAATACAACTATTCTAAAGAGAATGTGAATATTATGAATAGACTCCTAGTTCTGTTGATCCAGACCAATATCTTATTGAGAGCTCCTAATTGAATATTTCTGAAGAAAGACATTAATTTAGCAAATGCATCAATTATCTTTGCTAATCAAGATTTTCGACATACAACAAGTTCATCTCGCTAATTCCAATGAAGAGTTATCTTCACAATACATATATCTCTCATGTAGACTGCAGCTTTCAAGCAGGTCCGTAGTCAGAAGAAATAAATTTATGGAGTCATGTGTCTCGAAGCATATCACCCCATCCACATATAACTGTGCACAAATCTTTTCCATTTATAATTGACCATATGTCATCCCGTAGCAAACCATACGTCAATAGCTCAAATGTTGGGAAATGTCATTTTCAAAAAGCACTTATGTCATGATGCTCATATAAAGCCTTCGGATGCATTGGTCCAAAAGCCAAGAAAAGTCAACAATAGTGGCTATGGTGCTCCACATCAACATACAAATTTCCGATCCATCTCATGCACATATCAGATGCAGCATGCACAATCCATCAAATGCCACCATGTGTACTATACGGCCTCCGTATATAGTACAAATGATGTGTAAATCTAATCTATTTACCGTGTGTAACTCAATCCAGTAGGATTCTGTGGTGGATTTCAAATGAAGTTAAATCTAGAGTGTTTATAAATAGGGGGATTGAGAGCCCTTTGTCTCTCAACTCAAGTTACAAAGTTTAAATTTAGTAAGTTAAAATCTTAGTGTGGTCAAAATCTAGTCTTGTATTGTGTGCAAGAGTTGTCCCCTTAATCTTCCAATAAAAAGGGGAATGGATTGAAGGTGATTCCATGCCTTATGATGCTCTGACTCTGATAGCATTGCAACCTCAAATTCTTAAATACCCAACACTAAGACCTTATTTGTTTGCACTATATTACATAGGAATTGAATACGTAGGGTAGTTGAAAATGAAGATCAAAGGTGAAATTTTAAAAGTGAGCGTCAAACATTGTCTTATTTAGATTTTTAAACACCCTATATATTCAATTTCTATGTATTCTATTGCAAAAAAAAAAAAAAAAAAAAAAAAAAAAAAGGCCGTAAAGGTTTTCTGGAGTTTCTAACTCTCTGTAATACTCATGTATAGTAGAGATCAGCCACGCATATTTCACTAATCCCCTCAGGAAAGCCAGACTCATGTTTGAAATTCACTTTTACCATTCATGACCAAGCAAAATGATGTGACTAGAGGCAGGCTTTCACTTGGACATTTAGAGAAATGAATCCAGTTTCTTGAAACATTTTATTCTAAGCACAGAGGTTTTTTATTTTTTTGGTAGACCAACCAAGGGGGTTGGGTCCTAAGAGAGAGCTCGCACACACATAGGAAGAAAGCCCACACAAGTGAGAAGGGAGCCCGCACACGTGGAAAGAAAGTCCACACACGTGGGAAGAGGTGGCATTCTCGGGGTGGGAACTCTGGGCAGCCAAGTAAAAATTGCCAGTCATTACCACTCGGGTAAGGAGCCGTTCTCAGCACAGAATATAATTATGCTTTTTTACCTTGTTTGAAGGCTGCCTTTACTTCGAATATTTCGCTTTTTATTATTATAGACTATAGTCTACAAAAGTGCCCTATATAATCTAGATGATTTTATAAGAAAATTTTTCTAAAATCCACCACATACAAAAAGGACATAAAAGATATTTATCTACCATAGTAGTCGCAAGGGCCCTTTTTGTTTTATTTTTTTAGTCGTTTTGTCGAGCAGCGCCCGCTCATTCTTCTTCTTCTCCTCCTACTTCCTCCAACTCCTTCCACCTCTACCAACTTACCCCTTAGCCGCACAACATTTTCCTTCATGGTATGGTGACATCAATGGTCTTCGACTTAGGAACAAGTTGGAGCTTATTACCAAAACACCACAATCTCACATATAGCCATCTAAATCCATCTTCCTCATTCCACTTTCTTCCACAACCAAAACAAACCATTAGAACCCATTTATCTCATTCCAACCAAAATAATTAAACTTCCCCCATATCACATAACTCACATTTTCTCTCTCTTTCTTGACCATCTTTTTCTCTCTTCTTTCTCTTCATTTTTTTTCTCTTTTTTTTCCTTTATTCTCTTTCCATTCTTTCTCTCTCCATCCCACCTTTCTCAACATATTTTTTTCATCTCCCTACACAACCACTGCCCATTTCCAAACCACATCCCCCTTCCCCACCAATCCAATTCACACTACGCAAACTAGCCGTATGCCTGTGACTGAGACCCATCTCACATTTTTCTTTCACCATTATCTTTAACTTCACCCATCATTATCATCCAGCCTCCATCACCAGGCAACCACCATTCAAAAGACGAAAGTTTTTTTTTTTTTTTTTTTTTTTGAATTTGACTTCTTGGGCGGTGATATCACTGCTTAACTGTTAAGAAGAAGAAAAAAATGAGCGGAGATATGCATGCTCAAACATGCAATTAAGCAGGGATATTGCTGCTCAGCAAAACAAGAAGAAAAATATGAACAAAAAAGAGCCCTTGGAATGAGTGCTTTAATAAAGGATCTCACTTCACATCATGAGATTTTAGTAATTTTTTTTGGGTATCCCAGCTAAGGAGGCTGGGACCCCAAGAGACACACATGCAAGGAGAGAGAACCCGCATGCAAGGAGTGAGAACTCACACAAGTGAGGAGTAGGGCAAGACCAAGGGCAAACCCTGATCATCCTAATTGAGAGGTGGCGTTGCCAACCAACCGAGCAACCCCTCTTTCTCACCATGAGATTTGATTAATAATCATGGTGCTTTTGTAATTATTAACCATGGAGTTTAGTTAATAATTAGTATAAAAGCACCATATCTTTTCACAAATTGATAATAACCCATTCCACAAATTACACGAAATGATAAGGTATGATAATCGGAAACGACTAAGAATTACTATATATGAAAGGGACATTGAGACATTGAAACTCAATTCTAAATTCAAATTTAATGTGATTTAACTTGAGGGAGAGATTTTAGGGATTCATTAGAGATTTTTCATTTTAGCTATTCAAATAAAGAGGACAATATAAAGGAGTTTCCTTTTAAAGAGTCCAATCTTCCTGTCTTTAATCGATGAATGCATATTGAACCTTTTTTTTATTATAATATAATTGGTAAGCAAATCTTATTCGATGTCATATAAAAGAGTTTATCATCTTAACCTTCCTTCCCTTATCTTGTGTAATCCCATCATGGTTATCAATTTTAGATGGGATTTAATTGGATTAGACTCTTTAATCTCCCTTCGGTCTTGTAATCCAAATCAACGAAAGTGATGAAAAACAATGATTCTCACAACTATATCTTCAATGATTTTTTCAATACAATTGTGTGATATCTCTTCCCTTTCTTAATTTTTCCTTTTTTATGTATTTTTTGGTGTTTTAATGATTATTCTTTTGCCTTTTATCATAGTTCTGTTTTTTTTTTAATGGGTTCTTTTAATTTCTGTGTTAATAAGCTTTCATGGATTTATGTTTTTTTTCTGTTTCATTTTTTTTTTTGTTTTTAGGCATTGAGTTTCAATAGATTTATTTATTTTTTCTAAGTTATTTTTATTATTGGATCATCTATGGACTTTTGTTTTCATGTTATATTTTTGTGTTGTTTTATCAATTTTATTTTTGTATTTTGAGTTTATTCTTATGATTGGACCTGACCGGGATCGACCAGACAACTCTATAAGACTGTAGAAAAGAGGAAAGGGAAAGAAGGAATGTTTTACAATGGATTCTAAGCTTATATTGTTGTGAGATAAGGGTTCACATTCCCTATTTATAGACTGCATTCAGAATTACATTGAATCATGGAATTGAAATCCGCAAGGGGATAAGATTTCCACGTCATTGATACTATATCACTATAGCAGCTGCATGCTTGGTGCTGATGAATGATAGCTTCTGTCTGCATCGGGGCTTTGCATAAGATTGGTACCATTAGTACTTGATGGGAATCATAAAGTACCTTAAGAAAATGAGAGAATATAAAAGTTCAAAGTACTTATTTGTACTTTATTTGCAAATAAAATTTTTCCATACGAATTTTGTTGCATTATGGGATTCTTTTATGAATAAGACAAGGATAACTTGTCATTTCTTGGAATGTACTTGATGGACACTTGGCATCTTGGAATGTACTTAATGAACACTTGGCTTCATGGCTTCATGGGGCATTAATTATGCTATCCGGAATACTGCATGAACACTGCATTACAGAAGACACCTGTATGGTTGCATGGATTCTGCTGCTGCTGCATAGAAAATTTCAGTATTATTATTGATAATATTTGGAGTGCATTCCTTACTAGCCAATGTAATTTCTTAGTAAGAAAGCACCTCTCTGACCTTTCTAATCACCTCAAATATTTAGAATAAAAAATTCACAGGCTTGAACAACAATGTGCATCGTCATCCATCCCTCCACTTGAACACAGACAACAAATCCTGGAAAAGGTTGATACCCTTCTTCCAGATGATATTGCTGCAAGAATTAGAGATGAAACTCTATCTTGTCAGATCATGGAGAGATTAATCAATAATGCAGCTTATCTCAGCTGGGCTATTGGGTTTCCAAAAATGTTTCTACCAGCTGAAGAATTCAATATTTCTTATATCGAACAAGGCTTGGTTCATCGTTTTATTCTCGACAGAGAAAATTCAGCAATTCATCAACAGCTTCCTGCAATTGTCAAATATGCCCTCAGCTGCCTTGGTATCACCAAGCATCATTTGCTCATAACGATCTCTACTACTCTTGGAGAAAGAGATGAATTCAGATTTTATCAGCCATATCAATTATGGACAATCATGAATTATGAAGATGGAGATTTGTTCTGTCAAAAATACAACATTCCTACAAATGACTATAAACATCTCCCCGACAGAAATTGGAATCATGCTGAACGATTTGAATCTTCAGACGCTGCAGATATCAAATATAGCTTGGAGCGTCTTCAATTTTATAATATTCAAGCAGATCAAAATCAACGATTCATAAATCTCAAGCGAACATCTTGAATTTGCCCGCACTTTTAAAGCAATTTGGAGTGGTGGGCGTAGCGTCATATGCATCGATGAAGATCTTGCTGCAGAAACATTTATTTATTATGATCCATTCAGAGCATGTCATACAGTTCTTGATGAGATTCTTGAATATTTTGAAGATGCATCAACTCTTCAAGTCACTGAAAGAACTAAAAGACAAGTGATCAAGTTGTTTCAAAAAGAGCTTGAATATGGCGTATCGACTCCCAGTCCTCAATCTCCAAATTATTATTTCATAAATGATTAAATCAAGATTATCCAGTTATTATCACATAAATTTCATGCAAATTCTAAGGCAAACATTTCATGCAAATTTCATGCAAATCTCAATGCAAGCCTCGCCATTCAATGAAGAAAATCCAATGCAGATACTATATGCAGCAGCAGAATCCATGCAAACATACAGGTGTATTCTCTCATTAATTTCTCATGCAGAATACTGGACAGGTGTCTTTTATCATGCAGTATCAATCCAATCCATGCAGTCATCCAGACTACTCTATTGTCACAAATGATCCAAATGTCCATCAAAAGATAAGCAAAAAAGGACATTGTCCTTGAAGAGATTCCACAGAAAAGACAAGTTGTACTTGTCTTATTCATAAAAGACTCCCATATTGAATGCAAATTCGTAGAGAAACAATGCATTAAGCAAGAAAGTACATAAGAGTACTATGTACTCTTATATTCTCTTATTCTCTCAAGTACTCCCATCATGTACTAATAGTACAATCTCATGCAAAGCATGTAAAGCCCCAATGCAGAGAATACATAATCAATGCAGAAAATACAGAAGTAGATCATCTATCTGCACCAGCCATCTGTACCAAGATTGCAGCAGCCACAGTGATACAATGCTAATGACGTGTGAACCTTATCTCCTTGCGGATCTCAATTTCATTTCAAATGTAATTCAGAATGCAGTTTATAAATAGGGAATGTGAGCCCTTGTCTCACAACACATATAACACATCAAGCCCATTGTAAAAATTTTCTTCTTTCTCTTTCCCTTCTTGTAATACAGTCTTACAAAGTTGTCTTGTTGGTCCCGGTCTAATACAGTCTTATAGAGTTGTCTGGTTGATCCCTTACAGAGTTGTCTGGTTGATTTGAATATCATTTTTCATCTGCTGTATTTCTTGAAGAAGATCCATATGCTGCTGAGTAGGGGTGAATATCGGGTCGGGTTCTAGGTTATCGGACCGGGTCTGACCGACCCGGTATTTTTTAAGAGCCTTGGACCCGGTCCGGTAACCCTGTTAATGAATACCGGGTTACCGGGTTACCGGGTCACCGGGTTACCGGGTAACCCGATAACCCGGTTTGCAGAAAACAAAGTCTGTCAAGGAAGTAATTTGTCAAAACAAACCTCTTTGACCCCCCAAAACAAACAAACACAAAACAAAGTCTGTTAAGAAAATAATAATCTGTCAACAAAGTTGCCATTTATTTTATATAAAGCTGCCATTTAATTTATGCAAGCTTCTTTACTTCATTTTTTTTTATACAAAGCTGCGATTTATTTTATGAATCATGAACAATTAAACATCAATACATCATAATTATAAGGCTGCTGCAGCAAGCATTTTTGTTTTTAAAAGATGAATGAGGGTTGGCATCACCATCTCTGTCATCATCAACCACCATTTTTGTTTCTTTTCTTGACAGAATGAAAGGCATCAATGTTCTTGCATTGACGCAAATCAAATAGGCAATTTATCAAACAATTGGTGTGCAATCAACTTCCTTTCACTACGACGTCTTAATCAACCAATCAATCCTAAAAAAAAATACCATATCCCAGAGAATAGCTTCCCTACACATATGCTTCAACTAAACAATCCCACGTCTAAAGACGGACAAGCTTCAGAGTAGACACTAAAACTATTGACAACAAGAGTAGCATAATAAGAACAGACAAAGACACTCACTCTCCAATGTACTGAATGAACGATGGAATCGCTCCACCTAAGACAACGAAATTACTTCCCTGGACAACTAGGGAATCACTCCACAAGTTTGCAACAAATTGACTGGGGAAAATAATAACAGGCATGAATAAGCAAATGATTTCCTAATTGGAAGCCCAAATCAATTTCAAAACAATTAGGTAAATTGATGACTTACCAGTTACTAATACAGAGGCAGTGACGCACGACGAGATGAGAGATTAGGAGTTGATCTAGTGTAGAGATTAGGACTAAGGAGAGTTGGATTGGAGAGACTAGATCCAGCGAGACCAACGCAGAGTTGATAATCGGGAAGGAAAGGTGAAGCCGTAAAGGCGAACGATGAGAGGCTTGTGAAAGTTAGGTTAGAGAGTAGAGACAGAGATCAGGGTAAGGTAAATTGAATTTAAAAAAAAAATTATTTATTTGTTATCGGGTCACCTGATAACCCGATAAACAATGAAACAAAGACCCGAAACCCGGACCTGTTAACAGAGGTCCGGGTCAGGTTTGGCCCGGCCCGATAAAAAGGTTATCGGGTTAGCCCGATAACCTCCGGGTCGGACCGGGTTTTCCGACCCGGTGAACACCCCTACTGCTGAGTATTGATAGGAGTGGATACTTCACCATGAACAACATCTTTAAAACTTTTTGATAATGTATTTAGAGGCACTGATTGTTTTTTGGCGGGAGGGTTTATTATATTTGGTTGAATAATAAGAGGAGGTTGTGGAGAGGATTGACGGGATTTATTGAGAAATTGTGAAACATCAAATTTATCCCACCATTTGATATAAGAATTTCGAACAAAACATTGAGGCTTTATAATTGGAGAGGATTTACCATATTCCCAGCGAAAAATCCAAGGAATAGTAGAAGAGGAAATATATTTAAAGAAGGAATAAGAGGAATCATTAATGTCAAAACTAGTTTGAGATTCAAAGGATTTATAATGACTTAACAAAGCTTGTGGAAGAATACAAGATTGTGCCCCAAAACGGGTCCACCAGTTATGCCAAAACCAGTGTGGGATGTTTGAATTACATTTGGATGAAAAACTGATATACCAGGAATGTGATCCCTTGGAGTTTTGATATAATAAAGCACATTCTCAAGCATTCATATAATCATAATAGTCATAGGGCCATAAACTCCCATTGGGATTGAGCACTGTTTTTTGTGAAAATAAATTGTCGGCCCATTCAGAAGGATGATGAATATGCATAATTTTTATTTTTGAGAAGGCATGTTCTCCATCACGATCTTCATGAGTGATAATGGCACTTTTTGACTGAATCAAAATGGCTTCATAGTATTTATAAGAGATATTGGGGGCTTTAGGTACAAAATGATGATTTTTTTCGGTAAAGTCTGGAGAAAATTTGTTCAATGGTGAGATTGGCATGAATGGTTTCATCAAGAAAGAAAAGGGCATATTCAAAACTCTTAATATATTGAGATTTTCTGTAAGGGGTAGATGGATAAGGTGCTTGAAGCATTGGAGAGGCTAAGGCATTGAATTTATTATGGGATAAAATATTGATAGAGTCAATGACGAGATTTTTCCCTTTTCCTTTTTGATTTGGCTACATCGTTGCTTACTTTATTGCGACCCTGTAAAAATTCACGAGATAAAAAATTGGGAAGAGAATAGGAAGAACCTCTTATAAATTCAATATCAAAGTCAAAAATAGCAAGTAAAGCCTGCCAATGAGCAAAAATTTGTTTGGATGTAAGATTTTTAACATCATTTTCTAAAACTTCTTTTACAGATTTGCAATCGATTCGTAAAAGGAATTTTTGATTCAAAATATCACTTTGAAATTTGAGTATGCAAGAAACAATGGCAAGGACTTCTTTCTTTATTGTAGAATAATTTTGTTGAGTTGTATTCCATGTACCAGAATAAAATCGCACTATTTGTTCTTTTCCTTGAGCAGTTCTTTGCAATAAAATTCCTCCAAAGCCTATTTCAGAGGCATCTGTTTGTATAATTTTTAATAAATCTGGATTTGGAATATTTAGACATGGCAAGGATTTGACTTTTTGTTTTATCTTTTGAATTGCTTCTGTATGTTGTTGAGTCCATGGTTCGGCTGAATTTTTTAAGCATTTTTGTAGGAGATTTCTTTCTTTAGAAAGGTTTTGATAAAAATAAGATACATAATTTAGACAACCTAAGAATCTTTGTAATTGTTTTTTGTCTGTAATTTCATCAGGAAAATTGTCTGCAAACTTGATTACTCTTTCAACAGGAGTTATTGTTTTATTTGCTATTTTATAACCAAGAAATTGTATTTTCGTTTGAAAAAGCTTCATTTTTCTTTGAGAAATAACTAAACCATTTTTCTTTATGATCCATTTGAAAGTTTTTAAATGTTTCCAATGATCAGCAATAGAGGGAGAAAAGATTAGAATGTCATCAATGTAAACAATGGAGAAATTTTTATAAGGGTGGAAGATTTCATTCATCATTTCTTGAAAAGCTGAAGGGGCATTTTTTAACCCAAAGGGCATTACATTCCTCTCATAGTGTCCAAAAGGGACAGTAAATGTAATTTTATACCGATCCTTTTCTTCAACTTGTATCTGCCAAAATCCTTATTTAAGATCAAATTTTGAAAAAATAAATGCTTCATATAAGCGATTAATAAGATCTTGTTTATTTGGAATTGGATATCTAATTGATTGAAGAACTTTATTTAAATGTTTCTAATTAATTACGAGGCGTGGAGCTCCTCTTTCTTTTTCTGGAGCTTTTTCAACATAAAAGGCTGCACAACTCCAAGGAGAATGTGATTTGCGAATTAATTTCTTTTGTAGTAAATCTTTAATTTCTTTGTCACATAATTCAAGAAGTCTAAGACTCATTTGAGATGGTCTGGCTTTAGTAGGAATATCTCTTTCATTAAAGGTAGGAATGTATGGTAAAGATACTAAATGTTTCTTTCTATGACAAAATGCTAAAGGTATTTCAGAACAACATTCTTTTCTTAAGGAGGTTTGGAAATTATTAATTTTATATTCAAATTCTTTTGATTTCAATTGATCCTCTATTCTATAGAGATTAATGTCATTTTTTAGGTTATCAAGATATTGTTCTTTTTGAGATATAAGTAAATTAATTTGATTTATTTTTCCAAGGTTTGAAAGTATTGATGGAAAATTAAGAGTTGAAATATTTTCAAGAGATTTGTTGTTATGGAAATATTTTATTAATTCTTTATTAGAGGCTATATTTCGTAAGTTCTCAATCATATTATGGGTGCTTAGCATATTTATAGATGACTTTGAAGTAGTGTTTTTATTTTCTGGTTGCTCAAAGATATTATTGTCAACTGTTTGTAGGGAAGTAGGTGTGAAAGTACTTAAAGGTATAATGGTTTGAAAATCTATAGGATGAGATGAGGTAGAGTCAGTATTAATATTTTTTATTGTTTTTAAAGGAGGATGTACAGATTCAACTTTACCTTTTTCGGTTTCCCAAGTCTGCGTTGATTTATTGATTATCATCATCATGGTTCCTTTTTTATTTATTTTTGAGGAAAGCCAATCAAAGAAAAGGATATTTCTGCGTTCTAGTTTCATTTGTTCATACCATAATTCTTTTACTTGAGATCTTTCGAATTTAGAAAATTTTGAGAGAAAACCATTTTGTTTTTGGATGTTTTAAAAGACCTTGTTGAAGGAATTGTTTATCAATTATGAAATCATTTGCTTCATTATTAGTTTCATGAATTAAAGAAATTGTATTTATTGAGGCATTAAAATCAGATTCAGACGATCTAACTGATTGTACATCTTCATCTTTTGTTTATGAATAAACAGGAAAAACTATTCCTGTAGGCTGAGTGAAAAGAGATTAAGGAATTGATTGATTATGAAGAGTTGAAGAGGCGGATTTATAAGATCTAACTTCTGAAAGAATTGATCTTTTTGTAGAAGAAAAATATGATCTTTGTGTATTATTGGAGAAATTGATTGTTACTTTTCCATTAGGATGTTCGATGATTAATTCAAGTTCATCCTGGATTAGAGGGGCTTTTGGTTGGGCTTCTTCAAGCTCCCATTTTCCTGAAAGATTTATATCATCCCATGTGATTGGTTTGGGAGTGGTGACTTTATTTCTAAAATTGGTAGGGAATAAAGTTATTACTCCTTTAATTTGTGAAGAATATGCAATTTCAGGGACAATTGTTTCCGTGGCTTTATAATAAATTTTATATACTACTGCAACATTTTGTGATTGAGGCTCCATATTGAAACCTTGGGTATGGATTCCTTGAGTGATGGCTTTATAAGCACCTGGATCACCAAGTGATATAGTGAAATTAGGAAAACAATTGAAAAAAGCAGGGCCGTCATGAAGACTGGCTTCTACAATCCCTATAAGGGAATCTCTGAATCAAACATGTCTTCTATCTCTAACATAAGCGAGACAGGACGTATTGAGACCAAGTCTTGTTAATGGCTTAATTGCAACTTGAACAAGTGCTATATGCATGTATTTATATTTTGTTTTATGCATTTCAATTTTGTCTGCAGGAATTACATATATGTTTTCTTCATTTTGCTGAATTGAAAGAGTTTCTTCAACTGTCTTTATTATATAATTTGATTTCTGTATGAAAGATCCTTCTTTATAAATTTCTTTTAAAGAAACTTTAGGTATTGTCCAATCTTGTATTGATTTTTCTATATCATCAAAATTAATTTCTTCAATATTTTTAATTGAAATTTTATTTATTATAGGCATGATAGATGATGCAGAAGAAGTAGAACCTGCATTAGAAGATGTATTTCTTTTTAATGATCTAAAAATTCCAGACATCATTAATTAAGTATTATCACTAAGCAGAATGATAGGTAGCCTGTCAACGGTTTACGCCACAAAACCCTGAACGCTCTCCTGGCTAACGGGCAACAAAGGCAATGCGACAAGGGGGCCTCGGACCCAAATCACTTATTTTAGCAATAATAATTAACTAACTCTATCTAGACAATTTAAATCAAAAATCAGAAAATACAACTAAGTAAGAGAGATTTACTCCTACTATGCAATCAACAACAACATCAAAATAAATAAACATGATACATGCAATTTTTGCAAAATAATAAACATGATACATAAATATAAATATGCTTAGCATATTTTGAAATTAACCAACTATATTTCTTTGTTATTATTATAGGTTTTAGTTTTAATTGCAATGTTTACAATCTCAATATAATTTAGGCTAAATTTTTTTTTTAAATTCTTATTATTTTTAATATTATAAAATGCAGACATGGTTTGCTAGTTCTCTAATGAAGGGAAATAATAGACCATAGGAGGAGAAAGGATGAAGAAATAGGGTGAAAAGGGGTTTTACCATCGCAGTAGAAGTGTAGAAGGAAGAGAGGTTTACAATTTATTGAAGTAAAGTAGTATAATAGAATGGGACTTTGCATTTGTGAAAAATAGAGAGGAAGGGTTTAAAGGTATAGGTCGCGATATCTTGGGCACTTGGGTCAAAATAAAACCACTGCAATCATCAGTTTTTGATAAAAATTTGAATCCTGTATCCCTAATTAGCACTTCGTGGGATTCCTTATAAATTTCATTTTCCTTTTATAAAAATCCCTTCATAGTAAATGAGCAAAGACATTTAAAAGATCGAGGCGTATTAAAGAAGAGAGGGATAATGTAGACGAGGTCTAACCTTTCTACAAATTTCATTTATTAGGATTTATTAGGGTTATGACTAGATATTCATTTTCCAACCAATGAGAAACTTCTTTGAAGCCATTTGTAGATCTACACCTGTTTTATCCGCTTTCGTAAAAACACATTCTTAAAATTATCAAAATTTCAATTCTATGCAAACAAATACAAGCTGAATTTTAACCCACACCTCCCTTTTGTTGACCCTTAACTTGATCATGCAAATCTAACACGCATCAGACTTTATCTAACAGCTAGAATTGGATCAGCTTTACACGCTAAATAAACAACTCCCCTGATAAGATGATTCCAACTTTATGCAATCATGAAAAAACCTTTGCCATTCTTACAAGTGGGTCCATAGGTCATTCCATTCCTGAAAATGAGCATGAGCAACCCCATATCGTATTTTTGTCCCATTTGCATTCTCAATGATTTTCGAAACTGGACATAGGACATGGAGGTATGCAGTTACAATTAGATCTGAAGAGGTGATGGGTTAAAACTTGTAGCGAGGTGGGACATAAGTGGAAAAAAAAAAATGATGAGTTGAGGTTAAGCCATAACCCAATCAAACCAAGTCGAAATGACTCATCTCGGCTTTAGTTATTTTAGTGGTACTAGCTTCAATTAGAGCAAACTTTTAAAGTTGTTCGAAAAGTTGAGGGAACTTACTATGAATCTCTAACAAGTCTCTAAGACTCTACCAGTAGGCCAGTATGGGCTTTACAAGTAAGCCCCCATCCAAAAGTGGGCCCCCGTCCTCTTCTATTGATGATGACAATTGATTGCAGCCAAAACATCACAGCATAACATACAGAGTACAGGAGTTTCTACTTTGTGGAATACAAAATGGCTGCTAAGCAGGCAAAAGTTTTAAAATAGGCAGTGTTCATTTATTTCTCTTGGCTCATGAATGACGGTAAAATTCGAAGCACAGCTGAAGAGCACCTCATAGTTCATCCTGCAAGAGTCCCAAAAAGAGAAGGGGAAAAAAAAGAGTCTTAACAAATATAATGCTAGTATAAAAGGTCCAATTTGGCAGAGGGTTGAGGCTTACATGGTAATCGTCGAAGTCATGAGGCTGCAAAAAAAAAAAAAAAAAAAAAGAGTTTCTATGCATTAACAATGCATTATATGTACAAGGCAATCAATAATTAATGCATAGATTAAAAAACTTGTGTAAGAACAAGATAAACAGCATCAGGGACAGATACAAATGGTTCTATAATTTATGGGTAGCAAGCAATTTTTAAAGAGGCATAACCTTCTCTCAATTAGTTTATAGGAGAGAAGCAAACCAGTGTATAAACTATTGTAACATGGTAGACGGACCAACAGCTGTCTGATCCAGCATTTCAAAACTCAGATTTAGCCAAGCCGGGAATGACTGGGCCAAGAAAGGTTGAGTTCCCTTTCTTTTTCATTTTTTTTTACCTGGCCCTCTAATATTGGGTTTGTACAGAAATAAAAGAAAGGCAAGAGACCAGGCAAAATCCATGAATGGTTTTACAGAATGACATGAAGGAGATGTGGATTTTGAAGGATAGATGTTGGATTGACGGGGTGTCTTGCCTTCTTGAGCAAGGATGAAACCCTCAAATAAACAAGAAGAAAAGAAGAACGAAAGCAATTGAAAGAGGGAGCCGGAGATTTGATTTTCACCTCTGAAAGTGAGAAATCTAGAGTTTTTGCGATGAGAGCTGGAAAGCACCACAGAACTCCAGCTGTTTTAAAACAGATAGATACAGGGTCTCGGCCGAGTTATAAAAGGTCCATAAGGTGAAGGCGGAGTCCCTCCCGAGTGAGTCTGTAATGGCTGAGCCCAAGTCAACTCGACTAGTATACTCGGACTCGGCCGAGTTTTAAAACACTGGTCTGACCTGTGTGCCAGGCTACAAAACCTGAGAGACTGATGGCCGCCATTTTGAATCAGCTATAGCCGATAGATTTGTATTTATCAGACCCCCATCCATGGTCTGCTTCTCCTTCCCAAATAGCTATTGATGAAAGACATGTTAGAACATGAAGTTACATCAAGCACGGTTTAAGTAGGTACGAGTGGAAGAGCAGAACTCACAAGGCAACTCTGAACCGATGGGGGACACTTATATTGTTCCATAATTAGATAGGCCGAAGTTTGGCCATAGCTTGTTTGAGTTTAAGCCAACCTTTCATCATCAACAACGATAGCCATCTATTTATTTATTTGTGATGAGTTTAACAATAATCAAGGGAAAAAATGCCGTCTTATGGCTTAGAATCATTCCATTATGCAATGTTGGGTGTTGGCCAAACAGTTAGTCATTGATGTTAGTAGCCATGTGCACCAACTGGGTAATAACTGCAGATTATACATGTTGATTTTCATTGTCTCAATTATATGCAGTAGGCCAGTAATAGTTCATCACTTTTGAGCAAGTTGATGGAGAAATTGAGTTACAGAAGAGGGTAGAGCCACTCCTACCAAAGATCCACAACAGTAGACTAGAAGAATGCCCCCACCTTCATTGAAAAATAAAATGGTGCGTGCAAAAGCTATAGGATCCAATCCTTGGGTGTTAGTATGTCTCATATTTCTGTCTTCTGCATGACTATGGTGACTGTCTACAATCTTAACCAACTATGATGCACATGAAATGATCCATGGTGTATTGGCTAACGGAGGGTTTCCAACCCTTTGGGTTGGACTAATCCCTCCGGGCCCAGAGAGAAGCCGGGTAAAACCCCAATAGCCTCTAGATGGTAGCACTAGTGGACTCAATCTTCGGTTCCTGAAGAGGGGGGGACTGGGGATCAATACCAGGACCTCTAGCTCCGGAAGAGAGAGGAACCATGGTCTTGACCACTCAACCAACCCCTTGGGGTTTCAAACAAACCAAGATGTTAGTCATGCTTAAGGAGGGCGTTAGGAATTTAGGTTCAAGTGATGCTCACTAGTAGTGAAAACACTGAATAATTTACCATGATGAGTATATCATAGAAACTGGGTGAACGAACACAAGACAAGGTTTGCAAAAATCTGAAAGTCAAAATGAATTTCAGAAGATATGAATAACTAGAAAAGGAGAAGGAGTAAAAGAAAACAAACAAAATGAGGTTCCCTTGAAGCTTTGCAAGATCTTCAAGGGACCTTAAAACAAACTTGTGTTGAAAACTTGATCCAGTTGAGGCAAGAATAGATCGAGTGAAGTCACTGTTGTTTAATGTGGAGTATCAAAGGCAGTCCTATCGAGGTTAGTACGAGTCCTTAAAACATCAATCTAACTGTGAGATGGGAGTTAGAAGCAGATGACATACCCTTCTGTATTTCTCCTTATGTCGGTGCCGCCGATCACGATCCCTTTCCCTTCTCCTTCGTTCGCCTTCCTCTCTTGCCCGTCGAGATTCCTGCACAATCCGAAATGCAAGCATTTTTAAGAACTGTCCTTCCAAAAGCAATCATTAGATAAAAGGTACACATGCTACATGAATAATTAAATGCATGTAAATGTAAAATGTCAAAGTTCAAAATACTAAAGTGAGCACGAGAGGCAATGAGTGGGCTAGGGCATTGCTAGGTTAAGCTAATACTCAACCATAATATCGATAATACAAGACCAGTTTTACCAAAATGAACTGAAGCCAAAATCGTCCTTGCCTAATATATTTGTAGGCTTCAATGTAGAAATCAATAAGAGATTGCTTGGAAACATTCTCTTTGGTTCATATAGTTAAAAGAATATGACTTGTTTTAAGCAACAATTTCAAACATCAGTAAAAAAATGGTAAATAAAGGAAGCCGATTTTCATGTCTTATCCTAAATAAGCATCAATATATTCGCAGAAAATCACTTTTTCTTTGTTTTACCAAGACATTTATGACCATAGTTTGCTTGTAGATTGTAAAGACTAGCTCTAGCTAATATTTCATGGGTTTTATATAGCATCTGGCCTGTGGGCTGCCAGATCAGACCTAAACCTGGAAGAATATGGCTGGGTTTTACAAGCAATTGGCAGAGCCTTTACTTTCTATTACTCACCTCTTCTTCTTGAGCTTTCCTCACTTTCTCTGCTTCCTCAAAGGCCTCCTTCTCAGCCTTAAATTTCAAAATATAAAAGAACAGTAAGTTAGAAGTTAGTTTGAGCTATCTTTGAAGCAATGAAGATAAAGGCCTTCATTCTACCTCCCTATTTATGGCCCACGTCTCCTCCACGACCCGCTTTGCGTACTCAGGATCATCACAAATCAGAATGTTGTCGAAAACTGATCCGGCCTTCACCTGCATTCACTAGAATATATCAGATTCCACTGAGCACAGCCTCATGTCATGTATAACAGAGGTGACCATCTTTGATCATTAAACAAGGTTTCCTGGAAATTGCACTAGTTGGCCAGGTCTGGCAACTCTAAACCACAACCAGCAGCTCTGGCTGTTAAGTTACTCCTAGAAACAAGTATGATATGCTTTACAATTCTTTACATATTGATATATTAATTTAACTTATCAATTTTTAAATGAGAAATTTTCAAAAAAGTCATTAACTTTTGGGCGATTTTCAAAAGAGGATCAAAAGAATTCAATATTTCAAAAACAGATGAAGAATTTCAAGATTTATTTCAATTAGGTCCAATCCGGCAATCTATACCCACCGCCAGCAACTTTGTATAAACAAAAACTCAAAAGGACAAAAGTGCCCTTAGTGAGTGGTAAGTAGGTAAAAAGGAAATTTTCAAGACAGTCCTAAACTTTTTAGGTGGCTTTCAAAAAACGACCAAGGAATTAAATATTTCAAAACAATATGAAAGCTTTCAAGACTTCTTTCAATTAAGTCCTGTTGGGAGATCTCCATCCACTGTTGGCAGTTTTTTTTTTTAATTTCAAAATAAAAAAAATCCATTTGATTTCATTCCTTTTCCAAAATGTTGAACCAACTATAAGATCACTTTTTCTTGTTCCAAGTCACTTGCATAACACAATGCATTGATTGCACTGAAACTTACCTTAATAATTAGAGTGCCCAAATATTAGATTGATCATGACGTGAAAACTGAAATTAACTATTGAATAGGTTAATAATTAGAGCGCCCACCTAAAAAGTTTAGGACTGTTTTGAAATTTTCCTTTTTACCTACTTACTACTCAATAGGGGTACTTTTGTCCTTTTGAGTTTTTGTTCATACAAAATTACCGGATGGATTGCCGGATTGGACTTGAGTGAAAGAAGTATTGCAAACTTTCATATGTTTTTGAATTATTGAATTCTTTTGACCCTTTTTTTGAAAATCACCCAAAAGTTAAGGGTATTTTTGCAAATTTCCCTTTAAAAATAATAATCAACCATTCGTGAATGCCAAATCTGTTTGAAAACTTGCCATACCTGTTTTGACAAATCATGCTTCTGTTCACTAAGAATGTTGTCAATTATGATTATTCAAATTCTTAATTAATTTGGTTTTACAAGATTGGTTGCCATACCTTTCTTCTTCTTCTTCTTTTTTAATTTTGATTTTTTCTTTCAGCCAGTCATACTGGAACATTGCTTTAATTTGTTGGTTTCCTTAAGAGAAAGTACAGAATCTCGACAACCTTACCTGCCAAACTTCAATGCCTATATACTTCAGTGGCTTAAGCACATAAAGGTCAGGATCATCTTCAAACTCTGCCATAGACAATATCAGTATATTAGTACGAACTATTGAGATGGGAACTCCATTCTTCAATTCCTTTTTTTTTCTTCATAGAAAACATACAACTGCAAATTATGAGCAATGATATAACTAGGTAAATCCCATTAAAAAAAGTCAAATCTAAATCAATTCGATAATACAGAATATAAATGGAAAGCGAGTTTTCAATCTACTTGAAAATTCGATTAACCTTTGAATGAAGTTTTGAGAAACTCGATTAAGCTTTCATATCAACTTAGACTCTTCTGATTCAGTCAGTCCGGACCTATGATGCACGGATACTTCAAAATGGGCAACATATCGTGTCGTATCATATCCGATACTTCACTTTTTACGTGTAAAACCCAGGTCCCTGCCATGTCCACAGCGTGTCCTTATTGTATCCATGCCGTGTCTGGGCATCATAGGTCCGGATTGTAACAAACATCTTATGAGTTCGGCAACAAGCATTTAACTAAGCAACAAAATTTTCTAATTAGGGGTCTTAAGCTAGTTTCACCCAAGGGATTTCATGACCATTCTTCAAAAAGGTTTCAATGACAAAATGCTATGCAAATTTAGAGAAGTAAATCCACCTAGTCAGGGCATGCTTCATTTTATTTCTGATTTGAGTGCTGTCCCAGTGTATACCAGAAAAATATGTGCAAGTTATTGAACATACCTGGGTTATCAATCCATGGCACCTTCCATTTCCCCTTATAGTTTGGATTCTTGATCCTCTGTTTCATAGAATATATCAAATATGGTATACAATTCTATTAGTAATCAAATGGAAACTTCCAGTTAGAATAAGCTGAAGTAAATATCATACCTTGGGCTTCCATGGTCCCTTGTACTTGGGATTTGGTATCCTTGGCGGTTTCCATACACCATCTTCGTCTTCATCCCAAGTATCAGGCTGACGAAAAAAGGTAGACTTTCATTTCTTCTAGAGCTTAGAAACAATTCCTTCTCTAATTTTTGCAACACATGATTTCAATAGCAAACTAATAATATGGTTATCCTGCCTATCAAATAACAACAACAATAGCATAATAATAATCTGGTTATCTTCTTCAAGTTGAGCATTGCATTGTACCCTAGTGACTATGGTATCAAATACATTGGATAATTACAAAGTCAATGCAACCTGCCAAAGTCATTTGATTTTTTTTTTTTTTTTTTGTTATATTTCCCAAAAATGTAGGATCAAATGGCAGGTTGCTATGTTGCATAAATTCTTTGAACTGAGCAACACACTCGTGTTGGACATACACTGGACACAACAAATTGTTGCATTTTTCACTAATCAGTAAGATTGATGAAGTAGCAATTAATGCAAAAACAGCCAACTGGAAAGCAATAGTCATGCTTGTAATCCTCCAAGCTACCAACAAATGAACTATACCATTTGATCCCTCTCTGAGTCAAAATTGAAATAATGCATCATGACGGGATTTGACCATGAATTTATTGATCCTTTTGAACTTCGTCCCACTTTATTTTATTCGGACATGGAATCAGGGAATTTTTTTTTTTTTGACTTCCCAAATGGGCATGTTGGATCGTGCATCTAATATTTTTTTTATCATTGATAAAATACTATTTGCATGTTTTCTTTTGAAATCAAAAAAAAAATATTAAAACGCTTACAACTTGATCATCTAAAGTAAGATTTGTAAATTATTTTTTTATAAGTGTTATTTTTGCAATATTATTTTTAAATAAATAAAACATACATTCCACTTTCTTTGAATATTATGCCAAGCAATAAAACATATATTCCACTTTATTTGAATATTATGCCAAGCACTCAAATCCTCTACTTTGGGATTTGTCAAATTGGACACCTCATACTGGCATTGAATTCTAACAGTAAACCATGCTCATGCGACTTAAGAAGGTTGTATAAAGTCACCAAAGATGTGGTTGGATAGTCTATGATGAAGAAGAGTTATATACATAAGGAAACCTGGTGGTGGCATACAAAAGTGCAAAAGGTTATTACTGAAAAGAAAACATCGATCAACGAATAACAGAAAACAAGAAGAATAGAAGACTTGCAAAAGGTATAAGTTCACCTAAGTGAAATTAAGGGGGAAAAAAACGTAAGCAAAGCAAAAGTACTACTAACATATGACAATTTGTGTTCAATTGGGAGCTAAGGAGAGACGGGTATCCATAAGCTACAATGCCTGGATGTGAAGAAGTGTACTGGCATAAAAATGGGGAGTGAAGATGCAGCCCACCATTTTTTCAAAATTTAGGACACTACTTGTTGATGCATGCCCTAGGGTTAGGGCTAGTATAGAAGTGCCAAAGCGCTTGTCCAAAAACACTTCAAAAGTCTCCGTAGAGATGATAAACGAGGACGCACCTCAATGGGAAAACCCAACTTTAATTAATCAACTCTCTGAGAATTTCTTCTCTACAATGTCATATAAATAAGAAACATAACTTAGGGCCTAAGAAACCTAATAACTTATCTTAGGAAATAAAATAAGAATACTAATGGAATTGGAAACTAAATCCTAATTACAACTCTTAAATAAAATTAGAAATCTAATAACAAATAAAACATAAATCTACTTGGGCCCTACACGTGGCCTGAGGTCCATCTGCATCACATGCTCACAATATTGTTGATGCAGGACAGTTATATATATACAACCTTTTTCCCCAGCAGAGAGATGCACATCTTAGCTGTCCATAAAAGTTTTTTTTATTGACTTAGAGAAGAGTTATGATAGGGTGTTAAAGACGGCAGCTTTTGAAAACATTGACGAAATAAGTGCATCACTCATGGTTATATTGAAATTAAACAACAATTATGAAGGTAGTGATGAATGGGAGAACTGTGTGAGGGTAAGTCTGAATTCCCAGTTAGCGTTGGACTGGACCAAGGGTACACATGGAGCCCCTGTTTATTCCACTTGACTGTGGACAATTAATGACAGCTATGAGGTATCCAAGATGAAGTTCCTCGGGACAATAAGCTAAGACTTTAAAGAAAAAAAGCTTTTGAGTCTCAAGTCGAATGTGATGAAAATTAGCAGGCTGAAGACAGAACACATGGAGTGCAAGTTTAGTAAATACAACACCACCACCACACCCCCCCCCCCCCCCCCCCCCCGCCAACCCAAATACAACAGCACCCCCCCACCCCCCACCCCCACAAAAAAAAAAAATAAATTAAGAATGAGAACATAAGAGGAAAAAAATAGGAACGAGAGTATAAGAGGAAATGTACAGATGACTCCAATAATTGAGAAAACAAGTAATGCCATTTTAGATGGTTGGACACATGCAGAGAAGATAAAAAAAAACATCTCCAATAAAATGCATCAAAGGGTTATGAGTTCAAGGAACTAGGAGAAGAGGGATCCCTATAAAGACCTTAAATCCTTGAATGAAATGTGAGGAAAGATGTGATGTATTGTAGAGCTAGTGACAACATGTCTTTGAAGAGGATTTAGTGAAAAAGTAGAATTTATAAAGCTGACCCCATATAAGGCATAAGGCTTCAATGGAAAAATAGCCCAAAAGATAAGTTTTCCAATTTCTACTATTTTCATTGAAATATTTTACAAAATACCACTTTCAATGCTATGACACTAAACAAGGTCAAAACCATGAGAACCCGTATGGACCACAGATTTAACCACTACAAACCTGTAGTTTGAATGTTTTGATTCATCACTATTGAAGCCCCATCCCTTCTAATGTGGACACTTTTAAACAGTCATCAATATTTTTATTATCAATTTTCTTTTCATTTCGTTCATGCCTACCCCAAATCATGGATTGAACTGGATTGGTCCAACCCATCAACTTCAGCAGTTCTAACAGTCCAGTCAGAAACTTTGGTTTGCTAAACTTTGAAATACATGAAACACGAAAAGAAAAGGAAAGAATAAAAATAGAAACTAAATATTGTAATTGGGATGTAAGATAAACTGAAAAAGAAAAGATAACAAATTGAAAGTCAAGAAATATTTGGAATACATAGTAAATTAGGTGGGAAATAAACATAATCCATCTTTAGTGAGCAATGAACTTTGAAACCCGCCCTAGATTTGCCCAATGTGCATTTAGCAGAGTTGGTGGAGAGGCATAAGCGTAGGTTTGCTCCTCACGTCTTGTGTTCGAAACCCACCCCATATTTGCCCGCTGTCCGTTTGTGTGGGTTTAGCAGGCGCCACCCCAGCCCTATTGGGTCAAAGACCTTAGGGATACCCACGTCATCCAAAAAAAAAGAGTGAACTTTGACCGACTCTTCAAACAGGAAAGCAGGATCTAACTTTAAAATACAAGAACTTCCAAAAATGGGGAAAAGAATAAAAAACAAAACTTATATTTGAGGCATAGAAAAAACTAAAAAAACTAAGAAGAAGACAAATGAAATGGAAGTGGAAAATTTTTAGGGCCTGTTAGTTTAAATTAGATTACATAGGAACTCAAGGTCAAATTAGCTCCACAAAGGACTTTTAAAGAGGTGAGTGTGAAGGATCTAAGGTGAGGAGAGAAGGAAATAAGGTGGAGATGTAGATGAAACCTTGACTTCCCTAGGTATTGATATACCAGGGTGATGGCTGGGTATTCATTTCTCATCTTCCCTCAATTCAATTTCCTTTAAAGGAGGGTTATTTGATGGGGATTTTTAGATATTCACCTTTGGTCTTCATTTTTAACCACTTATGGCATGCATTACGTCAATTCCTATGTTGTGTGTGTGCGCATGTGTGGGTTTTGGGGAGGGGGGTACGTGTGTCAAGAGGCTTACAAACTTACTAATAATTTTCAACAAGACATATATTGTGAATTAGGCTATTAGTTGAACAATGAGTGAAACAGAATATCTTTATACTATGTTATGACCACTGATAGACACTCTCATCATTAGGAAAATCTATTAGTTGAACAATGAGTGAAACAGAATATCTTTATACTCTGTTATGACCACTGATAGACACTCTCATCATTAGGAAAATCAAGGTTACATAACCCCCCCACCCACCCAAACATAAAAAAAAAAAAAAAAAAAAAAAACCAAGAAAGACTAAATTATCAATTAACCTACCTCTTTTGCCTTGGGATCATGAATTTCAGCAGGAATTGAATCATATCCCTGCAGGCGATGGAGAATTTGGAAGACCATGTCATGTCAAAAGCATTAACTAGTAACTAGTAGGGTTAATCTCCAAACAAAATTCAAGCAAGGTACCTCTGGCTTGACATCATTAGGGTCCTCAATATACTCCCTGTCATCCCAGTCTTTAGGCTGTAAAGAGAAAGATGGTAAATGCATGGGAAGAAAAACTACAATACAAAGGACTGGAATGCAAAAAATCACCCGCTCATAGTAAATAGCATTTGCAGCATCTCATTATATGTTCAAACCTTTTTAGCATTGACGTCTTTGATTTTTCGAGGAGGAAGGATATCCCAATCTGTATACATGCTTCCTGATTCTCTCTCTCGATTGTCAACCAAAACACTGTAAGATGCATCAGGCCTCAGAATGAATGTGTACACATGGGTTAACTTGTCCGTTTCGCATTGTAAATCCTTTTTAATAGGATAGTTCTGCCCCTGGTAGGAAAGTATGACATGGAGCTTCTTTGTCTGTGAGCCACAAATGTCTGGGCCAAACATGAAACTACAAAAGGAGAATTGCAGGTTATTATGGAGATTCATCACAAAGAATACAAGCAAGCATAAACAAAAAATCTTATGGATTTCAAGTACAGACAAGGACATGACTATTTGGGGGAAATTTTGTAATCTGATTGCTTTCCCTGGCTCCTCCGTTTTGCTTATGTGCTATCTAAACAAGCCAAATATTTTTCTACCCATTTAAAAACATACTGCTACATCTTATGGTTTTGAGTATGGATTATGTGATCAATAAATATATGGATGTGTTACTAATACTTATATCATGTGTTTCCAAGGTGCTGTGTCCGACACCTGTCAGGTTTTTGTCCAACACTAACATATCCATCTGCACTGAATGCACATAGTAACATCATAAAAACACCAGATTACCACTATGGAGCCTGTGATACACACAGGCTCTTTAAGGCAATTATAATCTCTGCATTCCTATTCAGCGTAAAGAAATTGAGGAGGAGAAAAATGTCACGGTCTACTACTGCATAAATTCTGTTTATCACATAACAGACCTTACTTATATATATACATATATATTATGAATGGTAAGAAACCTTACTTATATTGGCTGTTTAATAAGGATTTTGTTATTGTAATACAACTAGAGTATTTTCTGGATATTATAAATTGTTGGTGATCTATGAAGAGATTTATCCCTATTTGTATTTACTGCAAGGTGCTCCAAACACTACATTGTCCTACAGTGATCATGGAGGGTGGTGCTCATGTGGTTATTTCTTGGATGGGATCAAATTTGGAACTCTGTAGAGACTGCTGAATAGTTTAGACTAAAGAAGAGAAGTTTGGAACCCCTTTTATAGCAACTCTTTTGTTTACAATCTGTAGAACTAGAAAGCCAATTCTAATGTGGATGCCCTATCTAGTGAAGGCGTTTCCAGGACTTTATGGTCTTTGGAACAGCTTTCTTTTGTTGTAACTTATAGTGTCCTTTTTTTAGTAAAAGACGTCCTCAAATTTATGAAAGAAAAGGATTTTACTAACAGGTAACCTCAACATGGACTCTATATATTTCAATAATTAAACAAATCTAAAATTTCAAGAACTATACAAATCTAATCTAACTTCAATTGAATTACAGACTAACAATTTAGGGAAACTCTAGCAATTTTAATGTTCAAAGCTGTACTACCCCATGTTGATTATGATTTTTTTATTTTTTTATTTTTGTAAGTTACATGACTTGAACCCACAGCCTCAATGTTGAAATAGTGAGCACCTTCCACCAAGCCATGGGCTATTGTCAATGCTTACTAAGAGTTGTGTAGAGATTGAAGTGCAGAAGCCTATGCTGCAAAGGAGAGACATAATTTACAGTATCAACAATCTCAAACCTGTAGGGAGTATCACCACCAAATTTCTTCTGATTGACATAACCAGAAAGAAGCTTAATATAACCACCACCACACTCAATGTCCTGCTCAAATTTTATAGAATACTGAACCACAAGAGTCCTGTTCTTGTTGCTGAACTCTGGTATCTTTGCAGATATCGCAAAATGCCTGGCATCAGGATATGTCTGAATACCTGCACAAACTTCCCCACTAAGATGCATGTTTTATCAAGAGTTTGTTCAATCATGGTTTCACAAAGAAAGTTGACTTCTGCATTATAATCCCAAACAAAATCATCCAGTAGTAATAAAAATAAATACATAAATGATGATGCTTCTTAGCAGCTATTAAACCGATGACAATACAATAAGAAAAAGGACTTTTAAGAAGGTTAGAGGGCAAAATGCCTGTTGATCATACGCACCAAGTTCCACAACCATCCATCTTTTTAGCAAAACAGAATTTCAGTAGTAACTAAGTCCTGTGTAATCCAAAAATTGACCCAGATCACCAATTTTAGAAAAAAAAAAATTCTCCTTTGGGTCAATAATTTAGATTTTTTGTAAGCTTGAGTTTTCATTTGTATGCAATAGAGAACACTATTTACCATAAAAGGAAGTAAAGCACAGACCTTTATCATCTGGATCAGCAGACCATTTTCCTGCTGTGTGCTTAAATGATCCAGCTTTCCCTTCACTCTTTTTCCAGTCTGATTTAACCCAACGACTCTCCCACCCATCTTCACACATGAACATAAACATAAGCATAAACAAAGAAGAGCCCAATCAGATCCAACAAACCATTCACTTAAAATGGTAACAACATTGCAAACAAAGAGGAAACATACACATTGGATTGTTGCAAAACAAAAACAAAACACAGAAAGACGAAACATGTGTTTTTGACATAGTAGCCCCAAAAAAAAAAAATCAGACTTTGAATTGATGATGATAAAATCTTGAGAGAGATAGAGGGGGGGGAGGTGCGGAAATCACTAGATTCACTGAAATCAACCCAAGAAATTAGGGAAAAATTATGAAATCCGAAGAAATCGAAATAAACTGAAGTGATCATTTCCTAAAAATGCGAAAACCAATGCAAGGAACATCCAAACGGGAATCGGAAAAACCAGAAAAGAAGATCGAAGTTAACAATCTAAGAAATAACATCAGAAAGAAAAGAGGATCTGATTCGTTTTTGAAAATCTTGTTTTTCGTTGGGATTACCTTGGAATCTTTCTTCGAAGATGATTTCGGAGGTTGCGAAGTGGATTGGGGAGAAGAGATTGAATGTTAGTAGAAAGAAGAGCAGCAGGAGCTTGAGCTTAAGCTTGAGAAGAAGAAGAAGAAGAAGAAGTGGTAGGTTGGTTTCAGCCATTTTCGACAGCAGACCGGACGAAAAGGAAGGGTCTGGACACATGGGTATAAATGGAAAACATACGTACGTAAATGCCCCTGGACATTCATTAAATTACAGAATTGGGTTGGTGGGTTTGAACTTTTAAAGTAGCTATTTTCGGAGGAAAATTGATTTGAGTTTGTAGCTGATCACTTCCCTGTTTGTGTATTCCGCGAAACTATAGGTTTTTCATTTCCTTGATTGGTTTTTGAGGAGTTTAACAAAAATTAACTTAAAATGGCGACTGCACCAAGCAAGAAAGTTTAGCCATTAGTGCACTAAATAGGAAATCCGTACTGAAAGAATAACTTTTTTCACCTTTTTTTTTTTTTTGCTCATATTCAACTTTCATTTTCTAGGTTGATGATCGACTGCGACCCTCATTGTAACAAGTGATGGTTGCATTTGACCCTGAGCAGACATAACCTCTTTATTTTCTTTCCTTCTTCCTTGAGTGGTCGAGTTTTTTATTAAAGGAAGAGATGAGTGGAAGATCTGCCACTTAAAGTTATTTTTTTGGTAAATTTCTCATAGAGGATCCTTCCGGAAAAAGCTCTTGCAATTTCAAACTCATATTTCTAACATGCTATGGTTTTGTACAACGTCACGTGAAATAAATTTTGCTAAAATGGAAGAATGGATTGGAGGAGCAATCCAAAAGATAAGATCCACCCTCATTTGTGCTTTGGGCCAGAAAAATCATGCTCATACAAGAAGATACCAATGGCCTAAAACAAAAGATGCTACCAACAAGAAAACCAGAGATGAGGAAGAGAACAGGGCACCATCAGTTTACATGATGTACAACCAATCGACAATATTTATTAAGGACCAAACCTTTTTTAAATTGACCAACCCACCAATAACATTTTTAGGGCTGATTGACAATTTATTAGGTTAGATCTTCTAGTCATCTATTCCTTTAATCGAAAACTCGAACACTCAAAGAAGAATGAAGATGAAGAAGTTATGCTTGCTCGGGGTCAAATGCGACCCTCACTTGTTGTAGCGAAGGTCGCTCAATACAAAAAATGAACGTTGAATGCGACCTCAAAAAAAATTGAGAAAAAAGTTTCTTTTTTATGTACGGATTTCCTGTTTTATGCACTATTGGCTAAAGTTCCCTGTTTGGTGCAGTGGCCACTTAAAGTTAATTTTTTTGGTAAAATCCCCTTGATTTTTTTTGCCATTACATTTTTTTTTATATATAACTAGGCTATCTCCCGCCCAACCTAGGAGCATTTTGCCGTGAATCCGAGGGACATTCGATTCTAAATAACCGAGAACTAAACCCCTAGAAGCACATGCAAACCCTCTCATCCATATGCCCTGGATAAAACTATGATAACTGACTAAATAACCGAGAATCAAACCCTCGAAGCACATGCAAACCCTCCCATCCACATGTCCGAAGTAAAACTATAATAAGTGACATGCATTAGATCTCTTCGCTTCTTGAGACGCACAGTCCTTGGCCAATAGAGATGGAATTGTGAACTCTCCTCCATGCACTGCTTGAGTATGCTCTGCCTTTGTCTTCAGCTTTTGTCTTTTGTCCGAGTATACTTGGGATTGAGCTTTGTTAGTGCCGAGGGTCGTTCCTTGGCATGTTGAATGAGAAGGGACGCTTGTAATCACTTGAGCTATTCCACATTCTCGAGTCCTTTTGATTTGTTAGTGTGCATTTTGGTGACTTTATGTGAGGAAAAATAATAAAATGATTTGTTTTTTTGAGTCAATCCATTGGTGACTTAGTGGTGAGGCACCTCATAGAAGCAGTCAAGGATCATAGGGTCACCCCAGTATTTTTAACCCTATGCATGATGTGGTGATAGTTTATGGGAGGTATGCTTTTAAAGGCATAAAAGCTCTTCAAGTTCTAACCACAGAAAGTAAAATGAGTGAAAAATTATCATCACTTGCATGAGGGCCTTAAACTCTAATGAATGCGATTGATGCTGATTCATTTCTTAATAAGTGTGTCGAGGTAGATTAATCATAGGGTAGGCAATGTGGGCTTTAGAACACATGGTTGTCTTGTGCCTAGGGCTTACTAATCATGAAAGCTTTACACACTATGGTATGCGAAGTTTTATCCCACGTGAACACGTGCATGTGTCCATTCCCGTATGGTTAAAGAGATGTGGGGCTCACCACAAAGTGGGACGCTCTTCGAATTAAAAGGTGCCTACTAGATATCCACTTGCAGACGTCTTGTAGGAGAAAATTTCCCCCATATTATTAATCTATAGATGAGGATAGTGAACAGTAATCTCTTAGATAATGCCAACTGATAAGTCTACAAAACTAGGTCATTAACTCATCATTTCATTAGCATTTGTGGACTTAATTAGGTTTAACTGCATAGAATTGCATTTAATTTCATGATTACATGCATTTGAGGATATTTTTGGAGAAATTGTCAAAATTGATCAAAATTCATTGAATTGCATGACTTTTTGAAATTAAGTTTTTCTCATCTCATTTATCACCCCAAAATTAGGCTTTTGGTTTCATCAATGCATATCTTGTTATTTTTTGCACCATGTGCTATTTTTGGAAAGTTGGTCATTTTGGTGCATCACTAGGAATGTAGGGTCCCATACATGGTTCATAATTATTTTCTTATATATGATTAATGTTAAAATTGCCTCTTTCAATTTGTAGGACAAATCAACATGGGACCTACATTGATGAAATTTGAGAAGAGAGAAGTCAAATAAGCAAGCAAAGAGAGAGTCCAAGCATGCTTGGAAGTCCACAATGGGCCCCACACACCCCATTGCATGCCAACATAGAAGCTTCCATTTTTGCATAATTATTCCCGGATTTTTCAAGGGCAGCAACTTAAAATGGCAATAACTCTCAAACCGAGTGTCAGATCGGCGCAATTTAGCCACCGTTGGAAAGCTCTTTTCGAGTAGATATCCGTAGAGCCCAAGATTGCCTAAATCAGAGCTATATTGATGGAGATATGACCTCGGGAAGTTATCTGCTACAGTTGTAGGCGGGAATTGCAAGAAATCTCAATATTTGGGAAGTTTATTCCCTTTACATCATCATGTAATTTTTAGATATATGCTTGGAATTGTACAAGGAAAGTGTATGCATCAAGAAACCTAATAAGGAAAGGAGATCTCTCAAATTTAAAAGTCTTTCCAAAGAAAGAAGTTAACTTGGAGAATAAGAAAGAATCCTTACCCAATAAGGAAAAAGGAGACCTAAAAGGAGGGCACTTCTTTACTAAAAGGGGTTTGCAAAAAGCATAAAAGGAGGCATGATGGAGACCCATAAGATATTTCATACGACCAAAGCTCTCCCTCTCTCCTATTCCTTTCTTTTTCTTTCTTCTTTTTCCATTAGTTTATTTTTATTTTTGGTAGCCTTGGGCCATGTCCAAGGATATATTTTGAAGGAGAAAATTTGTGAAGGAGAAGTTGTAAAGATGCAATTTTTAATGATAAATCAAGAAGCATTCTTTGCAATGGCGGGCTAATTTTCTTGATTAGAGTTATGGATGAAGGTAAGTAATTGTCTTTTTATTTGTTTAGTAATTCTAATTTGTGTTCCATGATTATGTGCTTAATGATTAATAGGCTTGTCTTCGTGCCCTAGGCAAATCTCTATTTTTATTTCTAAAATAAAAATTAGTTTTTGACTACTCATGCTTAGGTTTGATAGGCCATGCTTAGGATTTAGATCTTTTGATGGTTGATGCTTACTTTTGATGGGTGGTGCTTAAATTATTTTTATTCTTTTATGAGATGAAGGAAGTCTTGAGTTTTGAATTTTTATAATTAAAAAGGGATTTTTAAAGTTAGATTTTCCAAATTAAAAACATTGATTTGTCTTTGATTTGAAGTAAAAATTGGAACAAGTTAGGGTTACTTGATAAATAATTGGTGGATGCTTATTGGATTCCTATACTCTAATCATCTTCATTAATTGGTAGATTTCGAATTTCTAAATTAGTTGTTTTTTTTTTATTATCTAAGAAATCAAAACTTTTCTTAAATTGTTAGTTAATTAGTTTTCTTAATTTAAAAGTTTCTTTAATAGCTCCCTATGGGTTCGACCCGTTCTTGCCACTGTCTCATCTAGACACCCGTGCACTTGCGGTATTTTATGATTGATTTTGATCACATCAAGTTTTTGGCGCCGTTGCCGGGGAGCCAATTTGAAAAGAATCTTTTAGTTAGGATTTCTAGCATTATTTGTTCATATCATAGCATACTTTTTAGTTAGTTGCATTCATAACTTGCATTTAGTTTAGTTTTTGTGTTTCTTAATGATATTGGTTGCTGTTTTTCAAGTTTTTGTTGCTGTTCTTTAATTAATTTTCGGACTGATTTCAAGTGGTTACATAGAATACAAATTTCAGCACTAATTTTTTGACAGATTTGACTTGGTTTTTCTCCAAAAGTTCGCACTTTGAAAACCAGTCAAACGGACTCCTTTTGACTTGAAATTTGGGTGGATAGGACTTTGGTATATTGACTTTGAACCATCAAAATTTCAGTAAAAAATACGTTTTGGAAGTCCAACTTTTAGTGCTGTGAATAGGGCCAATCAGTCAGGCAGATTCTATAATTAGCAGAAAAACTGGTTCAAGTAGCCAACTTCATTATAGCATAACTTCTTTGTCTTTTATCCTTTTTAGTCTCTGTTTGTTTTGTTTGTTTCTTGCATATTAGGAGATTACATCCCAGTCATTACTATCAGTTTTTGATTAATACAAGTGGGTCGTACAGATCTGTAAACTTGGGCCTGTGCAACAGGTCCCAACACTTAGATTTTTTTCAGCACTTGACATGAAGGTCTCCATTTAACTTGGGACTGCATTAGAAGTTTTAGAAGTGCATCTTTCATTCAAATTGCAGTAGTTTAGGGTTGTGAAATTTATATTAGGTTCATTTTTCAATTTAGGAGTTTTATTGACAATTGTTATCTATATTTAGTAGATTATTTAGATCTAACATTTTAGTTGTTTTCTTTGAGGTTACATTCTGATTTTTGAAGGACTCTAAAAGGAAGGAAATAGCGGGGATTGCTTTTAAGCAAACAAGTTGCTCTCAGAATTGCAAAGTTGCTAAAAAAAATATAGGTTAAGCTTGCACAGTTTAAAGATTTGCGTGGACCCGCTGTAAGAGTTTCTAAACTTTACCCCACGAATCTTTTACTTGCAAGTGGGGCTTGGATGATTTAATTTTTGCAAAGTGTGAATGCTTGATTGACACACCATCTAATTGGACACACACTTAGTTAAGGGCAATTGACCCCAATAAGATAAGGACTGGATTTCATCACCAGATCCTTGCCCAATTAGGTTTAACCACCTCTCACATAGTAACCTAAACATTAATTAAAATAAAGTAGAAACGAGACCATAGGACTCGAGCTCATTAGGACGAAGACCACAAAAGGTTACACCAATTGCGCTCTTTGGTCAAGTTGATGTCTAGGTAAGTCCTGTCCCTCCAAAGGGTGGCAGTCTCTGTTCTAGGAGTTTGGTTTTTAAGCGGGACCCTTGCCAAGTGCATTGTGACCCCACCACTCATCCTAGGGACTTACCTGGTCGATTTGGCTTCATAAGACCGGATTGGAGGCCTTAGTGCACTCTTCAAACCAGTTAAGAGCTGTCTAGTGAGTTAGGTTAACCCTAAGATAATTTCTTGTGCTCAATCTTTTTGCTTGACTGCTTGTGCATCATCTAGTAAGATCATTAGGGCCCCGCATATAGATTAGGCTTGCATTTCTTTAAGGTTGAAACTAATGCATGCGTTCTAGACCTGAGAGAGAGAAACTGTGGGTACGCAAGGGTAAAAGATTAGTCAAGATAGAGCCCGAATTAGCCTTAACCATTGTCGGAAAGTCTTCAATTTTTGAAGAAATTATTAGAATGGCCGATCAAATGGACCCACCCATGACTTTAAAGGACTACATGTACCCCACCAGGACAACTCAACCGTCCTGCATCACCCTTCCTCAGACCAATGCCACATTTGAGCTGAAATCTGGCATGATCCAGATGCTCCCAGTATTCCTTGGGCTAGACCATGAAAACCCATATCAACATGTTAGGGAATTTGAGGACATCTGTGGGACCATGAGAATCAATCACATGACTGAAGAGGCCCTTAAACTTAGATTATTTCCTTTCTCCCTAAAAGAAAAGGCTAAAGCTTGGCTTCATGCCTTACAGGCCGGGTCCATCACTACATGGGCTAAGTTAGTCGAAGAATTTTACAAAAAATTCTATTCCAAGCAGAAAACCGCTTCGATTAGGCAGGCCATCAACGGATTCCATCAAATGGAAGGGGAGACACTTTACAGTTATTTGGAACGGTTCAAGGATCTCTTAATCCAATGTCCCCACCATGGATTTGAAAAAATCCGATTAGTCCAAATTGTGTATGAAGGCATGGATTACCCAACCAAACAAATGGTCGAATCTTTCTGTAGTGGGCAATTTACACAGAAAACAGCAGAAGAAGCATGGACATTTTTGGAAGATACCGCTGAAAACACATTGCAGTGGGCCCCAATTAAGAGGGAGCCCATCAAACCCACCATTCCTGAAAAAGGGGGGATGTTCAAGATTGAACCCAAAATTGAGGCAGAGGCCAAATTGGTCACTCTGGTGAGGAGAATAGAGGCCTTAGAGCTGAACCAAAAGCCCACTCCAAACACTTTGGAGTCATTAAGATATAATCAAGCCATGAATGGAGGGATTGACCCAACAACTTTGGGTCAGACCGAGTCTGTTGAGGAGGTGAATGCACTATATCAAAACTCTCGTTTTGATAATCGTCCGAGGTATGACCCGTACTCTAACACTTACAATCCAGGTTGGAGGGACAACCCGAACTTTTCTTGGACCAAAGGCCCAACTCAAGGTGGCCCATCTCAGTCCACTCAATTTCAGCCCAATCAATCTCACGTGAGTGCCCCACCCGGTTTCCAAAAATCCAATTTCAATCCCAATCCATTGACCCAGAGGGTAGATTCTTTAGAAGAGGCCATGAAACTCATGTCTCAAACCACAGCCCAATTGACCCAGAGTACTGCTCAATTCCAGCAGACCACTACTCAACTTTTGAATGGCCATACTGAAACCCTTGCAAAATTAGAATATCAGATGGGCCAATTGGCCAACTCCATTAGTGTCAGAGACAAGGGAACCTTCCCTAGTCAACCCGAACCTAATCCCAAGGGCCAGGTTGTTCATGATCCTACAGGAAAAGGGCCAGAACAAGTCAAATCCATAATCACCCTTAGGTCTGGTACACAGGTTGATAACAAGGTCAAACTACCCAAGGAACTTGAGGACGAATCAAGTGAGAAAGTAGAAACTAGAGAACCAAGTGTGAATGCTGAACCTATATTAGAACCAAAGAACCCAGTCAATGCTGAACCATCACCTAGTGAGCCTACTCTTAGGACCTATGTTCCCAAGGCACCATACCCACAGAGGCTAGGCCCAGCAAAATCAACTGTTCAATTGGATAAAATGCTAGAAGTCTTCAAACAAGTGAGGATTAATATCCCACTACTTGATGCTATCCAACAGATTCCGGCCTATGCGAAATTTCTGAAGGACCTTTGCACCTTCAAACGGACTACCAATGTGCCCAAGAAGGCTTTTCTAGCCCAACAAGTTAGCTCAATCATTTCCTGTCCAACCCCGATCAAATATAAGGACCCAGGGTGTCCTACTATTTCTTGCCAGATAGGGGACCATCACATAGAAAAAGCTTTGCTAGACTTGGGTGCAAGTGTGAACCTTCTTCCATACTCTGTTTATGAAGAATTAGGTTTGGGGGAGTTGAAAAAGACCCATGTGACCTTGCAGTTGGCTGATGCATCAATTCGATACCCCAAGGGGGTAGTCGAAGACGTTCTTATCAAAGTTGGAGACTTTGTGTTCCCAGTCGATTTTATTGTTTTGGATACCAAACAAACATCGGGGGCTGAACCCAAAATTCCAGTTATCTTGGGGAGACCATTCCTAGCCACCTCAAATGCCTTGATCAATTGTAGGAATGGAGTAATGCAAATTTCTTTTGGGACCATGACAGTCCAAGTGAACATTTTTAATGTTAGTAAGCAACCTCCTGATGAGGATGATGGGGTTTTTGAAGTTAGTTACATTCATGAATTGGTGGAAAATCACTTACCCCATTTGAAACTTGAAGATCCACTAGAGGCTTGTCTGGCCCACTTCGGAAGTGATTTTGATGTAGATGGACATATTGAGGAAGTCAACGCACTATTAGACTCAACCCCATCCATGGATTTCTCCAGGTGGCAACCGAAGCATGAGATTCTGACTCCATCTGCTTCCCCACCTGTCCCATCAATTGTAGAGGCCCCTAAGTTAGAACTCAAGCAATTGCCGGATACGTTGAAATATGTATTTTTAGGTCCGCTAGAAACCCTTCCAGTGATTATAGCTTCAGACTTGGACCCTATCCAAGAGGAAAAACTCGTTAAAATTCTGGAAGAGCATAAGGAAGCTATAGGGTGGTCCATTGCAGATATTAAAGGAATTAGCCCATCTGTGGTCCAACATAGAATCCATTTGGAAGAAAATGCAAAAACTTCTCGTGAACTACAAAGGCGACTAAACCCTGCAATGAAGGAAGTGGTCAGGTCGGAAGTCTTAAAATTACTCGATGCAGGAGTGCTTTACCCCATATCTGATAGTGCATGGGTGAGCCCGGTTCAAGTGGTACCAAAGAAATCTGGAATAACAGTGATTCAAAATGAGGGCAATGAATTGGTACCCACTCGGATACAGACTGGATGGAGGGTGTGCATTGATTATAGGAAGTTGAACTCAGCCACTCGAAAAGATCATTTTCCCCTCCCATTCATGGATCAGATGCTCGAAAGGTTAGCCGGTCATGCATATTATTGTTTTCTTGATGGTTATTCTGGTTATAATCAAATCCCAATTGCACCCGAGGACCAGGAAAAGACCACCTTCACCTGTCCGTTTGGCACTTTCGCTTACAGACGCATGCCCTTTGGGTTATGCAATGCACCGGCCACCTTTCAAAGGTACATGTTGAGTATATTTTCTGACATGGTAGAAAGATTCATTGAGGTTTTCATGGATGATTTTTCGGTCTTTGGCAATTCTTTTGAGGAGTGCTTACATCATTTGTCCCTTGGGCTTGAAAGATGCAAAGAACGGAATCTAGTATTAAATTGGGAGAAATGTCATTTTATGGTAAAAAGGGGCATAGTTCTGGAACACATTATTTCTGATAATGGAATTGAGGTGGACAAAGCAAAAATTGATTTGATCTCGAAACTGCCACCACCAAAATCAGTTAAGCAGATTCGATCCTTCCTGGGCCATGCTGGTTTTTATCGTAGATTCATCAAGGATTTTAGTAACATTGCTAAACCTTTATGTCAATTACTGACAAAAGAGGCCCCGTTTGAATTTGATGAGAAGTGTCTAAAATCTTTTGAAAGACTAAAAAAGGAACTAACTTCAGCCCCTATAATTCAGCCACCTGATTGGACCATTCCATTTGAGCTAATGTGTGATGCATCCGATATTGCTATTGGAGCTGTTTTGGGTCAACGGGTTGGAAAGCTACCTCATGTGATTTACTATGCTAGTAGGACCCTCAATGATGCACAGCTCAATTACACAACCACTGAAAAAGAATTGTTAGCTGTAATTTTTGCATTGGAGAAATTTCGGTCCTACTTAATAGGGTCTAAAGTCATTATCTACACGGATCATGCAGCCCTGAGATACCTTATGTCAAAAAAGGATGCGAAAGCCCGATTGATCCGGTGGATCCTTCTGCTACAAGAGTTTGGTTTGGAAATAAGAGATAAAAAAGGATGTGAGAATGTTGTAGCAGACCATCTTTCGAGGATACCTTTAGAGCCTTCAGATGAGGTCCCACTGAATGAAGATTTTCCTGATGAACAATTGCTCAGTATTTCTCAAATCCCCTGGTTTGCAGATATAATCAATTACCTTGTTATAGGGGAGATGCCCACCCATTGGTCAAAACAAGATCGATCAAAATTTCTAACTGAGGTCAAGTACTTTTTCTGGGATGACCCGTATCTTTTTAAGTATTGCCCGGATCAGATCATCAGGAGATGCATTCCTGATCGTGACCATTACTCGGTCATTTCGTTCTGCCATGATCATGCCTGTGGGGGCCACTTTAGTTTGAAAAAGACAGCTGCAAAAGTTTTACAATGTGGATTTTACTGGCCCACTATCTTTAAAGATTGTCACACATTCTGTTTGAACTGTGAAAGGTGTCAAAAGCTTGGCAAGCTCAATCGAAGGAACATGATGCCCTTGAATCCTATACTTATAGTGGAAATTTTTGATGTATGGGGAATTGACTTCATGGGGCCATTTCCAAATTCCTTTGGAAATCTTTACATTTTACTAGCAGTAGACTATATTTCCAAGTGGGTAGAAGCCATACCAACAAAGAAGAATGACCACCATGTGGTAATTAAGTTCGTGAGAGATCATATATTTTCTCGCTTTGGTACACCTAGAGCGATTATTAGTGACGGAGGCACTCACTTTTGCAACCGTCCCTTTGAGCATTTGTTAAAAAAATATTCTGTCACCCATAAGGTTGCTACACCTTATCACCCACAAACAAGTGGCCAAGCGGAAATTTCAAATAGGTAAATTAAACAAATTCTGGAAAAGACGGTCAATCCCACTCGGAAAGACTGGTCTTTGCGATTGATCGACGCATTGTGGGCTCATCAAACCGCTTATAAGACACCTATTGGGATGTCCCCATATAGGTTGGTCTATGGTAAGGCATGCCACTTGCCTGTTGAATTGGAGCACAGAGCTTATTGGGCCATTAAGAAGTTTAATTTTGACTTACCCACTGCGGGTAATCTGCGCAAATTGCAACTCAATGAGTTGGAAGAACTTCGAAACGATGCCTATGAGAATGCAAAGATCTATAAGGAACGAATGAAGTTGAACCATGATAAGTCAATTTTAAGGAAATCATTTGAACCAGGTATGAAAGTCCTTTTGTATAATTCCTGGTTACACCTGTTTCCCGGGAAGTTACGAACCCGATGGACTGGTCCATTCATTGTCAGGACTGTTTACTTTCATGGTGCGGTGGAAATTGAAAATCCCAAGAATGGGGATATTTTCAAAGTGAATGGTCAACGGTTGAAACCGTTTTTGGAATTGAAGGATAAAAACATTGAGGATATCCTTCTGGAAGACCCAATTTACCAGGACTAATCATTTTTGTCATGTCGGGCTGACGACATTAAACTTAGCGCTGTTTGGGAGACAACCCAATTTTGGAAGGTAATTGAGCTAGTTGATCACATTCTTTTGCAATCACCCCACATGGTAAGATGTTCTAATTTTCCTTATTGTTCAATTTCACATTGCACATGCATTCATAACATTGAGGACAATGTTAGATTTAGGTTTGGGGGTGTGAGTTAGAACTTAACATATGATCATTTGTTCAATTTTCATTCTACATTTTCTTTTTCGTTTTTCTTAGTTAAAAAAAAAAAAAAAAAAAAAAAAGAAAAATTTTGTTAGAGGGAAACATCCGAGAGAATTTTTATTGGCTGAAGATATTTATTTTGGGCAAAAGAAAACAATGGTTCACTATTTTATTTTCGGAAAGAGTTTTTGGAAAAGTGCTGAATTTCGATCCCTCACTTTTACACAGATTGTATATGTTTTCAAGGTTTTGAATGTGAAGCTCTGATTTTCGTTTTTCTTTGATAAAAAAAAAAAAATTGGAAAATCGACCCTTAGTGTACAAAGCTTCATTGTTCGACGGGTGGATACATGAAAAGGGCTGCCTATTGTTGGGGACCGCAAAAAAAAAAAAAAAAAAACAAAGAAAAAAAAAAGAGAAAAAAAAAATTTTGTGACTAGTTTGGGTTCGTAGCCTTTTTAACCCGAGTTAGTAAGCCCTTAGGGGTATTTTCATACCTAGTGCCCTAAAGCCATCTGGTTTGGGAGTCATTGGCCTAATGCTCGTTAAATGGGTCAATTAGAAAGCTTAAGGGACTTTGGCATTGCACAGTCACATGTGTGTAAAAAAAAAAAAAAAAAAAAAAAAAAAAAGAAGAAAAAAATACGCCCTTTGAAAAAATAGTAGTGCGAAAGCCGTCATTATCGCCTTCAGAGGAAGACTGTTTTTTTATACGTTTAGGCGGCCCTGAACTCAAAAAAAAAAAAAAAATTAATTAATTATTTTTATGAAAATTATTGGTCGATCATTTGATGCTTATTTCGTATACATGCTCTTCACCGTGCACGATCAATTAGCATGATTTCGAGAATTTCTGACCAAAAGATGGAATTTGTGAACCGAATTTAAGATTTGTCCTTGAAAATTTCGAGAATCAAGAATAGTCAGTGTCTATAGATTTTCTCTTGGAAGAAGTTTCCCTGGATTTTGATAGGTTTTAAACATTCTTTGCAAAAAAAAAAAAAAAAAGAATTTTGTGGGTGTATTCACTGCAAACCCTCACGAGGCACAACTCGTCCACTAGGGGGAACCTAGGGGTTTAAGGGCTTACTGCATACGCTAAATGCAGTCGAGAGTACCAGCGAAAGTGGTGTTTTTCATTTCTGTTTTCTACATTAGTTTGTTTTCTTTAGGATTAGTTAATGTGTTTTATTCCTTGTCGCTTATTTTGCTAAGGGACTAGCAAAAGGCTGGTTGGGGAGTGTGATAAGTCCACAAAACTAGGTCATTAACTCATCATTTCATTAGCATTTGTGGACTTAATTAGGTTTAACTGCATAGAATTGCATTTAATTTCATGATTACATGCATTTGAGGATATTTTTGGAGAAATTGTCAAAATTGATCAAAATTCATTGAATTGCATGACTTTTTGAAATTAAGTTTTTCTCATCTCATTTATCACCCCAAAATTAGGCTTTTGGTTTCATCAATGCATATCTTGTTATTTTTTGCACCATGTGCTATTTTTGGAAAGTTGGTCATTTTGGTGCATCACTAGGAATGTAGGGTCCCATACATGGTTCATAATTATTTTCTTATATATGATTAATGTTAAAATTGCCTCTTTCAATTTGTAGGACAAATCAACATGGGACCTACATTGATGAAATTTGAGAAGAGAGAAGTCAAATAAGCAAGCAAAGAGAGAGTCCAAGCATGCTTGGAAGTCCACAATGGACCACACACACCCCATTGCATGCCAACATAGAAGCTTCCATTTTTGCATAATTATTCCCGGATTTTTCAAGGGCAGCAACTTAAAATGGCCATAACTCTCAAACCGAGTGTCAGATCGGCGCAATTTAGCCACCGTTGGAAAGCTCTTTTCGAGTAAATATCCGTAGAGCCCAAGATTGCCTAAATCAGAGCTATATTGAGGGAGATATGACCTCGGAAAGTTATCTGCTACAGTTATAGGCGGGAATTGCAAGAAATCTCAATATTTGGGAAGTTTATTCCCTTTACATCATCATCTAATTTTTAGATATATGCTTGGAATTGTACAAGGAAAGTGTATGCATCAAGAAACCTAATAAGGAAAGGAGATCTCTCAAATTTAAAAGTCTTTCCAAAGAAAGAAGTTAACTTGGAAAATAAGAAAGAATCCTTACCCAATAAGGAAAAAGGAGACCTAAAAGGAGGGCACTTCTTTACTAAAAGGGGTTTGCAAAAAGCATAAAAGGAGGCATGATGGAGACCCATAAGATATTCCATACGACCAAAGCTCTCCCTCTCTCCTATTCCTTTCTTTTTCTTTCTTCTTTTTCCATTAGTTTATTTTTATTTTTGGTAGCCTTGGGCCATATCCAAGGATATATTTTGAAGGAGAAAATTTGTGAAGGAGAAGTTGTAAAGATGCAATTTTTAATGATAAATCAAGAAGCATTCTTTGCAATGGCGGGCTAATTTTCTTGATTAGAGTTATGGATGAAGGTAAGTAATTGTCTTTTTATTTGTTTAGTAATTCTAATTTGTGTTCCATGATTATGTGCTTAATGATTAAAAGGCTTGTCTTCGTGCCGTAGGCAAATCTCTATTTTTATTTCTAAAATAAAAACTAGTTTTTGACTACTCATGCTTAGGTTTGATAGGCCTTGCTTAGGATTTAGATCTTTTGATGGTTTATGCTTACTTTTGATGGGTGGTGCTTAAATTATTTTTATTCTTTTATGAGATGAAGGAAGTCTTGAGTTTTGAATTTTTATAATTAAAAAGGGATTTTTAAAGTTAGATTTTCCAAATTAAAAACATTGATTTGTCTTTGATTTGAAGTAAAAATTGGAACAAGTTAGGGTTACTTGATAAATAATTGGTGGATGCTTATTGGATTCCTATACTCTAATCATCTTCATTAATTGGTAGATTTCGAATTTCTAAATTAGTTGTTTTTTTTTATTATCTAAGAAATCAAAACTTTTCTTAAATTGTTAGTTAATTAGTTTTCTTAATTTAAAAGTTTCTTTAATAGCTCCCTGTGGGTTCGACCCGTTCTTGCCACTGTCTCATCTAGACACCCGTGCACTTGTGGTATTTTATGATTGATTTTGATCACATCACCAACCATAGAGATAATAGGTGATAACGGGGCCCATTTGGTAATTTTACATGTAAAATAAAGTATAGTAAAGCATCAAATCAAGAGAGAATAAAAATATAATGGGTTATGATGGTATTTTATCTTTAGTTATTCGGTATGAAATGTTTTTAGCTTTTTTAATAGAAAAGTAGAGTTTTTTTGTCTTTTAGTGGAGAACGGATGTTGCTTTTTTACTTTTTTTGAAAAAGATTGAAGAGATTTTGAATTAAAGTGCTATTAATTTGACATTTTGTCTAAAAAATTAAGGCTTTACTTGACTTATACTAATGTAGTAAAGTTCCAAACGGGCTCTTAGCTGGGTAGTATGAGGTTGGGAGTAGGAAACAACCTGGCTTGGATAGGGCCAACCAAATCTCAGATCCTTAGGACCTATGTAGATCAAGTTCAAAATAAGTAGCCTATAAAGGTTGGATCTCAAAACCAAAAATGAGGATGGTAAATGGAGTCAAATCTGTTATACATTGGCAATTCATTTGTGTGAATCTAAATCAAGTGAGCTGAGTAGGCCCTATAGAGTTTGGATTGTATTTTTATGGAGCCAAGTTGGAGCTTGGTCCAAGTCCAAATGATGAAATCCAAAGTCACTTCCAATGGACTTGGAGCCAAACAGTCAACATCCGAAAAATCTTCATTTAGAATTTCTTCAAAAAAAAGCCCTATACTTTCATAAAACCTAAAAAGCTCCTATATTTTTTGTTTTGACTCAAACAAGCTAACGGTAAAACTGTACGAAAAGTAACGTCTTCACTTCTCCTTTCATTTCTAGGTTTTGACTGATTTACCCTTTCTGTAAAAACCAAATGAATTAGTCCTTAAGTAAACATAAATATATATATATATATTACTCTCCCGCCCTACCTAGTCTAGGAGTCTTTGACTCTGAGCCTGAGGGACATTCGATTCTGAACAGACGATAACTAATTAATGAAGGCATATGCAAACCCTCCTATCCATATGCATTGGATAAAACTATGAGAGAGGGCCAAATAAAACGATAATTTTGCCTTTATATATTCAAATAAAAAATGAAGAAACCTACGTCTGACTGGTTTTCAGCAATAGTCATGAAATTTTTCAGTGATAGACTCTGTTGAAGGGATTTAGATTATGGGTGGGCCCATTGAAAAAGTTGGAGAAAATTGACTGCACGTGCCAAAATTGAACATTAGTGGAGGATCAAGCATGGTCAAATGATGGGCCTCACCATCAATGTGTTGCATCGAATAGTTAGGTCAATCCAATCGCTAGGCCAGCAACAATCCAGAAATATATGACTCCTATTCCTAAAGAGACTTCTACTAAGGAGGATGTATTTATCTTCTCTGATGCTGCCTTTAGAGCCGTCGATGGCAAATTCAATTTTAGTTTTTTAATGAAACTTAATGGTATTATTGTGGGTGTAAGCGCTTCTCAGGGTCCAAAGGTCTTCTCCTTAAATGAAGCCGAAACGAGGGTGATCTACCTAACCCTTTTGGAGGTTAAAGCCATGGGTCTCTTAAAAGTTTGTATTTTCTCGGGTTCTAGGAGTTGGTTCATGCAATCAATGAAGCTCATATTAATTTTTCTTTTATACCTAGGAATCTGAATGGAGAGAAGGGTGTTTTGTGTTGGGCCTCATTTTGTTGTTTCTCTCCTATTTTCTAGTTGTTTGTTTTTATGTTGTGTTTTCTTCTAATGTAATGAAGTTTTCTTTACCAAAATATATGGGAGATGTTCTTATGAGAGTTGCTCTCACTTTACTATTATAAGAGATAAAGTGGGGATAAGATGAGAGATTCTCTCGCAGAAGCATCTATCATATATATTATATATGATTCCTAATGAGAACTTTGCATGGGACATCAGTTGATTTGATGATTAAATCGTCATCAATCTCGCAATAGAGGGCTTTTGTGGTGTTGGGACTTGTACCTACTTTTCAGTGAAGTGCCCTGATTCTAATGTGTTGCTTTTAACCATTAACAAAAAGATAGCCAACCATCTTCAGAAAATCTTTCATACTTATGCCTCATTCCTCTCTAAATATTTCTTAGTGGGCCCTATAGTTGGAAAATATCAAATTTAGTATGTAAATAATAGGCGAACTACAACCCAATCTGTCCATCCCTTTAGTCTCACTTCACCTTATCTTTTTTGGGTTGGACCTGTACGGGCAAAATTATCTTTTTCACTTTAAACTTAGAATAACTTATTTGATTTTTCTCAAGGGTAAATCGGTCAAAATCAGAAAAAAAAAGGAGGGTGGGATTGTGAGTTATTTCTTTTTTTATGGTTTGAAGGTGAGTCGATGGAGGTTTTAGGGCCTCTTTTTATCCTAGAATTTCTAACGGGAATTTGACGTGTTGGGTTTTTTTGGATATGATGTAACATCTTATCTTCTGGCATTTGCAAATGTGATGTTTATATATAATCATTTCAAAATTTCAGTCGCGTAAAAGGTCCTAAATGACCTGTGACAATTCAGGAATTTCAGCCCTTTTTCTTTTTGATGTAAAATTTGGATGCCTAAGTACAAGGGGGCATCCAGTAATTCCACATTGTTCAAGAATTTCAAAATTCTCTAAGGTCCTAAATGACCTGTGACAATTCAGGAATTTCAGCCCTTTTTCTTTTTGATGTAAAATTTGGATGCCTAAGTACAAGGGGGCATCCAGTAATTCCACATTGTTCAAGAATTTCAAAATTCTCTGGACAGGAATTCCATGAATTCTAGTACATAAACCCGCTTAGCAAAAACATAAGATACATGGGCTTTTTTGATGTTTTAGGAGAATGCACGGGTCTTTTTGTAAAACCCTCTTTGATTTACCCATTTCATAGAGGGCTTTGCTATTGGCACACAAAATATATCTTTCCCCACACAAATTCTCTCCACACACATCACAATAATTAAAAAATTACATTTTTTCTTTCCACACACACCAAAAATCCCCATTTTACGCCTCTCTCCATTTCCCTCTTTCTTACCACACACATCGTCTTCCCTTTCTCTCCACGCACAAATCAACCGAACTCTCTCTACTTCTCCGGCGTCTCTATCTCTCCAGCGTTCCTGGTCCTCTACACCATCTCCTCTTCCAAAGGTAAATCTCTATCTCCACCATTGTCATTTCATTTTTCTTCACCATTTATTATTTACCATTTTATCCATCTTAGATTACTTTTTTTTTTCATGAAAACTTATTATGGGGATAGATTCTCATTCAATGTAAGATTTTGCAAACAATGGTAAAGTTTTTTCAAGCATTTGGGCTGGTTTCCATCCATCATTGCAACCATTTTTTTCGCCCAGAAATCGCGACTGTTCGGACCTGATCATCCAAACAAAATAAAATTGTTCGAACCTTAACAGCCGAACATAGTCCATCTATTTGGACCTTAATATCCGAATAAAAGAAAATTGTTCGGACATGAACATCCGAACAACGTCAACTTGTTCGGAATTGAACATCCGAACAGTCTACTGCAAAAACCATATGAATTATCTTACAATGTTTGTATTTTTATTTCAGATATGGACTGATCGAGCTCTTCTAGGGTGCGACCTACCGCTTCAAATAGAAGGCGTCGCCACCGAGTGGAAGAGGTTGTAGAAGAACCTCTTCTTAGTGAGGAGGACGTTGAAGAACAACCTGAGATGGAAATGGAACTAGGTCCGGGGCCACAATATCACTCCTTATTGACCAGCTTTGATACAGATATATCTGGGTATATTTAGAGTGGACAGGTGTGTTTCGTTTGTTTCATATCAAGATTGATTGATTGATTTAGTTGTGAATTTCTTCGATAATGTATCAATTGTTGAATGCAGGATCAATGAGCACTGAAGTATCTAAATCATGGTCAGAAAGTGCCATTGTGGCAATGGCAATTGAATGGGTCGATAGGTTTAGGTAGTGGATGTCAAGGTTCAGATTGGCTCCTTTAGTGATTGCATCATACCGCTCCGTCAATAAGATTATTGTATTGGGTTTTGTGGAAAGGTGGCAACCTGAGACTAACACCTTTCACATGCCATTTTGGTGAGATGACCATCACTTTAGATGATGTTGCATCCATTTTAGGCATCCCAATGACGGGGCGGACTGTCTCGTATAATGATAGAATGACATATGAGAAAGCTCAAGCACTCCTTGTTGATGCACTAGGAGTAGAACCCATAGAGGAACATGATGAGCTGATCCAGGTGAGGGGCCAATCTGTAAGATTGAAGTGGTTACAGGAAAGATTTGGCGGATGTCTGACGATGATGGGGAGGAGATGATTGACTGTAAAGTCAGAGCTTACCTTCTATATTTATTGGGATGTACGTTGTTCACAGACAAGAGTGGTACACGGGTGCCGATCATATTTCTTACACATCTGGTGGATTTGGATATCGTACGTTCATTTGCATGGGGTACTGCTGCATTGGCATACTTATACAGGCAGTTAGGGTTAGCAACCCAGTATGAAGTTAAACAAATAGCCGGTTACCTAACTCTATTGGAAGCTTGGGTGTACGAGCACTTCGAATGTTTGGTTCCAACTCCAAACTTTCACTATCAGCTCGATCATCCCCGGGTCCATCGATGGGTCCCTCGTAGGGAGTCTGCTCCTTTACAAGCACTACGAGAGAGACTTGATTCCATGAGCACTGACTTGGTAATTACGCATATTTTCATACTAATTTTCTATCACATGAAGTTATTATTCTGTATTATGTATTTTCATATCTTATGCTTGGATTCACTATTTTCAGGTCACTTGGGACTCATTTCGTGATGTTAGGCGTTATCACCCTTTCAGTGAGGTTACATACTACTGTGGATGCATCAAGTGCATGGATGTCGTTGAGCCTTATCACCCGGATAGGGTGCTCAGACAGTTTGGGAGGGTACAAACTATTTTTGCACCGCCATTAGCCCCCATTCACGCTACGTGAAGTCCGACTGCCCTTGACTACCATATCGCGTATTAATACATGAATCAAGTTTGGAAGGGATGGCCTAATCACCTACTATCTGTATTGAATCGTAGTAAACCAGTAAGGTGTCCTGCAGATTGCGTACCTGGGTATATGGATTGGTATAAACGAGTCTCGTGAAGGATATTACAAAACCCAAACCATCACTCTAATTTTGCGTCCCGTCCCGAAGAAACATAGTCTAGCAGTATGGTGGACTACGAGCAGCATAATTCGGATGCACTGTTCATTCTTGATGAAGTGATGGGAAGGGGTTAGGACCATTGGGTTGAAGACCCACGGGGACTATATACCCATATGAATCAGGTTGCCCATGTATTGCGGAGAATGTCAATTGCCGATGCTCAACGGACCATTAGACATCCCCACATGAGTTCACAAAGCTACACCCACAGCAAGTCAACAAGGGGAACGAACACCTAACAAAATTTGAAGAAGTTTGACTAACAAAAATGAAAATTTGTATTTCTTTTTGTTTTTCTAGTTTGGATGGTTGTTATAAGACTTGGATCCTCTTTTAAGTAGTTTTTACTTTGGAAAGTGGTTGTACTTTTTTAGTTAGTTAATATACATTTTGGTTATGTTATCTTTTATTACTTTGGACTCTTGAATGAATTGTTACAGATGTAGATGTACAGGGTGAAATATTTTGTGGATACCTTTGAATGAATTGTTACAGATGTAGTGTTCGGATACACAGTTCCGAACATAAAGCTATTGTTCAGATATACAGGTCCGAACACTAGCTTTTTGTTCGGTGGTACAGTTCCGAACATAAAGCTAGTGTTCGGATACACAGGTCCGAACACTAGCATTTTGTTCGGCCATAGAGTTCCGAACACTCATCCTTTGTTCGGACACACAGGTCCGAACAAACTAAATGTGAATGGCACTGTACGAACACACCAATAATGTGTACATTCAAACTTAATGACAACAATAACTCATTCTAGATTTCATGCAAACTTGTTACATGCATAATTGTTACATTCAAACTTTGAGAATGCAATAAAAACTTGTTACATTTAAACTTATTATATTCAGTCCAAATCTATTGTCTCACATGTTGAGACCCCTGGAGTTACAAGCTCTTTGAATCGTTTGATCCGATTACTGTACGAAAACTCCCAACCATCCGCACAGGAATGGTGAAACTGTATCCACTTATTTGCAATAGGCGGAATTAGATGACCAGGTTCTAAGAACAATTGAACAAAATGATTTCGATTAACAAAACCTATTGTTCTCTCATTTCGGGAAGGCATAGGAACTGGCACAAAGCGCAATGAGAGGAAAGTCAGACACTGTTCTAAGCTCAAGTGGTATCAAATCAAATTGTAACGAGACGCTATGAGATGCCCAATGTCGGGCATAGTCATCCAATAGTCCATTGGTGTGTTGTCATCATAGTATAATAATGTATCAATCAATTCCTCAACTCTGTTCTCCACCCCATATAATTGTTTGTAGTGATCTACAGTACGAGTGACTCCTGTAATAAATTTCTCCGTACTTGTCTCCATCCGTCTTCGGTTAGGCCAACCAATCTAGCGATGGCTCTGAAGCCATAGTTACCATCAGCTGAGACGTCCTTTACATGTCGAATATTAGGTCTCAACCCCACGGAAAATGAGAGCACATAATTATTGATGTTTTTTGACCTCGTATGAACCGCTCTAGCCTTTGTTATTGTCTTCGGTTTGCACTCCAGCTGTCCTTTATCATTTGATTCTGCCTTTGAAACAGATTTAGGAGAGTAGCTATCCTGTGCAGATGGTACCAACTCAAAAGAGCTTGGATCTCGTCTAGTTGAGGTGTCAACTTTCATTGTTGGTCTACCTCTTGTTTTTGATATTACTTTGGGTTTTATCAAATGAGTACTGTTTGGCATAACTAGCTCTCGTATCTTCTTTAGAAGTTGTAGTTTTCTCGTGGAGTCATACTCGTTGAATCGTTTTTCAAGTAACTCCAAATCTGCCTTACAATCCAACCCCATAGAAGAACTTTTCGGTGGGGCAGTTGGCAACATATCAAGCTTACACCAATGCGGATGTATACAACTTAGAGGAATAGGCCGCCCTTGACTTATTTATTCTGCAATCTCGTGCGCACAAGGTAATCTATGTGTGCATCAAATAACACAACCACAAACACTGGCATTAATTCCAACTAGGTTGGCTATCTTGGTTTTTGTTAAGATTTTTTCAAGTGCATTTTTTTAGACATTACCACGAAGCTCTTTGTATTCAATCGGCTTGAAATTATGTTGCACAATTGTCTTACTTTTCTCAAACGAAGCTTTGATGCTGGTATGTTGCAACTCAAGCATACTGTGGATTTTACTCTAACAAGTTTCAAAATTTCCTTGACTTGATCCAAGTTGCCTCTTGAGCTGTGAATGTGAACTCTCGGCCCTGCATAGAATTGTTAAGAGGTGAGGCATAGTAATTAATATGCATAACTCAAATGATCAGTAGTCGTTAAAAAATACATATTCGATGTAGTATTTCCAAAATGGATACATTTATCTGTCTATGCAGAGACAAATCTTTCCTTTTATGCATTCAACCAAGTACCTTTCACGTAATTTAGTGCACCGGGATACGTACTGAATTCTTGATTTAGCTTACAGAGTTGTTCACCAAACTCCTCTTCTGTGGATGAAGACACCAACATATTCTACCTCATAATAAACCTGTCCCATTTTTCTTTCGTTTCGAACAATTCCTTGCATCTCGCCAATAAATTTCTATTAATGTGCCATCTGCATAATAAATGAGTAGCACTAGGGAATACAGTGCTAATGGCTTTCATAAGTGATAATTTTTTGTCCGTCACAATCACACCGGGAAGAATACCATCACCAATAACAGAACGCAATGCACCCAGTGTCCATGTATAATTCTCTTCACGTTCCGCCTGAAGGTATGCAAAGCATACAGAAAAGGTCATGTCTGTGGATGTGACTCCAACAATCTCCAACAGAGGCATGCGATAAAGATTGGTCTTGTAAGTACGATCCATTATTAAAACATGTGGAAATGCACGCAACAAATCTAAACTGCTTGGGTGTGTCCAAATCAAGTCAGTTATAGTCTCATTATTCTCACAATTCTTATGCCATTCCATGTAATTGTGCTCTGCCAACTTCCCCAGTAATTGTTGCATTGGACTTCTTCCACCCCGCTCATTAACTTTATACCTGTAACGTGCATTGTATATTGTCTTCATTGTGGTTATATTTAATTCACTTCTCTGTTTCAACGTAACCAAAATTTCTTTTGGTCTAACCATGCTCTTGGACATATCAACCAGCGACTTTGTTTCCTCCTCTTATAATCTGCCTGCAAATGAATGCCCCTCTAAATGTTCTGCGGCCGAGTGATTATGCACGCCAATACAACCTCCAACATCCAATCATCATTTGAGTCTAACTTTTTGCTCCTTAATGCGAAAGGGCATACACATTTTTGGAATATGTTTGTCTGATCATTTTTCGCTTCTGGCTATGTTCGTGCTTATATTGTCCGCTTCTCTCGCATGCAAGGAGTACTCTAACTTTAACACCTACCTGAGCGGCATTTAAAACCTTTATGACAATGACAAAGCCGTTTTTCCTTCCTACACCACGAGCCAAACTAATCAACGAATCCCGACTGTGAAATGTCTACAATAAACAAATTTATTACGAATTTAGTAATGAACAATTGTAATTTAAGTAATAAATCCACAGTAGGTCTTACCTCTTGAGTAATAAGCTCACTGGTATAATCCATGACAAAATCCGATCCAACCTGACTTTCATGTGTAGAAACCTGCTGAAGAAATGTTCGGAGTCAAACTTCCGAATTACATATACTGTTCAGATACACAGGTTCGAACTAACCTAAAATGTTAGAAACTTTAAAACCGAACATATTGCATATGTGCGGAATACAATGTCTGAATAAAGGCATTTTGTTTGGACATAAAAGTCCAAATGGAATCAATTTGTTCGCATATGAAAGACCGTACATATCGGGAACTCTACTCCTTCCCAAGCGACAAAAATTTCACAAAAATGGAAAAAAAATACGAAAAATCACATAGAACGGACCTTTCCACTACTGCTCTGATTGAGAGGCACGATTTCATTGTTCTTTTCTTCCTTCATTGCATTAGAAAGATCTAATGAAAACAGTTAAGTACATGAAGAAGGAAAGATGAAGGAGATGGAGGAAAATGAGTTGGCTAAGAGCAGAAAATGGAGGAAGATGAGTTGCCCAAAACAACAATGAAGTGGAGACCGAGATGTGGAGAAGATGAGTTGTGTGTGGGAGTATGTGTAGGGAAGAAGATCAGCTGTGTGTGAAAAGAACATATTTTTTGAGTTTTGGTGGGAGATTGGATATTTTGATCATTTCATAAAGGGGTTAAAATGTAATTAAAAAAAGTTAGATTCCTTGTGCGGGAAAGGTATTATTTTGTGTGCCAATAGCAAACCCCTTTAGAGAAGGGTATCTTTGTAGTTTTTCAGGGAAGGGAGGGCATTTCCATATTAAAGAGTGTGTGGTCTTTCCTCTCGGCTTTTCCCTCCTTTCCACTGCTTGTTCTCAAGCCTTCATTAGTTTCATGTCCCTCAAGGCCACCCAAAACCATGTTCCAGCCACATGGTTTCATAAGACTTGTGCCGATGCTACCATCCCATCCTAACTATCCAACTTCTTGTCTGCAAAACAAATAGATGATCTGAAACAGTGAACATTTGTTAATTTTTGGGACCAATAGTTATGGTTAGGGTGATCATTCATGAAATGAGTCTAACCTTTGACATGATTCAATCCTTCAATTAAAGGCCTATTAAATTGCAATAAGGCATGATAAAATAGAATTGCTTAAAAACTCTGAGGGCTCTTGGTTGAGGAATAGAAAAGAAATAGGTAATTAACTACTAAAGTAATGACTACTAGTGGAGATAGGTATCCATCAATTATAAAAATGTCATCCATCCTATTTTAAGTGAAGAAGAAAATAATAAACTAATTTCTATTCTTTCCTTGAAGGGAGTCAAAGATGCTGCTTTTCAACTAGGTACTATTAAAGCTTCAAGTCCTGATGGTTATCCTGCTTTATATATATATATATATATATATATATATATATAAATGTATGTGGAAGACTATTGGCAAAGATATTGTTTATCTTGTTCAAAAATATTTTAGAATTGGTTTTTCTCTTCAAAAAATTAACTGACTTTTATTGCACTCATTCCTAAGAAAAATAACCCGCAAAATGCTAATGACATTAGACCTATAAATTTATGTAATGTGAGTTATAAGATTATTTCTAAAGTCATAGGGAACAGACTTAGAGACATAGTCCTTACCAAAGTGTTTTTTTTATTAAATGTAGAATAAAAATGTACAATTATATAGTGGCCCATGAAGTTCTACATTCCTTTAAAAGGAAGTTGAAAAAGAAATCTTTGGCCTGAAGTTAGACATGGCTAAAGCCTATGACGATTTAGAATGGGATTTCTTGGAAGAAGTGTTGGTTTCTTTCAGTTCTCATGATAAATTTATTTTTCCAGTAAAAGAATGCATCTCTTTTGCTTTTTATTCTATCCTTTTAAATGGATCTCCGTTTGGGAACTTTAGGCCCCTACGTGGCATAAGACAAGGAGATCCATTATCTCTTTATTTTTTTATTATGGTTGCGGAAGCTCTCTCTAGATTTTTAATTAAAGCAGAAGATGAAGGTAGTTTCTAGGACAGCTCCTAGTGTCTCACACTTACTTTTTGCTGATGATAGTTTTATTTTTTGTAATGCCTCAATAAGGGAAGTCAGAGAGATTAAAAGTATTCTTGATAACTATTGTATGATTTCTGGTCAGTTCGTTAACTTCAATAAATCACAGCTTATTTTAACAAAGGAGCTTGTCAACCTAGATGTAAAAAGCTAACCTTTATTTTAGGTGTTAGAATTATGAAAGATAGTGAAATATATCTAGGAAATCCTATCATTTTCAAGAGAAATAAAACTCTTTGATTTGACTTTCTTATAAGCAAAACTAAGAAAAAAAAAATTCAATCTTAGCAAGCCAATGTTTTATCTCAATTAGCTAGAAAGATATCTAGTAAAATATGTCGTTTCTTCTATACTTGTTTACAATATGTCGACTCTTCAATTACCTAATAAGACTTTAGATTCTTTGGATAAGATGATGAGGAAATTCTGATTAGGAGATGGGGTTGATAAAAAGAAGTTTCATATTATAACAAGAAATGAGTTATGCAAATCTATTGAGGAAAGGGGTCTTGGTATTAGAAATCCAAAGAGAATAATATTGCCTTAGTTACTAGCCAAAACTGCTTGGAGATGCTTAACTAATGAAAACTTATTATGCATTAAGATAATTAAAGCTAAATATTGTCCCAAACAGTCTCTTTGGGAGGCCAAATTTAATTAAGGAAATTTCTGATTTTGGAGAGGTTTTGTGAATATGGCAAATTTCATCAATGATCATATAGGGTGGATTATTGGAAATGGTAAAGACATATCTGTTTGGAATTCTAGATGGATACCTTGTGATCAAGGGCTTAGGAAACCTCTCTCTCAAATCTCTAATCCTAATCTTAGAGTTAAGGATCTGTGGAATGATAAAACTTGGAATCTCAATATGATTTTAAATACTTTTAATTACAATAAAGATGTGAATGGCATTTCCAAAGTCTATCTCCAAAGATTTGATTGTAATGACAGAAAGATTGGCCCTTCACAAAAGATGGAAATATATCCACCAAAGCTGCTTACAAAATTCTCTCTCCTACGAGTACTAATAGTATTAATGATACAGTAAGTGGAAGAATTTTTGGAAGCTCCGTGTTCCCCAAAGAGTTAGTCTATTTGGTTGGAAATGTCTTCATAATACCATTCTTGTGAGGAAATGGTTGGGTTCTAAAACTAGTTCTAGATCAACTATATGCCCTATTTGCGAATTAGAGGAGGAATCTGTGGAACATGCTTTTTTTCTATGTAATTATGCTAGACCTGTTTGGTTTGATTGTAACCTCATATTCTTGGCTCCCTCCATGAGGAGTATGGATAGTGTAGGATGGTGGGGAAATTTCTTTTAATTTGAATGACATGGCATGGAACCGGGAAAATCCTAAATGGAAAGCCAAAACAATTTCATTTTTAAAGGGATTGCCATTGATCCCAAAAAAATCATAGGTTTCATCCAAAATATGTATCCTTGTAACCGGGAGGGGGTTTCCATGCTATTTGCACCAAAGGAAGCTTCATGCAAATGTTTCTCTGAGATTGCTCTTATTTCAGATGCTAAGGAGGTGATTGAATCCATCAATGGTATTTCATATTGGGCCATCAACCCAATTATTTTGGATATTAAACTTCTATGTAGTTCTTGCTCTTTTGTTAGTTTCCTTTTTGTTTTTAGAACCTTTAATGAGGCTGCTCATTCTTTAGCCAAGCATTGCTCTTGGTAAGAGTTTTTATAGTGTTGATGAGATTCCAGAGTGGGTTAGGTCTGTCTTGCCTCCACTTCGAATGTTGTTTTGTCTTTTAATGAAAGTTGCATTTTACAAAAAAAAAAAAATTGCAAGAATTCAGAGAATTTACGTTGGTAAATTTCGGAAGTCTTCATTTTCCAGCTAAGAATTTTGCCAAGTCTTAAAGAATATTTCATATTTTAAAAATCCTGAGAATCTCAAAGGTTAAAAACCTCATAGCAAATTTAAATGAGATATATAGGATATGACACCGAAAGATAATGATGATGAAATCTCTAGCAAAACCCAATTGCCTATTGAAATTCTCATCAAGCCAAGCTTTTAGCTGAGAATGTCTAACAAGAACTGAATAATTTCTTACCACTTCAATTACCAAAAGAAAATTCTTGCAATATAACATGCCTAAGCAACATTTCATCCGATTAGGAGATTCAAGGAAGCAGGGTTCACAGGTTTGAGTCATGGTACTTTTTTTTTATTATCCCGGAGATTTGGGTGTATTTGTTTACATAGAATATATATAAATTAAAAAAAAAAACCAGGAATTTACTGTCAAATAGGCTCCAACAAAAGTATTAAAGAGGTGACTACATAGAATACATATAAATTAAAAAAAAAAACCAGGAATTTACTGTCAAATAAGCTCCAACAAAAGTATCAAAGAGGTGACTACTGAAGGATATATTGAGATGGGGGTGCACGATAAAAGGTAGAGACGTAGATGAGGCCTTTGATATCAGGTAGAGACGTAGATGAGGCCTTTCCTTCCAAGGATTCGAATTACTAGCCATCTTCATTTCTATCTTCCCTTATTCAATTTCCATCAAATGGAGCGTTACTTGATTGTCATTTTTTAAGGTTAACCTCTGACTCTTCGTTTTTAATTACTTACCTGAAAAACAGAGCCTTAAAATTCCTAGGAATTCAAAATTTCAAATACATAGAAACAAACAGGCCACTGATGAATTTTCAGAAAGCAATGAAAGGTTGACCTGCTATCTGAAATTCAAAAAGAATAGAACATACATAATGTATATCCGCACATAAAGGAAAAATTATCAGATGCCAAGTATGTCTATCGTACTCACAATTGAGATGGCCATGCTTCCCATTGTTGGTGTTTCATGGTTCCAACCATACTCATGTAAAGTGGGCCCGGTCGGTATTGTGCACGTGTGCATGAATGACCAAGAATGTAGTAAGCTAGAGACTCCACAGGCAAGGCCTTCAAGCCTGGTAGCCGGTAGGCCACTACAATGTCACAGCGGGGGATGCAGGATTTTCATTTAAAGGGTACGAAGTTAGGTTTTGGGGCAAATTTCTTATGTGGATTTCGAAGGTGGGCCTACAATTTTTAATGAATTTTTAGAAACGGACCGTGATTTAAGGCCCGCACCCACCTGATTGTGCGGGGGTTTGCCCCTGATTATGTCAATGATGCAAAGCTGAGCTAACGGGGCTTTTCCATTATTGTAGAAGGAGATTCAGCATGCCCTTTTGCCAAAATTCAACTTCCTAATTTTGATTATGGTGGAAGTGGATTCAGCGTGCTTTTGATTGGGTAAATTGGAGGGAGTTCCACCTTGGGGACTTGTGTGTGAGGAAATACTTTATCTTCTTTCACTGGAGATGGTGTCATTCCAATTGGCTCATTTCCCCTGAGGTGCCAATGGGAGAGTCAAATCCTGATTTGATTTGAAGGAGTGGAACTTTGAAGTTGGGCCTACCTACTGAAAATCCGATCGAGTTGTTTAAAATTAATAGTCATTATGTATATAACATGTAAGAAGTTTTATTCCAGTCATTTTGTAAAGTTGGGCTTTTATTTTGAGCAGCTTTGATTTTCAATAGATAGGCTCTACTGCGAAGTTCCGCTTCTCAACTCAGGATTCTATGCCATTTAGTAATTTACTATTAAAGTGAAGTGAAGTAAAGCCTCAATTTAAGAGACATGAAAAGATTAGGGGGTCAAATCAAAAGTACACAAATATAAAATTATGTACCTTTTTATTCTTAAAAAAGAAGTTAAAAAGCAACATCTTCAATCCATTAAATGACAAAAAATCATCCACGTTCTACACTTCTACAAAGAAAGTCAAAGATTTCTTATCAAGACGCGAAAATCAAAAGACCATCATATTATGATAAGGTAGGAATCACATGTGAGCTCATCATTTCATCGCGCCCTGGTTGTCGGGTTCTAGAGAAGAAACGGCCAGGCCCATGGCCATATAACGCCCCAATGGTTCTTATAAGTCAGGTGGGCAAGGGCTTTGAAAGCTTCAAGTTGGCGGAAGTGGCGAAGGGAGGGTGAGGAAACCTACCCATCCAGGGATCGATTGCTGGGTGGGACTTGGGAGTGTGGGAGTGCTATCCACAGCGGCACAGCTACCAAACTGTGATTCCCTTTGAAAGGTCTTTTTCAGCATACACTAATATAAGCATTAGCTAATAGATAAAGTTAGATGAGTGACAAATTTGAACGATCAATCAATGGTTATGAAACTTTACATAATACAACGGTAGTAAGTATGTTTGCATTGATAATGCTGCCCAGTGACCGCGCCGGCTGCCGGCGGCCCTAAAAGAATTGCCTTTCTCTGTCTTCTACATTTCTTTTTGTTCCATTTTGTATATAGTGGTCCTCTCTTAGTAAAATCATTTCATGAGAGAGGGAGAGAAGAGTCAACTGGTATTGAGTGTGACCCACCAGTACCACTGACACAGCATCATACAATTACAGTTCCACTCTTTCCACTAAATATTATTCCATAGACAAAAAGAAACTGCTTTTCTTGACTTTGAATCATCCATCCATCCTCCCTCCATTGCAGAATCAGCTATTATTTTAAGAAGAACCTCAGTTTTCACTCCTATTAAAGTGAAAACTGAGACTATGTTACTGAAGGGGGATGTAATTCATCTTGAACGGTCTGGATTGTCAGGCATATGTAATGTTTTACACAGTTTTTGTGTAATAGCTGCAACAGGGGATCCATGTTATACTATTATTAACATGAACCCTAAGATCGTGAACAGCATGATAATCACGTGTAGGATTTAATCTTAAATAAATTAAAGAGTACCTCCAGACATCTTGATGCAGAGGGCTTTCTGATCCTGCAGTCTGGTGCTGTTGCTGATTGATGCTGTGATCCGTCGAGAAAGAGACTATGTGAATGGTTTCGGTTTCTCTTTCCTTGCCTATAAAACCTTAATGTGTTGATTTTCGTGAATGCCTTTGTGATGGACGAAAGGCTTTGTTTTATAGGTGAAAAGAGGACCGAATTTCCAATCAGGGTTTCCATAGACTTAATCTCAACCATCCATCAAGGTAGAGTTTGTTATGGAATACATCTCATTAAGAAACCTTTTTGTATAAGGAATAGCATGTATCCTAAGAAAACAGATTTCCTATAATGACCACAATTCGGGAAAGGAAAGGACTTCTAGTCCAAGTAATGGACTTAAAGATAATTTCCTTACAATCCAGACTCAGTGAAGAAACCACCAGGCCTACGGCACCCACTTTGATGGATACAAGTCATGTGGGCAAGGGCTTTGAAAGGCCTTCTTCAGCAAACATTGAGAAGCACTGGTTTGAAGGCCTGGAAGTTGTGTAATTTATAACCATCCTGACGTTAGATGAGTGACAAATTTGCGTGACCAACCATAGGGCATGGAGCTTCAGCTAATACAGAGGTATTGAATATATTTACACTGATGATAAGGAGTCCAAGTGGGCACTGTAAGAGGTGAACACCCCCCACAGGAGATAGGCGGGGCCCAGAGCCCCGGGCCTATTGTATACACTTCAGGAGACGGGCTCCCTAATCATGCATTTGTCCCTGGCTCGTCACCAGGGGGCCTCCCCAGGACTCGAACCCGGAACCTCTCCCTTAAGAGAGGTTGGGTGAGTCTCCTGGTACCACTTGAGCTACTAGCCCAAGTGGTACCGGGTTTCTCCCTAAAATCCTCTTAAGGGAGTGATCACGGGATCAAAACCCGAGGAGGCCCCCTGGTGACGAGCCAGGGACAAATGCATGAATAGGGCTAGGGGCCACTCCCTGACGCCTGAAGTGTATACAATAGGCCCGGGTCTTTGGGGTGTTCACCCCTTACAGGCACCAATACACACGCTTGCATTTTATGCTAAGGATGGCCGGCCGGCCGGCTCCAAACCGAATTGCCTCTCTGTTTTTCTACATATGTTTTCTGACTTTCTTATCTTTTAATCAAATAGTTTTCATGAGAGAGAGAGAGAGAGAGAGAGAGAGAGAGAGAGTCAACTGGTTTTGAGTGACCCACCACTGACACAGGATGATACAGTTCCTCACTATAGTTAAAAAAGAATTCCCACTAAATATTATTCCATACACAAAAAGGAAATGTTGTTCTTGATTTTGAATCATCCATCCTCCCTCCATTGCAGAATCAACTATTATTTTGAAATGAAACTTAATTTCATCTACTATCACAGAAAACCCCCACCAAAATTTCCTGGTTCCGTCACCCTTTCCCCCTGCACCAAGTTTTGCTTGATGAAAACGATATTTAGAACATCTTCTGTATCCAATTTCTTGAAAACTATCAAATCTTAAACCAGAACAAAGAGGCATCCTCATGTGACTTCCCACATGACATCCTTCCCAAGTGCATGCTTTGAACTGCATATGCCATGCCTAAACATCATCTCCGTGAAATGAGGGTTTGAAATTGCACTATCACACTTGGGCCATAGGGATTTACCCGGCTCTCCCCGGGCCCGTAGGGAATATAATGGCTATGGGACACCCTCTGTTATCAAAAATAAAAATAAAAAAACATCTCCGTGCAATGTGCATGAATTCGTGATGTCATCTACTGGCCTTTTGGTTTGTTGTTTGCCAAGAAGGTGCAGCAGTCATCTGTCCACCGCCGATTGCAACAGCCGCCGACTCCACATGTGTGAGCAGATACCTGTATATTTTCCTCCTTAGCCGATCCACCGTCTCAGTCCGAATGGAGCAACCATTGTTGTTCTCTTTAGCGGTCTCAATCTCATCCAACCAGTCATTCACTCTCTTAATCTGCGACAGCATGCCTGCAACTTGACCCTTATCCGACAGTGCTGAGGGGTCTACATTGGCATCCAAGAACTTCTCAATAAAGCCTAGGAACCAATCACGGGACTCCACTTGCAACGAATTGGCTAGATCAGCAGCTTCAGTTAGGCCAGCCCCTCGTACCCACTCAAGGGGAGGAGATACCCTCGGCTTCTGACCAATGACGAGCCCATTACCAGATCGATGTGGAGTTGAAGGTGAAGACAGCTTAGAGCTAACGGAAGCCCGAGGTTTGGTTTGAGTCTTCAATGCCCCATTTTTCACAGAGTCTTCTATGATTACTGTATGTTCACTGCCTGCAATTGTCTGTGGACTTTGACTCAAAGCTGACCCTGCAGCCAATCCAGATGTGGGTTGTTTCTTAAACACTGAAAAAGATGACAAGTCAGTGGCCAATGCAGCTTGAACCCATGAAGTAGCAAGTTTGTGTTTCTTCATTGAGGTTTTCAAAGCTTCTTCCAACAGGTTTTCTTCATGTTCCGGCAATGATCCTGTGGGAATTGTTTTCGATAGGGAGTCTGCAACCAGAGCAGCTTGGCCCAAGGTGGCATGAAGGCTAAGGAATTGTTCCACGGTAGGCTGCGGGTTGTCCTCCTTGGCAGAGGAACTGAGCTCAGCATATATACTGTAGAAAGCAAAAGGAAAAAAGATCAATGCAAGAAACAACAGTTTTAATACTCTCAGGGCTCTCACTGGTTTCATGGGATATTGCATAGCTTCAAGGGTCAAATTCCTATCACTTTCCACCAATAGGTCTATGTACTAAATCTTCTCCAAATGCAAATTAAATTATGGTCAGTTGAGACATATAAAAGATGTGTTTAAACGTTTAGAATAATTGGGCTTGTTTGTTTGCATTAGAATACAAAGGAATGCATGGTCAAATGAGCTCCACCTAAAGATTATTAAAGAGGTAAAGTGTGAATGATATGAGGTAGCCATATGGATGGAAGCTTGACTTTCCTAGGATAGAATTAGTAGGGTGATGCCTGTTCATTTTCTATCTTCCTTTGATTCACTTTCCATTAAAAGGGATGTTATTTGATTGTCATTTTTTTTTATATTCACCTTTGATCTCAATTTTTTAACTACTTATGGCATGAATTACTATATATTTGGTTCCTATGTATTCTATGTGAACAAACAGGCCCTTTGAGTCAAACAACAGTCTGGTGAATCTTTTCCAGGTGCATATCAACTGATCATTTAAAACCTGTCAGTTGAGAAATATAAGACTACGTTTGGAGACCCAAGAATCTTGAGTCAGAAATTAGCCAATATTTTCTCTGTTGACTGAGCACCTTTAAAAAAAGACAAGAAGGTTGTTGAAAAGTTCAAGTGGCCAACTCTTTATTATTAACAAACACCTTGGCCTACGCCGGTTCAACCCAGGTGAGTTCAGAATGTTAAACAAGCTCAAGACCCATCAGTCAAACCAGTCCAGCGTCTCACGTGGATTTGATTTGGATCAGCATTGAGATAACTGTACATATTTCATTATTGATTGCTTTCCTAATTTAGATTAGTGATTGATGTAATTAGTTGGTTTCCTAACTTAGATTAGCATCTAATGTAATTAGTTGGTTTCCTATGTCAGAGCCTTATGTAAACACTATATATTGATGGACGATCTCCTAAGGGAGACACAAAAATTATAGAGATAATTAGCGAAAAGTCCCTCATATAGGACTTGTAAGACCTCCAGTCCATCAACTTTTCCTCTAAAGCCTGTAGTCCATGCAGCTTGGACATATTTCGGTAAGAGGTCCCTAGACACGCCACCTCATATATTTTCATGACTGATTTGCCCTTTCAACTGATTAGGCATAAAATTTTAAAATTTGAAAATTTAAATCTTCCATTCTCCCTTTTCTTCTTCTTCAATCCGGACATGGACATTGACGGATTGGATCTCAACAGTTGAGATCGATCTCTATTTTTTTTTCAGAGAACGAGATTGGGGTTTTTCAGAGAAGTAGCATCGCCAAACGCTGTTGCTTCCTTAGCCCACACGCCGTTGCCGGAGAGGAAGAAGAAGACCCCTGCAACCTTGCCCAGGTTCTGTTGCAGACTTGCAGAACACGAAACGAAGAAGAAGACGATCTTCTGCAACATCGCCGGATTTCCTGAGCCACCGTCGTTCCTGCGTGTCGCCGGAAAATGGGGATCGCCACCGGACGCTGCGCCATGCCATCGCCGGAATCGAGAAAGAAGGCGAACGGAAGATGGCTTTTGTATTTCTGATTCCAGAACAAAGAAGAAGAAGAAAGTGGGCCTGGGCTCTACAACAGTTCCTGGATGGTTCTAGGTCAGGTTCGACCTGATCAATTCCAGAAGTCCATCTCCATTCCAGTCAAAGTCAAATTTATCTGAATTTTGTATTTTTTGTCAAATTTATTTGAGTTTTGGACAAATCTATCTGAGTTTTTGGCTATTTATCTGACTTCTGGAACAAATTTATTTGAGTTCTGGACAAATTTATCTGAGTTCTGGACAAATCTATCTGAGTTTTTGAGTATTTATTTGACTTTTGGAACAAATTTATCTGAGTTCTGGACAAATTTATCTAAGTTGTGGGCAAATCTATTCGAGTTTGGCTATTTATCTGAGTTGTGGAACAAATCTATCTGAGCTATAAACAAATTTATCTGAGTTGTGGACAAATCTATTTAAATTTTTGGCTATTTATCTGAGTTGTGGAACAAATCTATCTAAGTTATAAACAAATCTATCTGAGTTTTTGGCAAATTTATTTGAGTTTTTGAAAGATATAGGTGAGTTTTTGACAAATTTATCTCCATTTTAAAAAAATTTAACTGAGTTTTAGAACGAATCTTTTTGTTTTTTTGGCAAATTTATTTGTATTTTCTTAGATCTATTTGTGTTTTTTAATTTTATTTGTGGCTTTTGAAATTTATTTGTATTTTTTGAAATAAATTTAACTGAGTTTTTGACAAAAAGACTTGAGTTTTTTGCCACATTGTTCGCTAATTTAGAAAATTGGGTTATCTTAGTTTTGGCAAATGTATTTGCGTTTTTTTAAATTTATTTGTGTTTTATAATTTTATTTATGTCTTTTGAAATTTATTTGAGTCTTTTGAAATTTATTTATATTTTTTTGAAATTTATTTTGGATCTTTTGAAATTGATTTTCATCTTTTGAAATTTATTTATATTTTTTGAAATTTATTTCTGTCTTTTTAATTTATCTGCGTTCTTTTGAAATTTATTTGCATTTTTTTTAATTTATTTGCGTTATTTTGAAATTTATTTGTATGTTTTTAGAATTTATTTGAAAATCTTATTAATGAGATTCCATTAATCGTGGACTATTAAATGGTAGTTACTATTATTAATGAGATATCCCACCAACCATGGGATATGATTTAAAGGAAGGGTAAATTAGACATATTAGGTATGGAAATGTGTTAGAGGACCTTTGGTTGTATGACTTTTTTTTGTGGATTGTTTGCAGCAAAGTCATACTTTGAGGGGCCTATCGCCAAATGCCCCAAAATTATAATACAATTCAGTATTACACACTTTCAAGTTCTGTGATTGTGAATTTATCACATAATAGTTAACAATTCTTTGAACATTAAGAGTGAAATAAATAAATGCCTAACTGATTTAATCAAGTTGAATTCACATATATTGGTGTTTCCCACGGTTTTTGTACTCATCAGCAAAAAGGTCAAGGGTTTGATACTTTGATCATTGTCATCATTGAAGCCTTATCCCATCCAACTGGGATTGTCAAAGCGGTAGTTTGATATTTTAGATATAAATAGAGTTTTTTTATATAGGGGATTTGACATATTAATCCCCCTTAAACCCTACTTCCCCAATTTCATGATTGAAATTGAACTAATGTCACCAGAGTCGTTTGACTCTGGTCCACGTTTTGTTTTTTACTTTTCTGCCCTCCATGGGATCCAAGTGTTAAAAGTTGAAAAGCCCGTACATTAAAAAATCTAGATTGTCTTCTTATGTAGACCTAACCAATGATATCATGGGATTCAGGGCAGAAAAGTGAAAAAAATGTGGACTAGAGTCCAATGACCCTGGCGACATTGGTAGTAGATTTTCAGTCATGAAATTGGGAGAACATGGTTTAAGGGGGATTAATATGTTAAATCCCCTTCTCTATATTCAGTCTAGGAACATAATTTTACTTTTCATAAGTTAATTGCAATGAGATTTAGTTTTTGGTTAAGAACCGCAATGCGATTTAGTACTTCTGTAAAGAGCAGTTAGCAATCTGGAACTCCAAGTATCATATGAAATGAATAAATATAGGAGAAAAGGTTAGTGATGTGCTTGGTATCACGTGAGTTCTTGAGGAGGTTTGCCTCTTTTAAAAGTTGTATAAATGAGTTGGCCTCCATCATTTATCATAACACAAACCATGGCATTCACATTTTTCATTGCTACAGGAGAAACCATAGTGTGGTACTCAGAGTCCAACACTGATGACATGGTCTAAGTCGGAATAGCATAAAAGACCACAAAGATGGATTTCTATTTTGAAATTGGGTTCTAAAGATGTATCTAAGGGGTTATGTGATAAGGAGAATAATAAGATAGATTTGAGTTTGTATGGCATGAAGTCTCTTGATTGATGACCATGGCAAGCGCTTCCCGTTGCCAAATGGACAATAACAACAACAACGAAGTAGAAGAAGATTCCTGGCTCACAGCAACTAACATCATGGTTTTAAAATGGACACTACATAACAGTTTCAGCACAACAGTTTCTGATTCTTTTGGTGGTAATGGTTTGAGTTAAAACAAGAATTTTTAAGAATTTATCCATGTCTAGAACACGATATAGAAATTAAAAAGAAAAGAAAATCCTACCAGATTTGCGCTGTTATTTTTGCCACTGCACTTTACTTCAGTTGTTCCAGAAAATAAAAACAATTTATGAGTGTTATATAGGTTGTGGAACTAACCCTTGACCTTCAATCAAGTTACTTACAATGGTAAAGCAAGAAGCTTTGAGTAAAAATTCCAAGTACTCCTCTTTAGAAAGATAATTCAAAACCATTATCTCCAAAATATTCATCACTCATCAGTTCACAATTGGAATTGACTTAGACCTCGACATCAACCTTCCATCTAGTTCCTTCGGATGGTAAACTATGAAGCTTAAAAAGAAGATGGCATGTACCCTCTTTTAGAAATTATTCAAAATTGAAGTGGAGGTAGATCTAAATTAGAATCACCAATTATTACAAACGTGGCTGTTGGAATTTGGGAAAGGTGACAGAAGGCAAAAGCACTCGAAAATAACTGTCTCAATGAAAACCAGTAAGCCTATAAGTACAAAACAATAAACAAGCAAAACGATGGCACAGTAACTGCTTGATCTAACCTTATGTTGCCCAAAACCTCAAAGAGGTTTCCATTTCGATGGAAAGATATTTTATGCTAAAACTGAGCATGTTCTAACTTGTACGCATGATGCACCCCCACTGTGCCCATGTTGCATCCAGGTAAAAGATTCAAGCTTATCAAGATCTTTATTAAGATCACTAGGAACAGTAAAAATATTTATGCTAATATTGCACATGTTGTTCATCCATAAGTGGAACTTTCTTTATAGATGTCCCAGAGAGAGAATAGGCCACGCTAATTGAATATTGTGCATGTAGGGGTAAGCAGTGTGGAAGAAAGCCCATTTCTAAATGCAAGAACTAGCATACCTCTAGAAAGCAAATACCTTAAGTTGAAGAGAGCATACAAGTAGACATACAAAAATCTGAACAACTGAATGATGCCCAAAAACACATTATTGAAATTTACCTCAGGCATCGAATCAAACTCTCTGCTGCAGAAGCTTCGTGCATTGCCTCAATAGCAGCAAGTTGTGCTGCATCTCTGTGCCTCAAAACTTCCTGAAAGAAAAACAGAACATTATAATTTTAGAGACAGTCCGATGATTATTAACATAACCAGGTAAATCTTCACTAAGTGGCCAAAAACTAAACCAAATCAATAGCAACCTTCATGAGTAAGGGCAAGTTTAGGTCTCTAGGCCTCATCAGAGTTCTTTGCGTAGCCCCAGTTGCGGGTCTACTCACAACTGCCTATGTACATGAAGTGTCTCTTGAATTCCATGTTGCATGGAGTTTTTTTGGGAATGAGCCATTTATCCATGTTGGACACGATGACATTTCAGATTCTACAGATTCAGCTAGTGCTAATTTACAATTTATTAAATATAGCTACACCATTTCTTCAATTGGAATCTAAATCACTAATGTGATAACTACTTGATCGTTTAAAGTAAGATTTGTATATATTTATTGGTGTTACTAGTGCACATTTTTTTTATATGAAAAAATAGGCGTTTGTTAGCTGAATCCAAGAATCCTATGTTAGAGATTTGCTAAATTGGACATCTTGTACAGGTGTCAGAGTCCGACACATATACTCATGCAACTTAGCTTGAAATGATTTCATGTGCAACTAGACACTATATCACCAACCAATTTTGGGGAAAATGGCAAAAAGTGGAAGTCCACCTAAATCCCCCGCGCGCTCCTCCCCCAAAATTCAGGGTTGGGGTAAAATCAGACGTACCCTAAAAACAAGAGGTGATGTACCATTGACCTAAACTGAAGACTACTAAAATTTTCAACCCTTCAGCATGTAGGTTGAATGGATATAACCATGGGTTACAGAGTACTAGAACAAAAACGAGACATATCTGCTGATGGAAGGAAGGACAATTGTCATATGGAAGCACTGAAGTTTGAGTCCCAAAATCAGGGTCTAGGATGATGGCCGTTATGCAACAGTTTTTCTCGTTATAGTGCAAAACATAAATATAAAGGACAAAGCGAACTACATGCATGATTCACTTGTACACTTTCTAAGCTTTTATCTACATTTAAACACCCTATAAGCCCAAAGAAAGGAGATATTTAAATCTTCCATTTTCTAGGATTTCTTAAAATAAATCAATATAAAAAGGGATGAAATAGACCAACATAATGCTTATTATTATATCAGAATCAGCCAATACATAATTGTTTTGACTCTGATCATTGTGAAGTCCAAAACTGTGTTAAAAACCATGCCTAGGATTGAAGACAGTATGAATCATACCTTTCCAAGTTTTGCAAGATCTGGAGGAAGTGAAGCCCATGAAACACTGCCATCTGTCCACCTTCTGTTATTGATAATAACCTCGACCAGGTTTCCAAGGATGGGATTATTAGGTGATTCTGATGTTTTCTTTTCAACAGACGTCCTTTGCTTCCTTGACTTATCCGCAACATCCAAAGTTCCATTGTTGTTGCATTTCTTTGCAGGCATCTGAGCCTTGTTGTCCTCATCTTTAGATGAGGATATGTCATTTGTAGCAACCTTTCTCCGTGGAGCCTGTGACGTAAAAGATGGTCATCTAACTATTGAGCTTGCAATGGTAAAACAACGCAAAGATAGAGTGTGTGTGCGTGTGTGTGTGTGTGTGTGTGTGTGTGAGAGAGAGAGAGAGAGAGAGAGAGAGAGAGAGAGAGAGAGAGAGAGAGAGAGAGAGAGAGAGAGAGAGAGAATTCCAGGTTTATTGTCAAAGCAACCACTGGGCCATCTACATTCATTTATACATTATACAGAATTTTGAGATTCTGTGATTCCTAAGGGCACATTTAGAAACAGCTAAGGGTTCTGTGTCTTGCAGAATCCACCATGTACTTTTTCCATGGACACCTCAGTTGTGGACTCCGCCAGCCGCGGAATTGGCAATGTTTATTTGGTATATGACCAGGAAAGGGGGCAGAGAGTGCACAGATCTGTGGAAAATAAAATTCCCAGTTTCCCAATTGGACTACAGAATCCTCATAGACGTGTATTGTGGATTGTGGCTGATGTTTTTCTGCAACATCTCTACAGAAAATCTCCTCACCCTATAGGCTATAACAGAAACTTCACTTTTTCCATGGAAATTTCACTGCACAAATGTGCCCTAATTTTTAGTATTTCAGAGAAAAGCAAATACATGAATTTCTTCATCTCTCTTGAAGATATCATTAGCATATCCATTTATGTCAATGTTTCAAAAGCTTAATCACTTACAACCCAAAAAAGAGTCCTAGCATATCAAAAGCCATTTAACTAGTACTCTTATGATATTAGTTGCATAGAACTTCATGTTTCAATAAAATTCTATGCATTTAGCTGCACTTCTGAATCTCAATTAACACTCTTTCCTGCATAAATATTCTTTTCTTTCAGTAAAGACACAGAGGACAAATAAGAACTCATGAACCTATCATTAACCTTATCCATAGAACCAAATGCAATTTTAATAAGACAAATATTTGAGTAGTAAAAGCACAAAGGTGCTAATACCCAACTAAACCCAGTCCAACAAGAGCACTTATTCACATTGAAATGAAAAAATCAGGGCCAAGCCCATGGTTCAATTAGATGATGAACTATGTCACAAATCACAACTCACAACAATGAGATATCATGGGTTTGATCTCGGATAAACATAATAAAAACATTGAAACTTTAGAAAAGTTGATTCAGAAACAGAGTTGATTCTGTTAGAGATTATATCTATGATCTCTGTTAATAAGTTTATTAGGATGTTGGTGTTGTTAGGATGTTAGTAGTAGATTATTCTTATCTTTAGGATAAGGTTAGTTTAGTATTTGATTATAAATGTAGATCTTTTCATTTAATGGAACTTACAGTGATTTTATGGAAATGTGTTGACTCTTGAATATCTAAACAGAGTGGAATCAGCAGAACACACATAACAAGAATAAAATGTTTCTAATTTTGCAGGATTCAAAGATGATATATAACACAAAACTAGATTCTTAGAATGAACTTAACTGAACAGAAGAAAGAAAAACTTATTCTTGTGCTTTTGATAGGTAGGTTTAATTCATTCCAAAAACATGAAAAAAAGTTCCAAAGCATGCTTTAAGTTCTCAACTACAAGCTCTACTTTAGCAAGGAAAAGTTGTTCATGTATCAAATAGCAACACAAAAGAAACAAACAAACATAACTAATGATAAACAACACTCACAGAGGTACTCCGAGCATTTGGTTTCAGATCAGTTTTATTCACCCTTGAACTTAACTTCTCTGCTCCCTCCATCTCCTCATTCCCTTCCCAGCTTCTCCTCAAAGCCTTGGGCCCTAATTCAATCCCATGAACCAACTTTTTTATTGAATTCCCCATCCCCATCCTCTTTCCCACTGAGTTTGCCCTAAAAACACTGGCTACCTTCTCCACCAACCCCTGCTTCGCGGTAGACTTGTCGGGCCCTTTGATCTTCACTTGCTGCTTAACACCATTTGCAAAATTTTCAAATGAGGTGGGCGGTGAATAACAACTAGCCGGGGGAGATAGGATCGACCGTGAATTCAATGAATTAGATCTAAACACAAATTCCTGCTTCTCTATTGCATTTAGTGCAGGCTTTGACAACAGAGAATTCGATCTGATGTGAGCCGCCTTCTTCTTCTCTGACTCTTCCATCTTAAGTCCATTCAACTTCATCAACTTGGATTTCTCTCTCTCTCCATTTGGGTGATTGCTTAAGCCTTTGGGTGGTGATATTTTTTCTATGGGGCTTGATCCTGGTGTATTAAGAAAGCAGAGGGAATGTGTGGCAACCAGGTCTTCTGGGCTACCAATGCAAGGGTGACGCCCAGGGACCGGCCTCACTCCCCGGAGAATTGGAACGGGCATCGCAGCCTCAATTCGCTGGACATGGATGAACTGACCCAATTGCAATTTGTCACTGAGGATGAGATCGTTGTGCTCATCTGGGAGACAGACAAATGTGGCATGTGAGGAATCTGAGACCTTTAGAAAGAATCCCTGGTTTGGGAACAATTCGCCCCCTGCGAGCGCAGGGACAATGCTGATGACCTGCAGCAGCGAGGAGCGGTGCTCGCCGGCAACCTTAATGTCAGTGTTCATGTGCTGCAGAAGCTTCAGGAGAACTCCAGGAACCAAAGTTGCCATTGGGGCAACTTCCAAAATGCATAAATATGCACAATTCAGATTGAAAGAAAAAAAATTCAAGAGTTTGGCTTAAATGTAAAGAATCAAAATAGATAGTCAAGATCCAAGGTCTGATGGATAATTCAGATCATTGAAGATTCAGTACTAATTGGAAGCTATTCAGTTTATGGCATTCTGATGTATGGAATCTTGGGAGCTCACAAGTCACAACAGGAAAGCAGTTGCAGATGGAAAAAGATACAGAGGAAATCAAGAAGTAGGACAGCTCAAAACCCATTGGCAAAATGTAACCCTTTTGAGAGGAATGTAGTGATGACACAGAAAAGCATTTTCATACAATCCCAATTCCCAGCCCAATGACTTAGAGAGAGAGAGAGAGAGAGAGAGAGAGAGAGAGAGAGAGATTACTATGGAAAACCAACCTGGAAAGTGTCAGTCTTTAGAATTTATTGAGCAGAGAAAATTATTGAAAATGCATAAACTTCCAAACCCAGATGGAAAAATCATACCTTTGGGCCTACTGTCGACTATTGAGAAGGAAAAAAAAAAAACGCTGTGATCTGCAGAACCCATATGGGGAACACACTTATATGTTCAGTTTGGGTTGGATAAGAGGAATCTTCAGAACATGGAAACTGTTCTGCAGCAAATGGGAAGAAAAGGACACCATGATTTATGGGAGTGTTCTTCTATCATTGAGATATATAGCACACCCAACTCTCCTCTCTCTCTCTCTCTCTCTCTCTCTCTCTCTCCTATTTGTTTCCCTCTCTCTTTCTCTCTCCTATTTATTTTGGTGGGGTTGTTAGTTGTTACCTGTTACCTGTTACACTGGATTCAGGTGAGGCACAGCAAGTTACATGAGCTCTATAAAGACTTTCTAAACAGAACACGAGAGCTGCAACTGCCAGTGAAAACGCCTACTTTTTGGAGAGCTCTTTAGTTGATTTTTATGGGATACCTAAACTCTCCTTGAGGTTTAGCTTATTTACAGAGACCTTGACCTTTCCAGATTTCTCAAAATCCCCAAAACTATCAAAATTCTTTTAGAAAAGGAAATTTTACAATAAATAAATTTTAAACTCTTAAAAAGGAGTCCATTAAGAAATTTTAAAATATCACATGACTGGACGCTGATGTAGAATCGCTTGCTAATGTTCCTATCATATTTATCAATCATGTAGTGGGATCCACTCATTTTAAGCTGAAACTTTAGACTATATCTATGGTTGGGATGGGATCGGTCTTTAATCTCCTAGATTATCTCTATGTGAGTTTCAAAATGAAGTTCGACGAACTTGCTATACGGTTCAACTCATGTCTAAAAGCCTCTATGAGATTTGGCTTATTTATAGAGACCCCTTTTGTTGGATATTTTCTAAAAACCAATTTAAAAAGTAAACTAACACTTCAAATAAATTCCAAGAGACACTTGAGTGTGTCTTTTAAAAATATTTTCAAATTTTCATGTGTTTTTAAAATTTTAAAATGTTTTGTGCCTTTCTAACAAGATGTGTCTCTTGACCCCATTTGAGCGGACGTGACTCAATTATAAAGAATGTTTTCCAATTCTATTTATTTATGGCCAATTCAACTTTTGAATATGAGCAGAATGTGGAATTTCCAAAAGCACATTATCTAAAAGCATTTTCTTCTCTTTTATTTTTTACTTTGATTATAAGAGCAATTCCATATATATTTTTATTCTAGTGTGGAAACTTAGCATCAAATTACCAGACGGGAACGGGGAGGGCAAGAGGGAGAAAGAGGGAGGGGAAGAGGGAGAGGGAGAGGTGGCGGCAGGCCAGGAGAGGGAAAGAGGGTGGTGGCGGGTGATGGGCATGGAGAGGGAGGGAGAGAGAGGGCGGGGGGCGGAGGTGGGCAAGGAGAGGAAGAGAGGGAGAGAAATACCCTATAAAGTATTTATAAGGAATTAGCCCTAACATAGTTGAGCCGCAAGTAAACCACGCATTAGGCCCGTTGAACCTTTTAAGCCATTTCCAAAAAGAGGAAGGGTAATTTTGGAAAAAAAAGGATGTGTAGAGAGAGATTTTGGTAGGTTTTTTTTTATTTTTTTATTTAAGAGGTGTGTGTAGAGAGAAGGGATGTGGAAAGATGAGCTTTGGTTGTGGCCATAGTTTAAAATCTCAGCCGATATGAATCGGTATCGGCTCATACCGCGACGATATTTTGCCATGATACCGAGTTAGGCAAAATATCCCCAAAATATCAGCCAATTTCAGCCGATATGGTCAAAATATCGATTTGACCGATATCTGAAAATATCGGCTGAGATTGAGTAATTGTCAAAAATCCTAATTTTTTGTAACTTTTTCTCTATTCCCCAATTTTCTTCTCCTCTCCCCTCATCTCCTTAGAGCAACCATGTCTCCATAGCTCATTATCTTATATATTTCCAAATTTTAACACTATTTCTTGAAGAAATCATTTTATTTAGTAAGAGAAAATCAACTTAACTCCCTTATTTTTACTATGATGTGTTTTTTATTGTTTTTAATTTTAGATAAAGCATAGAAATGAATGAAAAGATCATTGGCATGTCATTTTTGGGTTTGTGTTGTGTTCTTCACTTAGATCTATACTCTTTCATGCTAGATCTACTTATAAACATGATTTTGGGTGTAGAAAAATGGTTTTTTTTTCTACTTTTTTTAGAAAAAATTGTTGGAGTATTTATGATACTAAATAGTAAATACTAATAGCTTATTAATAGTGTATAGATAATTATTATGTTATCATTTTCTTATATTTTACATTAATAAGTTGACCATGAGCCAAAATAATAGTTGCGTTATAGAAGGCATCGAATTGCGACACAGACAGGACTCATAACTTAAGGTGACTGATATTTTGATTTATTGTTGTTACTAATGGAAAAAAAAAAAAAAACATTGTTTTCCAGCATTTTATAATATTCTGAATTTTTTTGGAGATTTTTTCGATTTTTTTGGAAATTTTTGCGAATTTTTTTGGATTAAAAAAAATTCACACTACGACGGACCGATAACCATGAACGATATCAATATCATATCGGTTTTTGTCTCGGCTGATACCGCAATTTTTAACCATGGTTATGGCATTTGCAACTCTCTTCTAAATATCCTCAAACTATTAAGTAGTTAGTTTGTTTTGCACCTTTAATATACCTAAGCATCTTGGGTATATCGGTTAGCCATTTGAAAAAAAAAAACTATCAAAATACTTTTAGAATAAGGGATTTTACGAAAAAACGGGTAAATAATAAAATTTAAACTCTTAAAATGGGGGTTGCTAAGAAATTTTATAAATTCATGGGTAGAGTGCTTTACAGCATTCCCTGGACTAAAACCACCCTTTAGTAGTTGAGCTCTATCATTCACTACCGTAATTTGAGCAAATACCAAAAAAAAAAAAAAAAAAAAAAACCCTTCTTTCAAACTTAAAACCCAGTATTATCTTACACTCAATCCTAAGCAAAGTACCAACTCACCCAAATTATCATCCAAACTCTCTGACCCTAATAAGAATGAGTAACCAGGTTAAAGTTTGAACACAACAGTTATTTAAAAATAAAAAATAGAAAGTGTAGTTTATCCTTTATTCACCCAAATAGTGGTAGGAAATGATAAGCCTGAAATATATTAGTAAAAGGTGTTCTTGTTTAAATAACTTCATGCTATAGGAGGGTTTTTAAAAATCCTTGGATGTATGGTGAATTGAAGCATGGTGAGGTGAAGTATCAAATCAAGAGAGAATAAAATATATGGTGTTACGATGGCGTTTTGTGTTTAGTTGTTTGGAATGTAATCTTTTTGATTTTTTGTATAGAAAAGTTGAGTTTTTTTTTGTCTTTCAGTGGAGAAAGAAAGTTGCTTTTTTACTTTTTTTTGAAAAATTCGAGGAAAATTTGAAATTGTATACTTTTGATATGAACTCTTGTCATTTATTGTCTTGATTGACTTTACTTTACTTTAACTAGTTAATTGCCAAACACACCCAAGGATATACATAAAAATTCATATATACTAATACACATGTGTGCATATATCTAAAGGGGGTCCTTTTTTACTTCTTTTCTCATTTTATTAATATTATGTTGCAGCCTTGCAGGGTAATAAGGAGAGCATGTGGATTAGTTGTAGAATGACGGCCCGCTAGTTAGATCTCAGAGCCCTGCAACCATCTCCTGGAAGTTCTCGGCCTCAAAATGTTATTATTGACTTATTGTGGAAGTGGGTGAGGTCGAATTCAGGTTGTTTTGATGGGTTTAAGTACAATGAGTAAAGTTCGATGAGGTTTATGTTAAAAATGTCAACTCAAATCCAAACTCAATATGAAAAACATTAAATATTACGGGTACAGGCTCAGATTGTGTAGGGTTTGGATAGGAATTATAGAGTGTGGATCCCCTTAGAAGGTGTTTGTGCAATGCTTTTAGCCACGGAAATGGAGGGAGATAATCCGGCGCCTTCTTCATTGCTGTTTAGTGTAGCAATTATTCGAGGGAAGAACGTAAGATTTCGGCTGTGCTTTCCACGTTAGAGACAACCCAAAACTCCTATCTAGAGGGGTTGAACATCACGAAAGATGAAATTCTTTTTCCTCTTCCACGGCTCATGCACAAACACAATATTAGCATATCTCACGTGCTTCTCGAGAGTGGAAGTCCACCGTGGGTCCCACCTATTGATAATCCGGACATGTCAACATGCTCTCCTACTGATAATAGAGGATAATGACACATGCTCTCCTTATTACCATGCAATGTAATCGATTATCAATAATACACATGACCTTGTATTGGTAATCAAGGGTAATACATGTCTTGCTGATAATCAAGGGGGGTCATGTGAGCGAGTCACAGGAAATTGAAATTAGAATCCGAATGTAGGACAATTAAGTTTCCAGAATCCAAATGAGGCCTTTAAGAGTTTTCATTTGTGGCAATCGGGACCATGGATCTAATTCACTACATTAGGAACTATCTCATCTATCGTACATTATCCGAGAATCCTAACCTTTGGCTCAACACATCCAATTTGAAAGTTGGTATAGCAAAATATGTGCCCATCAGATCAGTGGTCAGGTTTACTAAGCCATGGGCCACAAGTGTGCAAACTTAGGGCTCTTTACAAAACATCACATGATCAAATAATTCTAATCAGAAACATAACAATAATTATAACCACTGAAAGCAATGAGGGGTTATTGACAGTTTAGACCCTCTTGCTTTTTATCAAGTGAAAGATGATATGAATCCCTCCTCCTCCTCCTCCTCCTAACCTTAATAATTTTAGTAAAATCCATTGGACTCACTGACCTGACCCTCCAACCCAACTCACACCCAACCAGGTAACTCAGGGTTTGGTTAAGCTTGAGCCCTTTTTTCAATTTTGGGTTTCGCGGGCTTGATGTTTCTAACCCAATTAAAGAATAGGCCAAGTTCGAGTCCACTGGCTATTATTATTATTATTATAATTGTTTTGGGTGAAGTCCACTCTTGATAGTTAACCTGCAAAATCAACTGAAATGACCAACCCAACTAATTGCACTAGGACCCACAAATGTAATCCAAACCCGACCTTTCAATTTGACCAAACCCGACCCAATGTATATCCTCTACCTGAGTGCAATTTGGGTCGAGTGTTCTTTTGCCCTTTCTAAAGGGCATACGACTTAAAATAGAATACACTTCATACATTGTACAAGGCACATACCATGTGCCATACACTGTACAAACATATGTATACACCCATTAAAGAATTGCCCACCTGCTATCCATAAAACCAAAGGGAGGCATGACAGCATGAAGATTTGGTTGTGGATCAGGAAATACTGAAGTATCAAGGCCAATCAAGTAATCCTAGCCCGCTTTTTACCATGTCCAACCTGATGGTTAATATCAATACAATTTACTTCAATTCTGAGTTGTGAACTGATTCATGTAGGAGGGATTGAATCATTGTGGCCAAAGAAGCCAATAGAATAAAACAAATCCAGGATTAACTAAACAAAATCCGCCAGAGCGCATAAAATATAGAACTACCACATCCTACTTCTCAAACATGAATCCAAAATCCATTGCAAAGAAAAAAAATAAAAAAAACAAAGTCACTTAGTACAAAGCAAATAGGACAGAGAAACCAAAAAAAAAAAAAAAACCTATAATTGGAAATTGCCGACATCATGTTCATCTCAGTACATGCTTAAAGATCCTGGATGCTCAAACCTGCAGGGAAAAATGATGAGGGTTATTATAACAGCCATCAGAATAAGTCTAAAATATTTGCAAATATATCCAATCTGTCAATGAGTGCAGACGCGCATGAGATTCAGGCCATTCAATAAGTTGTCCTGCTGAGTTATGACAACATACCAAATTGTAATGCGTTCTTAAAGAACCTCCTAGGAAAAATATCTTCTTCTGCATGTCTAAAGAAGGGCAAACTAACAATAGGAAAGTGGCAGTAGAGGTGTCCACAGATTGCAAAAAAAAAAAAAAAAACCCAATGTCTTTGATCAAATATTACTTGCCAACATGCGTGCACATATCCATGAGGTTTAGGCCATTCAGCAGGTGACCAAAACTGGACATGCTACATTGGCACCTTTCGCAAACTGAAGAACTTTTTACAGAAGTATCTTCTACAACTTTTTTTCACCAAATATTCTTACAAAAAAGGGCCTATTAAGGAGTGGGGATTTTGTGCGTGCATGTATGAGAACCCAACAACATATGAGCAGTGTGGCAGCAATATTCCATTTCACAAAGGGCATCTGCGGTAATCTTTTCAGGTGGTGAGATGGTTACACTCTCATTCCTGTGGTGGCCATAGCATGATTTATATACAATGTCTGGTGTGCATATCTCACACACACACACAGGAAAAGATCACATCTTGAGATCTGTCCGATAAGTAGCATGCAAGCAAAACACGAATGCAACAAATATGGAAGAGTCCACTGTTATACTCAGTAGAAAATTTTGCAATTTCTATCATAAGGCACAATGAAAAATAAAAATAGCACATCCTTTCAGTGCCATTATCTCCCTCCAAGGCCCATCCATAGGAAGAAGCATGGCAGCACATCGAAGCCTCTGGATGTCTACATGTCCATTTGTATTCCGTGCTATAACAGAAATCACCACCAGCAGCATCATCAACAGAGCCATATCCTACCATTACAATCACCATCATCATATATTTATTTTTATATTATATATTATACCTTATAGAGCAAGGCTCTCCTAAGCTCAAGCTTGTGGGGCCCACCTTTGGTCCATCCAAATGGATGACCCCCTAAATTGCAAACGTCCACCAACTTTTGGTCAGATCCAAATTTACTGGGCCGTTGGATCGACCATGTATCGATCCGAATGGACTATTGACCTTTAAACTTTTGGGCCCACATAGAGATGATACAAATCACGGTTGCGGCTGATTTTTTTGCAGAGACACTTGAGCTTACCTTATCCTAAGCTAGAACATCATGAAAACCATTAAGTACCATGATAGACAGTCCAAAAGATTGTGAGATACAACCACTAAACTCACTAGTGACCCAGAATTTACAGTTGGTCTTCAATGCATAATTATACTGTGTGCAAAAAAAAAAAAAATGAAAGGATTTAGCATTATAAAATGTGATTTACTCCCACCCAGTACAGTTACATGTAATGGAATGTGGGCTTGAACTGTTATTTTGTGGAGAGAAGTTGGACTTCAGATGATGCAAATACAATTATTTAATGAGATCAAAGGATTACAATTGAGCATTCAGAAAAAAAAAAAAAATGACCCAAAAAAAAAAAAAAAAAAACACAACCACCAAAGGTCCCCAATCAATGGCCAGTGCTCCAACTGGGGCTGTCAAATCATCCAACCAGTGTATATTTTTTTAAAGGTTTGGCCAATCCATAGAGGGACCCAACAAACTGAAGGAACAAATGTAATACATATGTGCCATGACGACTGGACACTGGACATACATATTTAGCTATTTATGAGCTGTCTAAAATCAAATTAGGCAGCACGAATGCATGTATTCATGCTTTCCTCGTACAATTGTAATTTGTAAGTGAATACATGCACATGTTAATGCACCAAAAAGTGAATAATTGGTTGATAAAAGAAATAGGTTCGCAAAAAACCAAGTTCGCAGAAGATATATACCAACCTGGAGGAAGAGACTGCTTCAGCTTTTCAGCCTTCTCTGAATCAAACACACACAGTGTGTACAGGTATTTGGAGCAACGAACCTTGAACTTCACTACATCCTTGCTCTTCTTTATTTTGACAGAACGTGCATCTTTCCTTCTAGCTGTGAGAAGGAAATCCTTAATCTCATGGATCTGCTTCGGCTGAGAATTTTGCCATTTTATATGTGAGATAGCAAACAGGACAATATCATATGTTTCCAAAAACACAACTAGACATCACAAATAAAAATTATACCCATTACAGCATACACCATATGCGTACCTTGTAATGAAAGCAGAATGAAGTGACAGCCAAAACAGTTCATATAATGAATATTAACAGTTTATTAAGAAGTTGAATTAAAAATTACATAGAACTCCAAATCTCTATTCTCATGCCATAGAAAGAACAATATAAAGAGAACTTGACAGGATGACAAATGGTGATAACAAAAAAATGGGTTTATCCATGGGGTTAAAAATGATGAAAATGGATATACAGCAGAAGCTTTAGTCTCAGGAATAGAGGGCTGCTGGCCTTGTGGATAAGGCGCCCGCTCCCATAGCTCCCACCAGGTTTCGAACCCTGGTGGGAGCCCTTTACTTCCTGTGTCCTGGCCACTGGGCCAACCGAGCAAAGAAAAAAGAAGCCGTAGTCTCAAGTTTCTGGCATCAAAAAGTGCTTAGCCACCTAATATTCACAGTCGCGTGGTAATGGTAAAATTATAAAATTATTTACAGTTACAATGGTTGCAATTAGAAAAGTACCCCATCGGTCCACAACTCCACATGCATTTGATATGGATTGCATTTTCATTTTTATATATTTTCATTGAATAATTCTTCACAGCTTTTCTGATTTCAAGTAAAGCATGGTACTATCTATGAAATTAACTCTTACACTTTATTTCCCTCATTCAAATATTACTCTATGCAGCTACACTGTTTTTATTCAGAGAGCATAAAGTGGTATAGTTCACGTCATTACCAGGACATCAGCCTTCTACCTGTCACAAATTCACTTAATGGCTTCAAGCATATTAAACATAGGAAGTCCCCAAGTCATAATGCAACTCGGACAATTCGAATCTGAGGCAAGAATCAAGATTCAAAAGTAAATTTAATCACACTATGTATTTCCAACAATTCAATGAAATGTCAATTCCATTACTAGCATATTTAGGAATAATGAGCCAGCATATTAAGGATGTAAACAGGTCAAGTTCAGGTCGAAGTCATGGTGGATGCAGACCTGGGCCCAATTAAATGCTTATACATATATGGATCAGCCCCAACCGTTGTTGGACAACATTGGTCATGTTCAAACAATCTAAAATAGGATTATCTTAGTTTATCACCAATTGATGCTACCCTAAATGCTATTGAAAGCAATCATTTTGTATTTTATCATTCCTAGTTTTACCACACATCCACCTTAACGTTTTCATCTCTACTACATTCATTTTATGCACATGTTGCTTCTTGATTGGCCATGCAAAATATATACTGAATACGATACAATAATTGATATCTTAGCATATTAGTCAATCATAGCCATGCAAATCATAACACAAACTATAAGAATCAATCGAGTACATTTTAGGTGGCGTTTGGCAAGTCTATTTGAAATGTCTATTTCTCTTGAAATTGTCTGAAATATACATTTGAGCCAAATAGACTGTTTGGAAAACTTCTACTTGTTTCACTATCACAATCATGTTTAAGGCATTTTTCATCTGTTTCAAAAAGTAGATAGTCCACAATCCAATCAAACGAGAAAGTCTGAAGTAGATTAGGTAGCTTCACTATTTTTCGAACAAGTATGCCCTTGCAAGATTTGGTGCACCTAATCCCATGGTGGTCAATATCCAATTAGACAAAATTTTAGGAACTGTGTCACGAATCGTTTGATGGTACACCTGATCCTATGGAGGCCAAGGAGGGGATAAGCAAATGGATATTGGGTAAAAATAAAATCCCTACTCTTGATTACTCCCCCTCCATTCTTTCCTTTATTCCATTATACACCTTTTTTTTTTTCTCTAAGCAATGAAGACCACATTTGACCAGCCCAAAAGGCAAGCCCACATGGTCAAATATCCTCTAGGTTGCGCCATCAAGGTGGAACCAAATGAGACCCACTTAATTCAATTGATCACATAATCTACAATTGGGGCCCAAATCACACACAAAATTTATTAATTACCTTGATTACAACTAATTACCATAATGGGTCAAATTCAAGATTGGGTCACTACATCCTTCACCCCTTAAAAAATTCTGGTCCTCCAAATTTAATAAGATGAGAATTTACCTCACGAAAGCAGGTGGGGATACTACTTTTGGAGTCCAACCTCTCAATCAAGACTTGGAATAGGTCCAAAATACCATCTACAACTAGCATCAAATAAAGTCTTGGCTAACCCATCCAAATCATACAGTGTACCTTCCAACATTAGATGCACATGCATCCTAATGAGTCAAAGTGAATTCTCTCACTTGTGCTTGCAACTTCTGATTGTTGTCATTACGATTGTGCTGTTGCTGCTGTTGTTGCCGAGGTGCCCTACAATCCTTAAATTGATGAACAACATTCCCACAATTGAAACAGGCTCCTGACTTGGCACAACATTGATTGGTCTCATGATGCTTCCCACAATAGTCACAAATCACAACTCCCAATCCACTGTTCTGAGTCATGGGTCAATTAAAGGTTGCAGCCTTCTACTTCTTATTACCATTTTGCTCATGATCTTTCCATCCTTCGTGGTAATTTGATGGACTGTTCTTCAGCCTCTTATCCTTGTAGAACTGGAATTTTGCCATAATATCCTCTATGACAATCGCTGGCTCCACAATTTCTACATGAAGAGCAGGCCGTCAACACCGCGCGCAACAAACCAACCCGCCCCACCAATAAAAAATAAAAAATAAACCTTTTCTTTCTTTCTCAAATTTCTTGGCCTGTTCTGCATCCATAATGACTATTTGGGGTGTGATCCCTGATAGCCCTGGCCTCCTAGGTGGCCACTGACATAGATCCTTGGATTAGATTCATAAATTTTGGCATTTTATTGTCCTTCTCAAGCCCTGGAAATAAAATTTCATTGAAGTTTTCTCTGAAGGTTGTCTGGTTCATCGGTTTTTCATCGTTCTAATGTACAACCAATGTCCGGCTTCCCCCTCTAACATGAAGGCAACTAAGGTACATGCAATTCAAAACCTTGAATAATGTAAGCAAGTAGAGGTTTTCCAAACAGTCTATTTGGCTCAAATGTCTATTTCAAACAATTTAGAAAGAAATAGACTTTTCAAATAGACTTGTCAAATGCCACCTAAGATGTACTTAATTGCTTCTTACAGTTAAGATATAATTTGCATAGCAATGATTGATTGATGTGCTAAGATCTAAATTATTATATTGTATTCTGTATATACTTAAATCCTTTATCTTGATACTCCATGAAATTGAATTTGAATTTGACCAATGAACCTAAACAAATTCATGATCACTGTCATCCTTCTCCTTTGGTCGCCTTCTAGTTTTATGTTTATTGTACTAGTTGGGCTGTGTTGGACGCATAATTGGTGTGTGCTGGGAATGCAAGATTGAGCAGTGTGCACATGGAAATTTGGATTTGAAAAGTTTATAGATCTTAGCATGTTGAGAACCGCATACAGATTTTAGCTGTTAGTTGTCTTAGAATAATGGTTATTTTTTGAGGATTGTATTTAAGGCTTTTCATTGTCATTTTGTAAATGATGGAACTTCATTAGTTAAATGTTTCATTTGCCATTTATTATTAGTATGATTAAAGATGTGATTGGACTCACATTCATGACCTATTTCCCACCATGGAATTTGAGTCACCGAAATTTTGAGGCAACACAAACCGGGAGCTAATTGACAATCAGGTTTGGAAAAAGGGCCCATTAACCTATTTCTTGGGTTAGAAGCTTCGAGTAACTGGGTAATGGGAGATCCATTGACATCGTTCAATTCCCACTTGAACTCAACTCACATTCTCACATGAATCAGCCAAGAATCCATGCATCATCATACAAATAACAGCCAATGGCAGATAAATACAAGGATTATGACTGCGTATTGTGTATGCAAATCAAACAATCACATAAACACTGTTGTTTTCAAATTAATTTCATCTTATTGGATAAGAAAAATCAAATCAGATTGGATCCAACACACTACATGTAAGTCTTTTCCAGATCCTGAACAGTTTAGATGGTTAAAACAGTTTAATACCAATCTATCACACTTCTATTCTAACTAACAAGCCATATCACATACTTGTTATTCCCCAAGGCACCCAAATACTTCTATCTGCTCAGATTACTAGCGGTGAAATGTTAGTGAAGCAGGCCAGACCATTGGGCCCAGTCCATAGGCCCAGGGGAAAATTGATGCAGTGTAGACCTCATGGCCACATGTGTAGGGCCCATATAGATTTAGGGATTTATTTTTATGTCAATAGTTTCTAATTTTATTGTAATTAGGATAAGATTCTAGTTCCCTAGTTTAAGTAGGTTTTTTAGGGCTTAAGTTATCTTTCTTATTTATATGGCATTGTAGTAAAGAATTAGTCAGTTGTTGATTAATGAAATTGGGGTTTCCCATTGAGACGCATGCTCGTTTATTATCTCTGCAGAGATTGATTGTGTCTTCGGACACGTGCTTTGGCACCCATTGTGCTTTTAGCACTTCCACCGCAAGCCCTAACCCTAAGGCCTGCATAAAAAATCCATTTATTTAGAAAGCATTATTTAGTAATTTGATTTGTTTAAGATTAATATTAGTATGTTTCCTATTTTAGGCATTATTCAAATATTAGGAAAATTATTGCTTAGGGATTACGCCAACTCCTCTATATAAGGATGTTACGCCTCCATTGTAACAGACATGCTTAATTTCAATTGATACTTAGATTTCTGAGTTTATTGTGAGTTATGGGTTGTTTCAACGTTTTGTTTGTGCCCTAGTGGCTAGAATCCATCTTTGGATTCGATCAATCGTTTGGGAGTTTGGTCTATTGCTCGATCGCAGCTCTTGGCTACGCCAATTTGGTATCAGAAAAGAGGGCCTTTGTGATCCACCCATACTTGTTTTACCAATTTAGTATGATGGTGTGACAAGCCCACTGTCTTAAACGGTCTGTAATTCGAAACACAAAACTCAAAACGAACAATCCCATGCTGCATGGTGCTAGTGGGGAGCTTACACCTGATCTAACCTATGAGGGGCCACCTCTATGTGACCCTATCCATTTATATCACATGCCTCCCTATTCTTAAGAGATGCCCCAAACCTCACTCCAATTGGAGTGATATGCACCATTCCATTTTCACACATGACAAATCAAATGGTGGATATCGCTCAAATTGGAACAAAATCTGGTCCAATTCCTACAAGGGATGGTGCTTGGTATGAGCAGCTAAATCAGACAATCAGCTGCCACCAGCACCATTCCGATGACGTCGGCATAAAGATATCCAAATCCTAACTATAATCTCATCCCACATGCGGCGATAATATCATTGCCCAAAACTCCAATCTACTCCATTACTCAAAATGCCTTACCCAAACTATAACTATATAATCTCAAAAACCCAACTCCAACTCCAACTCCAACTTCATTCCTCAAAAACCCTAGCAACAATGTCATCTAATATGTGAATTGCAATTAAGACCTTACCAAATCACAGAATAATCAACGAGATCTACTTAAAAGAGATGTAAATGTAAACATTTAGAAGAAGATAACATTAAAACATTGATTTAGAGACGAAATGGGGTTGTAGAGAGATTTGAAATGAGGCGAAATCGAACCATTTTCGAGGATTTCGAACAACTTTGGAGATTTTCAGCAGTCTCTTCTCCAAAGCTCTAAACTGAAAAGAAGCGACGAAGGGGTGTTCATATACGTCACAGAAACCCTAGTTTTTTGGATTCGTTATGAGGCGGGATCTCATGCCTCTAAAATGGTATCAACTTTAATTTAATCAGATGGAGAAGTTTTTTAAGGTGAGAAAACTCGTGGGCCGGACTCGACTCGACTCGACTCGTCCAATGCAAAAATAAATAAATAAATAAATAAATAAACCCTTGAATATAGTCAATGTAGGGGCTTGAGAGAGTCGTGTTTTTAAAATATTTTCAAAATATTTAAAAATAAACTAAATATTTATAAAATATAAATAAACATACATGTATAAGTGATAATCAATTCAAAGTAGTAAATTTATTTATGCAAGAAAAATCTTAAATTTTAAAAAAATTATTCCATATTACGTAATGTCTTTGTCCAAATATCAAACGTAAAAGTTCAAATATAAGTTTCAAATTACATTCCAGTAATCATTTTTTTTTATTGTTGGCTCCAAACGGAATGCATATTTACTTTAAAAGAAATATTAATTATTTAAAATCAAATTTACCTATTAAATAGTTTAAAATACAAATAAATTATCAAAATGAGATTACTCAGACGAGGCTCTCTAAAATTTGACTTGGTCCTTCTCTGGGAGAGACATGAATGTCAAGGAGGTCCCTTAATATTATTGTTTAAGTCACCTAATTTCTGAAATTCAATACGACTCATTATAAGTTGAGCTGGCGAACTCGGTAGAAAAAGGACTTAGAGAAACTCAGTCTTTATTAGGCTTACTCGGATTAACTTGGTCTTGTATCAATTGAGTTATACAAATACAAGAAATAATCAGTGGATTTGGTGGTAAAATTCAAAAAAAGAAAAAAATATATATTAGAAATTTATATTTTCACCATTCTTTTTTAATTATAGATTGAGTTCTAGCCTTTTGAATGGGCCAATCTCGACCAAGTTTCCAAATTCGTTCTTTTTCTCTAATAGATGGTTAGAAATTCATCTGAGTTTGAATCCTACCGAGAGGTCAACTATAGATCAGAAATTGTTGAAGAAACAAGAAGGTGTTTCTTTTGTCCCTTCGAGGCGATCGGAAAATAAAGAAATAGTTGATATATTCAAGATAATTAGGTATTTACAAAATACCTCCTCATACGGTTTCAAGTGAAATATTGAGTTTATGAGTTTTTGTAGTTTGACACAGTTCACTGAATCATTCATATGTATCTGGGCTGGACTCAATGGACCCACCTCTTGGCCCATGAAGACCCCCTCTCACTTATCTAACCCATCACCCCATGTAGATACTGGCCCAATTTTGAGTGTTTTAACTTTCATATTCACCACTGTATCATATCACTCTGAGTTCACACTTACTGGACTACGCAATTCAGGTTACATTTAGAGTCTGATGAGCCTGGGCCTAAAGTACGTGCCTTGCTTGACACGGGTTTCAAACAAATATTGGGCCAGTTCCAGCCTGTTGGGGTCCATTGGCAGTCCTGATTTCTTATTGTAGGATTTCGGTTTCGGGCTTCTCTTGTTGGGCCCATTGGCAATCAAAATATTGTGTTTTCAGATTTGGGGACAACTGTGATCGGGCTGGACTCACATCTCTTGGAATCCATATCCACATTCTGTGTCTCTAGCCTTTTTCTCTAACCCAAAATTATATATACTTGGGCCTGCTTGTGCATAAAGTCCAACTATAGGCTCAGTGCAACCTGACATACTGAACACAAAAGGTGTAGGGTTGCTTATGGGCTGAGTCTCCACCTTGGGCTAGCCGATCTTGGCTTGGATTAGGCATAGAAAGCTTGAAGCCTATCCTAGCCAGGAAAAGGAGCACTTTTAATGAGTGACTGATTTGCCCAAATAACTGAAATGACCAAACAAGTGATAAAAAGCCCAACCAACCTAGACAGATTGACTAAATGGGTGGGCTTGTGCTTGACATTTTTCGGATAGGCTGAGCTCGGGTCAGATACTTTAGGCGTCTATCAGGCTTGGACTGGATATGGGACTCTTATCTAAGTTGGCCAGGCTTGGTTACTGCCTGACCTAGCCCATGAATACCCCTACAAAAGGGCTTGGAATTTTGGAAATGAAAAGGCCTAGAGCCTAACTTTCAGGTACCTGGGCTGGAACTAAGCTTGATCATTGGATCATAAAGTATAAATGGGCTAGACCCAACTTGACCTAACCCATTAACAAACCTAGGTCAAAGTATCACCCAGTCCACCGAATATACCAAGTCTAGTCAAGTACTCAGCCAGACTTTACAATTTATTCAATTAAGTGAGCTTTAGAGTCTAAGGGCCAGTTTCTTTACTAGGATTTTTAACAACAATTCAAACTGTATGAGAATTCGTAAACTCCAATTAAAAGTTCCAAGTCCACCAACTGAAATTCCCAGCATTTGAGGCAAGTGGTATTTTTGAAGTTCAGAAAAAGTGAAATTCCAAAATGCTATCCTTTACTCTAGTATTTACAAATTCAGTCATTCCGAGAGACTTGGTTGCAACGACAAACCAAGAGACTTTGTAGCAACTATGGTTCTCTCCAACTGTCTAATGCCATCTTCTCCTCTACGCGACTACATAAAAAGAGAAGCACACAGATGCAGAAGTAAACTCGAAGCTATGTTCCATTACGATAAACCTATACCAGAGGAAATTATCGAGAAGCAAGTTGGGTTATCAATGGGTGAGAAAAGTAAAGGAACCAATCCCCGTTGTATTGATTGCGAAGCAAAAGGTGTGGTCATGTGCCCCACTTGCCCTGGTTCAGGCTTTTATAAAGACTCTACACTAGAGAGCCAAGGAACAACCCTGTTCTAACCATGAAAATATTTAGCTGAAATATTCTAGCAGGATAAAAGCATCCAAAACTTTCAATCTACTGAATGAGATGGAAGAACAATCAATTGATTCCAAAACAAATTATGAAACAAAGATATTAAACTCTCCAAAAACAAGATTCTTCATTCCCTTCAGTCACATGCAAACCCTAGAAAGTAAAATAATCAAGGAAAAATAGGGAGAAAAGAAGAAAAACACAGGAAAATGAAGAGGGGTGTAGATGTAGAAGATTCACACCTTCAAATCTATTGTTGTTGCCAGAAAATGAATGGAGAAGATACCATTGGAGTTCTCAGAATGCCGCTGTCCGTCTTAGGAATTCCAGTGTCAAACGAGATTTTCAAATCCTCCTTAATAAAGTGGTTTTCTAAATGCTAGCTTCTTTAGTATTTTAAATGCCAGAAATTTAAAAAGCCCAGGAATTCTAGTTATGAAACACAACTGAATTTCCAAACAACCTGAATTCCTATTAGGAATTCTAGTAAAGAAATGGGCCCAAATGGCCTATTTCTTTACAAGCATTTCTGATGACAATTCAAGTTGTATGAGGATTTGTAAGTTCCAGTCAAAAGTTCCAAGTTGATCACCTATTGGAATTCCCAGCATTTGAGGCAAGTGGTATTTTTAAAATCCAAAAAAATGGAGTTCCTAGATGCTAGCCTTTACTCTAGTATTTACAAATTCAGTCATTCTGAGAGACTTGGTTGCAATGACAGACCGAGAGACTTTGTTGCAAATTTGGCTCTCTCCTATGCTCTAATGCCATCTTCTCCTCTACGCGACGACATAAAAATTGCATCTGTCCCGATCGACTTCTTCCTCTGCACTCCTTTTATTCATCTACTTTATTTCTTTTTCCTTTTTTTTTTTTTTTTCAGCTTCTTGCATGCTTTTTCTTTTCGGACTGTTTTGATGGAAAGGGAAGAAAAAGGATTTTTGGGGGTTTGATGGAATGGAAAATTCTCACCCTTCTCGTCTCTCTCACTCATACATTCAAAGGCCGCATATTTTAGGTTTTTCTTTGCGTTGAGAAAGAGGAAGGGAAAGAAAGCAAAGACATATTCTGTTTTACATTTGTGGAATTCAAGTTGAATGAAATTCTCAGGCAGGAATTCTATCATGAAAGAAATAACGAATTTAGAAATGTCAGAATTCAACAATATTTCAGGATTCCAGTATCTCAAATTCTGCAAATTCAGTAGACATGAATTCCATAAATTCCTATAAAGAAGCAGACCCTAAATGATGCTTTGGATATACGCAGGCTGTTAATTATCAAGCAAATGGCTGCTCATCCATTTATTATGTGGGCTGTTAATCGAAGTATTAAGATCATTTATGTGATCTAGTCTTTGCACTGTTTCTTACAAGACCATCTTTGATTTGTTTAGAACAATATTAATACAAAGAGAGGGATGGTCAGATCTCCTAGCTCATGAGATTGAAGCATTAGTAGGTAGTAGCCAAAGACTTATAGCCAATAACCCTGTTCCTGCGTCCAAGTGCCCCTAACATCTTTACCCAAAAAGAAAAAAAAGTGCCCCTACATGGCAAGAAAATGGGAAGCTTCCTCTACATTCCTTGGAGCCTTGTCTGCTTGTGTGACTTCCTACCGCCAGCAAGGTCACATGAGAAAATGCCACATTTTTTTGTTTCAAGGGCCTAGATCACCTTATACCCGACATTACAAAATCAGCTGCGGCTTCAAATTAAAGCACGTCACATTATCTGCAAATGGATGGACTTTCAGGCTTCAGCTTTGTAAGAAGAAGAGAAAGCAATTAAAATCTCATAATGGCTCAGATTACAAATGAAACGGCATGTATTGATTGGAAGATATATGTTTTTCTTCTGTGATGGGGGCATCAAGTGAGTGGGAATCTGCCTTTTTTAGTACCTATAACCAAACATTTGCACATCAAATGTCACATTCTTTCACAATCAATCTCTCTCTCTCATTGCAATCATGCCACCATCTAATCTCAACATTTCCAATAAAAGATTGTGAGAAATTGACACATGTTGGGCGCACAAGGTACAAGGTGCATCAAATGAAAGTGTTTCACCTCTTTCCAATCGCAAGTTCATATTAGTACTTAAAATCACTATAACAGAAATGTTTAAAGAAAAAAAAAAAAACTATAACAAAAAGGTCAAACAAATAAAAAGCATAAATTAAAAAAAGGAAAGATTTCAAAAAAGTAAAAACTTCTTGCTCTTTTTCAAAAAAGTAAATGAAGATTTGAATATTCCATAAAGGTATGAGAATTTTTCACAATTCTCTCAATCAAGTCCTCACTATAAATCTTTGAGTGTGGCTATCTACACACTGCAAAAATCCCTCCACACACTGTAATTTTTTTTTAAAAAAAATTAAAAATAAAAAAATCTCTAAACTATCCCTATCCCTCTCCTCCCCTCTCTCTTTCCATCTCCCCGCCAGCCGGCCACCCCTTGCCCGAGCTTGCCACCCGCCGCATACTACCAACCCCTCTCCCTGCTCATTGCCAGATGCCGCCCGCCCACCCTCTCTCCTGCTCCCTTTCTCTCTCCCTCTTCCTCTCCTTCTCCCTCTCCATGCTCGTCGCCGGCCGCCGCCCGCCCACCCTCTCTCCTTCTCCCTCTCTTTCCCTCTCTTTGCTAAACCCCAAACCCTGCTCGTCCCCAGCTGCCGCTAGACCACCCTCTCTCCTTCTCTCTTCCTCTCTCTCTCCTTCTCCCTCTCCCTGCTAAACCCTAAAACCTGCTCGTCCCTAGCTGCTGCTCGGGCCACCTTCTCCCTCTCCCTCTTTCCCTCTCCCTCTCCCCCAGAAGAGGGAGAGAGAGATGGTGGCGTGGGCGGCACCGGGGACGAGCAAGAGAGGGAAATAGAGAGGGAGAAGGGAGAGGGGGAGAGAGAGAGAGAGGGGAGAGGGTGGGTGGCCGGTGACGATTAGGGAAAGGGCTCAGTCGTAGGCGGCAAGGTCGGGCTAGCGGCGGAGGACGGAGGGGAGAAGGTCAATCCAGAGCGGTTTGAGGGCTTTTGCGGTGGTGGGATTCGTCTGCGTGGAAGGATTTGTAGATGGGGGAGGGTGGGTGTAGAGAGACATGGGAGCAGGGAGAGAGAGGGAAGGAGAGGGGGAGGGAGATGGGTCGGCGTAGGCGGCGGCTGGCGGGTTGGTAGCAGGTGGGGTTGCCTGAGCAGGGAGAGGTAGAGAGAGGGAAGGAAGGGAGAGGGGTAGTTTAGGGTTTTTTTTTTAACTTTTTTTTAAAATGAATTGCAATGTGTGAAGGGATATTTGCAGTGTGTAGGTAGCAGCACTCTAAATCTTTTTGAGAAATGACAAAAGTATCCTTCTCTATATTATTGGCTTTATCTTTCCTTAGCCTCTTACCACCTAAAACTGGTCATTTTGATTTTGATGATCATAACCATTTAATGAAGGTAGTTTTTTAGTCATTTGGAATCCCTCCTTTTTAATCATCCATGCATAAAGATAGTTGAAGTCACTAACTAGGTCATTTGGGTTGGACTTGATCATTTTTCTTAAATGATTTATTAAAGAAAAAACCTGAAACATGACATAAGGGCATTTTTATCATTTCTAAAAAAAATTTTTATAAAGAGAACTTGATTGAAATAATCGTGGAGAACTTTTATACTTTTTTTTGACATATTCAAATCTTCATGTACTTTTTAAAAAATGAGCCAAAAGTTTTGTACTTTTAAAAAAAAAAACTTCTTTAAAAAAAGTGAAGTACAAAAGAAGACCAAAACTTCACTTGCTTCACCAATGAAGACTATATCCAAGGGAAAAGAGGGACAACTCTTCGTCATAGGCTTTTTTTTTTTGTAAGGAATTAGACTCCTACAAATTTAGGGTGAATAGATTGTTAAAGAGATGAACAATGAAGTAGGGGGAATATTCATATGCATCTATCCCTCACCATTTTTTGTGAGGGACACCCCTTTTGGGGGTGTTTCAAGTACAAAAATGGTACAAGAGGGGTACTTTGTACCTCCCTTTTGTACTTGAAACACCCCCAAAAGGGGTGTCCCTCACCAAAAATGGTGAGGGATAGATGCATATGAAGACCCCCCAATAGGTATGCATAATATGCATAAGACCCTAATTTCTTTGGAGTTTGATTTAGGAGGATTTAAAAGGGGAGATTATTTTATTGCAAATGTGTGTCTCCTCTCTTTTTCTTCAATTTTGGCCATTTTAATAGGAATGCATCTCTTAAAATTCCTAGGAATTAATTCAATTCCCACATACAATGGGACAAGATACAATAATGACCTTGTATGATATGAAGGGCCCGTTTGATTGCATAAAACATACTAATTTGATTGCATAAAACATACTAAGTGAATAGAGAGGAATTTATGGTCAAATGAACTCCACTTAAAGAGGTGAGGAGTGAACAATATAAGGTAGCATTGTATATGGCACTTTGACTTTGCTAAGATTTAAATTACTAGAGTGGTGGCTTGGTGTTCATGTTCAGTCTCCCATTGACTTTATTTTCATGGAAGGAGAGGTCACTTGATGATCACTTTTCAAATATTCACCTTTGCTCTTCATTTTTAACTACTTAGTGTATGAATTTCTATGTATTCAATAGTGTATGAATTCCTATATATATGCAGCGTTTATATTTTTAGCTCTGTTTATTTGCATTAAAATACATAGAAATTGAATACATAGGGTGGTTACAAATGAAAATCAATAGTGAATTCCCAAAAATGTGCATCATATAACATCTTCTTTTGATTATATAATTTTCTAAAATAAAGTGTTGTTTGATGTTCATTTTTTGTTAAAATCCACCTTTTAACTTTCATTTTAACCACCATATGTATTCAATTCATATATATTTAAATGCAAATAAACAGGCCCTATGAGAAAGGACTAGGATCTTATTTAATCAATGTGGTAGTCTATTACAAAACAAACAACAGATTACGATTATAAGGAATTCACATGTCTCTTGCGAAAGATGGCCCTTCAAATTGTGCACAGGAAAAAAGGCCTATAGCAAATGTCCGGCAACCCCTTCAAAGGTCTTCTGATAACCTAATTATCTTTAGATAAAAGGTGCCTTGCCAGAATCTTTCTTCATTGGCCTTCCACAAAGAACAAAACCCTTTTGACTAGTAGTCAAAAGTGGGAAAGGAAGAAAGGGAAGTTCAAACAGCAATCTTTGTAAGTCACTCACAATTTCCAAGAAAGAGCCTTTGCATAGCCTGTGAGAGAGCTTCATGAACCTGTTACACTACATGGTCCTTTACCAAGGAAGAAAAAAGACCAAAGCAAATGACTTTTTATTCCAGTTGTGGGTTGCATGCTCTCTCTCTCTCTCTCTCTCTCCATTAAAGACCTTTCTGATCATGTCATCAAAGTATTGGGGTAACAACCTTAGGCTGCAGCAATAATTCAGTCATCATCATTTCTTGAAGACAAGAAATATATGGGCATAGTTTAATTTGTGTGAGGATGCTTTTGGATTTGCATGTCTAATTCAAAGAAAACTCCAAAATGCCCCATTTGTAATGTTTGTGAGCAATGGCCTTTTGAACAATAAATGAGTAAAAACTGATGTGAATCTATTAACATAATGGCCGACTTACTGTGCACTCTTTTTAAGGACAATATAAACTTTGTATTTGTTGTTTTGCATTTGTACAAAGGATATTTCATTCGAGCCAAGGAGATGGAGGCTGAAGGTGATTGTCATTTGAGATGTTTGGTTTCCAAACTGTTTCTCGATTATTTAAAAAAAATCTATATGAAGTGTCTGCGGCCTGGTTTAGTAGTAAATTAATGATGCCATGATCTATATCTTTCGGATCAGATCTTCAAGATGATGGCCTGATCTTCTTCTAAACACCCTTTCTTATACCATGCATTATAGCTTCCTATTGGTAAATTGGTAGGGCTACAAGGACTGATTAAGCTTTAAAGGTTACCGAATTCATCAAGGTTACCAAATCTGGAGGGATTTTTTTTGTTTTACATATATTTTGGTCCTATTAGCAATCTTACTTGAGCATTAAAAAGACTTGGAACCCATTTTTCTTAATAGCTAGGCGTATGAATAAAGTGGAACCTATGTGGTCATGTGGGACCATCCAGATAGAGATAGGTTTTACAAATAGAGGCTCATATTATGACCCATTGTATATATCAGCACATTAGTTTTTTATTTTAGAAATCCTCAAGAATTGCTAGGATGAAATCTTTGTCATTAATAGTTTTTAAGATGTTTTAGATGTGGATAACAATTAAGAAGAATGCATGCAATGTACACATATTTCCTACATGAGACTTTTATGAACAACATTTGTGCACTATTTTGTTCGTCTGCACTTTGTGGGGGCACGCCGAAAATCATTTATAAATAACCCATGATATCCCTCGCTAGCCCAGCCTTCGAACATTTGGCCCTGCTACCGCAAGGGGTCGGAGTGAAACTCATAAAACAACAAATAGGCTCACGGTGCTTATACTAAAGAAAGAAAAAGCTTATAAGTGAGACAAATGTTGATTTTGTTCTTCTATAATGGTTCCTGAGCATGGAGAGGGAGCCTTGGGTTTGAATTACAGGATAAGTATAAACTCTTTATTTTTATTTTTTGATCCCATCCATGATCAGTCCAGCTCCCTCAGTAATAAGCACCTACTCTCTCTAGTGCAACACCCATCCAACCTATACTCACCGTTAAATTGAATCTAAAATATAATTTTTCAGAGAATTATTAAAATTTATGGCCATTAACTTAAGGGTCAGGATAATCATATCAAGCTAATTTTTTGTGCACCCCTAATCTAGGATGAGACCTCCCCATCCCTACCTGCTAGAACACATTTAGGTTGTCCTAAAAGTTCGGGTACGAGATCTCTAAATTGGTCAGCTCAACAAAATAATCCAATAGTGTGCAAAAATAATAAAATATGTAGCGGAAAAAAACTCAAAAAGCACATACACAAGGACATCAGATATAATGTAGAAAACCCTGATCGGGTGCAAAACTATGAATCCGAACTAAATCAACAATCAAGCACTATAAATCTCGCAATTACAAGAACTCACAGATTCCTCTCGAAATATTCCCTACCGAAGGGCTGCGATTACCTCTTGTGTCGCTTCATGCTTCAACGACTTCACACCGTTGATTGCAATAAACTCAACTATGCGCTTGACTCCCTCGATCTTCTACGCAAGAAGATGATCTTTTACAAGGAATGCAAAAGAACTTGCTCTCTAGAATCACTTTTCAGCACAACTCTCTTAATTGATCTTCTAGAGAAGATTTCTCTCAACTTGAGCTTCCAACTCAAAATAATGAGAGACTTGTCCCTATATCATAGCCCTCGAGTCCTTTAAATAGTCTTTAGGATGGCTTAAGGTTGCCTAAGATGATTAGGACTAAAACAAGTTTTTGGTTTTAACTCACCAAGCCCCGCTTACTCATAAACTGAGTAAGGTAATAGATTTACACTCTCCAAGGTTTAGCAAAGCTTGACCTATCCGGTGGTTTCCAATAACGCATGAGACGGTGGGCATCCCAGATACTTAGGGCCTGTTTGGCATCGTTTTCGTGTTGTTTCCAATTTTGTGCTCGGATTAGGTTGTGTTGAGATTAGGTTGTGCCGAGTCTATACTCTGCGGAACTTATTTGGCAACATTATATTAAATTACTCTACTAAAAATATGTTGTACGGAACTTGTTTGATAATATTATAAAAATTTTGCTTCAAGGAGCAAACATATGATTTACAATGTGGGACCCCACCTTTTATTGTGTACAATACTATTATTATCATATATGGAACCCACATGTAGAAGTTTCAACTTAGTACCTGCCTTTAAAAATTAGAATATGGAACCTATATCCATTGGATTTATAATGTGGGCTCACTTTTATAGGATTTATAATGCGGGCCAACTTTTTGTAAATGTAAATATGGTATCCACCTTTATAAATTAGCAAGTGGTGCCCACCTTTAAAAATTAGAACATAGGGGTAGCATATTTATAAAATCTATAATGTTGGCCCACCTTTATAGGAATTATAATGTGGGGCCATACTTTTTGTTAATTGGGAACACGGGACCCACCTTTAAAAAATTACAAAGTGGTACCTTCATTTAGAAATCCGAACATGGGGCCATCATTAAAATGTGGGGCCATACTTTTTGTTAATTGTGAACATGGGACCCACATTTAAAAAATTACAATGTGGTATTCACATTTAGAAATCCAAACATGTGGCCACCATTAAAATGTGATTGTGTACACGGGACCTAGCTAGAGAAATCACAACATGATGCCTACCTTCATAAACGATTTATAATGTCGTCCCACCATTATAGAATTATAATAGGAGCCCACCTTTTGTAATTGTGACCATATGACCCCACCTCTAGGAATTATAAAGTGGGGCCACCTCCTTTGGGATTGTGAACGTGGGGCCTATATTTAGGATAAGTGATAGGATTTAGGATCTTCAAATGATATTTTTTTAAAGATAAGAGATAAGAAAGAACCAATTGTGCTAGCAAGTTATTTCTTAAAAAAAATAAAGTTTTTTTGTTCCAACTTTCTTATGCTGCTGGGTTAAATTTTTGAGATTCCTTCCCATGAGAACAAAATTTCGGAACAGTCATTTACACATACCAAACATGTTTTCTACATTTACACATACCAAACATGTTTTCTACACCCTTATCTCGTGGGAACATCCAAATGGCACGATGCCAAACGCACCCTTAATTTCTAAGTTAAATTCCTGGAGTAAGAGGATCCATCGGATGAGTCTGAGCTTAGCATCCTTCTTTGAGAGAAGATACTTTAGCGCAGAGTGATCAGTGAAGATAATAATTTTGAATTCAATCAAGTAGGGCCAAAACTTGTCAAGTGCGAAGACCACTGCCAGTAATTCTTTTTCAATGGTTGAATAGCTAATCTGTGCACTATTCAAGCTCCTACTTAACCTTGGGCAACTAGGTGAAGATTGTCACTCCTTACCACTCGGGCAAAGAGCCGTTCTCAATAGAGTAATATGATAGGATTTATTTATTGCCCAACTCTAATCCACAACGACTTTTCTGCCGAGATCCCCACTCAATATTTTCAACCATTGATTTAATTAAAGGCAACAAAGCCAAGGAGACCAGAATCCAATTGAGAGCCCGCACACATTGAACAAGTATCAACCTAGGGTGAATGCCAAGACACTTGAAGTAAGTGCAAGGAGTTCAATTGAGCTTGTGTGCAATAGCTTACATGCACATAGTCCATATATAAGGAAATTTCTCCTATGATCATTTTAAATGGGACACACACAACCACTCCATGGATGTAACTGATCCCATGTTTTTTTGCACCGATACAAATGGGACTAACATTGAATTATAAAAAACAATATTTTCTAAAATTTTTAAACTCGAGGTCTACAGATCAAGGTGTTAGGATGACATAATAGACTTTAAAATTTTGCACATAAGTGGGTCATATTGAGATCTTTCGATGCCTCCGTTCCATGAATTGACGTGGGCCCAATCGAGCCCCACAAGGCTGCACACAAATGGCTTAGATAAGCACATGCCTAGCTGAAAGCCCTCATCTCACATGGTTAGAGCGGTATCAACTTGACCAAGTCGGCAAGGACAAGGGGGGAGGAACTGCCGAAGCACTGATGGGCTACTTTAATCGATCTTATCTAAATCTAGAAAAGTTGTTTCCACTACATAAAGTGGGCTTCAACAGATGCATATGTATGGTACTTGGATAAATGCTTCCCAAGTCACTAGACAAAAAGGCAACCCAGGGATTTTGAGCAGGTCGTTTGTGCAGGCCACCAAGGTTACACTCCCTTGACCCACTGTTTTGTTCAACTAAAGGGATTTGGTTCAATAATTCATCCTATATTATGTATATATGATTTGTGTGACATCATACCAAAAACATGCTAATAAATATACACAAAATCATTTATCTTCAAGGGCATGTTTCTTTACTAGAATTCATACTTGAGAATTTAAGTTCTCCAAAAGCTGCCCCAGAGGTAAAATCTAGCATTATTATGTGATCCAAACTTAGGTCATTTCCCTGAGCCAGGCCTACCAAACATGTAAGATTCTCCAAGCATGTGTCTGTCCCATTAATAGCTGATTACTCTTATTATCAGTATATACCTATTATCAAAGAGAAACGTGATATAAACCAATGGTAAGGGCATCCCACTCTCACCAAAGTGCCAGGGATCGATCCCTCGCTCACACAGCTGCATAGCTATACTAATAGCGTAGAGATGGCCATGATTAAGACTTAATTCTAACAACATTCTCTTCGACCAAGAATCATATATAATTAGAGAGTGGTGTCAATGCGCCAGCCCAAGGCTCAAATAACAATCAAATATTTGATTAGCTGACCGGACCAAATCAAAATCAAGGCCGGACCAATTGATAATTTTATAATCAATGACATTTTATATGTGAAACCAACCTCTAATTGCTTGGCGGAAAAGATTCTTAAAACTCCTCAAGTAGGTATATGCTGATGAAGAATTCATGAAGTAAAGAAGCAATAGATGGGGTTTTGCATTGAAGATATAGAATAATCATTTAAAAATTAGGCATGCACTTCACACATTGGACTTGCAAATACATACAAAGAGAAGAATAAGATACTAGACTTGCAAATACATCCAATCCACATTGGAGTAAAGAGAGAGACACATTTCAGAGGAAACAACAGCAATACACCATGAAATAAGAAACAAAATGAAAACTAGAAGCAACACAAACTCCAAGCAAAAGAAAACTGGAAATGTAAAGGGATTCAAGATGTAAGGAGACAAAGAACTCCATATAACCCCTTGAATTCCAACATCAAGACTTAGGTTATTACCATGACAAGTTGGGTCATTTGAGAGCCAAAGTGCATGACCAAGTAGGTAGGTTGTGGACTTGTGGTGAGCTCATGGCTTAAACCCTAATTCTAGGGTTTCCATGCTGAAACCCATGCAACAGCTTCCTCCTTCCATGTTAGATATAGACCAGAATCATCACCCTGGGCAGGCACAAAGGACCATCCTGTTCGATACCGCTTCAAGAGCGCCTTCACATCGTCCACCACATCATCACTATACCCGACCGGCGAAAAGCCTTCCCTTAGCCTCTCACACCACTGGCTCCCCCTCTCTCTCCTCTCACACTCTCCCCCTCCATCTCCATCACAGGCCAACACACTGAGTATACTCCTTGAGCACTTCCTCTCCAACACCAGCCTCTCATTACTAGTAGGCACAAAGCTCTCTTCTAACATTTCAAAGTACAAACTGTAAAACCTTAAGCATTCCTCAAAGCATTTGGTGAAATCACCCCTTGTGCTTGTGAAATCTGCTTCATCCTCAACCACAGTCACCACCTTGGGGCGAAGTGAGCGGAGCATGTGAACAAATGCACTGCGCTCCTCAGTGGGCACTTGGCAGAGGGCACCAACACAGTTCACCGCGACTGCCTCATCCTCCCCTAGCCCGAGTTCCTCCTCAGTGAGCTCTGCCAATCGTGCTAGCCCAATCACCACATGGAATTCAAATGGCACCCCCATCAATCTAGCAAACTTCTCCATCCTTTGGCCTACTTCTCTCATCACTGATCGCGCCACGCCTTCTGAGACCACCACGGTTAGCCTCAACCGCGGGGTCTCATCATTCCTAGTAGCCAAGGTTTCTAGCAAAGTGGGCCATTGAGTGCAAAGTGTGTTACTAATGTCAATTATGTGTAGCTTTGACTCCCCTTCAAAGGCCTCCAAAATAGCCCCATTGGATGCTACATGACCAAATGTTGTCCAAGGGCTCACCTCTTGGAACTTTAATATCACCTTCCTAGCAGATTCAAATGAGCAGCCCTTCTCCGCGACCGAAGCCAGAGTCTTGTAGCAGCGCTCACCGGATTCTGTCGCCTTACAGAAGAGTGCTTGCAAGAAATGAGATGCCAGCTTCTGCTCACAGTCGCCGTAGGGGGAGGCCAGCTCGTTCAACATCCATAGAAGGTGGTGTATCCTACTAGAATCCTTTTCTGTGATGGCCTTTGCACACTCTAGAAGAAGCCTCGCCGCCCATTTCCCATTTGTATTGGGATCAATTGAATCCGATGAACGGCTTGATGATGTATGATTGGACTGTGATTGGCTGGAGTTTTGCATATTCACTTGATCATGTTCTTGCTGATTGGAGTAAAAGAAGTGTGATAGCTTTGGAGCATAGAGGGTTGTATCCATTTTAGATGGTTCTTGTGATCTTGGACACCAAGATGTTTTTATCCATAGATGGATAGAGAGAGAGAGAAAGAGATGGAGAGAGTTTGTGTGTATTAATGAGAGAGATGACGACTTAATTAATCAAGTCTCTACTTTAATTACTGAGCAATAACAGCAGTTGAATGTTAATAGTGTTACATATACTCTTTTAATGCCATTGCATCAGCAATGCCATCACACAAATCTGATTATTATAATCCAAGGACTGGCAAGGAGTACTAAGATGACAACAAATTATTCTCTTTACTAAAAAGATTTTCAGGTGCAAGTGGGTCTCCAATTTGAGATTTGCAACCCCGTTTGCATGGCCCACCTGAATGAAAGCCAAGTCAGGGCACAAAGAGGATTAGGGAATTTTTTTTTTAAACTAATCTTAAAAGCGATTTTTTAAGGGTTTAGAGATATTTTATCCAACAAGAAGTATCATCCTGATAAAGATCAGATTTGGCCATGTAACATTTCAGAGGAGTGTTTGTGTTTCTGAAGGGTCTGGAATCATCACAAGTGGAGTGTACGGATGCTTACGTCATCGTACATTTCAGAAAGGGCTCATTTGCCTGCTTTGTAATGAATTCCTAATAATTCATCACTATAAATAGTATTCGATGATAAATGAAAGTTGAGAGGAGTTTAATTAAGGTGGGCATCTAGATGGAACAATCAGTTTCTTATAACTTGATTACTAGTGAGATGGATGTATAATAATTCCCAATGAAAAGGTGTAATTATTCAGTGGCCCATTGTGGATCTTCACTTTTAATTATTCAGTTTTAACACCCTTGATAGACAGATATTGCTTCCAAATCATAGGAATCAAACACCCATCAAAACAAATGGGCCCTAAACATCATAATAGGCATATGTTTTAAGGGATCAGACTAATTAAGTTTTCACTGAAGGGCTATCAATATAAAAATTTGGCTGTTCAAAAAAGCAAACTTCCATTACTTAACCAGCCTAAATGTGATTTCTTAATGATCGCTGGTGATATTTTAATAGAATAAAATATTAAGTTTACATTGTTCTAGTTTGTATCATCCTATAAGGTAGTGAGAGTGCATTCAATCCAAAGTACTCTCCAAGTTTTTGCTGTTGGAAGCAAGAGAAACCTCAAAATGATGTAGGGAGAAGAAGTTAGGGGTCTATATATTAAACTATTAAAGTAGTTGTTTGTGTAGAGAGAACAAGATAAAATGGTGTTTTACAAAGTCATTAAAGCTTAAGATAAATTCAGGCATATCACATCAACAGTATGACAAGTTTCCATATATTTCTAATCACATAAAACCACCATCTTCATTTAAATATACAGTAATCATTTTGTTCTATAGAGGTATGCATCTTGTTAGGCACCAATCACATAAAAGTTAGATGTCCATTCAATCCTTTTCATACATTTAAAAAATTGAGATTTAAAAATTTTAATTCAAGATTGCGACGTGTATGAGAAATGATTAACAACATTAACTAGGGAATCTTTCGTATACCCACCTGCCTTCAATGAGAATTACAAAAACCTCATCTTTGAATTTGACAATCTCAATCAACCACCTTGACTTGCAGTTAGAGGCCAATTTTAGATTATCCAATGACTCTTACAAAATTAACTTTGTCACAGAAGGACCAGAAATTCCCTGAACCACATGCATTCGATGAGAATTACAAAAGCCACATCTTTTAATTTGACAATCTCAATTACCACCTTGACTTGCAGTCAGAGGCCAACTTTAGATTACCCAATGAGTCTAACAAATTTTGTCATAGAAGGACCAAAAACTCCCTGAAATATAACTAGTTGAAATAAAATTACCAGAACATTAACTTTGGCTAACTCAAGTTCGATAGTCTTCTTGTATTAACGCCTAGGCTTAATCCAAATCAGATTCGGTTAATGAAATCTATGTACTTCTACAAAAGAAAAGGGAGGAAAAAAAAGCACTCTAATTGTGTCAAGTTGTTGAAAAGGAACTTTTGGACTGCCGAACTTGATGGTTCATTGAGATTGTTAGATAACGAAAGTAGTTAATTGTAATTGTCAAAGATAAAGGGAGTTTACCTATGGATTCTCTATTGATTGCTCTTTGCTTTTGCCTTATCAAAATCCTGAAAGTCTCACATATTTGACATCAATATGCTATTTAATCACTTTTTAAGGTCCTCTAGTGATACACTAATTTAATCAATTTCTTTCTCGTGAAGACTAATTTAATCATTTGAAGTTGTATATGCCCACATTAGGCAAAAAAATAAGTAAAAGGAGCTCAAGAAGGTTAATAAACAAATTAAGGGGTATCTAGATGCTGCTTATTCCTTATTGATGATTGGAGAAGAGGACAATAACCAAGCTCTAAGCTCCTTCCAATCATTGGTGAGATGTCATTTCTTCATCTCCCCACCTTGTAAGGAAAAAAGGGAATAGAGTGTTCTTTTAGGGATTCCATTCATGTGGCCCATGAGACTGCATGAACACTTTCTTTTATATGTTTTCAGACACCATGTTGCTCTGTAGCTTATTATATTGGTGTGGGTATGCATTTCAATGAAACTTACAAGGACATATGGACCATGACCCACATGTCTGACCAAAAGGGGAACAGTGTTAGCTTTCTTTGTGATGTTACATGCCTCCACTAGCACACATACTATAGACAAAAATCTGGAGATGGTAGTGTATAGACCTAAGCAATGAAAGGTATTGTGCCAATGATATCACAAACCAGTTGAATTATAAAAATAGAAAAACAGAATATCCCCTTCAGGGTAGAAAACCTAGTGAGTCATTATCTATGTTTAGAGAGACAGAGAGAAAGAGAGCATTATCTATGTTAGAGAGAGAGAGAGAAGAGAGAGATCATGACCATTCATATATAAAACCCGAGAGGTGATTGCCCATCTCTCATGTGGGGGTCATCATGACTATACAGATATGCATGCATGTTTATTTGTAAAGGCCATTTTAAAAGCATATGGCAATATATAGCATGTAAGGGGCCTGTTTCAAAATGCCAAAATGGTATCTCATGTGGTTTTCATTTATATGCATGTTAATCATTAGATGCTAGAAGGATGAAAAGGTCTATGTCTTATCTTGGCCTGTCAAAAAATTTAGGGGATTTGACATTTCAATGCCCCTTGAACACTCAATTTCCAATTTTATGACTAAAATTCTGTACTTTTTTGTCCTCGATCCCATGTAATCATAGGAGTTTAAAAACCCATAATATCACAATTTTAGACTCCCTCAGAGAAATCAAAACTCTGTGCAACCCAACAAAGGATTTTTTTTTTTCAAAAATAAAAACCGACAAAAGGAACCAATTACAAAACATCAAACTGATCAACCAACCATTGACTTCTCTTTTTCCTTCAAGCAGAGTGCCCAACAATGCCATGTTACTGTGGCATATGCGGCCTTCTTTTTCCCTAAAAAGGCACTGCAGATCGAAAGGCATTCTGATCATGTGCATTTCTCCTTTCATGAAAATGTAGAAAGGCAATGGAAAGATGAAGGGACATCACTCAAGCCCAATAGTGTGATGCTGTTCAAAAGACCTGGAGATGAGCATGCATTTTTCTACTTAAAAGTCATCCAAAAGTAGTATCTCGTTTCACACTTTGATGCCAATGGGGTGTAATGTAACCACGCCGAGCTTAGCCGAGCTCATCCTCGACTTGTCCTTACTTTATCAAGCTCGAGCTCCGCTTAAGCATGATCTGAATGCGCAATTATCATCGACTCGAGCTTGATCTATGGGGGCTTGGGCGTGGCTGGTCTTTCTAACGCCGACGGAACCGGAAAATTTTCCTTGGAGGGGCCACTATGTTAAAAGAGAAAAAAATAACTCTTGGCAGTGGCCATATGTATCAGGTGTCGTGTATATATAAATGAGCCCAGTTTGAGGTTGAGACTAAACTTTTTTGTCTGTTAACTTAATTGAGCTGAACTTTAGTTTGAGCTCAAGCTTGAGCTAAACTTTTTATAAAGTCGAACTTGAGCTGAATCGAGTCGAAAAGCTCCCATGTTGACATTGGTTCATGAGTTAGTACACTCACATGACTCCACTCTGAGCTCAGCTCCATGTCAAGCTTGAATCCAATCTCTACAGGGCCTACATGCTAACACGTCAGATATTTTTAACATTTGCCGTGTTTTACTACATGTGAAATGCACATGGCCTATCTAACATATATCTCCATGAAACTTCTTGGTAGCACCTTTCATTTTGTGGCGGTGGACACACCTCTTAACCCATCAGCTATTAAATCCAGGATATAACATGGGTTGATATATCATTCCGATTAAAGTAATATGCACCGTTGAAAATATCACTTATTCTGTGCAACATTTGGCAATGTGTAGGTGTATTTTAGTAGTGTCCAACTAGGAGATCACAATCTAATTGTTTCACAAGCTACCTTTTGCACCACATCCTCCTCAACTACAACCACCTTAGTTTAAGTTGGGAAATCTATATATAACCTCCTATATTTTTGACAACTACAAATGATCACCTACCTATCTTTTGCGAGGAAAGACTCAAACTCATATACTCTACTCCTCTAATAGAGGGTGTTCGGGGTCCCTAATCAGCTGATCTACAGTGGAGGATAAATAATTACCTCTATTCGTTTAAAAGTCTCGATTAAAAACTTTGATTAGTGGTTAATGGCCAATTTTCAATCAATCTACAAGGTGTTTCTCTTCGAAGGGTAAAATCTCCTTACTACTTATTGTCTGATTTGAATTATACTGAGGCCAGTAACGTGAAACGACCTTTAGCTTAGAGTTAATCTAATCATGTTTAACACCCTCAGTATAAATTGAATCAGCTGGTTATATTTAAGAAAACAACCATTCTTTAAGGAAAATACATTAGATTTCACTAGTGGATTAAAAAGAGACCTTTGAGTACGTGAGTTATCATGGTTAATCTAGATCTTTGGATTGATAGAGGTGGTTATTTGTAATATAAAAAAAAAGGACAAAAGTTTGGTGGTACGTACTATTTCTAGTTGTCAAAAGGTATTACTTACATGTAAATTTCCCTTGTACATCCATGTTTAGGCCATGATCTGGTCCGGGCTCAGATCGTTTATCTATAATTTTATGGGCCAATATATCAGATGTAAATGAGTCGAATTTTGCAGAGATTAAGTAGAGCTTCGCATCGAACTCGAGCTCAGCATGGACTTGAGATCAATTATAAATGAGCCAAGCTCATGCCAGGGTTTGGAATCGGCTGGGCTTCCATTTACACATGTCTTATGCATATAATCCTAAAGAGCCAAGCTTGGGCTTAGATCGATGCTTGTCTTCATGTACAATATTAACTTAATTGAGATGAGCTCCAGCTCAACCTCCTTCCAAGCTCCTATCAAGTTGAGCTGGGTCACTGGCTCGTGCTCAGATCATGACCTCACCTCCAAATTGACCACACATTCACAACCCCCTTATAGGCACCAAATTCCATTAATTTATATCGATTCAAATGAACTGGACCGTTGGATTGAGGGTCAATTTTTCTTATTTGATATAAAGTTGCTAAACTTATAGATCACAAATAAAGGGGTCTAGAGGTATTAGATTGACTTCATATTTGATATGTGGGTTAGCCCCACTTGGATCTTTTGGTCCCCCTCTGTCCCATGACCAGTGGAGTCTCAAGGTGGGCTCCACTAGGCGATCAACACCATAAACTTGTGAGGACCGTCCTTATATGACCGGTTCTACCTAATCGAGCCCAAACACATTCAAAACAAACATTAGGCATCTAATCACACTTAATTAGACACAAATCTCAATCAAGGTAGGTCGGGATGTTACATAAAGATGCTTGGATTTTGGACTCGGGTGCATTATTTCACATTTGCCAGGATAGGTTGTGTTTCTTATCACATAGAAATGTGGAAAACGACTTTGTTTATCTTGGATGTGCTTGTAAAATTCATTGCAATGGCGGTATTGTGATAAAAATAGGTAGATGAAAAGAAGCACATATTAAAAGTTGTAAGGTAGGCCTAACAATCTAGCACCGAGACAAAGGGACTTGGCTCGGCTCAACCCTCAAAAGGCCCTTAAAATGGGATGGTAGGGGGGAGTGGAAGCCCCCTCATACTTTTTATTCTATATATATATATATATATATATATTTATATTGGAGCTGCTTCCTTACATTGCAGTTTCCCTTAATGTCAGCTGGGCGTGTGTGGCTGCTCCGGATCGTGTGAAGCACTTTGAGACTTAAAACAACTCATTCTCCTCATCCCGCTCATTTTTCAATGCATTTTTCATCGAGACCTAGAGCTCCCGCCTCTCTCTGCTGCTTTGTTTCTTGCCTCTCTCTCTCTCTCAGCGACCGCCTCTCTCTCTCTATCAGCGACTCGTCTCTCTTCGTCTCTCCCGAACTGCACTGCTGCTCTCCCTCGCCATTTCCCCCTTCTAAGACTATTTGAGCTCCCTCTCTCTCTCCTCTCTCTCCAGCGAAAATGTTTCATGAGCTCTCTCTCACTCTCCCATTTCTCAGCGAAACGGTTGCAGGGCTTGGGCGATCAAAAGCTGAAATCTAATCAAGAAACGGTTGCAGGGGCCAAGATGAAAAAAAAAATGAAAACAAGGTCCCACGCACATCAAAACTCGTTGCCCCCTTTCGCCTGAAGCTAAAACCTAATCGAGAAACTCTCTGTCACTGCAGGGCTCTCTCCCAGATGTTATCCCTCTCGCCGGAGATCAGTTGAACGTCTCTCTCGCCGCAGCTCTCTCTCCGGGCGACGCCTCTCGCTGCAACTCTCCCTCTCTCGTCTCTGCGTCTCAACTCTCAAGGTTAGCTTCGCGACCATCTCCGCCCCGACCCCATCTCTCGGCTGCAGCGCCATGCTGATCTCCGCATGTTTGGGGAGGAGAGACGTTCAACTAATCTCCGGCGAGAGGGATACCGTCTGGGAGAGAGCCTTACAATGACAGAGAGTTTCTCGATTAGGTTTTAGCTTCAGGCGAAAAGGGGGCAACGAGTTTTGATGTGCGTGGGACCTTGTTTTTGTTTTTGTTTTTTTTCATCTTGGCCCTTGCAACCGTTTCTCGATTAGGTTTCAGCTTCTGATCGCCCAAGCCCTGCAACCGTTTCGCTGAGAAAGGGGAGAGTGAGAGAGAGCTCATGAAACATTTTCGCTGGAGAGAGAGGAGACAGAGGGAGCTCAAATAGTCTTAGAAGGGGGAAATGGCGAGGGAGAGCAGCAGCGCAGTTCGGGAGAGACGGAGAGAGACGAGTCGTTGATAGAGAGAGAGAGAGGCGGTCGCTGAGAGAGAGAGAGAGGCGAGAAACAGAGCAGCAGAGAGAGGCGGGAGCTCTAGGTCTCGATGAAAAATGCAATGAAAAATGCGCGGGGTGAGGAGAATGAGTTGTTTTAAGTCTCAAAGTGCTTCACACGATCCGGAGCAGCCACACGCGCCCAGCTGACATTAAGGGAAACTGCAGTGTAGGGGAGCAGCTCTCTCTCTCTTTATATATATATATATATATGGGAGATGCTCCTATGAGAAATGAGAAATAAGGTGGGGGCCCTCACATCCATATCCAATGCCAACAACTTAAATGTGAGGGCCCCCACTCCTATATCTATTATAAGGTGAGAGAAATCTCTCATAGGAGCATCTCCCTATATGTGTGCGTGTGTGTGAAAATATATACTAAAATGCCTTTATCACAATCACTTAGCAGAAATAAAAGGGGGATATAAAGGCAATTTGATACCCACCATCCCATTACAAAATGTCTGAATTAAGAATCCATACACACATACTTAGTTCATTTCATCTATATTTAATTATTTAAATTATAAATTAGGGAGGTGCTCTAGTGAGAGACACTCTCACCAAGTAGGTGAGAGATGGGTGGGGGCCCTCACATTTAAGTTGGGGGTCCTTGCATTTAAGTTAGTGAGAGTGGATATGGAAGTGAGGGCCCCCACCCATCTCTCATAAACTTGGTGAGAGTGTCTCTCATAGGAGCACCTCCCTATAAATTATAGTTAATACTAATCCCTTTCTTCTAGTTTTATTGCTTCTTAGTTAGGTTTTTTTATATTATTTTTATATATTCTTGTTAATGCAAAAGGGGGTGCACTCCTTTCTATTAATAAGGACACACTCTTTCCTCTATAGACTTACTTGAGATATCAACCAATTCATAAAGGTAATTTGTATGTGCATGAGACTTTAATAACATGAGGTGAGCCAAATATCCTTTTTATTAGATAATTATAACTCTTAATTTTTAAAAGTCTAAACCAATGGTATTTTCTTAAGTACATTTATTTTTGTGACTGAAATCGAACAACGCTTAATAGTCAAATTAGTGTTAAATTGAAAATAATGACAATTGTTAAAAAGTATGTGGATGTGAATAGTATAAGATTTTTAAAGATACGATACTACTAGAATGATTTTATTCATAGGTAAGATAGGTGTGAAATAGATCAAACTCTTTAACCATTTTTCTTCTTTGACAAAATAAATAAAACCATATATCTAGAACCTAAGTCACTATAGCACGTATGACTTTGTCCAACAAAATAAAGTTTTTAGAGATAACTTTTATTCTCCAAATGTTCTCTTAATGATTCCTTTGTAATTGAGGTTAGACACGATAAAGTTCGATTGACACTCGATTCTTTGTAATAATGTGAAAAAATAAAAATATAATGGTTTTCCTTTTTTGAGACCTTGAGCCCTACCCTGGACTGTCTTTACCCTCGAGGGTAGGGTAAGTGCCTTAGCTAGGTAGTGCAGCCCTCTAAGGGCTTTCACCTACCCAGGCCTAACCCTGCATATATTGAAGGTAAGGATAGAACAACCACGGGCCCAGCCCCACCCTTCGATAACTACCCTAATGTAAGGCATGATCCTGATGTTGGAAGTATGTAGGCCTTGTGGATATATAGGTTTTCAAAAACTTTTGACCACGTAAAGCAGGGGTCAAATACCCATAAGGTCAAAAACCCAATCCCAAAATCTAAAACCCTAATCTCACGCATTAAGATCACAGGTCCATCAAGAAGACAAATCAAGAAACAAACAAGCATAACAAGATCTACTAAAACAAATAGATAATAGATCTATACCTTTGGAGCTTGGTTGTGCTCAAAGCGATTACTTGAAAACTTGATCTCTACGAAAACCGTTTTCGCAGATTTGATCTCCTTTGCCTTTGTGTTCTTCCACACTATAACACTCTTGGAGAGAAATTCTCAAAGAGAATTGTGGGATCTCTAAGTAGAAGAAAACCCTACCACTCTAGAAGGAAAACCAAAGGAGAAAGAGGAGCAAGAGAGAGATGAGCTTATGAGATTATGTGTGTAGAGATCTTTAACCCTCTAACTCTTATCTATAGTTTATGGAGCACCTCCTCTTGGTCCAGAATTAGAAGTCTCACTTTTATTCTTAGTATATATCCTACTCCTCCTTTCCTTAAGAGTTCCAATAGGATTAGTTGCATTTTCTTATTACGATTAGTCCCAACTAGGGATTCCTTAGAATCTGGCTCCAACTAGGAATTTGGACCCTACATCTCATGTGAACTCCGGACCCACAGTTAATTGGGAATAAGTCCACTATATAAATGCAATTGCACTCTGGTCTTAGGAATAATCTTTCCAATTACTGCAAGTAGATCTCTTTATCAATTATATCCATGGATTTATTGGAATAAATCTGTCCAACCAAATTTGATCCACATCTTATTATCCTTGTGACATAATTAATAACAGTAATCATCATTACCATTCAATTACCTCTTAATTGAGATGGGTGTACCAATGTTAAAACCATTAATTGGCATAAGAAGATATTTAGGGGATAGATTCCATCTTGATAATTATATGTTCCCATAGCCCCACTACCATGTACCCAAGACACATAGGTGTTGACCTACAATTGCCTTACTCATTGATGACTCAAAGTAAATGCATAGTATAAGAAACTTGAGTCCATTAATCTCTCAGGATTAAAAGCCTATTACTTGGGAATTATGAGTGCAGATCTTAAATCAAAGACAGATTTACATAAGGGGCTACTCATGGTCCTTCGGTATGTCCAATGTACTAACACAACAATCTAGAGTCTTACATTCTGATGATTGAGACAAATCACACTATCTCATACTAATTGCAGTGATACAACTTTATCAGAAGAGATGCCCAATCTCATCACTAGTTGTGAAAATATTTTAAGTATAAGATTTGTGATCCATGTCTCATATATGTGAATCGTATCCACACATATGGATTATATCTAATACACTTGTGGGCTCCAATTCATATCATGAACCATCATGTCATTTGTATTGGTTATGTGCAATCATAGAATAAAATACCATTCAATACATAAATAAAGCATGAAAATATAGATTAGTTAATGAAATAAATCAATCTATTCGGATCATCCACTGGATTGAGAACTTACAATCTAACACATGAAACAACCAAGAATCTCATTTTGTCAGGACAATTGGATTACTCCCCATTCATAGTGACCTTTGGCAAAGGGTCATGGAAGATTTCAAGAAGTTACATGAGAACTTTGAAAGGGCAAAAAGATGGAAGTCTATATGTTCTTCATATATAGCACAACTCAAAGGATGATGGCACTAAGGACATGGTTGCAATGACTAGCAAACACAAGGATATTCAAGTTTGGCATAGTCAACTTGGTCATCTTAGTGAGTGCGACGTGTAGGTATTGCAAAATAAAAATCTCATTCCTACTTTTGAGTATTCTTTTCTTGTGTTTTGTGATTATTGCATTATGGGAAAACAACAAATAGTTAGTTTCAAAAGAAACTAATCCCATAGAAAAAGTAAAACATTATAATTTATTTATTATACTGTCTTGGGCCCTATGGATTTTAAATTTCTTAAATGCGCTGAATGTTTTTTTTTTTTTTTTTTTTTTTTTTTTTTTTTTTTGGCCCTTTTAGATGATTATTTTAGAAAGTACTAATTGTGTCCCTTGTCATCTAAGGACCAAGTTTTAGATACTTTAAAAATCTTTAAAAGTAGAGTGGAGAAAGAGACTGAAAGATATATTAAATGCTTGTAAACTGAAAATGGTGGTGAATATTGCTCTGTGGTGCTTGATTCTTTTTGCAAAGAGAATGAAATTCATAGGATAAAGAAAGTTCATAGAACGCCACAACAAAATGGTGTCATTGAAAGAATGAATAGAAACTATCTTGGAATGTGTGAGGTGCATATTGTCACAACCGGGCCGTTTTAGGCTGATCCTGTAAATATAGTTGTATACTTGATTAATAGATCACCAAGTGCACCCTTGAATGGTGAAGTACCAGAAGCTCTTTGGCATGGTAGGAATATTTCTTATAACTACTTGAGAGCATTTGGGTGGGAGGCTTATGTTCATGTACCAAAAGAGAAACTAAGGTAAATGTTAAGTCAAGAAGATGTGCTTTTCTTGACTATGATGGTGATGACAGAGACTATAGGCTTCGGGATCCTCGTGCTATGAAGACAATAAAGAGCAGCGATATTGTGTTTAATGAGGATGTGATGTTTGCACTGCATTCCTCCATAACAAGTGCAAGAAATTCAACATTATGTTCAAGATGATGATCCTGATGAAGAAACGGATTAGTGGAACATGACCATGATAGTTCCATTGATGATGGAAAAGGCTCATAGACTACACCTGTGCAAGAATTAAGGAAATAAACATGGCCTCGCAAGCCTACACCAAGTTCTTTTTCTTCATTATATTATGCTTTGTTTACTGATGCTAGTGGACCTGAATCTTTTGAGAAAGTTACAGATTGTAGTGACGTCGATAAATGGATATGAATAATAGGAGATGAAATTGACTCTTTGCATCAGAATGGCACATGGGAGTTGGTTAAACTTCCACAAGAAAATAGAGTAGTGAAGAATAGATGGGTGTATGTCGTTAGGTAAGAGGCCAACGGCTCTAAGCAGTATATAGCTAAGCTTGTGGTGAAAGGTTATGGGCAAAAAATATTGTACGTGCCTAAAAATTACGAACTTGGTTTAGGTGGTGATGAGGGTTCACAGAGAGGCTGTTTAAGCTGAACAGGAACGTCTCTGATGATCCGAAATATAAAAGGGAAGAGAAAACAGAGGTCAGGGCCCGAAGCTGCTGTCAGCCAAAGGCACTCCGACGCCTGAGTTAGTGCAGTCACTGAACTAGGGTGAAGTGAGGAAGAAGATGTGAGCAGAATCAACAGGATATAGACTGTATTCTTGCGTACCTTTTATGGGATTACCATGCAGGTATATGTAGGAGAGAGCAGAAGGTTCCATAGTGGAGGTAGGTGGGGATATTTGTCCCATCAGCCCAAACCTAGGATCAAAGTAGATGAGGATACTTGTCTCATCGGACATCCCCTCAAATCCCTCACATAAATGTGGACATGATAGGGAAGGTCCCTTATCAGTATTTGGCGGCCACCCTATCTGTTAGGGTGCAGTGTACTACAGCTGTCCCATCTCATTATGGAGATTTAGACGCTCGGTATTCACCTCGGCGTGTGGCCGAACTGGAGAGGATCTGGGGTCGAGGGTTTAACTACTGGAATATGAGATACCGACCTCCAAGGGAGTGTGTTCGGTTCTCTTTACCGATGTAGATCGGGTCTCGGTACTTGCTGGCCGAACTGACAGAGACCGAACTCAGAGCAAGCACCCCAATTGGTACTGCTACCGAACTGGGAGACAATTTATGGATTATGGAAATACCCTACACAATAGCCCCCGAGCCCCCGACTTCGGTAGCTCTCAAGTTTCCGAGGTCGAGGGCTGAATGACGGGAGATTTCTTGGTGCCGAGCTCATAGCTCTAGAGATTGCTGCTGTCTAATCTTTATTATATTGCTCCGCTGGCCGAAAGCGTCAATGTCGCTTCGTCTGCCCGAAGTAATTAATTACAAGGGCTGCATAGGAGTGGTAGGTGTATCGTTGCGCCACTCGTCATAATTTGGCAGGTGGTGTGGCTGAACTGAAGCGACGCGTACGTCTCCCGAAGAGACATTTATGACGGCATGACCTAGGGACTCGAACGGACTCCTGCCTCGCTTTATAAAAACAGGGTGTCTTCTTCGTCCCTTCATTTTGGCATTCTGAAGAAAAAACTCCTGCTATTAGAGCACTTCCTGTCTGGATTCCTCTTTCCGTCTTCGCCACGCCAACTAACCCTTGTGAGTCTCTCCCCCCTTTTCTGTTTTTTGCTCTTCTTCTGGCCCCGTTAGGGTTTAGAGTTCTTGCAGTCATGCCTCGTGACTCGAAGCCAAAGGTGGGAGCCTATAGACATTGGGCAGATACCCCTCAGGCCCTGGCGAAGTTCAGGAGGCTGTACAACATACCCGAGGAAGTCCTTGTTAGGTTAGATGACCCGGATGATCCCTTCGACAGTCTGGCTGGGCGGACTGGCTGGATGGCGTTCTCGCTGGTCTCCATTATAGAAGGCGGGGTACGGTTCCCAGTCCACCCACTTTTAAGGGAGTGTCTTCGGACGTGGAGGCTCTGCCCTTGCCAGTTAATGCCCAATAGCTTCAAAATAATAATGGGGGCGGCCGAACTGAACAGGATCCTAGGGATCAACCTCGGTGTGCATGACATCGAGGATTTATACGATTTGTGTAAAGCCGCGAAGTCCGAAGTCCATTACTACCTTCGTGTGAAGCCGAGAACAGAGCCCCTTGTGCATGACTTGGAGGATTCGAGTCGGTATGCCGGGGAAGACCGCCTATTTGTCTCTGGGGATTGGGAGTTCGAGGCGTCCGCCCCTACTTCGGTCAAATTCTACAAGATCCCACGTCGTCTCGGAACACCTCCAAGTAAATGCCGAGCTCAGATGTCTTGCTCTGCACTCATTTGTTTTACCGAACTCATACCTTGTTTTCTTTTTTGGCAGATCTCAGTGAAAGGAAGAGGGAGGCTCGCAGGGTCGGGTGGAAAAGGAACGTTGAGTGGCTGAAGGCAGTGAAGAAATACACGGGCCACCATACTCGCACGGCTTGGGATCTTCTTGGTTACAAGCCGATCTACAATTCCTTTATTCCTCGAAGGTCGGGGGGCCTTCCCACTGCTGAAGAGCCCGAAGGGAGCCCCGGACATCCTCCCGGTGAGGATTTTTGGGAGGAGAAGCCGGAGATCAAGCCCGAACTTGATCCAGGAGTTGGTGCTTCCACCTCGGCACCCTTTCGTCCGACCGTGCAGGTGAAAACAGAGCCTGACCTTGGAGCCGGAACCTCCACCTCGGCGCCATCACAGCAATCCTCGGATCCTCGACAGGCGAACGCTTCTACTTCGAATTTGGAGGAAGAGGAAGAGATGCCACTGCAGAGACGTCGCCCCCCCCGTCCAGTTCATAGATCTAGAATTTGAGGCCTTCGGAGAGCCGACCCCATTGGCTACTATTCCCCCGGCCTCTGACGGGAAGGGGCCTTCTCCTGCGCCGATCGTACCTCCGGGGATGCCGGTAAAGCGCTCAGCAGAGGGCCCCCAAAAACGCCCTGCCGAGAAGAAGGGAGGCCCGGCCGAGAAGAAGTCTCGGCAAGAAGGGCCAGTGGAGGAGCCCGGGAAAGGGGGCGCCCCCGCGGAGAAGAGCACCGCTTAGGAAGAGGGAATTACCCCTCCGAAGAAGGGGAACGCCCCATCATGGAGGGATGCCGTTCCCCCGTTTCCAGGGAATATGGAGCAGCGGGATGAGACTGTCGCAAAGAAGGCTGCCGAGGAGGACCCGACTAAGCGGACTGTCTGCATCCCTTTTCAGCCGAACATGATGGTGCGGCCGGGGAGGCCCTTGTCGATCAACGACCGGCTTTGTAGCGACTCCCTTGTGGCTGCTGCGATCACCAGAGCCTATTGCCTTCCGAAGGACATGGAGAAATTCGAGAAGCAAGAGGATGCGGCTCTGGTGATGTCAGCGATGCAAGCATCAATTGCTGTAAGTTGTTTTGTTTCCTGTGGCTTCATAGTTTTCATCATCTCGGTAATCTTCCTGACTTGAATTTTTCTGACGCAGAATGTCCAGAAGCTCGAAGTGGTACTGGAGAGGGCTCTGGCCAGGTCTTCCAAGACTTCTCAGCTAGAGGGCGAGAAGAAGAAGATTGCAGCCGCCCTCGAAGTAAGTACGGGGCGGATAAAGGAGCTGGAAGAGAAGAACCAGAAGCTTGCTTCGGAGATGGACTCAGCTGGCGTCGAGATTATCAGGCTGAGGACCGAGGCGAGTGACTTAAAAGGGGCGGTTTATGTAAAGGCCAAGAGGGCCGCCGAGCTGGAGGCTGAGGTACGTAAACTCCAGGCCGAGAAGGCAGCCTTGGCAAAAGCAAAGACTGAAGCTGAGACCAGTCTGCAGAGAGAGATGGCCGAAAAGGAGAATGCGAGCAAAGAGATGGCCGAACTCAGAAAGTCTTCGCAGGATGAGGTTGATGAAGCATATAGAGATGGAGTGAGGTTCGCGACAAAGACCTATGAGGGCAAGCTCGACGGCGTTTGTCGGAAGGCATACGAACTTGGGGGCAGGGCTGCCTTGAAAGAGGCAGGGATCTCGGAAGATCACCCCGTCTATCGTGACCCGCCCAAATTTGTTCGTCGTACCTCGGCTTCAGTCCCTTCTCCCAAAGGTCCCGGCTCTGGTGCTCCGCCTTCTTCAGATCCCTCTCCTGCTTCGACATCCGCGGATCTTGACGCCAAGGCTGGTGAAGGGGGAAATAAGGAACACTGATGTTGTACCTTTTATTTTTTTGTAATTGGGGAGAATACTTGTATTTTCTTTTCATGTGTAAACATATTCATGATAAATGAAAAAGACTTTCTTCAATCCCTTCGTTATCTCTTGCAATCAAGAATAACTAAATAGGTTAGTGAGACCAAGCTCGGTTTCTATGACCGAACTTGAAGTATCAAGTTTGTTACCCGAGGTATGTTCGTTAGGTTCCATAACCATAACAAAGCACCGATCTCGGTAGAACTGGCCGTGTGGCGTAAGCTGGTCCTGTGACCGAGCCTTTCTACCAATGCCGAGCTCTATCACTTGGCCAGATTTTGAAAAATAAAATATTCTGAAAAAAGAATCGATTTTATTGACTTTCGATATCTGAATACACATCAAAAGTAATATTTTTTGAGGTGCGTGGCATTCCATGGACGTGGTAGTTCTCTACCCTTCATGTCCTCAAGCTTGTATGCAAACTGTCCTGCTACCGAAGTCACTTTGAACGGCCCATGCCAGTTCGGTGCGAACTTTCCTTCGCTGGGATTTTTATCTGCTGGAAGTGTCTTTTTTAAAACCAGCTCTCCAGGTGAGAACTTTCTTTCTTTGACCTTCAGATTGTAACCCTTGGCCAACTGTTGCTGATAAGAGGTGAGGCGAATGGCTGCTGATTCCCTCCGCTCTTCAGCCAAGTCGAGCTCCGTGGCGAGGTTCATATCGTTCCGGCCCTGATCAAATAACTCCGACCTGAGGGTCGATAGGCCGACCTCAAGTGGAATCACGGCTTCCATCCCGTAGGCTAGGGAGAAGGGCGTAGCCGAGGTCGAGCGTCTCGGGGTGGTCCTGTATGCCCAGAGGACACTTGGAAGTTCCTCGACCCATCTCTCTTTGGCTCGATCTAGTCTCTTTTTGAGTCCGTCAAGCACTACCTTGTTAGAGATTTCGGCCTGTCCGTTGCTCTGGGGTATGCTGGGGTAGAAAAGTAGTTTCTGATCCCAAATTCTTGACAGAAGTTTTTGAAGAAGTTGGAGTCGAACTGGGTCCCGTTATCCGTGACCAAGGCTCGAGGCACTTCAAACCTTGTTACGATGTTCCTCCATACGAAGTTTTTGGTATCCTTCTCGGTGATGGAAGACAACGCTTCAGCTTCTATCCATTTGGTAAAATAGTCAGTAGCTACTATTAACCATCTTTTATTCCCAGGAGCTCGGTGGAGGGGTCCCACCAGGTCCAGTCCCCACTGGGCGAAGGGCCAGGGGCTGGAAAGAGGACTTAGGTCATGTGCGGGTTGATGGAGAGAGTGAGAGAACTTCTGGCACTTCTCACATTTCCTGGCATAGACCTCTACGTCCTTCTGCATATAGGGCCACCAGTAACCCTGGCTGATAGCTCGGTAGGCCAGTGACCGACCTCCGATGTGGCTGCCGCAGATCCCTTCATGGATTTCATAAAGGAAGTCCTCGACTTTGCTTGGATGGACGCACTGGAGGTAAGGGCCATTGTAGGACTTTTTGTAGAACTTGCCATCCGGAGAGAGCCAGAATCGGGCTGCTTTTAGCCTGACTTTGTAGGCCTGGTTCTTGTCTTCGGGAAGCTGATCATTTTTGAGATAGGAGATGAGTTCATCCATCCAGCTCGGGCCGAGATCAATACACGTTATCTGCCGAGGTGGGTGGAGTTCTATACTTGGTCTGTCTAGTGCTTCTATTTCGACAGTTCTTTTTCTTCCTGCCTCGACAGCAGAGGCCAGGTTTGCAAGTGCGTCGGCGTGAGAGTTGGAATCTCGGCCGATATGCCTGACTTCAGCCTTTTGGAACTGAGATAGAAGTTGCTTGGTATGGGTTAGGTAGGCTGCCATCCTGTCGTCACGGGCCTGGTAATCTCCATTGAGTTGGCTTGTTACCAGCTGTGAATCGCTGAAGATCACCAGTTGTTGTGCCCCCAGGATTTTTACGCTGCTCAGCCCTACAATTAGTGCTTCATACTCGGCTTCATTGTTAGATGCTTTGAAGTCAAGAGTCAGGGTTTGCTCAATGACGAGGCCCTCTGGAGACTGGAGGACGATGCCAGCGCCAGCCCTTCTGGAGGTTGAGGATCCATCCACGAAGACTTTCCAAGATGAGTCGAGGAACTGTTTCCAGGACCGCTCCTGTTCGGTCTCGGTAGAAGTGGTTGCCTCCACCTCCTGGCCCCCCAGTTCGGTATCGAGGTGGCTCGGTGCCGAACTAGGAGAGGTGAACTCCACGATGAAGTCGGCCAGCACTTGAGCTTTGATAGCCGTCCTGAGTTGATATTGAATATCATATTACCCCAGCTAAACAGCCCATTTAGACACTCTTCCGGAAAAGGCTGCCTTTCTGAGAAGGGACTTGAGTGGGTGTTCGGTTACAACCACTATGGAATATGTCAGGAAGTAGTGGGAGAGCTTGCGGGACGCACTGATGAGTGCAAATGCGAGCTTCTCTAATGGTAGATATCTCGTCTCGGCATCCAGCAGGATTTTGCTTGTGTAATAGATGGGCTTTTGCTGCCTGTCATTTTCTCGTACGAGTACAGAGCTTACTGCATGGTCCGAAACTGCCAGATATAGATATAACACCTCACCCCGTTCCGGGGTGGAAAGCAGGGGAGGGGAGGAGAGGTTCCAGGCACTCTCGCACTCCGGGGTCCATTTGAATCCTGAGCTCTTTTTCAAGAGCTGGAAGAAGGGACGACATTTATCTGAAGCTCGACTGATGAAGCGGTTCAGTGCTGCTGCCATTCCGGTAAGTCTCTGAACCTGTTTTGCCGAGATCGGGATTGGCCTCTATTCCTCGTCTAATAACCAGGCTGCCCAGGAATTTGCCCGAGCCGACGCCAAATGCACATTTGGAGGCGTTCAGCTTGAGCTTGTATTGCTTGAGGACGGAGAAGGTTTGATGTAAGTCAATTAAGTGGTCCTGTGACCTCTTAGACTTAACGACCATGTCATCGATATAGACCTCGACCGTCCTGCCGAGCTGGTCCTGAAACATCGTGGTCACCAGCCTCTGGTAAGTCGTGCCGGCGTTCTTTAACCCGAAGGGCATTACTTTATAACAGTAGGTGCCTCTGGGTGTTATGAACGCAGTTTTCTCTTGATCAGGCTCATACATGGGAATTTGATGGTAACCTCGGTAGGCATCGAGGAAACTCATCCTATCGTGCCCGGCAGTGGCGTCGATCAGTTGGTCTATCTTCGGAAGGGGAAAGCTGTCTTTGGGACAGGCTTTGTTAAGATCAGTGAAGTCTACGCAGACTCTCCAGCTCCCATTCTTCTTTCTCACCACAACCGTGTTGGCTAACCACACGGGGTAGTGGACTTCTCTGATAGCTTTGGCTTCTAGCAATTTTTTGACTTCCTCGGTCACAGCCTTTATTTGTTCGGCGCCCGTCCTGCGAGTCTTTTGGACAACGGGTTTATGCTTGGGATCTACATTCAGCTTGTGGCTCATGACCTCGGAGGCGATGCCAGGCATTTCATATGGGGTCCAGGCGAAGACCTCTCTATTCTTTAACAGGAAGTCGAGCATTTCGGCCCTTTCCTCCTCAGTAAGCTGGCTACCGAGCATGAAGAATCTTTCCGGATTGTTGGGATCGATCCTGACTTCGGTGAGGTCTTCAATGCTCTTTTGCTCGGGAGTTCGGCCCACAGCGTCGAGCTCGGTCATGTGGACTCGCTGCTGCTCTGCATCTCCGGGGACCACGGCCATGAGACATTCCTTGGCCATCTCTTGGTCACCATGGACTATGATAACTTCGAAACCCCCGTTCTCGTTCCGGAACGGGAACTTGAGCTTCTGGTGATGGGTGGAGGGGACAGCCTCCATGTTATGGAGCCAGGTTCTTCCCATGATGGCATTGTATGGAGATTGAGCATCTACCACCAGGAAGTCTGCTGTCATGGGGGCCCCTCCAACCTCGACCTTGAGGGAGATCTTCCCTTTGGGGTACACTGTCTTGGAGCTGAAACCCACCAATGGGGTGTGAGCTTCCTGAAGGTCCTCCTCCTTCAGACCCATCCTTTTGAAGCAATCTAAATAGAGGATTTCTGAGGAGCTCCCGGGGTCCACTAGGATCCTCTTGACATTGAAGTTCTGTAACCTCATAGTTAGAAGAAGAGGATCATTGTGGGGTAGCTGGACCCCGGCCAAGTCTTTGTCAGAGAACCAAATTTTTGGCCTTTTTTGCAGAGGGACCAAGCTCGGCCATCATCACTTGTTTGCCATGCTGGGCCCTCCTGGCCTCGGCGCGGGCCCGATCACTGCCTCTAGGGGCGGGGGCCAGGTGAATGACGTCGATGGTCCCTACAGGCCCATCGCTATCTCGATCGTCGGAGTGGTGCTGCTGGGCTTGGTTTACTCTACCCTCCTCTTTGATATGATCTCTGAGGTGCCCATCTTTCACGAGCCTTTCAAGGTGCGCCTTGAAGGCATGGCAATCCTCGGTTATGTGTCCTCTATCTTTGTGGTAGGCACGGAACTTGCTCTGATCTCGGGAGGCGGCGTCACTTTTCATAGGCTGGGGCCATTTGAAGAAGGGCTGGGCTTGGATCTTGCTGAGGAGCTTGTAGATAGGCTCCTTGAAAATGGTATTGACTGCTCTGTAAGAAGTGCCACTTGATTTTGGCCTCGTGCTGCCTCCCGGGGTGGGGACAGAACGTGCTGCCGAGCTAGATGGCTCTTTATTTCGATCCGCCTCTTTCTTAGCAGGCCTCCTTTCTTTCCTCGAAGGACGGCCCTCCGGACGGCCCTCCTGCCAAACATTATGGCTTTCCCAGGCTCGGATTTCGTCCTCCTCTTGCTCAACGTACTGGTTTACCCGGGCCATGAGTGCCTTTACCGAAACCGCGGGGTGACGCACCAATTTCTTCTGAAGCTCATTGCCTGGTAGCAAAGCTTGTTGGAAGGCCGTGACGGCTACCTCGTCGTTGGAATTTTCGATTACGCTGTAGATGGTCCAGAACCTTTTGGCGAATCGAGTGATATTCTCGGTTGGCCTCATCTTGATGGAGATCAGGTCGGCGTCGGTCTTCGGGATGACCCGGTGTGCTTGAAACTTCTCGACGAAGGAGTTTCGGAGCTGTCGCCAGCTCGAAATCCATCCCTCGGAGAGTGCACAGAACCACCGAAGCGGGAGGTCACCTAAGTTGGAGGAGAAAACCTTGCAATCGAGGCTGCCGTCGCCGCTGAATACCGACATCTTCTGGGTGAAGTGTCGGAGATGAGCTTTGGGGTCTGACGTTCCGTCATAAAGATTGAAGCATGGGACGCTGAATTTATCAGGGAGAGGATGATCTCTGATTTCCCGAGTAAATGGAGATGTGCCGTGGATGTCACTATATCTGGTAGCCAACCGACCTCGAGCGAGGCCGACATGCTCCAGGTTCTGCTGCACGGCCAGCTTAATTTGCTGATCAATATAAGCAGCCATGTCGGGGTCGGCCCCGGTCTCCCGCCTTTGCCTCCGGCACTGCTGCTGGTCGGCGCTGGCGTGAGTGTTACTCGAGCCCTCTTCCCGAGCTCGGGCACGTCTCTCGTTTAGTTGCTCCCTTAGGTCTGGCTGACCCTCGGGGCCCCGCCGAGCTTTCTGCTGAGGTGGAGGCGTGTGAGAGGCTTCGGGGAGGGTTCCGTCCTTTGCCTCCAGCTGTCGCTGGAGCTGGAGGATCTGCTCCTTTTGTTCTTCAATGACGAGGTTCTAAGCCTTGATTGCTTCAGCTTGGGCTTCAACATCTTCCTCTAGGGCCGTGTCGTCGTCACTTTCGTCACCGAGGTGGACATGGTCCTCTTCCATGTGGTCTTCGTGATGAGACCGATGAGGATGAGACTGCACAGGAGTCCTACCTCGTTGGGACTGTTCCTGAGGAGGAACGTCCTTGCGGGGTGGCTCGGTGAAAACAACCTCCAGACGTGGACGCTCTGCCTGGGAGGACGTTGGCCGGGCCCGTACTGCTACAGGACCGCTCCGAGGAGACGCCGGTGCACCTCTTGACGATGAGTGTGTCACCGTGACAGGTGACCCTACACTTCGAATAACAGGTTCCCCCTCCGCTCTTCTCGACTGAGGGTTGGGTGGTGTTTGCCTGGTATCTCTTTGCTGGCTTGTTACTAATGCCCCTGCCTAGTTCGTCACTAGTGGAGGCGGCATGAGAGGCAAGAATGTCTCTGGCTGCCTGGACCTGGACGGTCCAACAACGCTCTTTCCCTTCTTAGCCTTAGGAGGCATGGCTATTAGGATGAAAATACGGATTTTTCAGATCGATTCCCCACAGACGGCGCCAAATTGTACGTGCCTAAAAATTACGGACTTGGTTTAGATGGTGATGAGGGTTCACAGAGAGGCTGTTTAAGCTGAACAAGAACGTCTCTGATGATCCGAAATCTAAAAGGGAAGAGAAAACAGAGGTCAGGGCCCGAGGCTGCTGTCAGCCAAAGGCACTCCGACGCCTGAGTTAGTGCAGTCACTGAACTAGGGTGAAGTGAGGAAGAAGATGTGAGCAGAATCAACAGGATATAGACTGTATTCTTGCGTACCTTTTATGGGATTACCATGCAGGTATATGTAGGAGAGAGCAGAAGGTTCCATAGTGGAGGTAGGTGGGGATATTTGTCCCATCAGCCCACCCCTAGGATCAAAGTAGATGAGGATACTTGTCCCATCGGACATCCCCTCAAATCCCTCACATAAATGTGGACATGATAGGGAAGGTCCCTTATCAGTATTTAGCGGCCACCCTATCTGTTAGGGTGCAGTGTACTGCAGCTGTCCCATCTCATTATGGAGATTTAGACGTCCGGTATTCACCTCGGCGCGTGGCCGAACTGGAGAGGATCCGGGGTCGAGGGTTTAACTGCTGGAATATGAGATACCGACCTCCAAGGGAGTGTGTTCGGTTCTCTTTACCGATGTAGATCGGGTCTCGGTACTTGCTGGCCGAACTGACAGAGACCGAACTCAGAGCAAGCACCCCAATTGGTACTGCTACCGAACTGGGAGACAATTTATGGATTATGGAAATACCCTACACAAATATGTATTGACTTCAATGAGATTTTCGCTCATGTTGTTAAGCATAGCTCTATTAGAGTTGTTCTCTCTTTGGTTGCAAATTTGAATCTAGAACTTGAGCAACTTGACATTAAGACTGCATTCTTGCATGGTGACTTGGATTAAAAAATTTAAATGCCTCAACATGAAGGTTTTGTCCACAAAACTAATCCTAACTTGGTTTGCAAGTTGAGAAGGAGGTTGTATGGATTGAGGTAAGCATCCAGACAATTGTACAAGAAGTTTGGAAACTTCATGCAAGGTGAAGGTTAGATTAAGTGTGAATATGATCATTGTGTGTATTTCTAGGGATCGGCATATGACACTAATTTTACTGTTTTGTTGCTTTATGTTGATGATATGTTGATTACAAGTAATGATATGCATAAATTCAATAGCTTGAAGGTACACATGTCTAAATGCTTTGCCACAAAGGATCTTAGACCGGCCAAGAAAATCCTAAGCATGAACATTGAAAGGGATATAAAGGATGGTAAGCTTTGGTTAAGTCATTCTCAGTACATTTCTAAAGTGCTCGAGCGTTTCAATATGAATGATTGTAAACATGTTTCCACATCATTAACTGACCATTTCAAGTTGTCTAAACAAGACTCTCCAAAGAATAAGCAAACAGAGTCAAGATAAACAATGTCCCATATACTTCTACAGTGGGTAGTTTAATGTATGCTATGATCTGTACAAGGCATGATATTGCTAATGCGGTGGGAGTTGTTTCACGATATTGATCCAATCTAGGATGGGAGCGTTGGCAAGCAGTAAAGTGGATTCTTTGGTATTTGAAGGGGATACGGGATGTATGCTTCTGCTTCGGAGGCTTGCCATTGGAAGTTGTTGGTTTTGTTGATGTTGATGTGCAAGTTGTAGAGAAACGCGAAGGTATACCATTGGCTATGTCTTCAAAGTGGGTAGTGGTACTGTTAGTTGGATATCAAGGTTGCAGGACATTGTTACCTTGTCTACAACTAAAGCTGAGTGCGTTGTTTTGACAGAAGAAACAAAAGAAATGATTCGATTGCAAAGACTGCTTGGTGAGCTTCGAGTGAAACAAGAGAACTATGTTGTGCATTGTGATGTCAAAGCGCAATTGATATTTTAAAGAATGAAGTCTATTACTTCAAGATGAAACATATATAGGAGTTCAGTATCATTTCACTCGATTGGCCTTAGAACATGGTCAAAGCGCAATTGATATTTTAAAGAATGAAGTCTATTACTTCAAGATGAAACATATATAGGAGTTCAGTATCATTTCACTCGATTGGCCTTAGAACATGGTGATTTGTAAGTAGACAAAATCCGCCCCGACAAAAACCTTACCGATATGTTGACAAAGGTTGTTTTGCACAAAAAGAATTGAATGTGTTGAAGGGATCTAAGTATGGAAAAAAGATGTAAGCTTGGAGTTGGAGGATAATGCATGCTTGGTCATTGGCTTGATGGTTGATGATTTGCCTTCAAGTGGGAGATTGTTGTATGTGTTGTGTGTGTGCAACACATGTGTAATGCCAAATCCCGTTTATTTATTTTTCCCCTTGAACTTTTGTCTATTCTATTTTTATTCTCTTTTAACTCTTTTTATTATGAGCTATTGGACTGATCCAATCTAATGGTTGTAGAGCATGTTACCTTTTAGAAAGCCCTAAAGAAAAAGAGAAGGGGCATTCATTTGCATTCCTTGATAAAGAGAGTATGGAAATTGGAAGAAAAGACAAGAGAAGAGGTTCTCCAAGAAGAACAAGGAAAATGGGAGGAGAGAAAGCTTTGAAAGCTTGTAACTTGTAAGTGAGTTCTTAAAACCTCATTTGATAGTTGGCTTGTAATCTCCATTAGAGGTAAATAAAAAACTTTTCATTGTTCTCCAGTAGATTTAGGTCGCATATTGTGATCGAACCACGTAAATCTTGTGTCTTGTGTATTTCTTATCTTATTTTTATTTCTCTGCATGATGATAGTTTGATGTATGTTTGCCTTAGTTGCATTGTAATATTGTTTAGTTGATGATTGGTGTTAGATAATCAAATGCTTGTTGAAATCTCCCAACAATCGGGGGCATGAGAATTAGAGTATCTATGAGTGAGGAATGGTGGGATGGTTTAGTACAAGGATTAGTGAAACTATAGTTAAAGGCATATGATGTGGCATTTTTACTTCACCATGTTTGCGTAAAAAAGATGGATTGGAGAAGTAAACTTATGATGTGACACAACTTACATTTTACTCTTCCAAAAAGTCTCTATTTTAACAAAAAAAAATGTGATAGGTGTGGTGCAGCAAACTTTACGACAAAAAGTGTTTTTTTAATCTACTACTCCTCTCACCTATATTTTACCTCATATTATCCAAATAAGGATTTTACCACATCTCTACTTTTACTTTCACATACCTTGCCTTTGAATTTTTTATGATTTGACTTCCAATTCACCTTTACTCCACACATGTAAATAAACAACCCCAACTGTATTAGCTAAAACTTAATAACGCAATTCAGGTACGCAAATTGCTTTATGACTAAAATATCTCCAATAAAGCCCTATGCCCTATTTGCACTAAAGTAGAAGAATCAGTAGAGCATGCTCTCTTTCTATGTGATCATGCTAGGGCAGCTTGGTTTGGATCTGACATTGGAATGCTTTCACATTCCATAGATCTTACTACAATTAGGGATTGGTGGATTTCTTTTATGAGTTTTTGCCAATCGATAAGCCGTCCAACCATAGTTGTTAATATCAATTCGGACCTCATTTCGCTCTGGCCTACAAAATGAAAAGTTTCGGTCAATTCGGGATTTCGGCGAAACTTTTCGAAATTACTTTTCGGAGAAAATATAACATAATATATACATATATAAGTAAAAAAAATAGAAAAAGTAATAAATATAGATTTAATCCATTATAGTAATTCTTTTGGAATTATATTTTTTGAAAATATAAGAAATACAAAATATATTTGTAAAAAAGTTTTAAAAAAATTACTTATGTAAAATTCCATTTCGGCCGAAAAGTCACATTTCGGCAAAAATCGGCCGAAATCCCAAGATTGACCGAAATTCAAACCGAAAAGAATTTCGGCCACTTGACCGAAACAAAAAATTTCGGCCATTTCGGCAAAAATGAAACAAAATTAATAACTATGCCTCCAACCCGTCCTCAAACTAAATTCTGGGTTTTGGTTCTCCAGCGGGCCTTGTGAAAAACCAAAAATGATTTTATTTTCAGGGGCATAAAAATTAATCTCATATACACAATCCTATATACTCGCAGTTTGTTTTGTGAACCAATGAGCAAGGCTAAAGAGGATCTTCAAGAATCCTCAAATCTTCATCGGGATTTGAGTTTTTGGTACACTACGGGCAAGGCTTAAGTGTTCACAGATGCCTCATTTAGAGCCGTGGATGGAAAAGCAGGCTTTGGCTATGCTATTTGGTTTGATAGTTCTTGGGTGCATACAGGTTTCATCGATGGTCCCAAGGTTAACTCCCCAAAAAAAGCAGAGGCAAGGGCAATTCTTCATGCGCTAAAGGAAGCTACGTCGCAAGGTTTCAGCAAGATCCATATTTGTCAGACGCCCGTGGGGTGATTCTAGCCATTAATGAGTTGATGGATTGGTCAATCCATCCTATTTTGTTGGATCAAAGACTTCATCTCCAAGTTTGAAAAGATCTCCTTTGCCCATGTTCCTAAAAATGTAAATGTGTTTGCTTATGAACTTGCGAAGATGTCTTATGGGTCTAGCTCTTATGTGAGGCTTGTGGAGGTTATGCAACCTAGATAGGATGGGGGTTTTGTTTTGTTTTGTTTTTATGTTGGCTGCTCTTCCTCTCCTTTGTTCTAGTTGTTTTTCTCTTTCGTTTAATGATATCTTATTTCTACCAAAAAAAAAAAACTTTATTAGCTAAAACATATGGGAGGTACCCCTAGCAATGAGCACTTAATTGTTCTAGAGTCCAAAGAGCAAAATATTATCCTAAGCCTCTTTGATGGTGGAATTCAAGAAAGAAAGCTATTAGTTGTAAAAAGGTTTTATAGAAACCAATGCTAATGTTGCATGGATTATGGTTAACAGAGATGGTATTTCGGTTTGGAATTATAGTTGGATGCTGAGTCAAATTGAGCTTTAGGAAACTCCTTTCAGATTTGTCAACTACTCCTATCTCCTTGTCATGGATCTTTTAGATCCTAACAAGAATTGGATTAAGTCTAAATTTAGGACTTACTTTAAAAGGATGTGTAGGATATCATTAGAATTTATATTTCTACCAGATTCTTCTTTGGGCTTGATTATTATCTATAATAGTGACATTTTAGTGCAGGAGCTTTCAAAAGATCAAGTATATTCTCTTCCAAAGAGGTAAAAGTGAGAAGGAGACTGTCAGCGGTTAAGGTCATTCTAAGATTTACGTTTTGTGGGATGCCCTGTAAGATGTCAAAGCCATTAACCATATCAATGAGTGATCGAGTAGATCTGTTCTATTAGATATTTTTGAGCTTGCTAAAGACTTTGAGAAGATAGATTTTAATTTTGTTTCTAGAAAATTTAATAGAGCTACTCATGATTTCTTAGCTAAAATAGATTTATCCCATGTTCATGATTGTGCATAGTTTGGTGATGGGATGGGACTTGGTTAGCCCCTTGTAATTGGTTTTCTTTTGGTTCGTTTTAACATTATTTTCCCTTAAATAAAAATGAAAAGAAAGGGTTCGATCCCAACCAAGGTAAGCTATGCTAGCTCGATTCCTTGACAGACAGTCTCTCATTGTAGTCTAGGTTCGGGCATGGATATACTATCGATGGACTCGAATCCAAACCTAACCCGTTTCATTCTCCATTCCTATGACTCATGGTTGAGTAGTGTTGGCATCTCAGTATCACACGCATGCCCATGCCCAGGAACGAACCCTGGGTATTCACGCTATAGTATCACTCCTAACTGGTAGGCCAACTTAAAAAGAAAAGACACTCGAATTCCACCAATTACCTTCTACAGGAGTTTTGATTGAGCTATTCATAAGGAAAGATCCAAAGAACAATCTCTCTTCCACGCCTTTTTAACAATGGAAAGATCCATGTGGGGCCACCCCAAGTATTAAGTCTGACCCCAATCTCATGCCCCTAACCCTTTCATCAACGGCTCACAAGTTTAACGGTTTCCATCCAACGGTCCAGTCCATTTGGATGGGTGCCAAACCATATGGGGGGGGCGCATTGGTTTTGTGTGCATGGTGTGGATTGATTGCTAGGTAAGCCCCTCCAATAATTCTCACAAGAATATTTCCCATGCGTGAATTCATATTGCTTTGATTTTGGTGCGCTTACTCTCTCAATGATTGAGGTTGTTGTTGAGGTCAACGTTCACCCTCGCTTCTGAGCGGTCATAATTGTGGTTGAACCCTCGCCCTCACCATAAAACCATTGTTATGTCGTTTCCTATCACCAATTGGTTTTGGGATAAGTGGTAGTTCAATGGGGTGTAAGATCCTACAAGTGGTATCAGAGCCTGGTAGGTCGGGTGTTCGAGTCACGGGATACGCGTTTTGCGAGTTGCGCAGCAGGAGTCGCGGCGGGTGTGCCGTTGAGGGAGGGATTGTTAAGGTCAACGTTCACCCTCGCTTCTGAGCAGTCATAATTGTGGTCGAACCCTCGCCCTCACCATAAAACCATTGTTGTGCCGCTTCCTATCACCAATTGGTTTTGGGATAAGTGGTAGCTCAATGGGGTGTAAGATCCTACAGTGTTGTTTAAAGGCATTTGCATCTCATGTTCCTCTCCAATTGATGAACAGGAAAGCAAATATTTCTGTATGATGTGGTTTTTAGGGGGGCTTTTCTCTAATTCATCCACAAAATTGTCCCTTGCCAATGCATGTAAGTTGGTAGTGGGAATGCATTTCTACCTGATTAGAGAAATACCCAATGAACACATGATCGTAAGATTATCATTGGGCATGAATCTGTCAAAGGTTAGGCCTGGATCCAGGTCCATTATGCAGGCCTGGACATGCATTTGGGTATGATGAGCTGGAATTGGATCCATGTTTAGGGTCCGAAAAGTTTAACTGGTAGGACGCATGCCTAGTGTCCCAATTCCATCAGGCTCTTGTTAGGCCTGTTTATACTAATATATCTTAAATCAAATGCATAGTAAATAAAATAACACAGCAATTTGAGCCATCCAACCTATAGAGATGGGGGATTATTTTTTTAAATGGTTTTCTAACCTTTTTTATGAGTTTGAGACCCAATGTCAAAATGGCCTTTAACCAAGCTTACTTTGGGCTTCCCTATTTCACAATTTGGCAGACTCAGATCTGGGCTCCATAATCTGTACTGGAACTAGTGATCTACTACTACCACTAGGGTGCATTTGTGTAACAAGAGGGTTCTACAGTAAAGAGGAAAATTGTTCTGATTTTCCATGCTACACATTGTTACATTGTTCGGTGCAACACATTTTCCTTACGCAAAAGGCAAAATAATAAACTAATTCTCTACAACATTCATGGTTGAGTGGTGTTGGTACCTTAGCATCACACACATACCCAGAGAGGATCCCTGGCTCTCCAAGTTTGAAATATCACTCTCGACTAGTAGCTCCAAGTCAGGAAACATAAAGGAACTTATTCTCCCTGATAGAGAGGATTTCAATTTCTTATGGGACGGACAAGAACGCTGAATTCCTCACACTGTATCTAAGCCCAAAATTGCTAGAAAGGGCAACCAAGTTAATTAACCATCTAACTCCTGCATCATGCTTCATCCACTTGGAGAATTTGCAATAGCTTAAGTGGTTTCATTTACATTGTTTAGTACTTTAATCAACTAGAGATATTATGGTCTTTTTTCATTAGTTAATTGTGGATTACAAAGAATAAAACACCTAGGGTATTTGTGGTGGTGTGTTTTATTGGGTATTTGTGGTGGTGTGTCAATGGTCTAGATGATATGTGATATATGTTTGCTCTTAGGTCCTTTTCTTTACCTATTGTTGGTGTTTCATTAGATGAATATATTTATATATGACTGTTCTGATATGTTCCTTGGAAACATTTACCATTCAAGACCAACTAAGGAGAAAATTTTGAAAGGAATTGGGTGTGAGGTTGATTCTAAGAGACTTTATCCAATATGTAATTATTCAGAGTGAAGCATGAAAATTGATCCATTTTGCAGTGTTGTATCATCTTGACAGACCATTGAAGATAGGAATGCGGCTGTGTAATATGTGGAAAGTTTTCCATGGTCTATGAAAAATTAAGAAAGCTAGAGAAGTCAGTCTTTATTCTCTTGTTTTGCATGATGAATGCAAACGTTCTTATGAAAAATTAAGGATGCAGGTGAAGGAAATCTCACTTTTGGATCATAAGAACTAAGAAGCAATCCCTAGATTGTGCATTATGTAGACCACTGTGGTTGCATAATGAATTTATATTGTTTGATTTATTGCCCCTAAGAAGATTCTCTAACCATTTTGGGTCATTATATGTGTAAATTGAGATTGGATGATGTCCTTCAGTCCTTGCTAGAATTTCTTTGGCACTTGGCAACTGGGTCATGGTAATTATGCAATTTTGACACACAATTGAAAACCCTACTTGATGGCTGGTGGAAAATAGTCCAATGGTGGCTCTAGGACTTATAGGGTTTGTGTTATGTCCAATGGTGGTTATCCAATTGTGTTATGTCCAATTGAAAACAGAAGATACGTAGAAGGACGATTATAGCGCCTATTTTCATGTTCCAATTAGCTTTAAAGGTCATAAAGCATTTTGCTGAACCAAACCACTTATAACAAACACACACAGACACACCTGCGCCCCCAACACACAATATTCTCTATTTTTCTGAAGGTGTTATTAGCACCTATTTTCATGTCCAATTAGCTTTAAAGTCATAAAGCTTTTTGCTGAGTTAAACCAAACCATCACCCCCAACACACACACACACACATTCTCTATTTTTCTGAAGGTGTTATTAAAGTGTAGAAAGCATAGTACAATGTGTTTTGATTAAAGGGCAGCATCCTTGATATTGTCTTCAATGGTAGTTTGATGGGCTAGATATCTCTTATTATATATTATTGCAGTACAGGTGATTAGGTAGCTTCTTTCCTGTTGAAGGGCAGTAATTTTAGGAAATTAGAATGAGTCTCTGCCCTCACTATGACTTCATATATTCTCATTCTGATTGCCTTCCATTTATAAATATTAGTAATAATGCCAAAATAAATAAAAAGGCAAAGTTCCTACCATTGCCTGTTGTTCCATCCAATGAAAACATGTAATTTATTCATTAATTTATTATGTATTACATTCAAACTATGGGAGAAAATCCATTGATTTCTGTATCAGTACAAAAGAATACTATTCTTACACTGATCTTCCATGACAGTACAAAAGAATTTTACCAGGGTGGCATATCTCCTTGTATAGCCGCATGAATCTTCTACTTTTCTCTTGTATTATTGCCTTCCTGTGCACTTGTTCTTTAGCTTCTGGAAACTTTATTTTTGTTTTTTCCTTCTTTTTAATTGGTAACATGAAATTCATCAATATGAGAACATGTACAATAAAAAAGAAGCACTACAGTGTAAGAGATATAAAATGTGTAATCTCTTTCCCCCTCCAACTTTCACCAAAATAATCTGTGGTGTCAGTAGCAGTGAGATGAATATAAACAAGAGTTACCAATTTGGATTTACACTATTCCCTTATCTCCTTCAGAAACTATGAGCCTCTCCTCCTCTCAGCATATATCCTCTTGCTGAACTTCCTTTTGGCCTCAGAGGCCAGATGTTCTATATGCTATACATCCAGTTGGATCTTGACTAAATATCCAATTTAGCCTCTGTGGGTCTGCCACCTGTGTTGTTCATTTCAGGCTCTAATGTTTCATTTGGTGTTGATTGTGGTTTCACTGAACCATCAGAGAAATGATTGTGTCCGTCATGGTAGGCTTTCGTTGTCCACGTTAGAACTAGAAATACCATCATTGTGGCGAGAACTACCATTGCTGCCCAAACCATGCGAATGAATTTCTTCACTGGTTTACATTCTTTGAAAAGTATTATATCGATTGCATCTTTCACCATTTGACAATCCACCAGTTTTTCTGTGGATGGAATGGCATCCAATAAGTTTTGGATTGAGTTTGTGACATTTGTGATCGTGCTATAATTACTAGCAGAAATCAATTGCCCTTGTAGGCATGTTCCATTCCCGCCGCCTGAGCAAACAAATCTCTCCAGGAGCTTCATTAAAGAAAATATGTGCATCAGTTACTGAAGAGGTGATTGAGCAAAAACGTGGGTAGTATTTGAATGAAGGGAACCAAAATGGCTTACCGTGGGAATATCTCCTATTTGAATTGTATTACTGGAACAATTTCCTTGCTGGTAATTGTAGTCTGGCGGTCCAGAGAAAGGGTTGCAGATGCGGACTTGACCGAGGAAGGGTGTTGCTGAAATGTTGGCATTTATCTGTAGTTTTTGAAAGTCAAGTAAGATCATATTCAGCTGATAATAAATATGAATATGAACCTTGGTTGTTCAGAATTTACATGGTTGAGCTAGATGTGTGCTTGTAACTTCAATCAGAAAGTGAAGGGTCACGCATGGAAAACCCATAATATCAGAACATTTTTTTAATGGTAAGATTATTACTTTGTACAAAAGCATTGGCTAAAGAAAACTGTGACTATATCATCTGGTTAGGACTTGGGATAAACTCCTGTCCAACCTCTGAAAGGCTGGTGTGGAAAACCAAACATTCTTAACTTGAAATATGAGCACAGGAGATTAGTCTACTAAAGGAAACCAGGAAGATTCATACCTGGTTTATGAAATCATAGATTCCTTCTTTTGCCTCAAGTAGTACAGGTTTAGCCGAAAGCAAGTCATTACAGGGAAGGAAGCTCAAGCTGCTCTTAACGGGATCTTGCTTGTATTGCACAAGTGCGGTACATGTGTCACCAGCGAACCTGAAAGGATCATTTTTTCTCTTTCAACATTGAAAAGTGGAAAACAAAAATATTACAGCTTATCCATGTAGAAAGAACATGGCTTACTTTTCTATGAAGAAGTATGCCCCAAAATAAAGCCAACAGAGTACTGTGAAAAACCAGCACAGGATTATGAACCTGTCAGAATAGAAGAGGAATCAGATCATACTAAATTTAAGCCTCGACTGATGCATTTTTAATATTCTGGTTGTAGAAGATAAAATTTAATTTTGGTCAGATTTGAAACTTATGATGCATAATATCATGTTTAGACTTGGTTCAGTATTGTCTGGACTCAGCCGTATTTACACAGATATGTGGGCCATAGATGGAAAGTGTTGTTTCATGTTTTAGTATCCTACTGGTAGTGAATTTGAGTTTATTATTGTGTTTTGAGACTCAACAGAAAGTTAATGTGTTTAAAGGATTCTTATTTGTGATGAAATGCCATAGCTAGAGCTTGGAGACACATTTTTCTCTATATTTTGAATCACCGGAAATGTTTTCCTTCTTTTGGGTTTGCCTCATACAGTTTTTTTTATCTATCACAGAATTTAAATGATCACAAAGCTGTGGTGATTCAGTCTTTATGCCTACCCATAGTCCCATGGGGCTCAAAGAATTAGCTGACAGATCCTGCTTCTTTAGTGGATTTACAGATCATTAGTATTCTTTTTCTAAATACATTGTAGCACCATTGATGGATTGCTCTCAATTGTCCATGCCTGGGTCCCTCAGCTGTCTTGTGCCCGATTTTGGTTATTGAACATAATTCTTGTCCAGTTCATTGAAAATCATATAATTCACGTTTCTTCGACCGAAAGGGTGGCATATATTTCCTTTATTGCATTGAGGTGGTCTTTTGATTTCTGAGTTTTTGAAATTTTCTATTTTCTGTGTTTTTTTTTTTTTTCTCTGACAGGGAGACTTGAAAGTGATAACGGTCTACTTACAGGTAAAGTGCCCTTCTCGCCCGAAGAAATCCAGAAACTGCAGTCACACAGATCGAAAGAAAAACCAACCTTCAGTCCAAAGAGGGTAAGAGGGAAAGATATCATGAGAAACAAGACACGAGCATCATTAGTTAACACTCACCTGACAAAGCAAGAATAGCAATCAAGTTCAGTGAAACAACCACAGTAGTAGTTGCATACCTGCAGGAAGAAACATGCCAGTTATTGTGGTGAAATGTTGAATTGATTGCTCTGAGTTCTGATCATGTTGATCTGAGACATTTTCAGCTTAGACTGTTTTGGTCAGTGATTCTGTAACAGGACTAACAACTTCAGGCCGTGGCCCCAAAAAATCACAATTATTCAGTGCATGTGACCATATCACAGACTATTTTGGACCAATATATCTGTTACTGACCACCCAAATATTCCTATTAGAGCTATGGCTCATTCAAAGGAGATAAACTTGTGCACCTGTTTGAGGGTATATGGTTTAGAGAGAGAGAGAGAGAGAGAGAGAGAGAGGGAGAGGAGATTACATTATTTTCAGGCCCTTGTCGACCCAACGCTTGTTCTTCCGGGCTTGTCTTTCTATATCTGCAGCTCCTCGGTTGAGCCTACGTGTGGTGGAGTTGAGGAGGCCAGTAGAGTCTTGGATCCCCGCACTTTCTTGCATGGATTTTATGGCCCCTGTAACATTGTATATAGCCTTAGACGCATCTTCCGCAGTGTCTATGATGATGTTCCTCACCGTCCTTGCCCTTGAATGAAATCTTGAATTGCCGCCGAGAACTACTCCAGATGCAATTCTGCAAGAACAAGATTTGCCAAACAAGGCATAATGGGTACTCTTCTCCTCTAAGCACTATGTTTTCTGATACCAAGACTAATGTATTACTTATTCTTGATTAAATGTGATAATGCACAGTTACTAATAAGATCGGTGATAGAAGATAGTTTCAATGATCATCTGCGAAAACCAGAATAGAAATGTGCACTTACATGGCAAGAAATGCGAAGAAAACTCCCAAGATAATAGGCCGCAAATAGCACTGCTTAGAGCAAGTTGATCTCTCTAGCTTTCTCCACTTCTTGTTTGTGCAACAAAGGGATATCAGCAGAAATCCGGCATATATTACACCAGCCAAAAGCCACAGTGCAGCAACGCCGTATCCATATTTTCCGGTGAATGCAGTGGACTGAAAAAGAAGAGGAGAAATGGATTGGTCTATCATTGATTGCAATGGAAATCCAACAGGCAAAATCAAATGGTGCAGGCATTGTCCTGCCAATGTGATTGTGGGCCATGCTGGATCCACAAGGCAACCCAGCTCATCTGGATGGCCGGGATCAATGTGTCCCATTGCCTTGTGTATATGGTGGATCTGATTGTGACCCTCATCGCTCATGGTTGGTGTAATTCCTCATTCATGGTTGCTTTTGTGCAGGTGAACATGACTTATTACCCCAGATAGTTAAGGCTTTGATTAATGATTGATGATCATACTCATTCATAGGTTTCCATGCTGATATAAATTCCTGTGCCGTTCACTAATAGGCTAACCTTTTGGTGTTAGATCGCGGATTCGAGACCACTGGGAGGCATGTTACCTCCATCTGGGTTCTTTACATTCCAATGCATACATGTATTGGGGAGAGAGAGAGAGAGAGAGAGAGAGAGAGAGAGAGAGAGAGAGATTACACTCCAGTAATGCTTGTTTGAAATGTTGTAGCCTCCCCTGTATTTTCTCAATTTATCCAAAGGGTCCACCCTCACTGTGGCAGCCAAGTTTATTGAAGCATTATTTCCTTCAAGCAATATCCTACCTAAGTAAATTAAATTGAAGGAATGAAAAATAAAACATGGTCAGTCTCTTAACAGAAAAATCCACACTTTTCCTACTGCTGATAATACACTCAATTCCTGCTCTATTATACTGATATAACCATTGATCTGAACCCCAAAATCTGATCTATGATCTGTTTAGTGGATATGGATTGATTCAATGGTATATTTATACATGTGTATATGTTCTTATAGATTAACATCTCACCCAGTTCAAAGCGAGAAAATTCTGTGATATGAACTTCCTTGTGCAAAGCCTCTTGAGGGCTATCAGCCGTACTTCCTTCCAACATTAGTATTACTACAAATGCCAATAATGCAACAGATCTTGTACATTTGATTGAAAGGCCCATCTTTAAGCTGTCAAAAAAATAAAAAAGGAGGAAACTGAGTTAGAAATAACAAGTTTTCAAAAAGAGGATTGAAGAAGTCCCAGCAACAGAAAGCCATAGAACATTTTTGTTTAGAATCCTGTTATGAAAACGATGTTTTTTGAAGTTTTACCAACTCATGTAACCTTAAAAAGAGAGTTAGAATTTGAAAAGACATTCCACTCGATTTGTACTTCTCAATATTGTCATTGATGAGGATAACTTCATTTTGACAGGTGAGGCCCCCGTTGCTATCCCACCCAGTTATCAATAATCTTACTATAAATAGGACCTTTTATGATGGGTCCCACTTAGTATTTAATTGCATGAGACAATGGATGACATTGTATTATCACTTTTTTTTTTTTTTTATCAAACACTCAATTCAAAGGTGAAAAAAACTCGGATTGATGTAAAATTTAAAACCACCATATGAAACTGGAGGGCGTTCATTTTGAGCGGTTTGGATTTCATTTAGGTGGGCCCCAATGTGGTGTTCCACTCCTTTTTAACTAAGGGTTTTTCTAGGCAAGAGCCTCAATTGATCCGGATTCAATTGGGGGATACATTGATCTTTTCTTAAAACTGAAGAAACAATGAGGAAAGAAAAGCAGTGACGATCAAGTGATCCAGGGCCTTCTTGAGCTCCCCATCTATCATGATGGACCGAAAGATAGGGGCCCCATTTTGGATCGTGTATGTACTGAATCATCTTGATAGGAAAATAAGAGCCATTGGATTGGCAGACATGTTAAATTAACCAAACTATTCCGGCTACTCTAATATGGAATCCTGATTAGATGGCCCTGATCAAGGTGATTTTTCAGTCCATGATGGAGAGATCCATCATCAACCCATCATGGTAGCACAGGTCGGCTCACATGATCACAAATCACAATTCAGTTGCATTTTGAAATTGAAAGGCAGAAAAATTCAAGTCTCAATTGTGTTCTTATATCATAATCTCATTTGAAGAAACATATTATATTTCTGTTTTCCCTTGAAGAGTGATTATGAATTTACGTGTAAAAGAAGCATTCACTGAGTGAGAACCAAAAAACAACAGGGTTTTGATAGCAGTGTCCACTTCACAAGGTGAAACAACATCAAAAGGACAAAAAATAAAAGAATCCATATAAAAACATACCAGAGATTCTCCAGAGGTTGTCTTGTTCTCGACCAAAAGTTGCATGCATATACAAAAAAATAAAATCTTCTTGACTTCCTTCAGATCTTGATTCTTAACATTCCAAACTGAATTCAACCTTATAGCCTATATAATAAACAAAACCCAATTCTAATCTCCAGTTTCAATTGCTTCTGAAGCTTGAACCTTCTCAATGCCAAATCCAAAAGCTAAAACAAGAAAAACCTTCTCTCCAAGTATCCAATATTAATGTCTGCAAACTTCTGCTCTCTGAACCAAAGATGAAACTCCACAAGAACTTCTGTAAAAATTTCTCTCCAAGAGCTGAATTGCTGAAACTCCACAAAGCTTAGTTCCCAACAAGGCTTAAATGAACAAGCCCCATTAGAAACTTCAATTCTCAATCCCAGCTCTTATATAACTATAACCCATCTGAAAAGGCCTCAATATAAAAATGCTATGAAAGCTAAGATTTCTGTTTCTCAACTTTCACACGTTTGACCTTCAGAAAGTTGAAAGGACTGCTATACTAAAGGCCTCCCTAGAACCTTTCAAATCTTCAAACAAAGAGAACCCATGTCATAAAAATAGACATAAATCTCTTTTAAAAAAATCTCTCTAGAATCACACAGATTTCCAAAATCTCAGCTCTCGGAGGCTATAAAGAGGAAGACCCGTGTCAAATAATCCAGCAGATGAGATGCTCAGCTCTTACTTCATCCACCATTCATATTGCATCATCCTATCTTAATTAATGCATGATATGATAATCTATTTTCTTGTAGGATTGGGGGTAATGTATCTGTTTCAACAAGCAAAAGCACCAGTCAAGAAAGACCAAATTCCTGTATTTTGTATTCAGTCATGGGTCAATGCATGAGTGTCCTCCTCGTTCCTAATGTTCTTGCAACGGCGTTGAATATGTCACAAAGGAAAGCTCTCGGCGCAAGCCGGGGAGAGTTTATATTTCTGGAATTTACATATAACCCCCAGTCTTTTTAGGCAGCTACATATGGCCAAGTGTTTTTTTTTTTTTAATTCATAGACAGCCAACTCTGTCATTGAAAACCTCTATGGCCAGGTTGACCATCAATCAATGACTAGTTCCCAATTAAAAAAATAACCCTATCCTGTATTGTATTTTCAATGAATAAAAATCCCTACCTTCGTTCTCCACCTCCTGTAATTTTACTCGGTGCATGTGGATAAGAGGGTTTGCATATACCTCTAGGGAAGGTTCATTAAAGTTGAGTTGATTTAATGCAAATTAAGGGCGTCAAAACAAATTGGATTCCATCAAATGGTCAAGAAATGGCTTTTGATTGGAAGTCAAGGTGGGTATCTGTAAAAAACACTGAAAAGTTACGTGCTTGTATGCAATTACAAAAGTTTGAGTGGCCACATGCGATTCCCCTTTTGATTCAGCAAAGCCCGAGTCAAAATCGTGGAAAGTGGGGAGTCAAACTGCTCAAGCCATCGAGAAACAATCCTATCTGCCCTCCATTCATAGGGCTGATGGCAGCTTACATCTTTTCTGGGGCCCAGTTTAATTATAAGTCTCCAATGCTTTAGAAGATGGCCCAAATCTGACACTAATCAAAAGTAAAGGTGGGCCCCACAATCCATCATATTGACCTCGGCAGGGAGATCATTTATTCCAATTTATGGAGATTTGGGAATTTGAGATATTCATGTTATGGATTTGGGTATCGGGTCGAATATGGGTCTGGGCCAGCATTTGTTTACACTCCCTCTTCCAAAACGGCCCATTCCAGGGTGGGCCAGGTGTTTCATATATAGATACTAAACCGTTCATCCGTGGCTCATAAGTTCTACGGTTCTACGTCAAGAAAAATAAAAGAAGAAAAAAGGGACGGTCGATCCAACTGTGTAGTCTGGTCAGATCGATCTAAAAACAAGTTCGCGACTACTAGGGTGTGTGTGATCCATTCAGATTGGTTTCATAAGACCTAAGGAAAAGGTGTGCACATGAAATCTCTCTCTCTCTCTCTCTCTCTCTCTCTCTCTCTCTATATATATATATATATATATATATATATACATCCAGTGTGCGATAGTGCACACCTTGAGTGGACCCTATGAACTGGGGGATCCGAAGATCTCCTTGGGCCCCTCCTTTTTGCAAAGAAACCAGCCCCAACTAATTATAAAAGCATCATCATCCGAGGCCCAAAAATTTAATATGTACAATCTATTCGGATGGATGCAAACTCGGTGTGACCCATGAACTATAAGGGGGATTTTTGTTGGCCCACTCGGATGGACCCCGGGTGGGCCCCACCTTACATATATACATATATATATATATATATATATATATATATAATATAGGTGTCCCTCCCCTCAGCTCACGGGGACAAGTAGTCATGTTTGCTCGGATGTGTGGGGCCCACCATTGTGTTCGGCAGCCATCCGTATAGGCTGTACATTGTTGGATTGATTGTGCAACTCATTTTGAATGATGAAAATATATCGATCGTTGATCAAGGAAATAGAATGATCATCCGAGCCTCTGTCTCCTTCTGCAGGTTGGTAGGGGTGAGATCTCCAAGTGAGATCCCAGGTGGGCCCTGCAGTCATGAGTGGACCGTCTGATAGTAGGAGCACATCCAATGTAAACATGGCCTGCTACTGCCAATAAAGAGAGCAGCCCATGTGCACAGGAGCACACCCAATGCAAACATGGCATACAATTGTCAAAAAAGTCGCTTTTCTGGGGAAGTAAGTCATGGTCATAGTGGGCCCCATATGATCTCTATACCATCTCAATGTTTGTGCTTTTTTGACCGGAGGGTACCTATCTCTTTGTCTGGACTAATCCCTCCGAGCCCACAGGGAAGCCGGGTAAACTTCCCTGTAGTGCAGTTTCAAACGTACAATCTCCCTCTGGATGCAAACCATGGTCCTAGGCCAACTGAGCCACCCCTTACGATTTTCTAATTTATAGGTGAGAAACCAAGTCATTATTGATTATTTCAACCTGTTGATAAGATGGGCCATGTCCCCAGATATGGTTGTTTCAAGAGGATTCCAGTTTATCAAAATCTGGGTCACGGATAAAAAGAAGATAAAAGTTCTAGACTATTTAATAAATTAACTGTTAAATAAGAATCATGTTTATCGATTGGATTGCTGAGTAAACTCTACAAAAATTCAAAAATCATATTGATGGCACAATCTCTGTTGAATGTGCACCACTGACCAAGTGAAGCAGATCTTGGAACATTTGGCCATTGCCTGTGCCCCAGCAAATGATGCCTTGACAATAGATTTCTCCAGTCAAATGGTCTTGTGCCTTGTTTCCATAGTTGTGAATTTCGTTTTCGGTCATCATTTAGGTATAGATGGAATATTTCGGTATTTTGAAATTTTGGTAAAACTTTTCAAAGCAGCTTTTCGGAATAATAAAAATTCAAAATATATATATAATAGAAAATTAAAAATGAAATATAAATTATCCATATTTCTTGATATAAATATTGATAAAAAATAAAAAAATAGTAAAAACTATACTACAAACCAAAATGGACCAAAACAGGCAATCGGAATCGACCACAATTAACCGAAATAGACCGAAACAGGCAATCAGAATCGACCGAGATTAACCAAAATGGACTAGGATTCAAACCGAAATTTTTTTTTTTTCCAGCCGAAGGACTGTAACACAAAATTTCGGCCATTCCACTCTAAATGAAACGGAATTGACTATTTTGCTTGATTCTCCTCGTGCTAAAACAAATTGCAAAACCATCATTAGAAAAACCTACTGATGTAAATTGGTCATCTTCTTCCGTAGAAGACTACACTTCTAATTCCGTAGGCCAATTTGACACAGTCTGATTTCAACATGGGAGCTCATTTTTCACTGATGGCACACGAAAACACGACATGTACGCACTAAAAATGAGGAAGATGTTAAAGGATCCGGAATAATCTAGAAGACTGAATACAGTGCAGGCATATGGTGCAGCTTCCCATTTTCAATGCATGGTGGAGCCTTCCTTTTCAAAATCCATGCTGGTCATCAGCTTAAGACCCTTTGTAATGATTAGCCTATAAGTTCAAACAATGGCAGATCCTAGTTTTTGATTGGAGTGGTGTTGGCAATGGTCAAGTTTAGAATCAAAATAATAAAATAAAAGTACTTAAAAAAATTCTCGATTCTCGTTGGTGCAGTGGCACCCACATCATAACACTTAAGGTCTACCCCTGTGTTCAAATATGTAAGATGGCCACCATTAGATTAGACTCTATTCCAAACACGTGATAAACTTGTCTTACTATTCTCTCGTTAGGATAGAAATGGAATGGAGGGAGTCACTCATGTGTGATCAATCTAACACTTGGCCAAGACCACGGTTCCTCCCTCTTTCAGAGCTAGAGGTCTTGGTATCGACCTCCGGATTCCCCCCCTTTTCAAGAACCGAAGATTGAGTTCACTTGTGCTACCACCTAAGGGCCACAGAGGTTTTACCCGACTTCTTTCTGGGTCTGGAGGGAACAGTCCAGCCCAAAGGATTGGGAACCCTCCGTTAGCAAAAAAAAAACAGAGATCTAACACTTGGTCCACTAAAAATTTCTTTGAAAGCTTGGGCACCATGAATACTATTTGTCCTAGGGTGGATGACCCGCTCATATTTTGAAAAGGTGGGCCCCACCATGCATTGAAGATGGCACATGCACCATACTGTAATGCACTTCATAGTAGGCTTGTAGTCAAAATGGAATTGTATTAAGCATTCTAGAACAATATAGATAAATTTCTATGGTATAGAAGAATTTTTTTCATCCATTTGGATGAGCGGCAAATGGACTAATCCCAACGGTTGTTTGTAGAGCAGAAATGTTATTTATTTGTAAGAAAGTCTTTGAAGAAGAGCAAGCACACGGGTTGAGCCAATTGAAGAAAAGTGTTCAGGCAAAATAAACGATATATGTCTCTACTAAGCTTCTAAGATTTTCTATAATTGAGCCTACCTTTGCAAATCCAAACCGTCAATTCAAACTTTCATCTCGACACTTTTTTTTCCTAATGTTGTTGTTATATATGCCATGTGTGTGCACAACATATTTGTGAAGCCAAATCTCCATTATTTGTTTTCCCCTTTTACTTTTCTTTATTTTATTTTTAATCTTTTTTTTTTTAACTCTTTCTGACATAAGCCATTGGATTGTGTCAATCCAATAGTTGTAAAGCTTCTTTATCTTTAGAAAGCCCATTATATTCATTGCAGAGAGATTGTAGAGATTGAGAGAAAGAAGGCTTTCAAAGCTTCTACTTGTAAGTGGTTCTTAAATATTTACTTGACAGTTGGCTTGTAATCTCCAGTAAAAACAGAAGTTTGCATTGTTCTCTCTTGCACATTACCAAACCATGTTAAATCTTGTGTCATGTATGTCTATTTGTCATCTTTGATTTCTCTATATAATGGTGGTTTGATGTATGTTTGCCTTTATTGCATTGCCATAGCCTTTGGTTGTTGGTGATTGGTGTTGGAGAATCACAAAACCTACCAATGTCTTTATAGAAATCCCCCAACAATAATTGATGTTGCTGCTAAATGAGCCCACTATGCCCATATTGTGGAAACACTTTGAAATGAATGTTTTTCCTTTATTTATTTATTTATTCATTTTCTAGATATCATGTTTTATTTTTAGAGAGCATGATATCTAGATATAAGATAAACTCGTTTGAAATTATTTGAACATGTCTAAAGCAACGCCACCAAAAAGATCAGATGAAAGTAATAGCAATAGATCTGAAAAATGCAACTTATCCAAAAATTTGCCTCATCAACATAGTATGGAGCCGCACCACACCTGCCTGGGATCAGACCCAACCTATACCTGCTATTATTTCAAATATTTAGCCCAAAATCCGAGTCCTCATTTCTCAACCTTAACATCAAGGAAAGGTTTGCTGCCTAGATCCCAATTAGATGCTGTAGTTTTGTTCTCATGAACTTGTTTATGTAATTCTGTGGACAAAAGGAAGAGAAAAAAATAAACCAACAAACTCCATTAGTCTGGCAAGATTACATGACTGATATAATTTCTTGAGGTGCATTATCAAAGACTCAGTCCAGCCTACACTGCCATCTTAGAATGCAGATCAACAAAGAACTAAACTCTAAGCAGGCGTGGCTGAAAAGCATAATTCAACTCTCCAAACCATCTAGGGAAATTTTATTCTAGAGCCTATTTTTACCCTAATCATTCCACAGTCAGGTTACTGGCAGGAGTCAGGGACAACCCAGGGAAAATTTATTCCAGTGCCTACAATCTACCCTAATCATTCTGTAATCAGTCTTTTTTTTTTTTTTTTCCTTTTTACAGTAACAGTAGATATGTTAAAATTATTAAAATTAAAATGTCTTGCACCAGGAGTTATTTGATCATTGTAACAATGTTTGGATTAGTAACTGTACCAAATCTAACCCTTGTTAGGTTGATTTTGACCAAAAGGATCAAATCCCCTAGGAGATTTTCAAATTGTAGGGACTGATGGTTAATAAATACTTATAACACTTCTACAAAAAAAATTCCTCATGACAAAGGAATATGGAACAGTTAGGGTAAAGGCAGGGACAGTAGAATAGTTCTCTCTTTGTTTCTTTAAAGCTTCTCACTTGTCTAAATTTTTCCCCGACAAAAAAAAATTTAACATCACTAATCAAGAAAGAGCACCTCTAAATACACAGTACACTACCAGAATCAATTCAAACCTAAAGTCTAACCATTGGCCCCTACTACTGACAGAAGCCCGAATTCAGATTAATTGGAGATCTTAACCTCTAATTAATGGATATTTACTTGTATAATTATAGGCCAATAGGTGATGACATAATGACAACCTTTAAGTAGGAAAAGATTATCTACGAGAGCATCCAGAAACAAATTTACACTGGATTCCACTTGCTGGCTGAAACATAAATCATAATATCAAATAAATCAAGCATCATTTGACCAAAATGCATTAGACTCCCAAACTACTAACAAATGACCAGAAAATCATGAAGACTCACATGCTTAGATACCAGCATTGATTAGCCTACATCCCCATAAATATACCAACCGGTTAAAAAATATGAAAAAAAGAAAAAAGCCCACCAATCACTCACCCATAATAGTTAACATATGCATGACACTTGCAACATGCTTACAGAGAGTTGTGCCTTGGGTGTGGGAAACAGAAAAAGGTCACAGCTTATCTACATACTCTGGTTCATCAAGATGGATCACCGATTTGCAGCATGACTGAGGTGAGGATTCAGCAACATTAATGGTTTCACCTACAGGAGGTAGACACCTTTTTGAAAAAAAGGTTGCAATCCCCTTGTTTCTGGAAATGCTCTTTTCTGTAAAATGGAGAGAGATTCAAAATAGAGACCTTTTATTGCCTTGAAGAAGTGAAACATAGAAAGAAAGACCGATACCAAAAGCAATTGATTCTGGAATGTAGTTTTGTTTCCAACAGTACGAGTTAAAGTATAACAATGTAATAAATTATGAGATACCTGAAGATATTGACAACCCAAGCTTATCCAGAACCTCTTTCTTAACCTGCATACAAAAAAATTTTCAAATGGATTTTTCAAAATCTAAACGAAATAAATTCAAGAACTCCAAAAACCAGGTGAATTAAGTGTTAGTCAACAATGGAACACAAAACCCATGCCCAAAACCAAAAGTTTCTTTTAGTTCTAATTCACCTAAAACCCAAGCCTCCCTAGACCCAAAGCCCATGCCAACATGGTCCACAAAAACCCAATCCTCCCCAGATCCATGCTTTAAAAAAAAAAAAAAAAAAAAAAAAAAAAACCTCTAAACAAGGAATGCATGACCATTTATAAATCCATTTAAGGCTAAATTGTTGAGGAGTGGGCTCCGCTCAGGGGGAGTATTGAAAAGTATTTATGCTGCCTCTACTAATGCCTCGAGGTTTTGGTAGGAATGGTTAGCTAAAGAAATATAAAATGGTATTAGCGCCAACCGATCGCGAGTTCGAATCCTAGGAGGAACGACTCGGCGCAATAAAAAAAAAATGCATGTAGCCAAAAGTGCACTGACCGGGTTCCACATGAGGGGGAGTGTTGAGGAGTGGGCTCCACCCAAGGGGGAGTATTGAAAAATATATATACTGCCTCTACTAACGCCTCGAGGTTTTGGTAGGAATGGTTAGCTAAAGAAATTGAAGATGGTGCTCCCCCTCAGGTGGAACCCAGTCGGTGCACTTTTGGCGACACATTTTTTTCGCACCAAGTCGTTCCTCTTGGCATTCGAACTCTCAACCGGTTGGCTCTAATACCATCTTAAATTTCTTTAGCTAACCAGTCATATCAAACCCTCGAGGTGTTAGTAGAGGCTACCATCTTAAATCTCCTTAGCTAACCATTCCTACCAAAACCTCGAGGTTTTAGTAAGAATGGTTTGGCTAAAGAAATTTAATATGGTATTTGAGCCAACCGGTTGTGAGTTCTTATCCCAGGAGGAACGACTCGGCACTGAAAAAATGCGTGTCGCCAAAAGTGCACAGACCGGGTTCCACAGGAGGGGGAGTGTTGAGAAGTGGGCTCCACTCGAGGGGTTAGCGAAAGAAATTTAATATAGATTATTGATGCCCAATAATAATTGCAACAATAAGTTCAATAACCAACAAAGAAACCAGAACCATATCTGTGCAAACACTGATAGTTCACATTGCCTCACCTGCCAGCGGTTATCAACAAAAGTGGATACCTCCTGCACTTTCCTCCTCAAGTGTGCTTTCGCAACCCCTGGGAAGGTCCTTTGCAAGGACTGCACCACCCTTTTCATCCCATAGGGACATGACTGGATGGAACATACCTGAAACCCAGTGCAAAAGTTGACTCCAGTCAGTTCCCAAGAGTAGTTATTTTGGGGTTGTGGAAACATATAGAAGGTTGGAATACATTATACAAAACAGTTTGATTGTTTCCATATCAAACAATCAAGGGAATTCATCATGCCAGTTTCAATGCTAGTTCATGCTAATACAAACTTACTACTTCACGTGTGTCCAAATCCGGAATAGCTGCCACAGGCACAGCAGGTGAGGTGTTGGACTTGGTCCTTTCTTGTGACTGGCAGAACTCTTTATCCTCAGTTGATGAGACAGGATCTGCTGACAACTCAATTGATGTACCTCCAGGACACGACCGCATGCTCAGAGCTTGCAAGCAAATTTGTTCAAGCTTTAGACTACCATTGAGATCTTCGGCCATAATCAGTGCAGCCTTTTCATGCATTAGATTTGAGATAATTAGTGGCTGGTTTCTTCGGAGAGCATGCTCAGTCAAATCATGTAGATACTTCTGCTGTCGGAGCAACACCCTGAATTCCTCATTTTCAACCTCTTGCATACAACTAGGAGAACTTCTAACCTCATCATCTGCAGCATCAGATGCCATGCAGTCAATTTGCACACCCTGCATGTCAAACAAAATATAAACCACGATATTAGAATCTAATAATGCAACTGGAATAAGATAGTTTGAGCATGGCAGCTGAGATGTTCAGTTGAGGGTGAGTCTTTTTTAACACAGAAATATGGATTTGGAGACTTTGTTGCAAGAGATGCAGTGAGGAAGAAATTTTCGCAAAGAAGAAATGTCGAGGTTTTAAATCCCGGTGCTGGTCATCCTGCCAGTTGAGAGTGGGACAAGTTGATACTGCCTGTGCCACTTGTGCCAAGACTATTTGATCTAAACACCAAAAAAAAAAAAAAAAGAAATAAAGAAATAATAGGAAAAGGCTAAAAATGTGCGAATATGATGCTTTAATTGTATTTTGCATTAATTATAGAGATATTTAGACAATGTACATCACTTCCTATAGCAAATTGAAAGGTCATCGTATACACATGGAGCACCATATTACCAATACATATATATATATATATATATATATATATCAATTGTTGGGTTTATGTCTTTAGCCAATGACTGGGTTCAGGGTCAAGGGTATTTTGGTCATTGTACCGGGGCTTTCATAGGGGCTAAGAAAGCGGAGATTATATATATAATGTAATCTATAACCCTAGACTCTAAAGAGAATAAAGATGTGAGTCATTGCTTTCTCGCCGTGGACGCAGGCGGGTTTGTCAAACCATGTAAAATCCTCGTGTCTCTATTGTGTGGCATGGTTGATCGATCGCAGGTTTCGTGCTTCCGCATGCACGCGCGCAACAAGTGGTATCAAAGCCACAACAATAACTATTTATAATTTAACACTAATAGTAACATTAAAATAACAACCCATAAGTCATAGAAATAACCAAGAGGTTGAGGAATAAGGCCATGGAAGCAACCAATTCCTCAATACCATATTAAATTTTATGCTGGCTGAAACATATCTCCATCATCATAACCATAATCCCTACTCATTGAATAATTATAGGAACCCAGTGGATAACAAATGCATCAAACTTTAGCTCCATGATCATACTGATAACTCCCCCGTAGCATTGATCAGCAATTTCATTCTGTTTGACATGCTAACAGTACCTGTAGTGTAGACCCATTATCCATATTGATAAGGCCATGTTTTGGGTGCACTTGTCCTTTCACTTCAAAATTAAATCCTAAAGAGGAAAAATGCAAAAAAAAAAAATGAATCCTACATATATATTTTTATTATTATTATATCACTATGTGACAGATCATACCAATCTCTTGCTAGTATATACTAGTTTGTGTATGTCTCATGTGATGGATTCGGATGCAGAGACTCTGACACGCGGCCAGAGATCTATATGCGTTCCGTCGATTGGGAAGCTCCGCGGACCTCTTTGCCTCCTATCTTTCCTATGGGATGGAATAATACCAACCCTAGGGCTCCCTTATCTTATATAGACAAGTCCCAAAGAGTCACACTTACTAGAGACTTCTTCGCCAAGAAACTCACATCCACTAATCCTATTGGGAGTCTTATTAATGGGACCAGATCAAGTCTTACAATAAGTGGGATTGTATTCTCTGTTGGCATCTACCCTGCTTGATCTGACGTGGGATCCGTGGCATGCGGGCCACACGATTTCCTATAATCTCCCACTTGGCACGAATGCCATGTACATCAAACATATCTCAGTCCCATACGCATCACATGCCTTGCAAAAACCTCTGCAGGAAAAGCCTTGGTGAGCATCAACCATCAATTCCTCTGAAGGCATATAAAATATTTCTATATCATTCTTTTCAGCCTTCTCTCTGATGAAGTGATACTTTATCTCAACAAGTTTTGATCAGCTGTTGAAATTTTGCTCATTCACCATGGATATTGCAGATGTGCTATCTACGTTCATTGGGACAGGCTCTTTTTCTCCAATTCTTTCCAATTTAGTTAGGAAATATTTTAACCAAAGAGCCTCTTGGACAGCTGTACTGCAGGCTATATACTCTGCTTCGGCTGTTGACATAGCCGTAGAGGTCTGTTTCTTGCTACCCCAAGAAACTGCACCTCCTCCGAGGGTAAACACATAGCCGGTTGTTGACTTTCTCTGGTCTAAATGACCGGCCCAGTTTGCATCTGAGTAGCCGCGCAATTCCAAGACTTCACCTTGATAACATAGGCGAAGATTCACTGTTCCTTTGATGTACCGCAGAATCCTCTTAACAGGATACCAATGCTGTAATCCTGGGTTACTTAGGAATCTGCTTATGAGACCCACAGTGAATGCAAGGTCTGGTCTCGTACACAACATCGCATACATGATGCTGCCACAATTTGAGCATGAGGTTTCATTCTCATCACTTCCTTATCCTGCTCATTTGTGGGTCCCTGGTCGCTGGACAATTTTATGATCTTGCATATGGGAGTGTCAATTGCTTTACACATAGCCATATCAAACCGTTTCAACATAGTTTCCAAATACGATCTCTGTGATAAAGTCAATAGCCAATTCAGAAGATCACGGGTTATTTCAATGCCAAGGACGTACTCTGCCTCACCCATGTCTTTCATCTTGAATCTTGACTTTAACCATCGTTTGATTTCATTAATGGGTTCCAATTGATCACCAGTGATCAAAATGTCATCCACATATAATGACAAATATAAGTAACTACTCCCACTGCATTTAATATAGAAACATGTGTTTGCATTATTGGGGACAAATCCTATTTCACCTATGGCCTGGTGAAATTTTCTATACCATTGTCTCGAGGCCTGTTTGAATCTATACAATGCCCGATTAAGTTTGTACACTTTGGCCTCATGACCTTGCACCACAAACCCCTCAGATTGTTTCATATAAATTTATTCTTCTAATTCGCCGTTCAAGAATGCGGTTTTCACATCCATCTGGTGCAATTCAAGGTCACGACATGCTACCAATGCCGCTAAGGTTCGTATGGATTAGAATTTTACGACCGGAGAAAATGTCTCCTCGTAATCTATTCCTTCCACTTGTGTGAATCCCTTTGCTGCTAGCCGCGCTTTATATTTGTCTAAAGATCCATCCGACTTTAGTTTCTTTCGAACAACCCATCTACATCCAATGGCTTTTCGATCTTTTGGAAGATCAACCAATTGCCATACTTGGTTCTTTTTGATTGATTCTATCTCCTCTCTCATAGCCTCTAACCAATACTGTGCATCCTGCGCTTTGATCGCTTGAGAGTAGGAATCCGGATCCAAATCTTGCACGGTTTCCAATAAACTGCAATAATCATCTAGATATGCCGGTTGTTTCCTCGCCCGAATCGGCCTGCCAATTGGCTCATCGGGTTGTTCAGTCACCTCAAGTGGGCCCTGGCTAAGAATTTTCCGTCCAACATCCTCTTCGTCGGAACCCCTACTTGCTTGAACCCCCTTGCCCTTAGAGATTTCATATAATTCCACACACAGTGGTTCTACTCTAGGACTAACCGTCGGATCCTCAAGGAAAAACACATCTTGGCATTCCATGATTATCCTGTTATCGTGATCATACACACGATATCCTTTGGAATGTAATTGGTAGCCAACGAAAGAACAAATTTTCTTAGTTTTTGCTTGCAGCTTATATCTTTCTTATGTTGGTAGCAGGACATGTAAAGGGCAGCCCCAAACTCTCACATGTTCTAATTTCGGTTTGGCACCAATCCATAATTCATACGGGGTCTTGGGCACACTTTTAGAGGGTACTCTGTTCAAGATCTATTGTGTCGTGTTTAATGCTTCTCCTCACAAATACAGTGGAAGTCTCGCGTGGCTGATCATTGACCTTACCATATTCATTAAGGTTCTATTCCTCCTCTCAGCCACGCCATTTTGTTGTGGGGTGTATGGAATCGAATATTCATGAATGATTCCCTCACGTGCACAGTATTCTTTAAATAGTTCCGAGGTGTATTCACTCCCCATATCGGATCTAATCCGTTTTATTTTCTTCCCTTTTGATTTTGGACCTCAGCAGCATATATTTGAAACATTTTTAAGGCCTCATGTTTGTGTTTAATCAGGTATACATAACCATATCTGCTGTACTCATCAATAAATGTGATAAAATAGTCCTCCCCCGTTCTATTTTGAACATTTAATGGTCCACAAATATCAGAATGAATTATGGTCACTGTTTTTGAACTTCTAGTTCCTTTTGGTGGTTTCTTAACCATTTTTCCACTCAGACATGGTTCACATATTGGGTACTCCACTTTACCTAAATCTGGTAAGAGTCCATCCCTAATCATTCTACTTATTCTGTTTTTGTTAATGTGCCCTAATCTCATAGCCATAACATTGCCAAACCATCCATGCATGCATTCACACACACAAAATAATGAGAACTAGATTTTATTTTATCATTAAGAATGTCTAGCAAATACAATTTATCAGAAAGAAAACCATTGACTAAAACTTGACCGCACATGCCAATTGTAACATCTTTATCTTTAAATCTGATTTCGAATCCATTCATAGCCAACTGGCTCACAGAGATGACACTCCTCATAGCTAGAGCAAAGAAAACATTGAAAAGATATAAGGATTTTCCAGTTGGTAAGGGAATTTTGACTTTCCCTACGCCCAACACATCACCGAATGTTTCATTCCCTATGTAAATACTCTGATTTCACGGTTTCATCTCTTTGAATTAGACAAATTCAGTCTTGGTTCTTGATATGTGCTTGGTAGCTCCTGAATCAATCCACCAATTCTTATCATTAGTGTCCACCATCATGGACTCTGTGACCATCTCAACATAATCACCATGTTCTTTGGTCACTTTACCTTGCTGGCTACTCTCACCCCTTTTCTTTCTGCATTGAGAACTAAAGTGTCCAGGCTTCATGCAGTTAAAGCAAACATCATTCTTAGGCTCTTTCCGTTTTTTATTGCCTTTGAATTTCCTTTTATTTTTCATATTGACGGTTAACACACCGTTATTACTCTTAGTTTTAGCAATCATGGCAGGGTTTGTAGGTGTTGCACCGCGGGCGGCCTGCCTTTGTCCTTCAGCAAGCAATCTAGCTTCAACCTCACTGAGGGTTATACCCTTTTGGAAGCTAAGGGTCTGAGACACATTCTCCCACGAAGGTGGAAAACCCATCAGCAAGTACATGATTTGAAAATTTTCGTCCATTTCCTTTCCCAAGGCTGCGAGGTTACTATATCAGACCGCCATTTAATCAATGTGATCCTTTATGGATGATCCCTCTAGCATCTTATAGTTAACATATGCGCTGAATGCCTCCATCAAGTGAGATTTGGAGGTTTCATCATATTTGTCCATAGCATAATCATAGATTTCTTTAACGGTGTTAAAGTACTCAAACTGCTTTACCAAATCGCTGGATATGAATCTAACCAAAAGATGCCTCACTGATTTGTTATCAAATACCCATTGTTCATACACATCATGATCTTCCTTAGGGGCATCATCAACAGGTTAGGAGATCGGATCGGATTCAATCACATATGTTAATCAGTCAAAGTGCAGTAATGCGTCCATTCAACGCTTCCAAACGGCTAAGTTCTTGTCGTTAAAAATATCAGCCTTAGCAAGATCATGCAATGCTGATTTGGAAGACATATTTGCTGAATTTAAATAATAAAAAATAAAAAAAAGGTTCAGATACCACTAACTGTTAAAGGAGAAAAATCACCATTTTTTTCTGAACCGTTGGATCGCCTTCCTTTTGCTGCTACTGCGTAGATCTGCTCGCAAGGATTCTGCAGAACCAAACCGTTCGTCGATCAGAGCCCTGATGCTCAAAATATCGCAGTGCGAAGTTTTGACTGTTGAAGATCACTCTCCCTGCGTCAGCCGTACAGTCACACATGCTTTGAGCTTGCTGTGCTTTTCTTCTTTTTCGGTGGAAAGAAAGAAAACAATGGAAAAGGGTGTGCGCCTCAAGGAAAAGAAAAAAAAAATACACGCTGCACGTGGTCCTGTTTCCACAAAAAAAATCCAATGCACAGAACCCAATGCGTGCTTGTTGCTTTTCCTAATGATGCACACAAGCAGAAATAATAACTTCTATGTAGTCGTCGTTTTCCTCAAGTTGAGTTTGCAGAGAAACACAAAGGAGGCTTGGGTCCAAAAAAAAACCTTAGATCTACTCCGATCTAAATAGTAATGTCACGATCCAAACCATCGAAACGCACGGTGCCAGGCTCTGATACCAATTGATGGATTCGGATGTGGAGACTCCGACATGCGGCCGGAGATCTATGTGCGTTCTAGGGATTGGGAAGCTCCACGGATCTCTTCGCCTCTTGTCTTTCCTATGGGATGGAATGATACCAACCCTAGGGCTCCCTTATCTTATATAGACAAGTCCCAAAGAGTCACACTTACCAGAGACTTCTTCCCCAAGAAACCCACATCCACTAATCCTATTGGGAGTCTTATTAGTGGGACCAGATCAAGTCTTACATTAAGTGGAATTGTATTCTCTGTTGGCATCTGCCCTGCTTGATCTGACGTGGGACCCGTGGCATGCGGGCCACACGATCCTACATCATGCAATTCCAACTTGATAGAGTGAGTGCTAAATCAGTCAAGTTAGCGCTTTTATTTATGATCCCGGTTCTAGACTTGCACCAGACTACGATACCACCAACACCAGATCGACTTTGTGCGGAACAAAACTTCGAACCACAGGAAAAATACATCAAATAAAGCCAAAAACTGCAAAGGCTGAGCCCATCTTTCGACATGGCCAATGGAATGCAGTAGAATGATACGGCACATAAAATGAACTACTTATATTGCAAAAGGGCAGTCCCAAGCATGCCCTTGCTGGGCAAAAAAAGAAATTTGTACTCTTAATTAAGCATCCAATGATACTTCTTGCAAATAGAGATGTGTAAATATCTTCGAGAGTTTTTACTAAATGGAAGTTATGCCAATGGGAGAAACTGTGAGACTATTGTTGGTTTCAAATACTTCCCAAAGTAATGTGGTGCCATAAAAAGGGGTGTTTCATTTGTACAATAACAAGTGGTCAAAAGTTCAATCATGTTCTGCCAGGGTGAGCTTCAGCAGCAAGATACGCTTAGGTCTCCTTGAAACACGAGCAGTAACTTCAATCCATACTGGATCACTAATCGAAAAGGAATATTCAAACTTTAAATTCTAAAGTGATGGTTGCACTCTATTACTACAGCTCTATAAACTTGAGCGTGCAAATTGAAAAACTTAGGCAAATCATAAACCAACAAATGACCACCAAATAAAGGGGAAAACGTACAGATATAGCCAACACCATTTATCAAAGAAATTAATAGTATTTGAGCAATACCTCGTTCTCCGAGAGATAACCATCAGGCACCATGAAGCTATCTTCACTTGCATCCTCATCCTCAGCTCTTTGATTTCCTTCCTCCAAGTTTTCTTCCTCGTCATCTTTGTCACAATCTGAGAGACTCTCACCCGGATCCTCCTGCATAACGTGGATATTAGGAATGTCCTCATCGTTCATTGATGGCATTGACCTTAAGATAACAGAATTTGCGATAGTACCTCTTCCCACTCCTCATCACTCTCAATATCATAGTCCAAGTCAGGGTCCTTCTTGAAAGGCTTTCGAGGTCCAACAACACCACTAAAAAAAAAAAAAAAACAAATTTAACAAATAATATAGAACAGATCATTAAAATCACATCTAAAAATAGAATAATTATAAGTAGGCATGCAAAATCCAAATATATGAGATCGAATGCTTGCCTTTTACTAGACAAAGTTCCATAATATGCCGGCCTGTGGCTCTTATCAAACTGCAACAGCTTTTTAGGTTTATTGCGAAACTGAGTGTTGGGTAGAGGAGTAGCAATATTATTATGGCATGAACTGTCATCACCAACAACTTGTTCCCATCCATCTACATGCTTTTGTAGGCTCAAATCATTTATATCCTTCACTTCAGAGAAGGCATGTCTTATACATGGAGTGGTTACTCTTCCTGAAGGCTCAGCCTCCAAGGATGATCCTTGTAGCTTAAGTTCTGTGAACAATGCAACCTTGGGTTTACGACGAACACCCCACCGTGGTATTTTATGACAAATGGATTGACTCAATTTATGCCAGGCAACCAGGTGTGTCCTGTAAATGATTTAAAATCAGTTATCTGGAAGAGCCATGGCTGTTGGATGAGTGTCATCTTCATGCATGCAGTGCATGTGAATGCGTGCATGCACACGCGCGCGCGCGTGTGTGTGTGAGAGAGAGAGAGAGAGGAGGAAGGGTGGTGGTTTATAGGGTACCTGAGAAAATCATGGGTATCAATCACATCTTTCTGAGAGAGAGCACAATCCATTGACAAAGTAACTGGGTTAACCATCTCTTTATTTTTCCCATAAGAATCCAATTCCGAGGCTGTCATTGACAATCTTTTATCCTGACTCCCCAAATAATCACTTTTACTTTTGAGAAAACGCTCCATGATTGAAACTTGCTTTTGTAAAGCAAGACTCCTTTTCAATTCAATTTCTTCTTTCTCGCGGCGACGACGATCCTTCTCAGCTTCTTCTTGTTGCCTCTTGAGCTGCTTTTTCAGTTCAGCTTCTTCTTTCTCATGACGTTTTTCTTCTTTCTCAGCTTCATCTTGCAGACGCTTTAGTTCCCTTTCCTGCCATAAGCTAACAAGTTCAACAGCAGTGACCAAATAAAAAAATATAACTAGAGGGTTTAGAAGAAAAGTATTGCTAATCAAGCTTCTCAAATATATATATATATATATATATATCGCTAATCAGGTCCTAGAGTTCACTGTCTCTATCGACTAAAAAGTTTCTCTTGCACATATGCTAGTAAGTGAACAATGACTGACAAGCCATGCTGGCACTGATAGCTGCAAAGATAGATCACAGGATAGACATCATACTACAAGGTTGCATCCCCTATGTATGCTCAAAATGCTATCACCCTGCAAGATAACACCTGGCTTAACAAAGCAACAGAAAAAAAGGAAAAACTGGTTTCCACAATTCAGAAATAGTTCATTGGATGTACCACAGACAAAAACCGGTTATTCTTTCATAACAATGTATTAAATCAAGAGCATTGGAAAAATGCACCTACACTTTGCCATTTCTCCTTTTGCAGTTCACGATCCATTCGTTTCTTCTCTTTCTCAATTTCTCGTTTATTTTTTTCCATTTCCTTGAGTAGCTCTTTCTCTTTCAACTTTGCTTCCTTCTGAACCCTATAACAATAAGCTACTAGTGTTCAAAAAATAAAAAATAGAACCTTTCAGAGCAAACAAACTGAAAAAGGTAAAACCAACAGGAAGTTGCAATTAGTAGCTACTAGTTAATATTAAGGACATTTATATATATGCGCCTTTAAGCAAAAAGGAGAAAAAATGCCCACATACATATCAGTGTCATTCTTCTGTAGCAAGCTTTGAACCAAAGACCGAATCTGAACCTCATTTAACGCTTTCCCAAGCTTTTCTGATGCCTTTTTCAGATCAAGTTTATAGTTCGGATCACCTTTTGGCATTGAGAGCATGGATATCATTGCTGAAATACATAAAAATAATCAGTGTCCATTTGCATGGAGACTAAGAATGAAACTATTGAAAATCAAGTATACAATCACTGGTAAGGTAAAGTATACAAACTTCCAAATAATCTCTCATAAAAACACCAATATATATTATATGGAAATAATTTGGTAACCAATCAGATGCAGGGTCAGCATCTAGTCATATCAATCAGCAGTAGAAGCCTAGGAAAACTACAACATTTCAAAATGAAAAGTGTAGCCCTATTTATATAAAGATTCTTCTTCCACATACTGAAGGAAATTAATTACTGGGTAGAAGCCCATTTCAATTTTCAACTCACAGCGATGATGTCCGATGACAAATAGCATTTCTAATGCATTGGGAAATGAATGCAAGGCATTCCTTTCAATACAGTGCGGTAGACTGGACACCAACCGAATCTCAAAGGGGGAAAGGGGAAAAATGAAAGAAAGAAATAAAAGAAAAAGTTAACTACATCAACAAAACTTGTTCCTAAAGTGAACTCTGGTTGCTCTCATTCCACTCATATAAAACTTGCAAAACTGAAAGAACGCCGAAAGCACTGTCTTTGTTACGACCTCATTGGTTAAGTATTTATTAGACCATAGAGAACCCATCAACATCTAAAACCAGTCCATCAAAAATATTGTGACTTTTACTAATAATCCATCATTGAAATTCAAGTGTAGGACTTGTGAAAGAAAATGCAAGTTCTAGCAATAAACAACACTCCAAGACATTTCAATGTGCTCAAATGAAAGAGGGAAAGAACGTCCGAAAATGACTAATGAACAAAGAAGGAAGAACATCAAATGATGAACTTGGATGATCAAAAATGAAACAATGAAAAGAAAAAGAAGGGAAATGAACAATGAAATCAGATGCAGATTAAGATCACATGTGAAGGTTATGGGGCCAATTTCTAGAATGTCAACTAGTTCAATCACCAGTGCACAGCAGAAGTAATAAACCAAATCAATGCAAACTAGTAAAGAAATCTACCAATCACACACCACAAGAAGGCAAGCACAATTTTTTTACGTGGAAACCCTAACAGGGAAAAAACCACGATCCGGAAATCAAGCACTATTGAACAGTTACAAAATAAACTCATAGCTCCCTTTCCTAATCAATCCGTCGACCTAAGGACTGTAGTTATTCTTGCCCAACTCCCCGTTGCCACAACTCCTCACCGCACATTGCTCCCTACACTTGATCCAGCAACACCATGAGAACTAAGATGATCAAATCTTCTACAAGTAGAAGCCACAAGCTCTGTGGAACAACTCTTCAGCACAATCTCTTGTTAGTTTGTATGGTCTCAATCCAACAGATGATGTAATAAATTGATTCATTTCTTTATTTATCAATATTATCATGCTTTCCTTTCATGAGATGAATGGTGTTTTGTTACTTAATGCACATAACCAATACATATGACATAATGGTTCATGAGATGAACCGATTCCCATTAGTATATTAGATGTGATATATATGTATGGATGAGATCCACATACAGGAGACATGTGTCACAAATCTTATACTTAAATATCTTCACAACCAGTGATGAGACCGGGTATCTCATCTGATAAGGTTGCAACACTTTGATCACTATGAGATAGTGTGATTTGTCTCGATCATCAAAGTGTAAGATTTTGGATAATGGTGCTGGTACATTGGATGTATTGAAGGACCATGAGAAGCACCTTATGAAACACTGTCTTTACTTTAAGTTTGCTCTCATAATTCCCTAGCAATAGGTTCTCAATCCTGAGACATTGATGAACTCAAGTTTCTGCCAATTCATTTGCTTTGACTCACCAATGAGTAAGGCCAACTGTAGGTCAACACCTCGATGTCTTGGGTACGTGGTAGTAGGACTATGGAAACATTCAATGGTCAAGATAGAATCTATCTATATTATCCCTTTGTGCCAATTAATGAATTCATCATTAGTAAGTGCATACCCATCTCAATTAAGAGTTAATTAGATGGTACTAATGATTATTATAATTAATTAGGCCTCAAGGATAATAAGATATGGATCTAATTTGGTAGACTGGTCCAATTGATCCATGGATATTGATAGAGGGGCCTACTTGTGGTCATAGGGAAGTTTAGGGTCTTCTTTGTAATTTGTTCCTAAAACTTGAGTGCAATTGCATTTATTTAGTGGAGTTATTTGCAATTAACCGTGGGCCCGGATTGCAAATGAGATGCGGGGTCGCGGTGTCCTAATTGGAGCCAGCTTTCTATGAAATCCCTAGTGATCCCCACACTAGCCTGAGTTATTAGATAGTTACTAATTATACTTGAACTTTAAAAGGAATGAATTAGAAAGTTACTATTTCTATTTGAAGTGAGACTTCTAATAGTGGTAATAGTAGGAAGAGAATGTTACTAATTCTTTTGGAAGTGAGACTTCTAAATAATTATTAGTAAGTGAAGATTGCAAAATCTATAAAAAAGGGAAGGGGTTGGACAACCCACTCATGCTTCCCTTCCTAGAAGTGCACACCCAGCCCTATAGTGCAAGAGTTGCACATCTTCTTTTCTTCTCTCTCTTCTAGTTTCTCTTCCGGATTCCTTTAGAGCTCCTAGTTGTTTTGTTTAGGAGATCTCACCCATCTCCTATAGAGAAGAGATCTTATACGGGACATAGCATGAAAGGTTAAAAGGTCTTGGAGATCCTAAATTTGCTACAAAGAAAGAGTTTCTTCATCTAGCAAGTCTTCTTCTCCATTAGAGCACAACCAAGCTCCAAAGGTATAATCTACTTCCTTGTATGTTGTAGCTTTTGTGGTTGCTTGATTGTTGCTGGTTTCTATCTCCTAGATAAAGTTTATTAATGTACATGGTTGATGAGTTTGAGGGATTAGATCCTGGATGTGGTTTATGACCTTATGGATACTTGATCCCTGAGTCAAGTGGGTCAAAAAGTTTTGAAAACCTATCCACGAGGCCCACCTACTTCTAACATCTCTCCGTGATGGCTCTAGAGAAGAAGGAATCTATTGGGGTGTTCTATCCTCTTAACGATAAGAATTACTTATTGGATGCCTTAAGGCTGAGAAAAACACCCGTTAAATATCCCATGATTCGTGCCTTAGGGTTAAAGCACTAATAGGACATAAATTGAAAATTCCAGTTGAAAAGGGAAACAAACTCATAGAACTGAACTGGAAAAGTTCTGCCATCCGAACAATTGAGCAGATGTCCTGATCGATCAGATATGAAAATAACTTATGTCAGCCTATTAACTGAGAGCATCTCTTCATCCGATCGATCCGACCTTTATCCGATCGACTAGATATTGTGTCTTCCAATTTTCTTCTATGTCTTCCTTTCGATTCAGGTCTTCCGATGACACAACCACAGTCCATTCTAAAACAAATAGAAAATTACAACTCAATGGACCTAAAGTTTTGTCCAACCCATGAATTAGCCAACAAATGAAATTCCCACCAACACGTGATGATAAGAGGAAGAAATGAGGGAAAAAAAATATGTAACTAAGTTTACCGATCAAGTATATGTGTTACTAAGTTCCTGATGCAAAGAAGAATGAAATCTTTTTATTTGAATGTTAACATGACTATAGCCAAAACTGGTTCCGAAAATGAGCAACTGTCAACTGTGCCACGAGATGTAAGGATATTGAGTGTTGGCAAATTCAGTGGGTTATGGACAAAACAGGGATTCACATTTTATCATTGTATTTATCAATGGACTCCCCAGATCGAAGGTTTGAAGAAAAATCAAGAAGAGCTAAAAAATATGTTGGGCGCTGGAGCGCCTGCATCAGCCCGCTGGAGAGCACCCCAGACAGAAGCTCAGGCGCTCAAGCTCTTCTCTTATGCACTCAAGCCTAGGGGTGTACATGGATCGGATTGGATCGGATTGGGCCAAATTCGCTACCTACGGATTGACGGATTTGAAATCCGTCACCGATCCATAGGTATTAAAATCCGATCCGATCCGATCCGTGGATGAACGGATCGGATCGGATTAATCCGTTCAATCCGTCACTGTACATTATATGGAAAAAAAGTGAGTAGGGAAAGTATTATATGGAAAAATGGGTAGGGTTTTCCGGTTTTGGCCTTTTGGGGATAAATAGTGATAGGGAATAATTACATTTGAGCCCCTATAATATTTCTTTTTTTTATATTTAGACATCTTAATTTATATCTAGACCCCTTATTTTTATTTTTTATATATATTTAATGTCAACGGATCGGATCGGATTAAATCCGCGGATTGAGGATGAAATCCGCCACCGATCCGTTGCTAACGGATTACAGGATTTTCAATCCGTCACCAATCCGTTTACCTTCGGATCGGATTAAAATCCGCGGATCGGATCGGATCGGATCGGGTTGACGGATTGACGGATTGACGGATTTTTTGTACAGCCCTACTCAAGCCTGACACATGATGCGCAAATAATTGGATGAAACTTCCAGGCACTTGAGCGGACCAAGTCATGCACCCGAAGCGTGAAATTAGATTTTTATGTGGAAATCTAGCAAGTCTTCTTCATCTAGCAAGTCTTCTTCTCCATTAGAGCACAACAAGTCAGGAGTGTAGAGTCGTATCCCCAATCCCTCATACCCGTGCCTATACCTATATCTATATCCACCCAAGAAAGAACACTAAACAGCTAAGGGGAATGGTACTATTACCAACAGCACGCACATTCTCTTTCGTGCATTGTTCAACCACACAATAAAATAGTATTTGAGTGGAGGCTCAAATCATATCATAAATTGTACGAATTACAACTTTTTATTAAGTTGTGTCTAGAGCTACAACTCAGGTCAGGCTCAACCTGTACCCAGCCCAACCCAATGATGAGGGACCTCCCGCCAAATGCCCCTTAATTTTTCCATGTCCTTTCGATTCTTCTTTTATAATGATGATTGTATAGGAGATGGCGAAAATGAAGGATTTCCAAATAAAGGGCATTAACTAACTTCCGTGTAATGAGTGAATGGGGCTTTTTTCTAGGACTTAAAACTAACATAACTTTTGAGATTTTGCCACATTTAAGATTTGGTTTCAGAAATTTTGTGTACTTCGGGAGTACAGGAATTTCAAACCTGCAACTATGTTTAATTTTCCTCCAGTAAAAGAGAGACTTTTGGCTACGCACAATAACAAGCATGAATTATGTTAAATGATGGATAAACATGATTCACTTCAATTTTTATCAAACAAAGTCAAAGTTAAAGTCCTGATTATAATAGGTGGTGTGGTGGACAAGGGGACAAAATAGCCATCTCATTTCCACCATTTTAAGGATGCAGCAATTGGAATTAATCACCTTCTATTCTAAAAGTTAAGTTGATGCAAGGTTTCAATCTTTCAATCAATACATGCTATAAATTATTCGAGTGGTTAGAAAGTCCGGTAATGAGCTGGAGGTCCTGGCTTTGAAAATTTTGGAGCCTTACCCGATACACAATGCTAGTGGGTGATTTTGTGTATCCGGGATTTTACCAATGATCAACCATACGGGGGTTGGCGGGTTTCTCACCGTAATAAAAATAAATAAATAAATAAAAAAGAGTAAACAGGCCCATAAGTGCAAGCAAGATATATGCTTACATGAAAGAGCAGTAATCCTTTCATGAATTTTCTTTCGATGAATGCGGCGAATGTTCAATATCCCACGCTGCGCTTTGGGTAACAGCTTCATATCTCGCGTCTGAACAGCAAAAGTCATATCATATAAACATAAAACAAGATGTCATGCACATGAAAATCTTTAGCTTGAAATGAAAAAAGGTTTCAAGGTTAAAATCTCACCTCCCAACACCAGAGGCATGATTCAGAGTCATCTTCCAACACATCAGCATCTGCATTGCCAATCCCATACATCGATCTCTGCCCAACAAAAAGCACACTGCTCCTCACAGAGGCCAATGTGACTCCCTCCTTCAACTTCAACTTCTCATAAACATCATCCACCAATTTAGAGAATGGAAGACAGCTCTCTTCAAGCAAGCAAGCAATTACTGAATTACTCGAGGAATAGCCAATGTCCTCCAAATGCACTTTCTGGGCCAAAACATCCTTGAAATATCTGAATAAATCAACAATCTCTTGGCGATATCCACTAATTACTGATTCATTCTCCTCCCCATTCACATTCTCATCAAACAAAGCCCTCTTTCGCTTCAATGACTTCTTAACACTCTTCACACTGGTTTTTGGGTCCGTTTCTGGGCGCCTCAATTCATGAGCTGGAGAGCCATCAATAACCACTAAATCCACCATTGCAACCTTTAGAAACACCAAAAGGATAATCAATTAAAAAAAACAAATGTTGGAGAATAACAGATTCCAAGTCCAATGCTTGACCAACCAAAGAAGAAGAAAAAAATTAAGAACCCTGAATGTGCCCTCCAAATTTGGGTTTTTTTTATAGCAGCAGAAAGGGAGGATATGACTGCAAAAGAACACATTTTTTATCCTATTTCCAAGATTTCTACTGTTGGGTGTTGTAGAATACCTACCAAAACGAATCCAAAAGGAGAAGGAAATGAAATAGATGAAGAGTAAAAGAAATCAAGAGTTTCCGTTTGCAGGAAACACAGACATTGCATAACCAAAAGAACCCAAACAGAAACGGAATTGAAAAGGGAAAAAAAAAAAAAAAGTGTTCGCTCCAAATCCAAGTTTCCGACCGCAGAGAGCATCATTTTCCTCTCAAAAACCGGGAAATCACATGCATTTGGTCGCTCTTTTCCTCTTCATAGGATTCCAACGATCAGACACTAGAGAAAACCAAAATCCGAAACCAAAAGTGGGGGAAAAAGTGATTTCCGACCGAGCAAACGTCATTTTCCTCAAAATGACCTGCATTCAGTTGCTCTTTTTCTCGTCTTTTCAGGATTTCTACGATCCAAGAACTAAAAAAAACTAGAAATCGAACAAAGAAAATCTCTTCCATCCAAACAAACATCCTTTTCCGCTCAAAACCCACGCAATGACATGCATTCATTCGCTCTTTTTCTCCTCTTCTCAGGATCTCAACGATCTTTGACTAAACAAAACCAAATCCGAAACCCAAAAGAAAAGAAACTATCTGATCGAAGCAAACCCCAATCGAAAACACACGCAGCTGTAACGGTCAACGGTTAGAATTTGCAGAGTCGAATGAATCATTACCATGAAATCGAGACCGTCGATTGATAAGATTTCACTGCCTGAAAAGATCTTCCAGAACACAACAAAGCTTGCATGCGACGATTCGAGATTTCAGTCTCTCTGTTTCTCGCTTTTGGTTTCTTCGTGAAGAGAGAGAGAGAGAGAGAGAGAGAGAGAGAGAGAGAGGCTTTGAAAGTAGTGGAGCTAAAGTTCGAGCGCTTGTTTAATTTGCGGACGGTGGAGATATGAAAATGCTCTAGTGCTGGTGATTTTGGACCGTTGGATCGAGGAAGACGTTCGGAATTTAGCGGGTTTTTTTTTTTGAAACTCCCGCCAACTGCAGTGCTTTTGCCTCCAAAGAATCTGTCAAATTGGCGACATCTTCAGCTGCTCGGCTGGGTTACGGTAAAAAAAAGTGGGACAGCGGTGCACGTGAATTTGTGTCGTCGCGGGTTGGATGGGTATGGTGTGGGCTTGGTGTTGCTTGTTGGTGAGCTCAATGGAATCAATTGTATATTTTTCAATTAAAACCATAATAAGAAAGGAAAAGGTAGGAAAGATTTTCTCCTGTAGACGCGCTCGTATGGAATCCCCTCTTGAATTTCACCAAATCCTACATGATGGATTGTGACGATGCACAACACACAATTCCCAGTGTAGATGATGGGTTGTAGAACTCAACTGGGCCTAAATCTCAGACATGAGTCTATCTAAGAATCGGAGAGGCTTAGATTAACTGTAGAAGCTTAAAGCCTGACCTGACTCTGCCCAAATAAGTTATGATTGTAGTTACAAAACACACTTGTGGTTGAGTTGTGTAGGCACCTCAGTATCACTCACATATTCGGGGATCTATCATGGGACTTCAAGTTTAAAGCATCACTCCTGAGTCTTGACTCTTGACCGAATAGTCTGCCATGGCAAATTAAAAAAAAGGTAACGATTGTAGTTTAGTGAATAGTGACTCAGTCGACAGATAAAGTGATGGAAAATCCCCGCTGATATCTGTCTCATCGACTAAGGGTGTATTTGGTTAAATTTATTTAAAGCCTACTATGCTCTTATATAAGTAATTTAAGAAAAGCAACTTCTTCAAGGCAACTTTTTTATTGTTTGGTTAGCCTAACTTTTGCACTTATTTTTTAACAGAGAAAAAAAAATCAAAACTTGTTTGATTATATATATATATATATATATAACAACTTTAGCACATAAGAATTAGATAATTTATGTTAGATATATAAAACAACTTTAGCACATAAGAATTAAACTTAATAAAAACTAAGGATAACCTTCTAGGTGAATAGGATCACCCACATAAAATGGGAGATGTGCCAATTTATGTGGACCTTAACACAAACCACATGAATTACAATCTCTACAAATATAATTTCTAAAAAGATTTAATCAAATGAATGTTTTTCTCAAATATAATAAAACAGGCCCCACCACCCTAAGTATGTGCAGCAAATATTGCATCAGCAATGGCATCCCTCGTTTCCCATATCTATTGTCCTTGATCATCATGTGTTAGGTCCTCCCCTTGTTCACCATGCATTAATTCCTCATTAACTTCCTTTTTGCCATATCCATTCTCATCATCAATAACTATTCCCTCCTTATAATGATAATTGAACAAGGTATCAATTACCGCTTCCTAAAGAATGAAATTATGCACTGTCATTGCAGCGACAACTATGTACAATTGATTAGGAAAGAGAAAATTAGCGAAAGGTCCTCATTGAAGTCTTGTAAGGCCTCTAGTCCATCAACTTTTCCTCTAAAGCTTGTAGTCTATGCAGCTGGACATATTTCGGCGAGAGGTTCCTAGATACGACACCTCGTGGCGAGAGGTCCCTAGATACGCCCCTCGTATATTCTCATGACTGATTTGCCCTTTCAACTGATTAGATATAAAATTTTAAATTTTAAATCTTCCTTTCTCCCTCTTCTTCTTCTTCAATCCGGTTTTGCGCTACCCTCGCTATTTGCCCGGAGAATGAGACGCAGACATCACTGCCAGTCCTAACGCTGGATAGTGTGACACTATCCACTGGCGCCTCTTGGCTACTTTTACATATTTGAAATTGTTCCATCCCTTTGGTCTTTCCCTAGCGACACTTGTCATCCTAAGTGATGAATCGGCTCGACCCACAAGGGGGAGTTGGCCATTTGTCCAAGAGGCGCTCATCCCTATCCAGGTAGATCGGTTGGTGAGGCAGTGAGACAATTCTATGAATTAATAATAAAAAAATCAATCAAAAGAAATTCTCCTCCTCAAGGAAAATCTTTTGTGGAAGCGCATCAGGTTCTGTTACAGAACCCAGTTGAAGAAGACGAGCTGTGAAGAGATTAGGTTCCATCCGGAATTTACAAAGGATTCCAAAGAGATCGCAATCGTAGAATATAAGCCCTGCTGCATCAATATTCAGACTAGAGGATTCCAAACCCAGGTTTGTCCATTGATCGAAGAAGTTGCAGATAACAGGGCAGATGGTTTCCAGAGAGGATAGTAGTCTCTGTGATCAGTTTGGATCTTGCAACTGCAAGAGGATTAGACCTGTCCGTTGGATTAATTCTCTAATTTCTCTGAACTAGAGAGAGAGGTTTGAAGTGGAACCGGAGAACAGCAAGATAGCGAGGTGTAGATTCGGACTCTATGTTGATCGAAGTGGAGAAGAAGAAGACGAGCTTTGTCTGTGGACATAGGTGTGAAATCACCGAACACGTAAATCCGTGTTCTTTTTGTGTGGCTTTGATTTGTTTGCTAGTTGATCACACGCTTCCGCACACACGATCACAACAAATTGGTATCTCTATCAAATTTATCTGAGTTTTTTATTTTTTGTCAAATGTATTTGAGTTTTTCGCAAATTTATCTGAGTTCTAAAACAAATTTCTCTTAGTTCTATATAAATCTATTTGAGTTTTTCATTTTTTTGTCAAATTTATTTGAGTTCCGAACAAACTTCTCTGAGTTTGGATAAATCTATCTGAGTTTTTGGCTAATTTATTTAAGTTCTAGAATAAATTTATCTGAGTTCTGGAAAAATCTAACTGAGTTTTTAGCAAAGTTTTCTGAAATTTAAAAAATTAGTTTATCTTAGTTTTGGCAATTGTATTTGCGTTTTTTTAATTTATTTATGTTTTTTAATTTTATTTATGTCTTTTGAAATTTATTTGCATCTTTTGAAATTTATTTACATTTTTTGAAATTTTTTTGGATCTTTTGAAATTGATTTTCATCTTTTGAAATTTATTTATATTTTTTGAAATTTATTTGGATATTTTGAAATTGATTTTCATCTTTTTAAATTTATTTGGATCTTTTGAATTTTATTTGAATCTTTTGAAATTTATTTGAGTCTTTTTAAATTTCTCTGCATTATTTTGAAATTTAATGCGTTTTTTGAAATTTATTTGCTTTCTTTCAAATTTATTTGTATTCTTTTAATTTAATTTCCTTTTTTAATTTTATTTACGTATTTTGAAATTTATTTTTGTCTTTGGGGATTTATTTACATTTTTTGAAATTTATTTGGATCTTTTGAGATTTATTTGCGTCTTTTTAAATTTATCTGCATTCTTTTGAAATTTATTGCTTTTTTTTAATTTATTGCATTTTTTGAAATTTATTTGCGTTATTTTGAAATTTATTTGTGTGTTTTTAGAATTTATTTGAAAAATCTCATTAATAAGATTCCATTGATGGTGGCCAAATAAATGGTAGTTGACCATTATTAATGGGATATCCCACCAATCATTGGATATGATTTAAAGAAAGGGTAAATTAGACATATTAGGTATGAAAATCTATTAGGGGACCTTTGGCTACGTGACTTTTTTTTATGGACCATTTGCAATAAAGTCATACTTTGAGGGACCTCCAACCAAACGCCCATTAGGAAATGGGTAAGGTGTCATTTCCCTCGATACTGGGAAGCGCGCTTTTAGCACCCTGAAACAAAGCTCAGTTACATTCGAGGAATGATAGAAGTTTAAAAGCTCAACTTTATCTCTAGGTCTAGTATCACAGCGGAAGTCTTGAATGTGATAAGGACGATTGCTATAAGGTTGAAGGAAACATCGTATGTTAGGATTCCCTGCGTCAACTACATAATATTTACATACAAAACTTTTTTTAGGACTTTGCTGGAAAAATCATCTTAGATGCTAACTTCACCAAAAAGGCCTTATTGGTTCCCCTCGCAAAAACCACTTATGTTTTTGTTTTTACATTGTAGAGAAGCACACAAAGGGAGCATTGATATTGACTCCTCTTGTTATAAAAAAAACATAAAAGCTGCACCATTTCCCCTTTTCCATCTCGCATCAGTGTCTCGTATCTACTCTCTCATCTTTCTCCTTCTCTCCGTCTCCACTGCCATCTCACCATACCGAACCCCATTTGTTATTGTGACCATGCATTAAGTTACTGCAATCAGAGGATTAAAAAACCAAGGATAAGCATTGCTCTATGATTGTAGAAGGCAAAGTGTTATTGTTGCATTAATCTCATGATTGGTGATCTTGCAACACTTAATGCGCATGTGTGACCCGATCAAGCACTTTAGATGTTGGTGCACCAATTAGAGCAATTAGGCTGAAAATCCTTCTTTTTTACCAATTTGGCACGTGGTTGGTGCCGACGTTAATTTACACTACCTAAAGTTGGTGTCGACCCTATTGTCATGAAAAGTTAAAACTATGTACGAAAAAAATAGAAAACCTGCGTCGGCACCAACCTTACTCTTAACTAGTAAGGTTAGTACTGACTCTGTATCAAAATTAGAAAATGAAAGTTACAACTTTTGGCCAAAAAATCTAATAACCTGTATCAATACTGATCCTGTAGTAAATTCAAAAAATGCAGTTTCGTACTTGTAGCAAATGACTTGCATGGGATTGCTATTCCATTCAAACTTATTCCGTAAAAAACATCCGAACATCATCTTCCTAGCTGAAAATAAACATACATACATTCTTCAAATCAAGGATAATTTCAACACATAAACATATACGCCATACAAAGATTCCCATTGTCATTTAATAAACTTTGCATAAACATTATTCACATACGACCCCAAAACATCACATTGACTGTTGTGTATGTCCCATACATACCATTTTCCTAAAGCAAATGCTGTTGCTCAAAATTGACGCCCGATCACATGGATGCAATTATATGCACAATTGTCTATAGACGTCAAGTCATGCGATCGGGCGTCAATTCTAGGCAACGACATTTGCTCATGAAAGTAGATATGACATGCTTTCCGACAACGTTGCATAGTACACAAATAGTCTTCTCAGAGACGCCCGAGTGCTTCAAATTATGAAGCAAGTGGAAGAGATGTGCAAAACTGATGAGATTCTCGCAAAGACGATTATCTCAAGTACAAATCATTACTTCACGACTAACTTCGTACATAAAGAAGTACCATGGCAACGGGATGGAAAGATCACGTCGATGTAGTTAATATTGAACGCAAGTCATGCTCATGTCGCAAATGAGACGTCATTGGAGTCCAATTTTGCCATGTTGTTGCCGCTATGAAAGCGCGGAATATGAATCTATATGACATTACTATGAGTATTGGTACCTCACAAGCATGTATTAGAGGACGTACAATGATGTCATTAATGCCACCCGTGATAGAAAGTAATGTGAACATCGCTTGACCAAGAGAGGCTTCCCACCATTAGACCGCAAGCAGTCAGGTCAACCAAAGAAGAACAGGATCCGAGTAGAAGATCGACATAGTAAGCAAATGGTGGTAACATGTGCAAACTATAGAGAAAGTGGCCATAACCGTCGGAGCTGCAAAAATCCACCAGTTCAACAATGAACTTCGTGAAATTTGATCCAAAAAATATGTCATAAATTATTTTGGTTCTTTCCTTTCTTTTCTTTTTTTTGAGAAAAATGGTATGTATATGACATATATAACAATTGATGTGATGTTTTGGAGTTGTATGTAAACAATGTTTATGGAAAGTTTATGAAATGACAATGATAGTCTTTGTATGGGGTATGTTTATGTGTTGAAATTATCCTTGATTCGAAGAATGTGTGTATGTTTATTTTTAGCTAGGAAGATGATGTACGGATGTTTTTTACGTAATACGTTTGCATGGAATCACAATCCCATGCAAGTCACTTGCGACAAGTACATAATTGCCTTTTTTGAATTTACTACAGGGTCAGTATTGACGCGGGTTATTAGATTTTTTGGCAAAAATTTGTAACTTTACTTTCTTAATTTTGATACAGGGTCGGTACTGACCTTACTTGTTAAGAATAAAGTCGGTGCCGACGCAAGTTTTCTATTTTTTTCGCACAGAGTTGTAACTTTTCATGACAATAGGGTCGGCACCGACCTTAGGTAGTGTAAATTATCGTCGTCATCGACCACGTACCAAATTGGTAAAAAAGAAGGATTTTTCGGCTCAATTGTTCTAATTGGTGCACCAACATCTAAAGTGCTTGATCGGGTTACACGTGCGCATTAAGTGTTTTTCCCGATAAAATCCTCTAAGAACAAATAAGAATGAAGAAAGTTTTTAATATAAAATTCACATGATGAAGCATGAGGAAAATCTCACTTTGGATTATATATAGTATCTGCCAAAATACGTGAATCATTGATTGTGCCATCTCAACCAGCGTAGACAAATAATGTAAAATACATGTTAAAATCATATGTAGCCGTAACATTCTGAGCACATCCGCCTTTTCTACTAGATCGACGTGAAAGTTGTTTATCTTGAGGAATTACAACACTACGCGTGTGCCATCAATTGCACCAACACAATCCTATAAATATAAATACAAATACAAAAATGAGTAAATCAAGAGAGTTCCTAAAGTATTAATAGTAAGTATAGAGTTAGCTAAAAATATATAAGTTGTTCATTACCTTGAACAATGACCAATATCTCTGGTTTTCGTGAATATAACTAGGTATCTCATTGAAAGAAGACAACTTTGTCAACTCCATTGAAAATTTAGGCACCACCCAACTCCTTATTGAAGTGTCAGCTTATTGTTTATCTTGAGTATTGAAACCGCTCTTGTACCATTTGGTTCCTTTCATTGTGACCAATTGTCATAAGGAATATGACAATTTGTTCTTCAATGTCCTTCAATATGCTTCTCTTTTTACTATAACCTAGCGAACACAAATTTCTCTATGTTAAATAATTCATAACATCAAGTGGACTCCCGATAAAAATATCTATATCTATGACAAAAGATTGTTTTATGTATCATAAGTCATCTTTGAGCATATACAAACTTCTATATTAGACAACTCTATGCGCTATGATAATAATAATGCTATCTAAAGTATTTGGGTCCATCTGTTTTGTCAATATGATAAAAATAAATTAGACAAAGTCATTATAGTGACATACATATAAACATACAACATCATCGCATGTAGCCATCACCACTCAACATCTCATTAGAAAACCATATTATAACAACCATGCACAAAGAACAAACATTAAATTTCTTTACCATGCAACCTATCAAATACCATGTCATATAAAATTAAATAAAGGTCCAACATCAGTCTAATCATCATCAATATATATATCATATGCGAAAAATAAATAAACAATTACATAAAGAACTCCTTAGTCCAAACTAATACAATCCACTAGCAAATTATTAAATATGTACAATAAAAAATCATGGGCTCCATGGTCTAGCCCTAGGTCAAAATCATAGAGGAAATAAAAATACAAAAGACTCCAACAGCAACCATCACTCTAATGGATTTTCAATGCATACATCCATTGTAAGCACTTAAGGCACACATCAGACCTTTTGGAAGCCATGAAGATCATACGATTGTTCTCTTTTGTAAATAGATGAGCCATATAAAAATATATTTTAGGGGTGTAAAAAAAAAACCGAAAAACCGTCTACGTATTTCACGGTTCGGTTACGGTTGATGAAATCCAAAAACCGCACGGTTCAGTTCGGTTACGGTTTTCCATTATAATTCACGGTTATTAACCGAACCGAACTGTATGATACGGTTCGGTTAACCGTATGCCGTTTACAAATAAAAGAAAAAAAATAAGGAGCCGTATCAGTACAGTTAACCGTATAATAAAGATTACCGATCAATGGGATTTTTATTCAATTGCTCATTATGTGTCATTTTACCTTCAATCATTCATATTTATCCCTTTATGTGAGGAAGGCATTCCACTGTTATTAACCGTAACCGAACCGTTTAATACGGTTAACCGCGATTACCGTTTTCCACGATTTTTGTGGATACGGTTACGGTTTTTAATACAGAAAACCGCGGTTTCGGTTCGAATAATGGTTTTCCTAAATTGACCGGTTAACCGAACCGTTACACCCCTAATATATTTCACTTCCTACTTCCAGCTGATCCACATCATCAAGAAGATGGATGCATTCCATGATGGTACTGCTAGTGTCAGAGTCATAAATGCACTACGCTAGTGCTATCAATTTTGTGTCAAATCTAAGACCTTGCCTCTAAAAGCATTAGAAAGGAAGCTCAAGTTCAAGGTAAAAGATCAAGTCTTAGAAGGGCCCTAGTTCATCAGGTCAGAATCTCCATCATGTGCCAATAGTGTTGTAAACGGATCGGTTCTGGACCCGGAACCGTTAAGGAGAAGGTGGACCTAGACTCGGACCCGTCTCGGGGCCAGTTTCTTAGTTTCGGACTCAGAACTGTTAAGGATAAGGTGGGGCTGGACCCGAAACCTGAACCATATATGGGGCGGGTCTAGGTTCAAATCCGGGTCTAAGTAGAGAATGGTACAGGGGGGAAAACCTAATTTTAAGGAGATTCTCAAAAATTGAGGTAATGTGTTAGGTCCCAGGTCTACGGGTTTGAACCAGTGTGGAGCCGAAATTAGACCCGTTTAGGTCAGGGGTCCAAAAAAGGAACCCGAACCCATTTAAATAGTGGGGCCTAAATAAGGACTCAAAACCGATATTTAACGGGTCGGAACCTCTGAGTAATCGGGGACCCATTTACATCCCTATGTGACAACCTATTTAGGTAAAAAGATCTTAGGCAAATCAAGAATAGGTCCTTAGAACCCTCTTCCCAATTGGTAGTTTAATAGGGTAAAAAGTCCAATATTAAACACAGGTAGTGTGTCAGTCACAGGGTTCGTGGTCGATCGTGGAAGGGCGCAATTGACTGCAAAGCTCACCGAGGTCTATTAGGGATTTTGTGTGTTGCAATTTGATGGATGCATGTTCATTTTATCATCATTTGAATTGTCACATATGCATTATTTTTTAAAAACTTGAAATCTTGAATTTTATCTTTGCATGGTTTTGTAACTTTTTAAACTTGATTTTTTATGCATGTTTTGGATTTTAAAACTTTGATGCATTATATTTAAAATTTGATTTTGAGTTTAGATGCCTTATTTTTATAGTTAGATCATCTTAGGCATAATGATAATCATGATTTATAGGTAAATCATCCTAGGCATTGATAGGTTCAGCTTTTGAAAACACCGTTGTATTGATTTAAACATGAATCTAAGCATAATTTCCATGGACCTTAAAACCCTTGTTTTTATTGGCAAATTCCATAGGGTTTAAACTGGATTCTTGAGCAAAAGAATATGACTCAATTATGTTCATAGCATCGACTAACCGAACCATGTCAGTCACCCCTCGATTCCCATATATGGACGCTCAATTGTTGGTTTTACAGAGTGTCTGTTTTCGGTGAACTATTCGGTCCATGTTCGGTGAACCGAACTGGCATAAGTTGATTAACCGAACCTTCACCAAACCCATTTTGGTTCAAGTTACTGGATGCTCAAAACTTTCAAATTCCTAAGTAACTAAGTTTGGCGAACACTTCGGTTCAAGTTCAGTTAAATGACACTCACCCGAATTTCAAATATTTGACCGTTGTAAGTATCGTTGGGATTTCGATTAACCGAACATGCATGGAAGGAGGTTAGCCGACAACTAGCCATTGGCAATCTTTTTTTTTTTTTTAATACAAGCTCATTCCCAGGCCAAAATTGAGTAACCAAGATGGACTCCTTAAGGTGTGTTGAGGCCAAACAAAGGGGAATGAGCTAAGAAATGCTAGAGGGTCAAAAGGAAAGCTAAAACTTGGAATCATGAGTTAAATCATTTTAGTAAGCTTTATTTTCCTCATCATATGTTTTCATGCTTTATTTAAGTTATTGGTAAATCTATTTTAGCATTTAAGTATTATTTGTTATCCTTAATATAGACATCATTGTTAGTTGATTTATTATTTTGGATACTTCACTTTGATTCATACCAACTTGTACTCAAATTGGAATATCTTATTGAATCATACTTTGTAATCACCTTTGAAATCACATGTAGCATGATTCATATACTTGGTTGATTTTTTTGTTGTTGTCTTCCATCATAAGAAAATCGCTTTCAATCCATATCTTATGTTTTGGATTCAACAATACTCACAAATCACATGTTTTGATTTTTTTTTGTTGTTGTCTTCCATCATAAGAAAATCAAATACTTTTATTATTTAAATTCTTAAAAGCCTTTGGCATACATTTAAGAGCTTTCATTTTATACTTGACTGAAAACATCATGCATACACAGGGCTTTCATCTTTACATTCATAGAGTGTATGTGTGACTAGTATTATCACTTTCATATCTGCCAATTGTAGAGGCATTGTATTGAGCCCAAAGTGTATCTTTTCAAGTGTACTTTAGACACATCTTAGAGAGACGAACCTTAAGGTTGTAAAGGTTATTGCTTGGCTTAGAAAAGCATATTATAAGGTTATTGCTTAGTCTTTTAAAAGCATATTTTAAGGTTATTGTTTAGCCTTTTAAAAGAATATTAGAGAGGTTATTGATTAACCTTTTAAAAGCCTATTGTAAAGGTTATTGCTAAGCCTAATGAAAAGCATAAATTGCGATAGTGGAGAATCCGATGGGGTGTAGGAACACAAGCCGGTAGTGAATATACGCATTGAGGCTGAACCACTATATATTGATGTGTTGTGGTGATTTATCTTGATAGCGTCCGCATTTTATTTTCATAGAATCATCACTCGTGCCCATTTGTTTTAAAGTTAAAATTTGGCATGATCGGCATAAAATTAAGCTCACCTTATTCAGCCCCCTCTAGGTTTCAGATCCTGGATTTTCAAGGCCCCCCACGATTACATTTCTAGAATGGTGCTTCCTTGGGCCTTTTGAACCTCGATTGCCCCACAGTTGATCGTGGAGTCGATCGCAGCTACTTAATAGCCAATTTTGACTACTTGTCAAACTAGCCATTGGGAGTCCACGACTAACCATGCATCAATCACAACCTCGATCAACTTATCAAGTTGATTTACCATCTTTGCATCGGTTCCTTTTGCTTCTTTCTTACTCTTATGGGAAGACGAGGATGTGGGATCCATTCACTGTTTCTTGTTGACGTTAAATCTTTTACGATCGTCATCACCCACCTCCACTTCATGGTTGGCGTTATTAAGAGATACTAATACTTAGTTAGACTTTGAGAGTGGAAAATGGGTCTTGAGAATCTTGAGTGATGTTGCTAACATCCACAATATCATTATGAATGACACCAACTAATGATACCCATGCATTGTCTAGCTGATGATGCCCATGCATTATGAATGACACCAACATCCACAATATCATTATGAATGACACCAACTAATGATACCCATGCATTGTCTAGCTGATGATGCCCATGCATTGTCTCCATTCGCTGTGGTTCCTCCAAAAATAATATCTAATTCATATTCAAACTCTAACAGTCGAGTGTGAAACTGTGAAGCTTTAGAATTTGCCTATGTTCAAGGAAGACCCAAAAATTATTTGAAAGGTTTCAATTATAATTAGAATATATCATTATTTATTAAGTATATAATAATATCAATTTACCTGGAAATATGCTGCCCAATCGTCGTTTGAAGCAGTAATTGCGCGAAGAATATGATCATTTGTATATTATCCATGAAGAGATCTATTCATTAAAAGGTTTGCAAAATTTTCTCATTATGAATATTCAATCAACAAGTGGTTTTATATAGAGAGTGACAGCATAAATCCTAGATTTGTGGACGGCTCAGCAGAAATATAATAGGGAGTTTCAAAATTAAATAGAGTGGTTGTTGACTGCTACAATACAGGAATTGTCTCCAATAACTACTCCTACAAATAACAAACAAGAGAGAGAAGATGGAGAACGGCCAAGGGCAAATGCCTTTTAGCCTGGGTTCCAAATATATCTTCTACAGAACTTGTAGAAACTTTTTAGAGAATTCACGAGTGAAGAGAAACAAAATCGGGTATTAGACAACTTAATAATGGAGAAAAGATGAAGAGTTATAGCGGGGAGGAAGGAAAAAAGAGGAGAGAAATAAGAGAAAATAGAAAGAACTATGAAAAAATACGAAGGAAAGATCTGTTAACCAAGTCACTCAGTTACTCAGCCCAGCTGAAGACAAATGCAACTCAGTCACTTCAAAGAAACCATGTGATCCTCGCTAACTGAAAAACCTTCACTGAGCAAGTTGTAATGTTTCTGTTATTCTGTTAGGAAAAGGAATATTCTCCCGAGATGCTCTGGTTTGTCTATATAAAGCCTGTAATGTATTTGTAATGGTTATCTTCTGAATTAAGAAATCTCTGAGCATTCTTTCTCTTCTTTTTTTCTTCTCTAAGCTTTCTTGGTATCAGAGCGTTCCAAAGGCGAATGCTTCAAGATCCAATAGCTTCTGCTGTTGATCGAGTTGGTCCTCTTCGAGTTCCAGTCAAGGGCGATCTCATGATCTGATCTGCGTTTCTCTTAGCTTCTGGTGCAGATCATTGCTTTTGTCAAGATCTGAAGAATCTGGTCTTTGTCTTCAAGATCGGATCTGGCTTTTCATAGATCTAGTTTTTCATCTTTGAAGGATCAAGTAAGATTTGTTTGCTTCAATTTGGTACTTTACAGGTGATCTCTTGTTTGTGATCATTTGTGATCTCTTGTCTGTGATAATTGTGGAAAAGTCTATTTTCTTCTTCTTCATGATGTCTCCTTCATCATTTGCCCTCACAAACCAGACTTCTGCCTTCCTAATCTCTAACATAGGAAGCCTAATTTCTGTGAAACTGTCCAATACCAATTACCTCTTATGGAGATCTCAGTTTCTGCCTGTTCTTTGGGCAAATGGATTAATGGGATTCATTGATGGTAGTTATGTTATTAAAATACAACTTAAAAAATATATATATATATTAACTCTTTACTAAAATTCAATTGCAGTACATACCTTCTGTTTTGTCTTTGTATTTCTATATGTCCAAGTCTCAAAACAAATAATCCGAGCCTAGTGAATTCACTATGTCCTTAAGACAGATTTTCCCCCTCAAGGTGCTGAAGGTTAAATGGGAAACTGTCTCCCAAGATAGAACGGATTTTTCCTTCTATGGAAAGTAGCACTTCAATTCCAAAGAACAACGAACACAAGATCAGTATCTGAACAAGAACAGAGGGAGTAGAGAAAAAGAGAAATCTGTGTGATCTTTGGTCCTTCTCCTCTCTCAAATTCGTCCACTATTTATAGGAGATTGGTGCCTCATTGAAACTGCATAGTAGCTGTTGATAACAACCCTACATGAAAGGTTGCACCACTTCAGTCCCATGCACTGATTCAAAAGGTTGCACCCTTTCAGCATTATACAATGTTTCGAACCATTGCATCATCCTTGAAAAGGCATATCTCACTAACTGTTTCAAGAGAAACTAACTTAGCCTTTTGGACCCAATTCGGATTGGGCCTTGAAAAAATAAGAAGTCTGCGATCCAAAAAGAAACCACACATTAGCCCGAATCTGAATCTGAATCCGGATCCGGGCCGGGCCGGACAGACGGCGTGTGCGTGTTTTGTTGAGCTTGACTGCTTCCGTCTCCACGGAAAATTAGTGGTACCCCTTAGGGCCCAACCCTCATAGTCATACTTTCTCTATATATACTCAACATCTCTTTGGTTTTCTTCCAATGTGGGACAAGTGTTTTTCATACTTTCCCTCATTCATTTCTCACTCATTTCATTTCAAGTGGGGTAACTAGGGAGACAAATTACTCATTCAATACTTAATGGATTTGTGTAATTCCAAGTTCCATGTGTTCACTACACTTTGAACTTTCAATTACAACCCATTTTTTCCAACAATCCCCCACATGAATGAACATTTGGCTTTTCACTCATAAACAATGGATTTTTGTTCTGTTACAAATGAAAAAATACTGCATTAGGTCAAGTAGCATGGGAGGCCTTGAACTTGCCTTAGTGAAAGACGATCGGATTTAATTGGACGATCAGTAGACTTCAATTAATGTCCTTGAACTGTCAGCCGTTAATATAAACCTAGACAATCATCTTCACGCAATACCTTCTTGAATACTGTTGGGTCTCACGTTTGTGTTCATTTTGGCCTTGAACACTTCTTGGTTTCAGATAGTGCTTTTGAGAATAAATTCTCATAGAAGCGGCCCCACTTCGCACTAACATAGGTGATTTCTATAAAGAGTATCCTGCAATACTCCACTTGGATAACATAACTTTCCAAGATATAGTAAATCATTAAAAGCTTAACTTATCCTGGGTCTCGCGGCAGATATGCACTGTCTCTAGTGCTCACTGAGTCACATACATAATTCAGTTGGCCCTTTGAACCTAGATCTTGGGATCTTCAGTCAACTAGGTTGGTTTTTCCATTATGAGGACTCTTGGTTGATTATCTTAAAGGCTTCAAGCCCATTCCCCTTGATAATCTTTCCACTTGCTCTCTTGTTAAACCTTTTGTAAGCGGATCCGCAATGTTATCTTTAGACCTTATAGAGTCTATTGAGATAACTCCATTTGAGAGCAATTGTCTAACGGTGTTATGTCTACGACGTATGTGTCGAGACTTCCCATTATACATGGTACTTTGTGCCCTACCAATAGCAGATTGGCTGTCACAGTGTACACACACTGCTGGCACAGGTTTAGCCTAGTTTGGAATATCCTCTAAGAAATTTCGAAGCCATTCTGCTTCTTCTCCAGCCTTGTCCAATGCTATGAATTCTGATTCCATAGTGGACCTCGCTATGCACGTTTGCTTTGAGGATTTCCAACAAATAGCTGCACCTCCAAGTGTAAAGACATATCCACTTGTGGATTTTGAGTCTTTAGTGTCAGATATCCAATTAGCATCGCAGTACCCTTCTGGAACGGCTGGATATCTGGTATAGTGCAGACCATAGTTCTGAGTATACTTTAAGTATCCCAAAACTCTAAGTATGGCAGTCCAATGATCTTTGCCAGGATGACTCGTATATCGACTTAACTTGCTCACAGAGTATGCTATGTCCGGTCTTGTACAATTCATGACATACATTAAACTGCCAAGTATACGAGAGTACTCTAGATGAGATATACTAATACCAGTATTTTTGGCTAAATGAAGATTTATGTCAACTGGTGACCTTTTTGGAGTGATGTTATATACCTTGAATTTTTCAAGAATTTTCTCAATGTAATGAGATTGTGATAGAACAAGTCCATCTTGCGGCCTAGAAATTTTAATTCCTAGGATAACATCCGCAACTCCTAAATCTTTCATGTCAAATTTACTGGACAACATTTGTTTGGTAGATTTTATACCGTCCATATTACTACCCAATATTAGCATATCGTCCACATAGAGACAAACAATGACACATCCTTTTTGAGTGCTTTTGACATAAACACATTTGTCACACTCGTTTATTTTGAAACCGTTGGACAACATTGCATTATCAAATTTCTCATGCCATTGCTTTGGTGCTTGCTTTAATCCAATAAGGATTTAACAAGCTTACAAACTTTCCTTTCTTGTCCAGGAGCAATAAACCCTTCGGGTTGTTCCATGTATATTTCTTCATCTAACTCACCATTTAAGAACGCAGTCTTTACATCCATTTGATGTATCTCAAGTCCATGTATAGATGCTATAGCAATTAGCATCCGTATAGACGTTATTCTTGTAACTGGAGAATAAGTGTCGAAATAATCCAATCCTTCCTTTTGTCTAAAGCCTTTGACCACAAGTCTGGCTTTATACTTGTCAATTGATCCATTAGTCTTAAACTTCTTTGTGAATATCCATTTATATCCCAAAGTCTTGGAACCATGTGGTAAATCCACTAATTCCCATGTATGGTTTTGTAATATGGATTCAATTTCGTTATTTATTGCTTCTTTCCAATAAGGAGCTTCAGGAGTTGACATTGCCTCCTTGAACGTTTGAGGTTCATTTTCTAACATGAATGTTAAAAAATCAGGTCCAAAAGACGTTGATGTTCTTGACCTTTTACTACTCTCGGTTCCTCCTCAAATTCGCTCTGTGTAGGATGGTTACGAGTTGTAGCATCTAAAGTTCTCTTTGATGAACTTGACTCTATACACATGTTATATGGAAACGTATTTTCAAAGAATGAAGCATTCCTTGACTCAATAATCGTATTAACATGTATATCTTGAATCTCTGATTTATGAACCAGAAAACGATATGCACTACTATTGTTTGCATATCCAATGAATACACAATCAATAGTCTTGGGTCCGATCTTCACCTTCTTAGGTTTAGGGACTTCCACTTTTGCAAGACACCCCCACACTCTTAAGAATTCGTAGGAAGGCTGATGACCTTTCCACAATTCGTAAGGTGTTTTAAGCGTCTTTTTGTTAGGAATTTTGTTGAGAATGTAATTGGCGGAAAGCAAGGCTTCCCCCCCACAAATTCTGGGGTAAACCAGAACTTAATAACATAGCATTCATCATCTCTTTAAGAGTTCGGTTTTTGCGCTCAGCAATACCGTTTGATTGAGGTGCACAAGGAGCCGTAGTTTGATGAATGATTCCATGTTCAGAACATAGACCTTCAAAAGGTGATTCATATTCACCCCCTCTATCGCTTCTTATAGCCTTAATCTTCTTGCTTAGTTGATTTTCAACTTCATTTTTATAGTGTTTGAACACTTCAATTGCCTCGTCTTTACTTCTCAACAAGTAAACATAACAGTATCGAGTGCTGTCGTCAATAAAAGTAATGAAATACTTTTTACCGCCTCTAGTAGGCACAAACTTAAGATCACAGATATCTGTGTGTATTAAGTCCAGAGGTTCAGTATTCCTTTCAACAGAATGAAAGGATGATCTGGTCAATTTGGATTCTACACAAGTTTCACATTTTTGGTGTGGGTCTATTTTTATCTTTGGTATAAAGTTCAAATTAATTAATCTACGCAAGGTATCATAATTCAAAAAGTCTAAATGGACAAACTTTTTGGCATGAATTTGTGACAAACTCCCATGTGGCACAATCTTAGAGGTGCAACTTTTGAGAGAGGGGGAAAAAGCACCTCTAGGATTGTGCCACATGGGAGTTTGTCACAAATTCATGCCAAAAAGTTTGTCCATGTAGAAGGGTTGATCATAATTAACATGTCCTAATCTACCATGCCATACATGTGAACACTCAATCAAGTAAACAGAAGTTTGAACTTTATTAGCGCTCTTCGGTGTAATAGTCAAACATGACATCTTAAAGAGCCCATCCTGAAGATAGCCCTTACCCACGAATACATCATTTTTAGTTAGTACAAATTTATCAGAAACAAAGACTAACTTAAAGCCATTCTTGCTCAGCAGCGACCCAGAAACCAAGTTCTTGCGAATTTCAGGCACATAGAGCACCTCATTCAGAGTCAGTTCCTTTCCAGAAGTTAGCCTCATCACCACCTTTCCTTTACCTTCAACCTTGGATGTAGAGGAGTTTCCCATGAAGAGTTGCTCTTCCTTTTCCACAGTATGATAGGTGGTGAACATGGACCTGTTGGAGCAAATGTGGCGAGTAGCACCAGCGTCCACCCACCATTCTCTCTCGTTTCCAACCGTGAGACATTCAGAAACCACAGTAGATAGGTTCATGTCATTCACGTCATCAGAAAGCTTATCCATTGTCATATTAGCTTCAGTCTTTTGCTTCTTGGACTTCTTTGGCTTGCGACAGTCACTAGCCCTGTGTCCAGCCTTTCCACAGTTGTAGCACTTACCCTTGAACTTGGTAGGTGCACTCTTTTCGCCTTGAGCTTTCTCTTGGCGCTTCCTCTTTTCTTTAGCACTTTGGCCTTATACAACATTGGCCTTTGTCACCATTGGATCTTTGCCCTTCTTTTCAGATAGACGGTTGTCTTCCTCTATCCTTAGACGGACAATCAGTTCTTCAAGATTCATATCTTTGCGTTTATGCTTAAGATAGTTCTTAAAATCCTTCCAAGATGGTGGTAATTTTTCAATCATAGCAGCCACTTGGAAAGATTCTCCTAAAGTCATTCCTTCAACAATGACATCATGTAGGATTACTTGAAGTTCTTGAACTTGGCTTATGACGGTCTTACTATCCGTCATTTTGAAATCAAGAAATCTGCCAACTATGAATTTTTTCATGCCAGCATCTTCAGTCTTGTATTTCTTGTCCAAGGAATCCCAAAGATCCTTAGCCGATTGGAACACACTATACACATTGTATAATGAGTCGGCTAATCCACTGAGGACATAATTTCTACACAAGAAATCAGCATGCAACCAAGCATCTTTGGCCAAAACCTTTTCCTTGTCAGTTTCATCATGGCTTACTTCAGGAGCCTTATCCCAAAGAAACCTTGCCAAGTTCAGGGTGGTCAGATAAAAGAGCATCTTCTGTTGCCAACGCTTGAAATCAGTTCCATTGAATTTTTCAGGCTTCTCCCCATGAGGAACAGAATGGGGAACAATAGGAGTAACTAGTGGTGATTCCATTTCTTCTGTAACACACATATTTAATCCAAGAAACGAAAACAAAACAGAAACAAATTCTGTTCGTAAGCAAGAAGAAGAAGTGCTAAAGACTTAACAAACGAAAAATCTGTCTTAAGTTGTTATTAAAATACAACTTAAAAAATATATATATATTAACTCTTTGCTAAAATTCAAATACAGTACATACCTTCTGTTTTGTCTTTGTATTTCTATATGTCCAAGTCTCAAAACAAATAATCCGAGCCTAGTGAATTCACTATGTCCTTAAGACAGATTTTCCCCCTCAAGGTGCTGAAGGTTAAATGGGAAACTGTCTCCCAAGTTAGAACGGATTTTTCCTTCTATGGAAAGTAGCACTTCAATTCCAAAGAACAACGAACACAAGATCAGTATCTGAACAAGAACAGAGGGAGTAGAGAAAAAGAGAAATCTGTGTGATCTCTGGTCCTTCTCCTCTCTCAAATTCGTCCACTATTTATAGGAGATTGGTGCCTCATTGAAACTGCATAGTAGCTGTTGATAACAACCCTACATGAAAGGTTGCACCACTTCAGTCCCATGCACTGATTCAAAAGGTTGCACCCTTTCAGCATTATACAATGTTTCGAACCATTGCATCATCCTTGAAAAGGCATATCTCACTAACTGTTTCAAGAGAAACTAACTTAGCCTTTTGGACCCAATTCGGATTGGGCCTTGAAAAAATAAGAAGTCTGCGATCCAAAAAGAAACCACACATTAGCCCGAATCCGAATCCGGATCCGGGCGGGGCCGGACAGACGGCGCGCGCGTGTTTTATTGAGCTTGACTGCGTTCCGTCTCCACGGAAAATTAGTGGTACCCCTTGGGGCCCAACCCTCATAGTCATACTTTCTCTATATATACTCAACATCTCTTTGGTTTTCTTCCAATGTTGGACAAGTGTTTTTCATACTTTCCCTCATTCATTTCTCACTCATTTCATTTCAAGTGGGGTAACTAGGGAGACAAATTACTCATTCAATACTCAATGGATTTGTGTAATTCCAAGTTCCATGTGTTCACTACACTTTGAACTTTCAATTACAACCCATTTTTTCCAACAAGTTATCCTTGTCCATCTGCATTTCTTGATGGTTCTGATGGGATTCCAACCCAAGAACCCAATCCCAAAGTTGCTAAATGGATTCAACAAGACCAAAATGTCTTCTGTTGGATCAATGCTATATTAACAGAACCAGTTCTAGCTCATGTGGTTGGATTGTCATCTGCACAAGCAGTATGGACTGCATTGAGAAGAGATTTGCTTCAATTTGTCGCTCACACATTATACAGTTGAAGACTCAACTATAATCTGTCAAAAAGGGCACCCAGTCCATTACTGATTACAAACAAAAGATCAAACATATTTCTGATAGTCTGGCTTCAGCTTCTTCTCCTGTTGATGATGATGATGACTTAATCATCTATACCCTCATTGGCTTACCACCTGAGTATGGTCCTTTCGAGACCTCCATCAGAACTCGTTCTAGCCTTATTTCACTTGAAGAACATCATGTTCTATTGTTGTGTGAAGAGATGCATATAGCCACTACACTACAACCAATCACAGAATTCTCTTCGACTGCGTTTCTCTCATCCAAGTGTGATTCTCTCAAGCCAAACAACACTTACAACAGCAACAACAGGGGTAAGTCCGATTATCATGGCAGGGGAAGTGGTTAATCTAATACCAAAGGCAAAGGTCAGGGATTTCAAACCAATCAAGGTAGCTCACAGCACCCTGCTACACAGAAGCCATGTTACCAAATCTGCAATCGCATTGGACACTTTGCGTTGGACTGCTTTTATCGTATGGATTTCTCATATCAGGGGTGCCATCCTCCTTCTCAACTTGCAGCAATGGCAGCGTCATATAACCCTAAGCACATGGTTTGCAGATACTGGTGCTACCAATCATATCACAAATGATATGAACGATCTTTCACTTCACTCAGAGTACCAAGGGATAGATAAAGTTGCCATAGGCAATGGTCAAGCTTTGAATATCCTACACTCTGGTTCTTCTGTTGTTAAAACTCCCTCTACTATATTCCGTCTCAATAACATTCTTCATGTTCCGGAAATCGCCACTAACCTTTCGTCTGTCAATCAATTTTCTAAAGGAAACAACTGTATCTTTATTTTTTCAAACCTCTGGGTTCCGAATACAGGATCTCAGGTCGGGGAAGACTCTTTTCCAACGGTCGAGTAAGGATGGGTTGTATCCATTCCCCAGTGTTATTTCTCCCTCCACTCAAGCTACCGCTCTTGTTGGTGAACTCAGCTCTGCTGCAATCTGGCATAAGAGATTGGGCCATCCGTCTGATTCCATCCCCCATTAGATTGTTTCCAATAATTATCTTCTCAAAGGCTCTTCTAAAGTTTCGTTTTGTGGATTTTGTAGATTTGGCAAAACGTGTAAACTACCATTTTCAATTTCTACTACTGCTACTACTGCTCCATTGTAACTGATACACAACGATGTATGTGGTCCTGCACCCATTGTGACTGGATGTGGATTCAAGTATTCTGTACTATTCATTGATGATTTTACAAAATATACTTGGTTGTTTCCCATTATCAATAAATCTGATGTCTTTGATGCATTTCGATTGTTTAAATTGCAAATTGAGAACATTCTCTCCTCACAAATTAAATGCTTTCATTCTGATGGGGGTGGCAAATATATGAGCAAGAAGTTTCAGTCTCTTCTTGCTGAAAGTGGAATTATCCATCAAGTTTCATGTCCTTTCACCCCTGAACAGAATGGGTGTGCCGAAAGGAAACACGGGCGTGTCATTGAGACTGGTCTCACCTTGTTGCTCAATGCTTATATGCCCACCAAATTTTGGGCTGATGCTTTTCTTACATCCACCTATTTGATAAACTAAATGCCCTCTAAAAGTCTACAATTTGTCTCCCCATGGTAGCTTCTTTTTTCATGTACACCTACCTACTCCACCTTACGGTTATTTGGTTGTGCTTGCTATCCTTGGCTTCGTCCCTATTCACATCACAAGCTTGAACCACGCAAAAAAAAAAAAAAAAAGTGTTTTTATTGGTTACAGCCTCAACTACAAAGGTTACATGTGCCTTGAAGTTTCCACTGGCAGAATCTTTTTCTCCAGGCATGTTGTATTTGATGAAAAACACTTTCCTTTTCATTCTTCCCCTACACGGTCTACTTCTTCATCTGTGTCTTCTCCATTTCCTTTCTCAGCTTGGTTTAGACTCTCTCCTTCCATTTTGGGCTCTTACCATATACCTGCTCCTACCTCTTCTCCTTCCCTACTCCACCACTTCACATCACTAAGGTGTCCATGCCATTTACATATCCCTCCTCTCCGGGTCTTACCCTAATTCATACACATTCTCCCATCACTTCCCCTGTACCAACTCTCAAAAATGGGCACCCACTGTCTGGGACTGTTAACTCTTCCTCATCCATTCCCTTTGGTATTGCCTTACCAGACTCTATAACTTCAACTCAGTCCTTAGTTTATCCAACGCTGCCATGGTCTCCTATGCCTCTCACCCTTGTTGCCCATGCACCTGGTCTTCACTCCACATCTGTCCCAAACTCATCCAACCAGCATCATATGGTCACTAGATTAAAGGATGGTATTAGCAAGAAGAAGGTCTTCTCCACTAAACATCTTCCTATACTTCCATCCACTGCCTATTATGAAATAACAGAGCCTTCAAGTTATACAGAGGCTTCCAAATCAGTTGTTTAGCGTTAAGCTATGGCAGAGGAATTTTCAGCATTACAAAGACAAGGGACTTGGTCATTGGTTCCCTCTTCTCCTAACAAACACATTGAAGGCTGTCGTTGGGCGTACAAAATCAAACATAATTCAGATGGCTTTATTGCTCACTATAAGGCCAGGCTAGTTGCTAGAGGATTCCATCAGCAACATGGTGTTGATTATAATGACACTTTTAGTCCAGTCATTAAGCAAGCTACAATCCATGTTATACTTTCACTTGCTATGTTCTACAACTAGCCCATTCAACAACTAGATGTTACCAACACATTTTTACATGGTTTCCTCCATGAAAACATCTATATGGTTCAACCTCAAGGGTTTGTGGATCAGTGTTTTCCCCATCACATCTGTAAACTTCATAAATCCCTCTATGGATTGAAGCAGGTGCAATGAGCTTGGTATGAGAGGTTTTCAAATTATCTCCTTAGTTTGGGTTTTCTCAACACTTATGCTGATCTCTCCTTGTTTATCAAACATCACAAGTCTACTATCACATTGGTCTTGGTTTATGTGGATGATATTCTTATCACTAGGATCAGTTCCATCTACATCTCCACTGTTGGAAATACAACAGAATAGTGACTGCTGTTAAACAGAAAAAGTGAAACAATAGTACCCGACTCTGCAACTGTGATTTGTTGGCGGAAGTCGCCGAGCAGCATCGGCAACAGATTTGTGACCGAGGTACGTCTGATGACGCTTTCTTTAGGACGAGTTCCGCCCCTTAGGATAAAATCCAGGTGCGAAGGTTCTCAGCAGAATCGCCCCCAGGATACAACGGCCTCCTTGATTCAGGTCTGGTCGCAACGCAGCCCGAAAGTGAAGACTCCTTTTAGAACGCCCAGTGCTCAGAGGGAAAAGACCGTGAAAAAAGAAGGAAAACATTTTTTCTGTGTATATTACGATCACTCAGATGGTCCTAATTTATAATGTGATTAGTGTCCGTTGGGCCATTAATCTCCATTAAGGCACAACATTAAAATAGTGATTAATATCGGTTTAAAACGTTAAATCGAAAAAGATTGTTGCTGTTTCTATACCGATCCCTCTAGGCCAGGTGGCCTGGATTTGCACTCCCCCTGCACTCGATATACACGCAGGATGCGCGTCGCAGACGCACGCCCGGTTAAACGTTTTCAGACCCAGGACCTCGGGTCAAGCCTGGCTCGCGTGCGCGCATAGGACCCATGGCAAAAGCCTACAAAAGTCTTTAAAGAGTAAATGAATGAAAACACATATAAACCATCTTCAAAAGTTGAACTTTAGCAATGTGGGATGGGTTGTTTTCAATAGCCTACACTACCCATAAAGCAAAAAGTACTAAAGGACAAAAACACGTTTTACAAAGAAAACCTTGAAAATGTTTTGAAACACCAAAAAACCCAACATCCAGCTTAATTCGTCAGTTGAATGTGGTGTTTGAGATGAAACATTTGGGAGATATCCATCACTTTCCTGGCGTTGAGATTACTAGAACTTCTCAAGGTCTTTTTCTCTCTCAAAGTAAGTATGCTTATGACCTTCTACAGAAGATTTCCATGTTAGGCTGCAAGCCTTATGGCTCTCCTTGCAACTACAAGACCGTCACCGCTACTACTGGTTCATCTCTTGTTTCAGATCCCATGCTATATCGGAGCATTACAAGTTCCCTGCAGTACCTCACTTTAACATGTCCTAATCTCTCCTTTGCTGTTAATTAGGCCTGCTAGAACATGCATCAACCTACTACTGATTATTTTACTACACTCAAGAGGATTTTGAGCTATGTTAAAGGTACTATTTCTTATGGCATTCAATTCAAGAAAGGTCCTCTTTAGCTGACAGCCTTCTCTGATGCTGACTGGGCTGGTGACCCTATCGATCATCGTTCTACCACCAGCCTTTGTGTCTTCTTAGGAAGTTGTCCGGTGACTTAGAGTGCCAAGAAACAGAGCACTGCCATACGCTTTTCGACTGAGGCTGAATATCGATCTCTTGTTCACACTGCTACAGAGCTCTCTTGGCTATGTATGCTTCTACGTGATCTTCGAGTGTTCTTACCTACTCGGCCTGTTCTTTGGTGTGATAACATCTCTGCAATCTCTCTGGCTGCGAATCCCATTTTTCATAACCGGACTAGGCATGTTGAAATCGACTACCACTTTTTAGAGAGAAAGTGTTGTAGAAAACAATGGAAGTTCGTTATGTAAATACTCAAGATCAACTGGCTGACATCTTTACGAAGGCCCTCCATCCCAGATGTTTTCGGTTGCTTCGTTCCAAGCTTCATGTCACAGAAGTCCCATGAGCTTGAAGGGGGCTGTTAACTAAGTCACTCAGTTACTTTACTAGTTTAGGGAAAGTTGAGTAAAGCCTCAATTTCTTAGACAAAGGGTCACATCAAAAGTATACTTTTTCAAAATTTTCTTACTTCTTAAAAAAAATAGTAAAAAAGCAACATCATTCTCCACTGAAAGACAAAAAAAACTCCACTTCTATATAAAAAGTCAAAAAGATTACATACCAAAAAACTAAAAAAAAAAAAAAAACCATCATGACCCACTTCTCTCTTGATTTGATGCTTTTACTTTATCTTTATTTTATGGTAAAATTACCAAACAGTCCCGGTTTCTTATCTAAGCGAGCCAAACGCAGCCGAAATGGGCAGTCTCATGCTTAACAATAACATGTTGAGTGATTCTAAATGCACCCACATGCATTGCTGTACACACCCATTTTTCCTTGTGTGAACAGTAAAACATCACTGTTCACACAAGGGAAAGTGGGTGTGTACAGCAATTTCAGTGATGCATGTAGAATTTCCCTAACATGTTTTCAAAAAGTTCTTGTGCCAAACCGCCAAACACTTACAGTCGATGTCAGGCTGGGCCGGATACGTCCAACAATACCATGAAAACTCCTATCTTCCATCAAATAACAACTAATAAATACAATATTCTGATTGCGGATGGCGATGGGTGGAATCTAAACATGGCCCAAGTGATGTTTGTCGTGCCCTATTCCCAACCTGATTTCATGATATGTTTATAGTTTGTGATATCAAATTAATTTAGCCCGTGATTATGTGTCAAATTGAGTTTCTTAAGGTTTTTTTTTTCCCCTTCTTCTTTAACCCTAAGGGGTAGCTTAGTTGGCCCAGGACTACGGTTTACACCCGAAGATTGTAGGTTTGAAACTGCACTACTACACTAAGGCTACAAGGGAGTTTACCTGGCTTCCCTCTGGGCTGGAGGGATTATGATAGCAAAAAAAAAAAAAAAAAAAAAAACTTTTTATTCTTTGTTTTTCCATTTTTTTTTTTTAACTTCTATAATGCTGGAAATTGAGTCCTTTTGAGAGAGGATGGGCGGATTTAGCCAAGTGGATCAACTGATCAAGGCAACGGGTTGTGAATCTACCATGCACAAGTTCAATTCCCATCGTTGATAGTCTTTTCATCGCATGATCTATCATGAGGCCCAAATTTACAATCATTGAACCTTCACTTCCCGCTGAATTGATTCTCAAGAAAATCTACAATTAAAATGGCATTATATTTTATAGCCGTTAAATCAAGAGCTAGGATAATTTGATAGTGCTATTTTTTGATGAAGAGACCTTTCAATCTACCCTCCTCCTATTGGTAGACTTTCATTAAATGGGCCCTACAAACTGGACTGCATATAAGCTATTTGCAATCTGCTCGTAGGTGAAACACTTAGGGGAGGGTTCAAGCCTCAACCTGCATAGGCATAGGCATTTCCACTGTGCACTTCCACGAATGATGGAGAAGTTTTGTCTATAAGAACTTAAAAAAGATTAATATGTAAATTACAGACAAATGGTGTAGGTGGTCCACGCACGACCAAAATCCAAACCCGACTCGGGTCAAAATCTAGAACCATGCCCACTCCCAACCTGACCGAGTCACTATAAAGTTTGCCATGGCAGCAGGTCCAGGCGGGTCCCTAGTTTCCATCCAACTGTAATCTTCCGAGCAGCATTTAACCTTTACATATAATTGCTATTGTCATTCCCGCATTGATACAAACTTTGGACCACAGAGACATCATAGCATTTACAGTGAATGGATGGCAAGTCCCTGTGAACTACTAACAATCGATGAAGAAGAATCTATGAAGATAAAAGAGGGAGAATAGAGTAAGACAGATACGAGTTTTAACAAAGAGCCATGGATTGCATCCCAAAGTCAATGATCATTGGTAAGGATTTGGCTATAAAACCCTCTGGAAAAGCTTGTCCTCCCAGAAATCCTCAAGTGCTAGAGACTGATATCTTTCTGGATTTCCTGTTATTACAGCTTTCTGAATGCTGAATGTTTTTTTTTTTTTGGTAGAAATGGAGGCTGACAGTTGGGCCCGTTTGTTTGCATAGAATTGAATTCGTAGGATTCATGGTAAAACAAGTTCAAACAGATGATGATTATAGAGGCAAGGGGTGAAGGATATAAGATGGAGATCCAACTTCTCTAAATTTGATTTACCGGGGTGATAACAGGGCATTCATTTTGTCTCCCCTCAATTCATTTTCCATAAAGGGAAGATTATTTTTGGCCATTTATGGATCTCTGCCTCCGTTTCTTCAATTTTACCTGCTTCTAAGAATACATATCTTAGAATTCCTAGCAGCTCAATTCCGAGAAAAGCATACAGGCCCTAATGAATTTCCAAAGATGCACTATTTCAAACGCAGAACTACCATCAGGAATTCAAGGAATGTCCAATAGCCAGAATTCTCACAAACAACAGGCCCTCAAGAAGAGAAGCAAGTCAGATATCCCTATTTAACAAAGTGAGACAAATCATTAAAGAGCACTGTATAGTGAAAGAGTCATATTTCAAGGAACAAAAAAGTGTAGCTTATAGAAAACCAAAATTCTTGTCAAGAAATATACATTTCAGATTCAAAGCTTTAACATCTACAAACACACTCGACATAAATTTATTAACCTCTCAAGTTGGTGTACATACTGGGCTGGACATTGCAAATTGCATCCCATGATACCCTCAAACAGATGCAACTTACTATGTCCACATATACATGTGTATAAATATACATATCAACATGAATGGCGTTCCACAACCCCCCGCTTCACAGCTTCTACAACCAACTACCATGCAGACAGGAAATGAATCTCAACTTCGATCCAAAACCCTAGTGAAAGAATTTACAGAAATGAGCTGTCTGGCTGTGGGTCTTATCCCATGATGGACTCCTATGACCCCGTCAACAGGCAGTTACTACCAGCAGAACTCACCTCAGCACATGCTAAATCACGGACAAGAAGCTTAACACTGCGAGATCCGGAAGTCTCCACAATATCAATGCACTCCATCAAATCAGAGTCGCTAACCAACATAACCCACTCTTCTTCATCATCTAGATACTTGAGTTGGAATGCCCCGGTCGGTAATTTGAACCTCTTACCAATTTCTTCAAACAGGTGAAAACAACCCATGGATGGCATGAACTTGAACCTCACTGTATCTTCTTTGTAAGTAGCCTTCACAGTAACCACAGAGCTGCCATCCTCCAGGTACATCTTGCCATTCCACCTTCTGAAGGTTGGGGAGCTTGATGCACTGCAGTTTATCATCGAACCTGAGCCATTAGAAGAAGCTGTTGTGCCTGATGAGGAGCGCTGGTTGTGGTCTAATATGCTATCATCTATATCTATTGAAGTATCAATTTCATCTGCAGGGTCCAAGCTCCTGGATGTGACGTGACAGTCAGAATTCTCTAAGTTCAAACCCCTTCCAGAATTCAGTGTCTTGCATCCCTCCTTGGCAACAAATGAACCGTGCAAAACATCTTTTGAATATCCACCCTGCATGCTTTTAAAACTGACCTGCTGAGACATTCCACTATTCGGAGGAATACAGTCTTTTTCCCTCTCATATTTTTTATTAGAGAACATGTTGGTACTTGAGGACTCTATTTGCGACACACTTACATGAGTGTCATCTCCTTCCAACTTCACTGAGAACTGTTCACTCTTAGTAGCAGGGATAGGAGATGTTCCTATAAGATCTCGAGCTTCTGCCTCCGGGCTTTTAACAGCTATGTTCTTTTTGGAGGAGAAAACACCACTACGATCCTCAAGATCTGGGGCAACAGAGGCCGCAGCAACAAGACTTCCAGAAACAGGGTCATACTTCAACATTCCATCCACCCCTTGCACAGATTCCATCACAATCTGTATCTTCCTCAATGAACGATTTACCTTGTTTATTTTGCGAGATGGCCATCTAGAAATCCCATGTTGTCTGCATATCCTTTTCAATGTGGTAGGACAAACTGCCCACATAAAATGTCCAGAATTAATAAACAGCCTTCATCATGAATGGATATTTATGGAACAAATGGGCACCAGTTCTAAAAGTTTCCACGATGGGAACATTACTATTAGTAGGAAATTCTTAGGTGCACTTAATAAGTAACCATATAGAAAACAGCCTGAACACACCCAATAATAGAAGTGATTCTGTACTTCCACCATAAAGGCAAAGTGGAACGGATAACCATCCATGAAGACAATATATTCGAACTGATTGTGATTTGAATACATCTAAAGCATTCTAAAATGCGGAAGTCAATTAAAGTTCAACCCTAAAAGAAGTATGTGAAGACAGAAGAATCTTACCCCCAATACTTTTAGCAGCATCCTTGAGACTACCAGAAAAATGTTGCTGAAGATCGCTTAAACTAATATTCTTCTCCATTGTTGAGCGCTTTTTCTCTGTTTGCCTGGAATTAGATGATGTCTGTAAAATAAATACAGATACTGTCAGAGTAATTCAATCAATTGAAAACCTCAAACAGTCTAAAAATCATATAAACATTCAGCCAACATGTTATGGAAATTGAAGGAGTAAGCACAAAAGTTTATATATATATATATATATATATATAGGGGAGAGCTACACAGCGCCTGGGCATTTTTTAGGAGAAAAAGCCCCTCTTCGTTGGGCCCACTGGGATGCATGATAATCATGGAAGTTCATTGGATGGAAAGATCCATATGAGGCCTACCTATATGCAAAATCTTGAGTCCATAAGATCATCCTAACCTTTTGATCCATGGCCCTAAAGTTTAATGGTTTAATTGCATCATTTTATTAACATTTCAATCCAATGGTGAGGAAAAGTTGGATGAGTGTCAAATTTGGACTTGTGATTATTCATGGTGAGGTAGTGTGTGAGAGAAGACTAGATTGACTCAACATGGCCCCCATGACCAGAAAAAAGAGGGGCGGAAAAAGAGCGTTTTTAAAGTGGGGCATTTTTGAGAATTTCCCATATATATTGTCAACACTATTAAACTAAACTGACAAGAGCGCAAAGCAGAACCGGATGCAAAGTTCTGAGGATTATTCAGTTATCACTTATCAGACAAGAAAATTTATAAATGTAACTGAAAGCAAGTTACAGTAAATAAAGTGTGGTCCATTCTCTCTCTCTCTCTCTCTACTGGAGAACTTAAAGACTGGTAATACTCATAAGTACATCATTGTGTGAAGCAGGATGCCCCCTTCGGTTTTCATATATCTCAACAATGGCAAGGGATTAAATCTCATAGGCTAGGAACTGATAGAGCGAAAAAGGAAAGAACTAAAAACTCACATGTTCGAGCAACATAATCAAACTTTTGGAAAGCTTTATGTCTCATGTTCACCATATTATATTACAACTTACAACTCACATGCATTGGAGATGTGGGACATTTCAACTACAGATCCAGACAGTCCATCCATTAGGCCACATAGTTGAACAGTAATCGCTGACAAAAAAATCAATGATCCTGACTTTCTGAAAATGGACCTTTTGGCTTTTCAAACATGGCCAATCTACGAGGCAGCAACCAGCTGAAAGTTCAGGTCAATGATTCATTCACATGTCCAATAGTGTAATATTGCACAATGAGTTGCATCTGAATAATTTTCTTATATTATATATAGGGAAATGCTCCTATGGGAGTAACTCTCACACTACTATTAGAGTAAAGGGGGGACCCATTGGATCCATATCAATGCCAACAGCCTAAATATGAGGGTCCCCCATTTTACTCTTATAGTAGTGAGAGTTACTCTCGTAGAAGCATTATGCACATCTTACACTAGTCATGAGTGAAACATAAACTGCTTTTGTTGTGCATGTAAAGAGTTTTTAAATGGAAAACTAGTTTAAAAAAAAATTAGTGGAGACTCCTACAGAGATAGTACTGGAAATACTGTTGCACCTAATAACTATAATTATGTAGATTGCAAATGATGTGATCTAAAATCATTTTGAGAAAATCGGGTGACAACTGTGTAAGAAAACCATGTGCCAACCCAAAAGCTTAAGTTGATAGGTGGAAGGCCCAAACAGGTATGTTGAGCCATGTCCAACTCAGGACTTAGGCAATGTGGGATGTGGGACTTCCCAACACTTCAACAGATTTCATGGATGGGCATGCCATGTGGGCTACACAAGAACGACATGACCCATGTGGGCTACACAAGAATGACGGGATCGGAACCCGCTCTAATACCATGTAAGAAACCATGTGCCAACCCAAAACCTTAAGCTGATAGGTGGAAGGATCAAACAGGTATATAAAGCCATGACTAGGCGAAGTGGGATTTGGGACTTCCCAACAAACTGAAATAAAGTGTTGTTCAAAAGAAGGGAAAAAACAATTTAGGAATTTATTTCCAGGTTCCAATGTCGTGTATGTGCTTTCAGCATCCATCCATCATAAGAAGGCACAATTATCCGCTTCACAAATGAAAGGTAAATCTAGGATCAGCACCTTCTCCTGAAAGCTATCCGCTTTACTTCTACCAATCCCTGGATTTTGAATCTTCACAGCCACCTTTTCACTGGATTCCAATTTGGATAAAGTTGGTTGGAAGATTTTCCCGGACATGTCTGTTGGCAAATTAGATTGTGCTTCATTCTGCATGCCTACATTTCTGTCTTCACCTCCAACTAATTCTGCATCCGAAACTGTCCTTAAACTCTGACAAATCCTCTGCATTGTAGTTGAAAGGTTGTTTAACAAAAGCTGCTGCTCTGAACGCCCTTGGCAACTGACTGGTAGAAAGAACTCCAATATGTAGTCATCACTGCCCGTATATGTACTCCTTAACCTGATTGCAACTGCAGCATTCAGACCAAACTTCCTTGCATGATGCACATGTGGATACTCTCGAATGCCATATACTTTTACATTGCAGGAGAAAAATGGGTGATTTGATAGAAGTGCTTTTCCAGCAACACCCTGCCCTTTTTCCAGATGATGTTCTTGACATGCATGCATGAAACCGTTCATCTTTTCATCATTCACATAGCATGCTGACTCCTCGACACATAGTATGGTTTTTTTCCCTGGACTTGTATCAACCTCTCCAGCAGATGTTATTGTACTTTCATCACTGAGTTCATCTGGGTAGCATGGAATCCATGTCAGAGCCAAGGGTAACCTATGTGCATGACAAACAGCTCTCAGAACATCAACTATCTCAGCAAAGGCAGCCCTCTGGTCCTTTGAGAAGCTCTGTAAATATGAAAAATGTATATGGTAAGTGCAGTGAGCATGAACAAAAACTAAACAATTAATAGCTAATGCATTCACTGATTTTTTTTTTCCGTAACATCATGTAAAATTAAAATGTATAAGAATACCTGTGCACGAGCTCGAGTTTCTGAAGTCCTTAAGTTCACAGCCTGCAGATTCTTACAATGTTAGAGAGCCATTTGCAACCATTTTCAGTGAAATATAATCACACACATGCGTGCGCACACAAAAAATATATGCATATGCATGCATACATAAATGTATAGAGGTTTGTCTATGAATCTATGAATGTGGTGGTGTCATGGTGATCATTCAGAAATTCAGTAACAGGACATATTTGTTATGGTGAAAAGGCCAAGGCTCTTAAAGGGCTGTTGGGCAGTTGTCATCACCACCACCATCACCATAATATTAGCCTTATCCGGTCGATTTATGGCGGGTTTACTGTGTTCTATTCAATGTCAGAAGATAAAACCTATCATTCTAACAAAGTCCAAGATCCGTTTGGTGGTGGTCGCCATTGCCATCACCACCATCATCACCACCACCACCACCACCATCATAATATTAGCCTCATCTCATCAATTTAGGGTGGGCTTACTGAGTTCTACTCAAGTTAATAAAATAAAAGCTATCATTCTAATAAAGTTGTACAAGATCCCTCCCTTCTTACCTTTCTAACAAAGTTGTCTCTCTCTTGGTGTGTTTGAGAATGAATAAGAAAATAACAAATAAAGGGTCCACGAGCTCAACATCATCACCCAAACGAGGCCTGGTTTCAACTTGTTATGGCTGCCTTCGTGAGTTTAGCTTTCCCACTCAACCAGATTCTTCATGTTTATAGTAACTCCATAATTTAACATGTCTTTCCTCACTACTTCTTCCAAAGTCTTAATTAGCCTCCCCCTTCTCCCAGTTCCTTGAACTGCTAACCCTTCAACACACCATATCCAAGCCTTTTCTGCACATGTGCAAACAATCTTAAACTGTATTCCTTGATTTTCTCTTATTGAAGCTACCCGCAAGTTTTTTCTTATGTTCTCATTCCTAATTCTATCCTTGTGACTCAACACATCTATCTTAGCACACATCTCAGCTACATGCACTTTAGTTTGTCCATTCTTCATTCCCCATCATCCAACTCCAAATAGTAACAGGGGTATGAATCTCTTTCGGCTGAAGCGCCACTCTATGGGTGCATGCATTGCACTAGCTTGCCTCCATATAGCCCACCCTATGCCAATCCTATTCACTATATTTAACTTGACTTAAATCACCCCTTCAACCCCGCCGCCCCCAAAACCCCCTCCCACCCATGCACCCACCACACACAACTTACACACAACCCAATTATGTTTTAGGATTGACCTTAAACGCTAAAATTGATGCAGATTTGATTTTTGATCAAAAGTTCGAGTTGGTAGAATCCTTCATGGAGCAATTTAAGCATCTTAAGAAGGCCTGCAAGGATCCCGACAAGAGTTGATGAAGAATTAAGGCCCCAAATAGTCCTATGTACGGAAGAAAATTAAGTGTCAAGGGCTGTTCTGCTATAACAAGGAGAAACAGGGGCTTACTTGCAAATTTCCTAAAAATTCAGAACTTAAAAATGTTTCTCACGTTCAGCCATCTTTGGGCATAGTTTTGGTGGGTCCAATAAAGTCCAATTCAAGGGAACATGACCACAAGGGTTGCCCAACACTACACTTCCAATGTTGGTTTTGTTTCATCAAAAGGGTGGGCCAGGTGGGTCCCACAGGCAGTCTAGAAACAAGAGGCAGAGACAACCCAGATCCTGAAAATTTTCTAATTTTCTTTATTTTTCTTAGTAATTTCTGGATTTTTTTCAATCAGAAAGTTTTCTTGTGAATTCTATTTATATTAAGATTGAATGGGGTTTTTTTTCATGTATTTTGAGTGCTATTTAAGCAAAACACTAGTCACCATCACTGTTCATGCTACAATACCCGTGAATAGTATTTTGCAAACGCAACAGTTGCTCTTTATTTTATCCCTCTCACAAGTGTCATGTGGATACTAAGGTGATTGAGAAGGCTTTAAGGTCAGTTGTGGTTGATTATTTTGCTCCTTGCTAATCTTATTTGATTGCTGGGTTTTCTACAAATTCTACAATTCTATGTATTTTCTTGGCTTTGGTCAATTGGGCCCTAGCATTCTGATTGTGTCAAATCGGGATTGCATAAAAAATCTATCACGGTCCGCTGCGGCGGTGCCAATATATCATTTCAGCCAGCTCATTTTCTCTACTTCCAAAGCCACTAACTTCTGCTCTATATATTCTGTCTTTAATTTGCCAACTCTCAGCCCACTTACTCAACCACCTTTTGTCACAATTCTAGCTTACCATTTACTTGCCTTCTGGTTTGACTAATGAATATCAAGTACGTGCATACAACATACACCATATAATTTCATCCTGATATTTGTTGTTATGGTGTAATAGTACATGTTTTGTATAACATCAAAGTAATCATTAGGAATACCTTTTCCTTCAATATTTTGATGGCGTAGCCCAGAAGGCCACGGTGAAGATCTACACCTCCGACGGTGAGATCAAGTTTTCCGACTCAAGCCCTAAGATCACTTAGGAACAGTAGACCAAGATAACTCACGAATCTGAATTGTATTAAAATTATAGAATGAACATAACAATAAAGAGCTTCTCCATATAAAAAGTAGCATTGATCCTAAATAAGCAATAAAGGAAATAGCTAATCCTAATTAACATATAAATTAGAAAGGAAATCTTCCTAAACAATTAAGCAACCTACTAATCTAGAAAATATCTAAACTAATTAGATAGGGATCTCAATTTAGAGATCATGTGGACCCCATCAAGCGGGTCCATCAGGACCTACGGGACTTGGCCTTTGATCGGCCTGCATCATATTTTCCAAATTAACTATATTGGTATCCTATTCTAAGCCTCTGCTATATCAAAAAAGGCAATATGTAAATTTTTCTTTTGAACTAAGGTGTCGTTTGTCTTTGACATGTGGGATGTGAAAAGCGGATATACATATGTAAAAGGTGCGTGCGTAATTTACACATGTGAAACACATTGCCATCTTTTTATGGAAGCACCATTTTCACAAGAGTAAGGGGTTGTTTGGGTTGTTGTCAATTCCGTTCTAGTCGCCGTTCTGGTTGGACCTTGTAGCGGAATGTTTCGGCACTTAGGTCAATTCCGGTATTCCGTTCTGGAAAAGATGCAATTGAAAATTGAAAAAGATATAAAAGAATACAAAAAATTGAAAAAATAGTTAATACTAAAATTGCTTACTTCCATCACTTAAATTAAACTACACTCTACAATTGACCATTCTCTAGTTTTCACTACATATGAATGGAAGTATGAAACCTTGGCCAGAATGGGTTGGAATTGGGACCAGAATGACCGGAATGGATCGGAAACTTTTAGAGGGGCATTCCGTTCCGCACGTTCTAGCCAATTCCAGACGGAACGGAACAGAATTGACAACAATGGTTGTTTGGCAAAACCACTTGTGATAGGAAAATGATTCACACGTACAAATGATGCACAAATATTCATATCCATATGCGATTAAGTACCATGGAAACACTTTCCATTGTTTGTCATTTTCACATGTGAATCTCAACGGAACCAAAGGTTCACCATTTTTCTCAAATTTCTCAAAATCTTATAATGGGACCACCTAACTCCGTTTCCATTTGCAAGGCATTATGCCGGTAATTAGGATTTTTGTCAAACAGTTTAGTTAGGGACTCAGTCCCAATTTCACCCAGTGAGATCCAAGCATTTATAGGTATATTATTTGGTCCTAGTTCTCTATTTCTCTTCATCCGAGTTAATGCAACCTCTACTCACACTATAGATACTTTGTCGACCACTCCTTGAGTTAGTTGTAGATGATTATTTATGACACTTGCTATTGCATGTTTAAAATGTCCGTAAAATGTCCCCATCCATTTTCTATCTCTTCTTCCTTTACTAGGATCCTATCATTTTCATCTTTAGTACACCTTACATGATCAATAGTCACATGTATGTCATGGACTCGGTATATGTACTTAATGTGACATCCACCATTATGACCATGGTTTAAAATCGCGGCATTGGTCGTAGTATCTTGACCCCAAAAAACGATACCGTATCAGTATCGGTCGCGGTTCGCGGTTGTCTCAATGTTAATTCTTTTTTTACCCCAAAAAAATTGAAAAAATATCCAAAATTTTTAGAATATTGCAGAATGCTAGAAAACAATGTTTTTTTACCCATAAGTAACAACTATAAATCAAAATATCAGTCCCCTAAGTCATGACATTCTGTATTGTTGTCTAATTTAAAAAATTAATTATATTATGTTTAATGTGTAATCCTTGGTCTCATCCATGGAGTTTCTAAATCAATCAATGTAGTTCATATCTAAAATCCAAGCCACTTAAAATAACTACCAATTTGACTCCAATAAAACTTCACCCATTATTGGATTGACCACCATAAAAATTTGAGCTTTTCTTAAAGTTTTGTTCACATATTTTTTTAAGCGATTAATCAGATAGCAGACCAACTCCAACTTGACTAAAATTTGTTGAGGCCCCATTTAATAAGAGACATATATTTTGAATATTTTGTAGAGCAATTTCGAAATCCAAACCGTTTAATAAAAATAGCCTCCAAGTATATATCGTATCCTAAAATTTTACTTCAATTCACGATTGGATTGATTGTTTGATGGAAACCGTGATTAAAAACAATCTTATGCACATCCTGTTCTTGGGCCCATTTCCTGTTAAATTAAACTTTGGCTCGAAATGATACACAGTGGGAAAGTAATGGTTTAGATTTTAAAAAAGTGGGCCATGTTGGAACTCACATTGTGTAATGCTCAACCACACCCACAAACTTTATAATGTAACGTCAGAAACCCTAAAAAGGTTCTCTTCCCACTTCCCAAAATGGAAAAAACGGTGGGGGAAAAAGTAAAAAAACGAGGGAGAGGGAGGAGAGGAGGAGGGGGAGAGGGAAGAAAAGAAGAAAATGAAGAAGCAAAGAGAGAGATATGAAAGAAGAAGAGGAAGGGGGTTGCTGGTGGTGGTTGCAGCAGCAACAGCAGGAGGTAGCGGCTGGCAGTGGCTAGCAGTGGCTCGCGGTGGTTGCAAACCAGCAGATAGCGGTTGGCGGTGGCTGGCGGCAGCTCGTGGCGGTTGCAGCAACACTAGGCAGCGGAGCTCCAAAGCCCACGTACCACCTCTCTCTTTTTCCCCTTTTTTGTTCTTCTGTAACTACATGGTATCTTTTTTTTTTTTTTTCAAATGGATCCACTCTTCTCATCCTCCACTTCTTCTTCTTAATTTTTTTAAAGTTTCTGTCATATCTGCCGTTACGGCCGATATTTAACTGATATATTGGCGATACGGACTGAGACGACACCAATACCGATATCCCAATATGTTATCGTTGCAGTCTGGGCTGTGATACCGAAAGGCATCGGCCAATACGTATTGATATTGGCCGATATTTTAATCTCTGCCGTTATCAACTGCAAGCCACTACAGTTGAAAATGCAGCAGACAGTCAATTAGTCCCACTGGAATTGGGAACATTGACAAGAAACTCAGGCTCGAATCATATGTACAACTTGGATGAAATAATAAGGAAAGAATATATCGAATAACAATTAACAATCTATTTGCACAAATATAGTATGAACAGCTGTCTAATATGAAGGCACAAAAAAAATAGAAACATGGTTTTAAAAGTTGGCTGAAACCAGAATATTCCAGTTTTTAACCTGATTTTTTTATGGTATCGAATTGAATTGAAACCTCTATTACCAGCACCATTATATGATAATCTAACAACATTAAAAAAAGTTATACGATAGTCTAACATTTTACTTACATCTTGAACATACGAAAAACAATTAAGGGTGTTTTTTATTTTGGTGTTTCATAAAATTATTTAAAATATCTTTTTTAAGCAAGAAGGAATCAAGAGGACAGACATTTTAGTTTGGATCAATCTACAGGTCAATAGCCATCCGTTTTAATGCTGACTCAAACAGGAGTGAAAACATGTTTTAAAACAATGAATGAAAACTAACCTGAATTGCTTGGCGGACATTTTCCATCTCTGAATTAAAATTGGGCTTCTCCTTTGCTGTTACTAGTTCGAACACTGCACAACATGACTGCTCGCTTTGCTCGAAAACTGGCATCGCGAGAGAACCACAAACTTTATGGTCGAGTGCATGATCCACCCGCAAGTACTCAGGCTTGCGGTAATACACTACATTCGAAGTCCATTCCGGCATCTTAGATATAAATACACGCCCAGGGAGACCGGGGAAAGAACCAGGTGTTTCCCTGGCAGCAAATGTAAATGTCCTTGAAACTTCACGATAGCCCGTGAGCATTTGATCCAGTAGATATGGCTGCTCGCAGGTGCTTAAGAAAGGCACACCTCCATGTTCAACAGGGACCCAAACTTGTGCAAGAATTCCACCACCAGCTGATTCCTTAAACAAGGACAATGCCTTGAGCAACTTCTCAGGAAGTGTCCACCCTAGGGACCTGGGAACAAAATTCTTCTCCTTATCCAAGGCATTAAGCAAAGAAATAGAGTTACCAATTCCATTGATAACTGAGTCTCCCACATCTGAGGAATTCACTGGAATACAAAACTGGTTACTGTTTCTCTGCTGTAATATGGGTCTGTCTCCGCAATTTGAAGAAGAAACTCCAACCGTATTAAAAGAAGAACCACTGTTGTTTAGACAGAAGATATCAGGACTTTGTACTACCAAATTCGATTGTGGAAAAGAAGGATCAAAACTGCCAGGCAGTGTTGATTGAGCTGCTGACAATCCAACACTCGCAATAACTTCCTCTGTTGTCAAAGGGTAGCATAACTCGTGGTAGTTCTCAAAATCCATGAGCTCAGAGAAGCTGTATAGATCCCCTGATACCAAATTTCCCTCTGCATCTGATGACATGAAACCCTCCATCTAAGCTGGAAAAGAAGCCCAAGAACCAATTGCTCCTACTCCCCTCTTCTCTAAAGTGAATATTCCACTTCAAACAATCAGAAAACAACCAAACACTCAGATCTTTTATTAAAAGGAGGCTATAATCCTGACATTAATCCAGATAGATCTCCAATTCTCTACTTCAGGATCTCACCATAAAAAACCCTATTCTTCCACAAAATTCACATTCTCAGTCAGTGAATCTCCACTCTCCACAATTATTCATTCTCCTCCTTCATGAAAAAACCCCCAAATCTCTAATTTCCACGTATAGAAACCCAGATTCATCACCAAAATCCAATCTTCTCCACACAAAAAAGACTCCTTTTTTTCTTAAGACTATCCAAAGAAAATCCTTCCAAGGCAAAGTTTTCAACTCTACCCCACTTCTAACCAAAAAAAAAAAAAAAATCAGAAAACAACCAAAAGCTCAGACCTTTCTATAAACAAGACATAAACCCAGACCCCCAATTCCACACTTCAAGACTTCACCATAAAAACCGCCTCTTTCCACGAAATTCACACTCTCCGCGATCCTTCATTCAACCTTCTTCATGAAAACCCCCAAATCTCCAATTTTTTCCAAGATTGGAAACTTTTTTCATTGAATATCACCAAATCAAATCCTTGTACTAGTCTATTTCCAGCTCTAATTGAGATACCCACTGGCACAAACCACAGCAGCTGTTTCCAACCCTAATTTAGAGTGAGAATGTCTCATCTGACATGAAAATCCACGAATTGGTAAAAAAAAGGAGAAGATTTCTACCTTTTCATCACGAATCCGTATCCGAAAACTTAGCCTTAGCTCAATAGAGCAAGAACCCTAGATCTATTGAGGCAGAAAAAGGGTACGGAGAGAGAGAGATTTTGGAATTTTGCTTGCAAAACCCTAGATCGTGTGGTGGGAGTGATGCAGATTTTGTTTATTTACAAAAAAAGCCATGGGAGGAAGAGAAATCAAACATGATCAAGCAAGGGCCATTTCGGGATTTTTGAAAAAGAGGAATCTCTAAGTAGCCGACAAGATGCTGACACGTGGCCACAGAGGCTATGCGTGCATTGACTGGGAACTGGATCTGGAATCTGGTCTGCGGCGTTAGCTGAGAATCAGATTCCGTTGCATGTGCACCGTGCACCTCCGGAGCATTGTTTGAAAGATTGCAGTACAACGGCTCTCAAGTGGTCAAAACTTTGTATACTCCTATTAGAATATAGGCAACAAAAAATTATTTTTTCATAAATCTAGAAGACTCAAACATGAACTCGACTCATCCAATGCAAAAAAGGAAAAAAAAAGAAGAAAAGGACGACTCAAATGAAGTCAATGCAGAAACTGAGGAGAGCTATGTTTTTTATTTAGATAATTTTAAAAACATTTTAAAATGAATCAAGTTCTTACATCACAATCTCGATAATTAGTTTAAATTAATAGACTCATATTGTAACGAAAATACTATAACAGTGAGAATAAAAGAAAAGTACTATATATTACATAATTTGTTATTTCAAATATCAAGAATAAGTTTTAAATGACATGCCTTTCATCATTTTTAGATTGCTAGCTCCAAGCATCACAACTCCAAGGGGGTAGTTTAGTTGACCTACGACCACGGCTTGCATCCGAAGATTGTAGGGTCGAAATTGCACTACTATACTGGGGCTATAGGGAAGTTTACCTGACTTCCCTCTGAACCCGGAGATATTAGTCTAATCCAAAGAATTTGGAACTCTCTGATGGCAAAAAAAAAAAAAGCTCCAACCAACTCGTGTGATTAATTGTTTTAAATTTGATTTGCCTATATTAGACTTAGTTCATTGTAAAAATAAGACTCAACTCAAAAGATTCAAGAGCCAACTCGTCGTATGATTATGCAGTTGGATTATTTTTCCCCGGGAGAAGGGGTGTTTTGTCCCTGTGTTTGACGTTCAACATGAGGCCCAAGTCATGGACGGCTTGGATCAAACCAATGATCAATCCATACCATATCTTCTTAATGGAAATTTGACTGGTCATGCAATGCATGGGTTTTCAACTATCACTTTCGAAACGGTCACAGGACATAATGTGTATATTTTATAAGCGGAAGAAGACGATAGATCCGTTTTGCCTACTTGCCTCCCAGGTCACAGGTGTCAGCTAGCCGCATGGTCCTAAGCATTTCTTGGCACTTGGCGCTAATATGCGCCGGAACCTTATCCAAACGTGCGCATGGGCAGTTACTTTGACTTGGGTGGGGCCCACATTTGCCTGGTTGAAGCCATTCACCTTGGATCAATTGGCACTTAAAAAAGCAGAGAGATGGATCAATATTTTATTTTTTTATTATTATTATTATTATTTTTACCTACTTTGATGGATCTGAAATTTGAGCTGCCATTAATTCCTTTAAAAGAGTATGATATGGTTGGCTTAGATGGAAAAAACTAAAGGGAAATCTTCATATAAAACTTTTACCTATTATTCAAGAAAGTTGAAGATTTTCAGTTTTTCAAAAAACTATATATAAAAGTTTTCTATGTTTATTTAATCAAATACTCACCAGAAAAAGTTTGAAAAGTGATAAAAAAAAAAAAAAAAACACCCTTATGTCAATTTCTGAATTCCTCTTTAATAAGTCATTTAAGAGAAATGATCAAGTTTGACCCAAATGACCTAGTGGGGCGCATTTCAATAGCTTTATGGATGAATGCTTAGAAAAAGGGTTTATATAGATTCTAAATGACTGAATAAAACTAGTTTCATTAAATAGTTATGATCATCAAAATCAAAATAGTATATTTTGGGAAGAAAGAAGATTAAGAAAAAGATAAAAACATGTCAGAAGAGAAAGGGTGTTTTCATTATTTTTCAAAAAAAAAAAAAATTATGCAAAGGAATTGATTAAAAGAATTGTGATTGTTTTTATTTTTCTTTTTGTTTTTTTTTTTGAGATATTCAAATCCTCATGTACTTTTTTAAAAATGACTAAATAAGCCAAAAGTTTTTTTTTTTTTTTGAAGATTTTCCAAAAACAAAAGGTGGTATCTACATTCAATCACTAGTATGTAAATTTCAATGGAGGATCATTCTCATCTTATAATACTATGTAAGGGATTTTTTAGAAAAAAAAAAGCCTTAAATATCTCTATATCTAGAAACTGATCCTCAAATATACATATTTTCAAAATCGGTGCTCTCCCATATCGCGACCCTTTTTCTGAGATCGAATTGCCCCTGGCTCACGAGTTTGAGACTTGACACAACTCGTGCATTTGATTTATTAGAGACTTCATTCCCAAACTAATACCTCCCTCCAAGAGATTGGAAAGCAAGCAGGGGTTCTCAACTCATTCGATCCAAGTGGCACTTTTCTATTTCCTATATTGTTATTGAGGTTTAAATTCACCCCCTACGTATTAGTTTCATTTTCATAGATTTTGAGTATAAAAAAATATTACAATCTATAAATCTAATTTCTTGCGCCTTCTGTGGGCCCCCATGATCCAAACTATTCAATATATATCCTTGTATTGATGGTACAGATCAAGAGTTTTAGTTTCATATATATCTTAATTTCTCATGGCTTTTGAGAAATTAAAAGTGTCCAAAATATCCAAATATATATACCGTTGGATGCACTCATTTACTCATGTAAAAATAATATTTTAACAAATATGGTAACTTATTTCACATGTGTAACATTTGCATATGTAGCATCTACACATGTAAAACCCATTTCCTATCATATGGGTGAAAGGTAATCTATCCAAATCATAGGAACTCTGCTCCTATCAATTTCTATGCAAATAAACACCCTAAGAGCCTCTTTGCAAAAATTTAAATTTTTTGGAGATAACAAAATTCCTGAATGCTCCATTTTATTTGAACATTCACAAATTCTACCAAAAAATAGAGGGGCTGTAATTCCTGAGGCAATCGATCCAAATCATAGGAAATCGGCTCCTATCAATTTCAATACAAATAAACACACCCTAAGAGCCTCTCTGCAGAATTTTAAATCTTTGGATATAATGAAATTCCTGAATGCTCTCTTTTATTTGAACATTTAGAAATTCTACCAAAAAATAGAGTGGCTGTAATTCCTGGAATCCCAAAGGTTATTTAAGACTTTTTAAGTGGTTGAATCTAAAAATGTTTGGCAAATGTGAGGAAATAAGACGTCACATCTTATCCAAAAATCTCCAGCATCGTAAATTCTTATAAAAAATCATAGTAAAAAAAAAAGTCTCTAAATAATTAATCTTGGGAAACTTAAGCGTTAAAACAAACTTTTGAGGCTAAGGTGGAAATAGGCTTGAGTTTTTTATTTTTTGGTAAATGGAGGAGTTGTCATCACATGAGTTGGGCCCATGTCACACAAACATGTATAAGTTTTGACAGGAGTACTCCAACTGTCCGACAGAAAGGGAAATGAGGAATACTCAATGGCAAGGATTCCCATGCGGAGACAAATTGAAGAATACTATAAAATATTCTCTAAGCTAAGGGTCCCAAATCTCAATTGTGCCCACCTTTTGACTAGTCTGGCACCCTCTTCCAATCTCCACTCAGGAAAAAGTCATAAAACTATTAAGATTGAGATATTTTTTGATAACACTGTAAAGATTTATTGTTGAGACCATAAGATACAGATTCAAGAAAATAGGGAGAAGAAATTTTGCACTTTGCACCACTCTAATCCATGAAGGGTCCTTCAGTACACCCCCTGCACCCAATGGTTGGCAGGCTTTTTGTTGGTCTCCTCATAACTGGACCACATGTGACAGATAGAGCATCAACCATTCCAAAGCCAACATTCTCATTCACAAGGCATTTATATTGTTCTCGGGTTCTATGCATCCAAAACTAAATAGTAGGATTATTAACAAAAATGAAATTGATTAGGGAATCACAAGGTGTTTAAAACTTCCCTCTCCTGACCATTGGGCCAATTCAAAAAAATAACAACTTTAGAAAACCCCAAATCGGTAATAGATAATCCCCTTCGGCTCTATAACTCATCGTGGTCTCTCTCTCCTCCTATGCATATCGGTTCTAAACAATTTATAGGTTTTTCAGGGGTTGTTCGGTTAGGTGATTTGTCTCAAAAATATTTTTAAGAATGGTAACACTAGAAATTTGAAACTTCTGAAAATCTTCCATCTTTTGAAAATCCCCATTTTTTTAAATTGGTTCTCTTGATTCATGAAATATTTTTTTAGAAATGGGGGATTCTTCTAAAAATTTCCATTATTGATATGGGTTCTCTTGATGGAGTTGGATTTGATTTCAACAAAAAACTAAGCAAATATTGTAATTAGAGACGTCGGGGAGGAGAGATGAATTTAATATGCCGTTATTGATTTTTAGATATTGATGCATGTTATTGATTGTAAACAATCTTTTTACAGTTTTACAAAAAAAAAAAGGACTTGTCGAAGTGCTCAATCTCTATTTTCTCTAAATGACAAATTAGGCACACTTGATTAAAAAATGCCAAGAATAGAGGTATACTGTAATCTGACACCTCTTGCAATAGAATTGATATATATACCATTTGTCTCAAAAAGAAAAAAAAAGTATTGAATATCATTTTATTGTAGGGCAGATGCTAAACATAAGTCAATTAACAAATAGGGTTTTATCATCTAGGAATTTTTAACCTCTAAACTAGTTGGCTTTTAATTTGAAGTAAAATCTCACTTCTCACTGTTTCTTGTTGTTAAACGAACTCTAGATTCTCTCATGATAACTCTCGTTTCACAAAAATAAACGTAAATATATAATTCACTTGTTTTCTCTTTTGTCTTTGGTAATGTGAAGAAAGTACAATAAAATAATGATTAATATTTTTAGTTGACTATCATCAGCCCCCATCAAACGATAATCGTGGGTCCGCCACTGAAGGGGCTGACTCACATACAAGGGGCTTGGGGCTTCATCCCCCACCAGCCTAAAAAAAAAACCATTTGGGTTATATAGGCCATCTATCCCAGGCCCCTGAAAGAAAACCCTCAGCCCCTATCTCAGTCTCTCCCCTCTCTCTCAAGTAATTCCAACAGAAATACCATAACTGATAATCCTTCTATCATCTCTCTCCCTCTCTGTATCTAATCCTCTCTCTCCCTCTCTCTATCTAGTCCCCCCTCCCTCTTTTTCCCGATTTTCTCTATCAATCCACCTCCCTCTAAAAAAAAAACCCTAACACATCCCTTTCCAACTCCCTCTATAGACTTTACAAAGATGGTGATGTTGAACATAATGTAGAGCCCTATGTAGGATTCGAGAGCAGTAATCTCAAATCAAGCCTTTCTTTTTAGTTTGAGCTAGGTATTGAAGAAGATTGTTTGATTGTTACTTCTCCAGATTGTTTCTTTTGGTAATGTAATATGCATTTTTTTCTTTTAGTTTTTTGGCTCATGATCATCTGCTTTGGAATTAAAAACATGTACTTACATCTAGATATTGTTCTGAGACTAAACTTTGATGAAATATGTTTTCTCATGACACTACTTAGATCTCTAATTTAGAGTTGAGCTTTTGTTCTATTCTATTCTTTTCTATTTTCAATGAAAGGTTATCTTTGACCTAACTGAATAAAAATAAAATTGAAATAACCTTACTGCATGATAGCACCCAAGAATTAATTGAAGGGGTTATAGCCCATTTTCTGGAGTTTTTTCCAAGAATAGCACCCTCAAATAAACTAATTTCCATAATAGCACCCATTTGAAAATAATACCCAGAATAGCATCCCGAGCCTATGTGGCATATCCAATCCTAATACATGTTAATGACGGTAACGGGCAATTTTTTGTCAACAACGGAAGCTGTCACACAACTAAACCCTTTTCTACGGAAAGTCTCTCGCACAGCCCAAGTTCATCGTCAATTCTCGCCCTAGCCTCTCCCAGGTAAGTCTGGTTGCTTTTTTCTCTCTTCAAATTTCTGACTTTGAATTCTATAGATTAAATGGATTGTTTGATGAATTTTGAGCATTTTGGTAAAATAAATTTTGTGTTGACTGCCGAATCGCATAACTGATTTATCCCTTCGATTTCCGCCACTTCGGGTTTGATCTTTATTCCTGTGTGGCTTTGAGTTTTCTTATTTTGTTTCTTATAGATAGACTGATTTTTTTGTTTTGTTTAGTGCTGCATGTTTGACAATGGACTTTTGTGGCCATGCTGTTGATGCAATTCAATACAGCTATAGACAAGGAACTTTTTTAATTCTTTACACATGTATGCTAGTGGTCCCAATTATATTACTACTGCACGTTGGCCATGGACAAAAATTTTGTGGTTGTCCCAAATCCCAATTATATTATATCATAATCAAAACTTTTGTGCCTGTCCCAATTATATTATATGGACATAACTTTTGTGATTTTTATTTTGTTTTGCTTTCGTTTCATTTGGTTTTTGCTGCTACTTGTGGTTCTTTGTTTTATTTTGATTGTGGTTTTTGCTGCTACTTCTTGTTCTTTTGTTTCAGTTATTTTTTATTTTTATTGCATCGCAGGCCTAAGAAGAAATCCATTATATGATCGACATATCGGTATAATAAACGCTATGCAAGATCCATATCTTGGTTGAAAGGAGCCAATGGCATATCATCGGTATTGCATGAGGCATTTTGTCAGTAATTTCAACTCGAAGTTCAAGAATAAGCATTTGAAGTCAGTAATAAGTGGGCTCGCCATGACAAATCAACAACACAAATTTGATAGGATGTGGGCTGAGATTGAAAACCTTGATAATGATTCGGTGAAGTCATGGATTAATAGGGTTTCTCTTGAATCTTGGACGTTGTTGCATGATGGAGGACGAAGGTGGGGAGATATGACGTCAAATATGGTTGAGATATTTAACTCTGTCTTGAAAGGCGCTCGTTTTTTGCAAATTACAGCTTTGGTACAGCTTATGTTCTATAGAGTCAATGGCTACTTTGCAGTTAGATGTGACCAGGGGGAGGGGCGACTACATTCTAGTGCTTTATTCACTACAACAATTGAGGCTAAACTAACTGGGTTAAGAGTTAAGGCGAATGGGCATGAAGTTCATATGTATCACCATAATCCTGGCTTATTTGAAGTGACAACTACACCAGCACGCTCTGGTAATCGGGCTAGAGGTGGACGAGTGCACGTTGTTCACCTTGGCAATAGAACTTGTTCTTGTAACAAGTGGCAAATCTATCATCATCCTTGTTCACATGTATTGGCTGCATGTGCTTCACATAGAATTGATGATCTTTAGTTTATGGACGAATTTTATTCTATGCAAAATTACATGAAATGTTGGGCTCGTACGTTTCACCATATTCCAGATAAATGTTATTGGCCCACTTATAATGGTCCGACTCTCATTCCGGATGAAAATATGGGGAGAAATATCAAAGGCCGTCCAAAATCCACTCGTATTCATAATGAGATGGACGCTAGAGATGATGGTCACAAGCCTTTGGTGTGTGGGTTATGTGGAACTATGGTTCATAATCGGCGTTCTTGTCCAAATAGAAATCAATGAAGTAAGTTGTGATTTTATTACATTTTACCTCTTCAATTTCTGTTTTTAAATTCAATACAGTGTTGTTTCTTGGCATGGCAGGTTGGTGGAAATGCATTTGTTGAATGTTGCAGTTAGAAAGTGTGGAGCAAAACTTATTTATTTTGTTTGATGCTAAATGGAGCTATTGTTGTATTAATTAACTGCAGACGATGACTGGGTTTGGACAAAAAAGTGGTTTTTTGATTAAGTATGCTAAGTGGCTTGGCAATTTGATATACTGTGAAGAATTTAATTATGATATCTTAATCAATATTTTCAAAGTTTATGCAATTTGTTACCTTTTACATGATTGGGTTTGGACAGAAAAGTGGGCTTTCATCACATAATATCAGGTGATGAAAACCACTTTATTTGATATCTTCAATGTGTTTAGTGATGCTAGAACTGTTGCTTTCTTGGTAAAGACCCAAATATGTGATTTGACAAGGCGTTGCTTTCTTGGTAAAGACCCAGATATGTGATTTGACAAGGCCTCTGAATTAGGAATTAATGGCTTTGGGTAGCTGGAAGTTTTGACCTTCCGTTACCATCATTAACATGTATTAGGAATGGATATGCCACGTAGGCTCGGGATGCTATTCTGGGTATTATTTTCAAATGGGTGCTATTATGGGAATTAGTTTATTTGAGGATGCTATTCTGGGAAAAAAAATCCATTTTCTGATATCGAAGTATTTGTTTAGGGCCTGTTTGAATGCACAAGAAAGTGCAAGGTTTTTTTATTTTTAAGAAAGTTTTCTTACCTTTCACTTTGGGCTATTTGGGTAACTTGAGAATTTAAAATATTATGTCCTTTCCTTCTAACATATATATTGAAAGATTCTTTCCTTCACCCCTATGCTATAGGAAAGAATCTTCTAAGAATATCTTATGTGATTTCATGGGTTGTATGCTACGGATTGTGCAATATTCATGTCTCCCGCGTCTTTTCTTCCTCGATCTCCTTCTCTTTTCCTCTCCCAGTCTTCTCTGCCTCTCCTTCTTCTCTAATCCCCTCTTTGGATATCACTCCCACAGAATAAAGGTATGTCATCTCTTCCCTTTTATTATCTCTATCTTTAATATTTTTCTTTTCTCTTTACAGAATTATTCAAATTCGTCCGAGATAAAGGGGTCATTTGGGATTGCGCTATGAGGATGTTTCTGCCTTCCTAGTCCCACCAGATGCTATTGCCCATTTCCGCTTTTGATTTTGCGATACGAATCTCAAAATATGGATCGTAGCAACAATATTTGCGAAACGATCACGGATCATTTTTTTAACAGCTGGCCGGAACTTAAACGAAAGCAATCAATCCTACCTTTTGTCCCAAGCCAAACCATCCAGCCCGTTCATGGTCTGCAACATCGGTTGTTTCATCAAGGGCTAGATCATGATGACTTATGAGTACACCTTCTTTAGTAGCTATAACATCAAATACTGTGAAGTATGTAACCTCCTCACTAGCTCTTTGGAAGGATCAGACTCGAAGGACATGCTTCATCAACATAAAGTGACTTCTTCAAAGGACCCATTTAACAAATGACTTATTAAAAAACAAACATTTGACAAAATAGAATGGCATTTGAATTAATTTAATATTTTAACAAGAGAGGGTGAAAAGGAAAGCCTTCAGAGTTCAGACCCTATACTGTATTATAAACTCCTTAGGTTATTATTATGAAAAGGAAAGCCTTCAGAGTTCAGACCCTACACTGTATTATAAACTCCTTAGGTTATTATTATGATAATTTCTCATTTTTATGATTAATATTGTCATTTAATTGAGTTCGGTCAACCCAATCATCCATCGTTGTGGACCATCTGTGGATCCAAGCCACCCTAAATCACTGTCCTAGTTTCAATTGATGATGGACCAAATTCTCTCCAATTGATTAGGTACCACTTGAAATAATTTTTAGGAGATGAAAAATCCTCATATACAACAAATAATGACTCTAAAATTTTTAATGTCTTTGTTTTAGCATATATTATAATCTTCAGTAACTTCCAAATAGCTCAGTTTAAAATCTGTTGCATTCTTGAAAAAATGCCAAACAACGACAATGTTGCAATATTATAATATTGCACTATTATATTCTACAACATTTGATTTTGCTACTATTTAAATCTAAAAATATTATATTCTGCGTGTATCCAAACGGGCCCTTAGTCTTTTACCAAAGGAGATAAAAATAAACGTAATGTTGGTTTAGCCTATTTTTATAGAAATCTGATGCTTAGAAAGTCCAAAATTCAAATACCTTAGGGCCTGTTTGGATGCACAGGAAAATATAAGAAAGTAATATTTTATGAAATATAATCTTTCATTTTCTAAAAAAAGAATTTTTGTGCATTTGGTAATCCAAGAAAAATATGAAGAAAAGATCATTTTCTTTCAAAAAATTCCTATAGCTCTCCCCTATAGAAAACTTTTCACAATATAAAAATCTTTCAAAATGAGGACTATAAAGTGGTAAAGTAAAGTAAATAACACCACCAAATCTATTATGACATACTTATTTACATGTATGGTAAAGTAAAATAAAGTAAATATAAATTTCACATCACGGTAAAGGTGCGGTAAAGTAAAGGTGTGATAAAGAATATGGTGAAGTAAAGTGGGAGAGAGTGGTAAAACAACTTCTTTTTGTTTGACTTTACTTTATTACACTTTACTGTAGTTTATATGGAGGTGATTTGTGATAAAGTTTATGGTAAAAAAGTGGCGGCTAGACTTTACTTTACCACATTATTTTTTCATCTAAACATGGTGAGAGGATAATATGTAACATTTAGGTCAAGGCATGTTTGTTTATATGTGTGGTAAATAAAAATAAATGTTGATGTCACATCATGATCAAAGATGAGGTAAAGTAAAGTAACACAAAGTATGGGGTGAAGTAAAGTAAGAGAGAGAGTTGTAAAGTAGTTGCTCTTTGTATTGACTTTATTTTACTTCACTTTACATAGTTTTATGTGATAAAGAAAAGTGGCTTATAACAAAAAAATTGGCAGCTGAAATTTACTCTACCACACTACCTTTTAATCCATATATGGTAAATTCCATATAAATTGAGTATTTAATAAAAGATTATTGTAATAATGAACTTTACTCGGATTAATAACATTAACCTGTTATTTTGGATCTTTTAAATATTTATTAAAATTATTATACCTTCCAAGAAACTCAATTTAAAATTTGTAATATTCTTTAAAAATTGCCCAATAACAAAAATATTAGAATATTTTGTTCTATGCTATCTCATCCCTATAATATTTAAATCAGTAAATATTGTATTATTTAAACATCCAAACGAGCCCTTATTCACTAAACTACTTTGCAGGGATGATACTTGAGGCAACATTGGAGGAGAATACATTCTCTTATTCCAATGACTAGCACTACATTAGAGGAGAATACATTCTCTTATTCCAATAACCTGCACTGAGTATTACTGATTTTAAACTTCCGTTCTCTTATTTTCTTTCTCTTTCCATGGCCATCAGCTTGACTAATTTAATAGTTCATTGTTTTGAGCCTCGCTCACAAAATCATCAAGCAAGTAGAATTTAATAATTTCAACAAGAAGATAGCTATAATCAGTTGTATACCAAACTATTCCTCTTGGAATATATTCGGGGGAAGTTTTTTGTTTCAACACAATGGAATGGGATTTTCCCCTCACTTTTCTTTGGTCCCTTTAATTAGCATTGTGTGGGACATTTTCATGATGCTGAGATTGTCCTAGTTTCGGTAAAAGTACCAGCTAGGCATGTCTTGGCCTCGGTTTTTGCATCTCGGCAATAGTGTCAGAGTGCATCTATGTTAAGGACATACCTTACCTCGCTCTCATTTTCAATTCGGTTCAGGAGGAGCACCAGATAGAGGTAATGAGTTATCCTTATCCGGTGGTTACATCCACAATACCTGAAAGATCGGGGTCCACAATCCCTGAAAAATTGGGATCAAGTCCGAGTAAGACTCAATCATCGAAAAATCAGAACGAGAATCAAGGGACTCTCGGCCTATATATACAAAGAGCTAATCCAGAAGAGGTACGCATACATACGCCCCAATTCTGCCTTTCTCTCTGCTCATTCACTCTTTGTTTAGTGACCGCACTAACTTAGGTATAGGAGTGCCTCGCGTCGAAAGCGGCCAGGGTCTATGACCACTGTTCTCTTCTCCACTTTCAAGTTTTAGGCATTCAATCTTTTCCAAGTAGCTTTACAGCAATTCCATAAGTCCGCATTGATTTTGGCACGCACAAGCATGATTTGAAATTATTAATTTTTTAATTAACCATCATCCGCCCCGTACCCCCCTTAAATGAAAATCTTGGGTCCGTCACTGGTATCATGTAGAACAGGATTTGGGTCCATTCTTCATTTTCTTGTACAAAATCAATCATTCACATGTAATAAGAAAACTTAAACAAAAGATCAAGAACAAGAAGAAGAATACTTAAAAAAGAGGGACATAGAGAGAGAGAGGGGAACCAGGCCAGATTTTATAGTTGGCTCGTGGTGGAGATTTCCGTATTAGAGCTTCTCTTCCTATACCTATCTCTATCTCGTTCCCATCGATATGAAAACACACCCCCCTTCTCTCTACAATCTCTCCGTCGTGTCTGTTTAGCCAAAATAAATGATGAAATACTTGAACAAGTGATAGAAAATTTGGCTGGGCTCAGCTAGCATGATTGACTAAATGAGTGGGTTCGGGCCAGACGTGTTTCAAGCAGGCCAAGCTCGGACCAACAGCCTACAACAACCTATGTCAAGGTTGCGCCGAATATAAGTCTTTGACTCTTTGTGCCTATAGGTGGACCAAATAAGGATATGCTTTACGCCGGCCTGACCTGGGCCATGAACACCCCTGCTTTCTAAGGACCTACGTATAAAAAATCAAACTACTTAAAGTAAATGCTCCTCTCTTAGAAATGTATTTTAGATACATGTGAAAAACAAGTAAACATCTAACTTCCACTTTCTGAATTCTGAAGTATCTGCATTTTTTGTGGGGCCACAATTCATAAGAAATGATTCAAAATTCTCATAGATATGATAAATCAAAATACAAATGTATTTTAATATCTTAAACCTCCATGGATTATAAGAAATATGTGAAAAACCAATATTTTTTCAATCCTATGAACTCCACTATTGCAATTTGAACCATGCAAGATGCAATAAATAAATGAAAACCATAGATTTGATTTTCTCCATTTTTGTAGACCCATTTCCTGATCCAAACTGTTCACCATATTTGAACCCACTATTTCCTCTTAATAAACATTTTGGGGTCTAGAGCCCAGTAAATTGTGTAAAAGTTAGTATAGATTAGGGCTGCATAGAAAATCCGGTATCACCGCTAAACCGGACAGAACCGACTGAACCGGACGATTTGGATCGGTTTTATAGTAGATTGGTTCGGTCTACGGTTTGAAAATCATAGAAACCGCTTAGATCAGTCGGTTATCGATTTGAGCCCCCGGTTCACCGCCTAAACTGAACCGACCAGTATATTATGTAATTTGAGTATTAGACTATTTAGATTTTACGCTTAGAGCTCATCTCTATCATTTGGATTTCATTTTCCCTAAACATTGGAATAAATGCAAAGGACGGGGGTGCCATCATTTTGAAATTTTCAATTTCTGATAAAAAAAAAAAAAAACAAGGTTTAACCAACCGGTTCGGTTCGGTCCGGTCTAAGCCTTCTCCATTGGTCGGATCGGATTGATTAATTGAAAAATCAATAGATTCGATTTGGTAGTTGGTTTTAGTGGTAAACCGATCCAAACCACCCATGTGCAACCCTAGAAAGGATCTATAGTATAGATCCTTTCTTATACTCTCTTTTCTCGTCCCATTCATTTCTTGCATGAAATTAATACTACTTCCCAAACAAAGATAATACTTTGTCACATATGAAAATCTTACATATGGTGATAACTGCAGCATGCATAATTGATTATTCCTAGTAGGAAAATCAAGAGATTGGGTCCCGGCTCATTATGTCTAACCCCAACCCAATGGAAAGGCATGGCCCAATCCGGAAGTGGGTCGCACTTGAGGGGGTCCTGGAATGGGTTGTTGGAGGTATAGTTCTAGCTGATTTGAACTTGCATTGAACCCGAACCTAATAATCGTCTGGCAGGCTCATAGTTGCTGAAGATACTAGGAAAATGGCCAAAAGGCTAAAGTTAAAATCTTTTTCGGGGTTTTGACATATTAGCCATCCTTAAACTTAATTTTTCCAATTTCATGATTGAAATTCAGATAATGCCACTAGAGTCGCTTGACTTTAATCAATATTTCTTTTTAAGCATTTTTGCCTCGGATCCCATGATATCATTAGAATAGTAGTATGTCACTGAAACCGATAAATCACATGATCTCATGGGATTTTCTATTTTGTCGTGACTTTTATGCAATATATTGGGATTTTTTTTCTTCAAATGATAGAACCTGAAAAATGGTGATTAGATGTGTATTTACTTTCACAAAAATGTCATTTTTCATATTATGTAAAAAACGAATTCACTTGCGGTTGCAAAAAGTGTATGATATAGAAACTAGACTAGCCCATGATATCATAGGATGTGACACTAGAGTAACTATATGAATTTTGGTCATAAAATATAAAATGTGTCGAAACACCCCCCCCCCCCCCCCCCCCCCCCCCCAATATGAATATCAGTCGTAAAATTAAAAATATGTCGAAAAAAAAAAAAAAACCCTCCCCCCTATATGAATTTCGGTCATAAAATTAAAAATATGTTAAACCCCCCCTCTATATGAATTTCGGTTGTAAAATTAAAAATATGTAAACCCCCACCCCCCCCCCCCCCCCCCCCCCCCCCCACAAACACACACACACACACAAAAAAAAAGATTGTAAAATTAAAAATATGTCCAAAAAAAAAAAAAAACACCTCCCCCCTATATGAATTTCGGTCGTAAAATTTAAAATATGAATTTCAGTCGTAAAATAAAAAATATGTTAAAACCTCCCGTTCTTTTTTCTTAAAAGAGAAGAAACAGTACATCACAAAAAGCATACAGAAGGAATTATATGTGAACATACAAAAGATGAAAGGGCTATCAGAACAACCCATATGTCGATGAATTTTAGAGAGATTTTGATAAGAAAGACTCTATATTTTCAAGCAGTATTAGTACGCTTGGTTAGTTATGTTTCCTTCCAAGATCCATTTCAACCTTTGCTCGACCAAATAGAGCATTTATGGCCTTGCTAATTAGACCATGAATTTGAGTAGGGTCATCAGACTTAACAAGGTGTTTAACATGAGTGAAAATGAAAAGAATAATTGTCTCATTCCAGAATTTAATGGGCTGGGCCAGAAGATGTACCCGAATCGGTGCAAAAGTATTGTAAAAATGTAAAACTAGCGGAGAGCGGGCCAAAAAAATAAAAATATATTTAAATTTAATATTTTCTTTATAATTTATTAAATAAATAAATTTATTATTTTAAAAAATGACTTGGGTCTTCACAAAAGTATATGGTTAGGGGAAAAAAAAGCAATGGAGAAATAAATAGAGAAGATCTTTTCTAAGGACAAAGTAAACATGACTTAATAAAAATAAAAGAAAAAAAAAATATAACATATACTACTCACCATATGAAGAAAGCAAGCCCTTGAGTTAATCATTCACCTCCACATTTAATGAGATTGAATTACTAAAAATCAATATATGAAACTGAAGAAAACACAATGGCTAATGTATCAAGCAAAACTGGTGTCCTGAGTTTTAGAAGAAGAGAAGGCATAGCTAACTGATATAAACTACAAATCAAAATGAATTTTGAAACTAATTGGTTCAAGAAAGAGAATCATAAGTATTATTACAAGAAAGTGAAATGGAAGAAAAAATGAATAAAATTAAAAAATCCCAAGTCCAAATCAAATTAATATATTTATAAAGTTTAAAAATTCTCTAATATATTTTACTCAAAATTATGAAGATTAAAATAATCTATTCTGTATCATACCTATTTTTAAAATGAGTCACATAACCTAGACCATTCATATTTTTAATGATAAATTCCATTCAACCAAAATTGTATGCATATTCAACCATATAATCCTAAAAAGCTAAAGCATAACTCTACTAATAAGTAATATATATCCTAGTATCATCCATGAAAAAGAAATACAATGCAATGAAAAGATGATATTACCGCCGCCAGAAAACTCCAAGTAGTCTTTATATTTAAAGGAGGACTTGTAATAAAAATGATCATGACCGATTTTTCATTAATGTTCTCTGTTTGGTGCAACCTCCCATCTGAGATTTTATCTTCTTAGCCTCCTTTTTGAGTAGTGATTTATATCTTTTCACTATTGCTCAAGCGATGAAAATATAAAATTACCACCGCCAGAAAACTCCAAAATGGCACTTCACATGGAGTTCTAAAACATAGCAACCTCTACCTACAAGAAGTTGTAAATGAAGAAACCCTCCAATAGCTCCTCCAATCGTATCCAATAGCAAGTTGTGGATGACATCGAGCTATCGTTCATAGGGTTATGTAATGGCTTGTGTATATACATTATACAACGCTCTTGAAATGCATGTTTAGGTAAATTGAAAACCTATGAGAATATAATAATATTTGTATTTCAACAATAATAGATCAACCCACCAAAATCTTGCAACTATCCAAAATCTACATTTGAATAGGCAATTATGTTTTAAGGTTTGAAACACTTTAATTCCATATTATTAGGTGTGTATCAGTTACTTCTTCAAATTCACCCATATATCAATCACTAATAATAAGTAAGCTTAACTAAACTATGTTCTTATGCAAAATAGACCATCTTCTTGTTACTTACCATCGATTTTAAGGGCTTAAAATTTAAAGATTTTGAATTTTAAAGAGTTTGATAATGGCAAGATTTTAGGGGATGGTAATTGGGAGATAATATAGAAAACCGTGTGAACACAATTAATAAGTAATAAGAGGATAGGAATGATAATAACAAGATTTTAGGGGATGGTACAAATCTTATTGCTTTAATATGAGGGAGGCGGGAGGGGAGATGGGAGGGATCGAGGAAAGGGAAAAGGATGGGAGAGAGATTTGGGGACGGGAGAGAGAAATCCAAAATGCCTTGAGCGACGGAGGGAGGGGAGATGAGAGAGAGGAAGCTGAAACTAGAAAGAGGGAGGACAAAGAGGTGAAAGAAAAAAAGTGAGCAGGCCGTCCCAAATCTTCACTTAAATATGCAATATTTCAACAGTTGGTTCATTCGCACAATCCAATTACCGGGATGAGACTTCTCACAATGTTTGTGAGAAATGTTTTCACTAGAATAACTGATATTTTATATATATATATATATATATATATATATATATATGGGGTGAGGGATAACATAGTAGGGCCGACTTTATGATACGTGGGACCCCTAAATTACATTAAATCTATTGAGTTTTCATATATCCGAATGGATTGGACTGTTGGATGGAGGGTTGGATTTTTTTAATTTAATATAGAGTCGTTAAATTTGTGGGCCATGGATCAAGGGGTTAGAGGCCTAGAATTGACCCTGACCTTGATATATGGGCCCATCCAAGATGTCTCTTCCCATCTTCTCTAGTCCCATGATCAGTGGGGCCCTATATATATATCTCCTTTGGGATTTCCAAAGCCGAGCAGTTTCACATTAACTATGTGAACCTCCTATTATCTCCATATCCTTTAGTTACATATTGTCCAATTATTTCGATAAAAGATCAAATAATCAATCCATGTGGTCATGGGGGCTGTGGACATGGCCCTCTAGAACTTTTAGAAAACAACCCCCTCCCTCTTACATTAAAAAAAAAAAAAATATATCCTGGTCCCATAGACAATCTGGGCATGTACTTTTAATGAATATGATGAAAAAAATTATCACACTGGGGTGAGAGAGGCTCGAACTCTCTACCTCAGGATAACTCAAGAAGCTATGAGACCTACGCGCTAGCCAACTGCGCCACCATCCCTCTCGAAATTTTATATTTAGAAATACTAACTATACCTACTGGCTTGCATCATTTCACTATTTCTATCCAAGGTATCCACCTGATGCATGTCATGGCTAGAATGTGTGTGGTTACTGATTTACTACAAGAGTCTCTCTGGTCCTATTCTATGAAAAAATAGTGACAGGTTTGATGGACGGCTATGATCATCAAATCAAATATCAAGGCGATCCATGGGTCATCCACGGGCGGCTTTCTTATCCAACGGTTCCTATCCAGCAGAAGATCCACTACTACCACAAGCTACAAAAACCACCCTCTCACCCTCTTCTCCACTTGAGTCTTGACTCTTGAGGCAGACTGGATAGATAGAGATAGAGAAAAACATCCGAAGAAATCTCCGCAATCCTCCGTTTGTCAAAACCCTAAATTGATTTCGTGTTGTTTTCTTGAAATCGAAGAAGGAGGAGGAGATCATCATCAGGGAACATTGATAAGAATTTGGTATCCAAATTCTGTCCCAGATGTGTATTTGGTATCCAAAATAATAAAATCGACAGGGAACACAAAGTCTTTGACTTTGATAAGAACGTCTTCGACTACCCCCTTGGGGTATCGAATTGATGCATCAGCCAATTGCAACTCCCCCAAACCTAATTCTTCATAAATAGAATATGGAAGAAGGTTCACATTTGCACCCAAGTCTACCAAAGCTTTCTCTATGTGATGGTCCCCTATCTGGCAAGAAATGGTAGGACACCCTGGGTCCTTATATTTAATCGGGGTTGGACGGGAAATGATTGAGCTAGCTTGTTGGGTTAGAAAAGCCTTCTTGGGCACATTGGTAGTCCTTTTGAAGGTGTAAAGGTCCTTCAGAAATTTTGCATAGGCCGAAATCTGTTGGAAAGCATCCAGCAGTGGGATATTAATCCTCACTTGTTTGAATACTTCTAGCATTTTATCCAACTGAACAGTTGATTTTCCTGGGCCTAGCTTCTGTGGTATGGTGCCTTGGGAACATAGGTCCTAAGAGTGGGCTCACTAGGTGATAGTCTAGCATTGACTGGGTTCTCTGGTTCTAATATAGGTTCAGCATTCACACTTGGTTCCTCAGTTTTCACTTTCTCAATTGATTCTTCCTCAGGTTCTTTGGGTAGTTTGACCTTGTTATCAACCTGTGTACCAGACCTAAGGGTGATTATGGATTTGACTTGTTCCAGGCCTTTTCCTTTAGGAACATGAACAACTTGGCCCTTGGGATTAGGTTCGGGTTGACTAGGGAAGGTTCCCATATCTCTTGCCATTATCAAAACGAGTATTTTGATATAGTGCATTCACTTCCTCAACAGACTCAGTCTGACCCAAAATTGCTGGGTCAATCCCTCCATTCATGGCCTGATTATATCTTAATGACTCCAAAGTGTTTGGAGTGGGCTTTTGGTTCAGCTCTAGGGCCTCTATTCTCCTCACCAGTGTAGCCAATTTGGATTCTGCCTCAATTTTGGGTTCAATCTTGAACATCCCCCCTTTTTCAGGAATGGTGGGTTTGATGGGCTCCCTCTTGATGGGGGCCCACTGTAATGTGTTTTCAGCGGTATCTTCCAAAAATGTCCATGCTTCTTTTGCTATTTTCTATGTAAATTGCTCACTATAGAAAGATTCTACCATTTATTTGGTTGGGTAATCCATGCCTTCATACACAATTTGGACTAATCGGATTTTTTCAAATCCATGGTGGGGACATTGGATTAAGAGATCCTTGAACCGTTCCAAATAACTGTACAGTGTCTCCCCTTCCAATTGATGGAATCCATTGATGGCCTGCCTAATCGAAGTGGTTTTCTGCTTGGAGTAAAATTTTTTGTAAAATTCTTCGACTAGCTTGGCCCATGTAGTGATGGACCCGGCCTGTAAGGCATAAAGCCAAGCTTTAGCCTTTTCTTTTAGGGAGAAAGGAAATAATCTAAGTTTAAGGGCCTCCTCAGTCATGTGATTGATTCTCATGGTCCCACAGATGTCCTGAAATTTCCTAACATGTTGATATGGGTTTTCATGGTCTAGCCCAAGGAATACTGGGAGCATCTGGATCATGCCAGATTTCAACTCAAATGTGGCATTGGTCTGAGGCAAGGTGATGCAGGACGGTTGAGTTGTCCTGGTGGGGTACATGTAGTCCTTTAAAGTCATGGGTGGGTCCATTTGATCAGCCATTCTAACAATTTCTTCAAAGATTGAAGACTTTCTGACAATGGTTAAGGCTAATTCGAGTTCTATCCTGACTAACCTTTTACTCTTGCATACTCACAGTTTCTCTCTCTCAGGTCTAGAGCGCATGCATCAGTTTCAACATTAAAGGAATGCAAGCCTAATATATATGCGGGGCACTAATTGTCTTACTAGATGCACAAGCAGTCAAGCATAAAGATAGAGCACAAGAAATTATCCTATGGTTAGCATAACTCACTAGACAGCTCCTAACTGGTTTGAAGGGTGCACTAAGGCCTCCAATCCGGTCTTATGAAGCCAAATCGACCAGGTAAGTCCCCAAGATGAGTGGTGGGGTCACAATGCACTTGGCAAGGTTTCCCGCTTAAGAACTAAACTCCTAGAACAGATACTGCCACCCTTTGGAGGGACAAGACTTACCTAGACATCAACTTGACCAAAGAGTGCAATTGGTGCAACCTTTTGTGGCCTTCGTCCTAATGAGCTCGAGTCCTATGGTCTCATTTCTACTTTATTTTAATTAATGTTTAGGCTACTATGTAAGAGATGTTTAAACCTAATTGGGCAAGGATCTGGTGATGAAATCCAGTCCTTATCTTATTGGGGTTAATTGCCCTTAACTAATTGTGTGGGGTCCAATTTACTTGGTGTGTCAATCATACAATCATACTTGCTGAGATTTAAATCACCCAAGCCCCACTTGTGAGTAAAAGATTCGTGGGGTAAAGTTTAGAAACTCTTACAGCGGGGCCCACACCTCTTTTTTTTTTTTGGCAAATTTTGCAATTCTGAGAGCAATTTGTTTTTAGCAATTCTGAGAGCAACTTATTTGCTCAGAGCAAATCCACGCAGTTTCCTGCTTTTGTACAACTCTCCTCTTACCAAGGTGATCTATTCAAAAGAAACTCTTATTAGTAAATTCTATGTTAACAAATCAACTCAAAATTCTATCTTATCCTAATTAAAAAAAATAAGAAAATTCAAAAGACACCAAGTTAATAAAAACTCTATCAAAGTGGATTCTAAGTTATTGAAACAAATCAAAAATTCTATCTAAAAAAAATCAGAAATTCTAAATTATCCAAATAAGTGTCTAGATATGGTTAGAGTTTTTAAAAAGTTTTCAATTATAAGAAATCCAATCTTAACCAATTCAAATTTCAGATTTTAGAACTCTAACTAATCTAAACAACTTAAGAGATGGAATTTTAAAATTTTCAACTACCTCATTTCAAAATTTAAAGGTTAGCATATTAATCAAAACAACTAGTCCTAAAGATTTTAAACTCTATCTTACCAATCCTAATCTAATCAAGATACTAGTTAAAACAATCTAAAATAAAAAAAAAATTATTTATTGAAATTCGGAATTAAAAGAAATCCTTCAAAAAACAATTTTCATTTTTTTTAATTAATTATTTATTCCTAAAATTCAATTAATTATAAAAAAAAATATCAGAAAAATCAGAAAAGTCTGAAAAATTAGAAAAGTGAAATACTAACTAATACTAATTGCAAAGAACACTACTAATGCAAATTAGATGACTAAACAACCAATGCAATCTAATTATGAGCATGCATATGAATCTAATAAAAAAAATCAGATTTTTAACAAAAACTCAGATTTGGCTCCTCGGCAACAGCGCCAAAAACTTGATGTGGATTTAAATCCAATCCTTTTATATTGCAAGTGCACAGTTGTCTTTTTAAGACAATGGCAAGAATAGGTCGAATCCCACAAGGAGCACTACTAAGTTAAAATTCAAAATCTGATTTTTTTTTATCAAAGATTAATAAGTAATTGAGATCCAAGAAAAAGAACTAGAAAAATTCAGAAACACAAACTAATCAAATATATAAAACAGATCAAAGCATTCAAAATCCACTAAGCGAGATAATCAATCCATCCATGCAATTATTCTACTATTTGTCTAAAAAATAACTCAGATCAGAAACAAATCAATGTTTTGGATCCGAAGGATTTGTCTTTCGCAAAATAAATATTTAATAAAAAGAATAAGGTCACAACCCAAGACCTTCTTCACCTCATAAAAGAATGAAAAATCATAAGCATGACTCATCAAATTAAGCATAAATTATCAAAGGATCTCAGCCCTAAGCATAATCTATCAAAATAAGTATAAATCATCAAACTATTTTCATTAGAAATCAAAACAGAGGCTGCCTAAGGCATGAAGACAGATCTATTATTCTAATAGAGCATGCATTTAAAAGAGACAAGAAAGAAAATAAAAAATTAACATAGATTAAATTAAAGATCTACTTAGCTTCATCTGTGTGCTCCAATCTAGAAATCTACTCCTCCATTGCAAAATATATGATTTTCATTGAGAACTTCATTTTTACAACTTTTCCTTCACAAAGATACTCCTTCAAAATAAATCGTTGGACATGGCCCAAGGCTACCAAAATAAAATAATGGAGAAAAGAGGTAAGAAAGAGAAGGTGTGGCTAGGAGAGAATAAATAAATAAATAAAGATGGGTGAAGTTGTTTTGGATGTATGGAATGTGGTCCTATGGGTCTCCATCATGTCTCCTTTTACGCTTTTTGCAAACCCATTTTAATAAAGAAGTACCACCCTTTTAGGTCTCTTTTTTCCTTATTTGTAAAGAATCTTCCTTGTTCTCCAAGCTAACTTTTCTTTTGGAAAGACTTTTGGCTTTGAGATGATTATCTTTCTTAATTTAGGTGTCCTTGGCTAATCTTCAGATGGGGTCCCACAAGAGATGTGTTGCAATTGATTATCAACAGTGTGGATTTAATTGCAATTCCGTCTAAAAATGAACATGAAAATCTCTGGGTCCATAACTTTGTCAATATAGCTCTGATTTGCATGTTCTTGGGCTCCACGGATATCTACTCTGAATAAGCTTTCCAACAGTAGGTAAATTTCATCGATCTGACGGTCAGATTGAAAGTTATGGCCATTTGAAGATGAGTTATCCTGAGAAAAATGGGATTAACTTGTAAATTTTGATTTGCATTGGATTCCATCTTCGCACAACTTTCATTTTTGAAAGGACATCAGATGGGGATGATTCAAACTCTTATTCTTTTGTTCTAATCAGAATTGTACTCTTTGAATCATCCATTAATAATTTCAAATATACAACTACTGTGGACCCTGCCAAGTGGGACATTTCATCTGCTTGAACAGTGGGCCCTATGAGAAGTCTTCTACTGTAGTTAGGACTCTTCACTGACATGATGAGTGGACCCCTCCTTTGATTAATTTGCATATGATTTGTGTGTGGGGTCCACATGGTGAAATCTTTAATTTACTTCAATTCAGCAATGCCGGGCCCAGGATGACAATGTGTGCTTGAAAGTGGGTTCCATGATAGAGGCCTGTAATTCTCATTTACCGCACATTGTAATTCAACACATCAAATACTGAAGAGCTCATATTGAGGTGGGTCCCATCCGGACAGAGTTCTACTCCAATTGGGACTCTTTGGAGAAAATTTGCAAAACATTCTAAGTTAACGCAGAAAATGTATGAAAAGTATGAAAATTCACGTTTCTAGGTGAAAATGCATGAAATGATGAAATTATATGAATAATGATGCAATTCACCTAATTAAATCCCTAATTCATCCTAAAATGATATGTAAATGTGCAAATTCATTAATTCAACAAATCTTTCAAATACTTTTAAGATCCCCTCAATCGGACACCCGAGTAAAAAGATATGGTCAAAATACCAACCAGATCTTTCATTCTTCTTCTTATTATTGACCTAACTTTGTCATTTCTCCAAACTTATCCTTACTCTCTTTAACTCTTAAATCTCAACTTTAATCTTCAAATTATTTTTCAATTAATACATACAAACAGAAGTTAATATAATTGGGAGTATTTTCAAACATATTTTGTATGGAAGCGATTAAAACTCATAAATGCATACAAATGACTATCTATAATAGAAAGATATGAGCAAAGCATGATGTGGAAGAAATTTATGGTTTTTATACTAAAAATAGTGTTTTGAGTTCTTTTATCTTCGAAAGGTCATAAAATAATGTTTTGAAAGTGTATCTTTTGTGAACTCATCAAAATTTCCTCCGTCGTCTCCTCCTCCCCGGGGTAGATGGGCTCGGTACCTATGCATTAAGAGTAGTAACATCAGACACGAAAGTCGACAGGCAGATAGATATATAAATCACTAAAGATATGCAGTACTAAAAAGAGTAAACGATAGATAAGATCATAAGAATGCAAAGTATCGGAATCAAGAACAAGCTAACATAAACATCTATCAAAATAGGCGGTCCACATGTCCTAATTACCATGGGATAGTGTCATTCCCTCCCTACTCACATTGAGTTGTAGTGGAGATATAAATAGTTGGGATCACACCTGATGAGTGTTAAATATTGCATATTTTACCCCTCATTAGTCCGAATTTTATCGGCATCTTATTTGCATATCATTTGCTCTAACAAAGATTTTATCATTCTATCACATTAACGGATTATCGGATTATCTTGTATAAATCCGATAATTTGTAGCGCATTTTTATGTAATTTCACTTGTGCAGGTGGACCCCGCATTTATCCTAACCTTTCGGCTATTGTCCTAAGGCATCAAGAAGAGATTTTAAATAAAGAAGTTACATGAAGAAATCTTATTGAAGAAATCTTGGTGAAGTGTTGAAGAATTCCAAAAATAAGAAGAGGAGACTTTAAGGATAAAAGAAGTTATTTCTTAACTCAAAGGAGTGGTTGGTGTATTGGTTAGAGCTTGGGTTGCTATGAAATAAGTTATGGGTTCAAATCCCAACAATTGGATATTATTATTATTTTTTTACCTCTAAAATATTCCATCCGACTCACCTCACCTCTCCACCAATCAAAGCTTGCCATGGCACAAATCCATGTGAAAGGATGTGAGCCAATCAAAAGAAGGACCACATAAAGCAAAAAGCATATATCCTTTTGGAAGGAAAGTTTGTTGCAACCATTCACATTGAAGCTATCCATGTGAAAGCAAAAGACCCAATGAAAAGCTTCCAAATCAAATTCAAGCAATCCATGTGAAAGCAAATGAGCCAATCAAAAGCCTTCAAGTTGCAACCAATCAAGTGGAAGCAATCCTTGTGAAATGAAATGAGCCAATCAAATGTCTTCAATGTTCCTATAAATTGGAATGCATTTGTAGAGTGTAGGAGGATCCTTTGGCAAGTTAGTAATTTTGCAATTTTATTTTTAGATTGTAATTAGGAGCTTCTTTATAAATAATCTAGAGAGAGTGTGTGTAATTGAAGATCATTAATGAAGATTTAGAGCTCTTTCTTGATGTTTAGTGGCTAAAGCTCTTGGTTAGGCTCTCCTTTTGAAGCTAAGTAATGTGATTAGTTCAATTTCATGCATGTTTTAGTTTAAATTCCCTACTTGTGCCTTCATTGATTAGTAGATTTTAGATCTAATTTTACTAATCTCTCTCATTTCTCATGCTCTATCTCTACACTTGATGCTTGGATAATTTCAATTGAAGCTTTGTAGTTGGATTAAGTTCTCTCACATAGCATGCTCTAGAGCCTTTATCTTTGATCTTTTGTAGCTTGATTTTGATGATTAATTGTTAGGGTAGTTAGGTTATGATCTAGGATCTTGGCTTTTTATTTTCTTTACTTTTATTTTCATTGTTATATCATCTAATCCAATTAGGCAAGAGATTGCTAATTGGATTGTAGATTTGGGAATTAAATTAGAACATGCATTGTTTGAATTAATTACTTACTTAGTGGATTTTGGATTGCCTAATCTCTTCTTTTTATTGTTGTTAATTTAAGTTCTTGTTTGATTTATTATTTTCACTTTTAGATTGTTAGACATACATTTCACATAACTTGTTTTAAAATCCTATACATTTCACACCACATCTTCACTTTAAATCTTCCATTTCTATTACCATTCATCCACTAGTTAGTGTAACTTGCTAGTTAGCTTAGATCTTATTCATTTTATATTTTAAATTGTTAATTAGAGTAGTTTTAATTTTATTACACATTTCAATTGATTTAATTCCATTTTTCACTCATAGTTAGTAGTTTTAATTGCTCACTTCAATTTCTATGTTAGCTATATCTTAGTTCAACTCTCACTTAAATTTGATTCATTGCTTCTTCCATGCTCTCCTCGTGGGAACGATAATCCGGACTCTTTTAGTCTTTTATTACTTGACGACACCGTAGTCTTATGGTTAAATGTTGCACATTTAAGTGTCGATCAAGTTCTTGTAGAATAATCACGAGGTCCACCTACACAAGAGAAATAAAAATTCACTACAAATAATCCGAATTTTGGGATCACACCCCATTCAATCAGAGTCAATACCCCATTGGCATCTATAGGTGTCCAATACACCAACCCGATCTGCAGATAGTCCTAAGTTCAAAGTCCTAACACAAGACGTGCCCCAGCTGTGTTGAACGTTAACAGTTGAGTGGTGCCTAACAAAGAGAATCCTAAACAAACATCAGTGAGGGGCTAGGCTTTCTTGTGCAAAAAAGATTTATCAAACAATAGAGAAACTACTTTGCTTTAGATCAAATCAAACTTTAATAGTAGTTCTCTTCAAGCCTTATAATGAAGCCACCTAGCATCGACACCTCAAACAAACCTTAGAACAAATAAAACATCAAAAGAGATCCTAAGTCCATCATCTAAGTTCTTCATGTGACCCCAAACAAAGTAAAGTAAATAGAGCTAATGAACATGTTCGTTACATGTAAACAAGTACCAGATGGTACAATTCAGAATCATAAGCGATAGACAATCCAATCCTAAGCATAATGTTAATCCCGAAGCATCGTACAACCTTACTCAGTCAACGAAAGAAGTTAGGGTTCGCGATACCTGAATAGATAATCTTCATGCATAGATATAAAGAAGGTATCCCGTTGTCCCATATCGTTTAAGATTGAACTAGGCCGAATTCTGATACAACTGGAATAGCTGTGAGAAAACATCGGCTCAAAACATTCTCACACATAGTCAAATGAGTCCTCAAAAGGGTAACCAAGGTCCATCCAAACTAAGACTAGGAAATCCCCTTCCCAAAGGGATTTAAACTAAACATAGCAGCACTGGCGATTAACTGACCAATTCAATTAGTCGTGGAGGTGCCGCTCGTGCAAAAGGCCCAAAATGCTGCTCTCTGGAAAAGTGACCGCCAGGTGACCAGTTGTTCGGTGAATAGGCGGTTAGCCGCGAGCTAACCATGGCCCAATAGGCTAAAGGCAGAATCTCCAGGTTACCTTGCGGTTAGCTGCGATGGACATTCACGTTTAGCCGAAACCGATTTGAGCTAACCGCATTGTTGTAGAATTCGCCAACAGAATTCTGTTTTGGTTCAGATTTGGGGAAAATTCCTTCCCTCATCATCCACACTTGTAGACAACAAAAGTAGGGCCTTGCCCTCGTCACATACAACATCCAACCTCATCCAAATCCATCCAAACCAGTTCCAATCCATTCCATTCAATCCATTCAATCCATCCAATTAAGAATCCATTTCATTAAACCTAATTATCATGTTTTCCAAAATCGAAGACAACAAATGAGCATGTGGTGGGACCCAATGGGGGTCAGGATGGGGATTTCAAGGACTACTTGGGACCCTCTGTGGAAAAATCAGCCCCAGCCGTAGTTTCTATCATCTCCATCTGGAACCAAAAGTCCATTCGGGTGGACCAAGGTTAGGCCCCACAAAGGTCCATATGGAGAAGATAGAAATTACGAGAAGCTCATGCTTATGGGCCCACCCTTGGTCGTCCGAATGGACCAAACACATGACCCCCTGAATTGCACATGTCCACCAACTTTCCGTTAGAACCAAATTTAATGGACCGTTGGATCAACTGTGTATCGATCCGAATAGACGATTGACCATTAAACTTTTGGGGACCAGATAGATATGATAGAAACCACAGTTGGGGCCCACCCTTGGTTAATCCAAATGTACCAAACACACAACCCCCTTGAATTAAACATGTCCACCAACTTTCGGTCGGATCTGAATTTACTGGACCGTTCGATCAAGTGTGTACCGATCCGAATGGACTATTAACCATTAAACTTTTGTGGCCTAGATGGAGATAATAAAAACCACGGTTGGGCTGATTTTTTGCAAAGAAGAGGGTCCCATGGAGTCCTTTAAATACATATGTATATATAAGGGAAATTTTAAAGTGCAAAGGCTTCTTCGTAAGCCTTATTTGCGAGGTGGTTGCCGGTCTCAACATGGGCCGTCAAATTTAAGGTTGAATAGCACAATTGGGATGAGTGATATTTAAGACACTCCAAAGAAGGGAAAAAAAAAAAAAAAAAGAAGAATGCCTTTTCATCTCCTTCCCCGTTCCTCTCTCGGAATACCACCTTTCCATCTCCCTCTCTGCTTTGATCACTCTCCCTCTCTCGCTTTGCTTAGAATGTGATGCCATGGAAACCCATCTCTCTACAACAATCTCAACTTCTGTACGGATTACACAACACCTTTGAAAATTCTACTCCATGCTCCTTACATCTCACCGTGCATATTCACTCAAAAAATGGAAGTTTCTTCACAACACAAGGCTTTTTGTGACAAAAGAAATCTAGAAAACATTGAATGCGGTAAGGTAGTTCCAAGTGGTAAACATAGCTAATATGGTTAAAAAAATAAAAAAAATTAATTACTTCCTCTAACAAGATAGAATACTGTAAAAATACTATGGGGAATCTCAACACTTAAATTAGGATGAGGAATTTGGTGCTATCAAATACGGATCAAGTTAGAGGATAAGGGATTTCTGGAGAGAAATTAGGGCTATCATTTTAAAAATAGGGCTTTGGTTCAGTGCTTTAGGGATTTTGGGTTTAGCGGGTGCTGAAATTTGGGCCTTTGAATTTTGGATTTATGGGAAGTGTAAGAGAGAGCTTATGAGGAAGAGAAGAAGAAAAAAGACAGAACAAACAAGAAAGAGAATAGAGATAACTAGGAGAGATCCTATGAGGGAGAGTTAGGGGAACCCTATCAAGAGATTGACGGTGCACGACAGAGAGGGTCGACAACATGTGGGAGATGAACTCAAGAGACATCAGGTTAGGTGGGAGATGAACGAGAAAAGGTCATGCATCCAAATTAGATTTTTATATATACTTTGCAGTGTGACCTGTCGGATGCTAGAACCAAATCTAACAGCCCATATTGAATTTGCCAGCAACCTTGTACCTAAAAATTTTCCTATATATAAAAAAGAGAGATCGTGGGAAATAATGGTGAAAGGGGGATATATTATAGGCCTGTTTGTTTACACTTCTTTACACTTGAAGTCATTCCTCCATAAACCCTAACAAGGTGGAAGTCTTGAATACTAGTATTTTCACTAGTCCCAAAATTTTGCAAGGGCATTTAAGTCCTATTAAGAGGTTGATATTTTGCAATTCTTGAGATTCACAAATGCAAGAGGACAAGCTTTAACATCATGTCAAAAAAAAAAAACTCTAACGCCTCAAATTTGTCATAAATTCTAGCAAAAAATAGGCCCATTAGAAGGAGCGATTTCATTCAGGTAAGAAAAACCAACTGTGTGGAGTGTTTTCACCGAAACCGAGGTTTACTCCTGACTTTGGTAACAGTACCAATCAGGAAAGACCTCGACTTCATCTGTCCAGCGCGGCAGCGTGCCAGCTGGCACCGAGATGGGATTGGTCTCGGTAAAAGTACCGACCACACCTTTTCAAACTCAGCCTCGTGCGTCTCGACATCCGTGCCCGACCTCAGGCTTGGCTGAGGGATCGATTTCGAGCTGGCAGCAGCTCCGAAACTCCTTCGTCGAGAAGTTCCAAGCACACCGGGTCATCCCGAAGACAGACTCTGACCTAATGGCCATTAGAATGAGGCCAGCCGAAAATATCACTCGGTTCGTCAAGAGGTTATGGACCATTTACAGTTAGATCAAAGGGGCCAACGACGAAGTCGCCATCAAGTCCTTCCAACACGCTCTGTTGCCAGGCAACGAGCTCCGGAGGGACCTGGTGCGGTTCCCCGTGGTCTCGGTGAAAGCACAGATGGCCCGGGTGAATCAGTTCGTTGAGCAAGAAAAAGACGAGGTCCGAACTCGGAAGAGCCATAACTTCTGGCAGGAGGGCCGACCCTCCAAGAAGGACAAGAAGTCAGCCAAGAAAGTGGCGGACCGAAACAGAGAACCATCTAGCTCGGCGGCGCATCCTGCTCCCACCTCGGGAGGCAAAGCGAAGCCGAAGTCAAGTGGTGCCTCTTACAAGGCCGTCAATACCATCTTCAAAGAGCCTATTTACAAGCTCCTCGGTAAGATCCAAACGCAACCCTTCTTCAAATGGCCTCAGCCCATGAAAGGCGATAACTCCTCTCGAGATCGGGGCAAATTCTGTGGCTACCATAAGCAGAATGGGCACAGAACCGAGGACTGCCACGCCTTCAAAGCACACCTCGAGAGGCTCGTGAAGGACGGGCATCTGAAGGACCATGTCAAAGAGGAGGCCAGAGTGAACCATGCTCAACAACACCAGCCCGATGAACGGGACAATGATGAGCTAGTGGGGACCATCAACGTCATCCATCTAGCTCCCGCTCCTGAGGGAAGCGACCGGGCTCGTACTGAGGCCAGGAGGGCCCAGCACGGCAAACAAGTGATGACGGCCGAGCTCGGTCCCTCAGCGAAGAAGGCGCGCAAAGAGAGAGCAAAGATTTGATTCTTTGATGAAGACTTGGACGGGGTCCATCCAAAGTCCGACCACGACAAAACAAGTCCTGAAGCTTACAGGGATGGCAGCAGCATTAAATCGATTTATTAGCAGAGCTTCAGATAAATGTCGTCCCTTCTTTCAACTCTTGAAGAAGAGCTCGAGGTTCCAATGGACTCCGGAGTGCGAACGTGCCCTTCAGGAGCTCAAAGGATACTTCTCTTCACCTCCCCTACTGTCCACCCCGATGCAGGGCAAGGTCTTGTACTTGTATCTGGCAGTTTCGGACCATGCAATGAACTCGGTTCTCGTCAGAGAAAAAGACAGGCAGCAAAAGCCTATCTACTACGCGAGCAAAATTCTGCTGGATGCCGAGACAAGATACCTACCATTGGAGAAGGTTGCACTTGCGCTCGTCAGTGCCTCCCGCAAGCTCTCCCACTACTTTCAGACATACTCCATAGTGGTCATAACGGAGCATCTACTCAAGTCTCTCTTCAGAAAGGCAGACTTCTCTGGGAGGGTGTCCAAATGGGCTGTCAAACTGGGACAGTATGATATCCAATATCAGCCCAAAACGGCAATCAAAGCCAAAGTGCTGGCTGACTTCATTGTGGAGTTCACCTCTCCTAGTTCGGCACCGAGCCAACTCGACACCGAACTGGGGGTAAGGAGATAGCGGCAACCACCGAGACCGAGACAGAACAGGAGCAGTCCTGGAGACGGTTCCTCAACTCATCTTGGAAGGTCTTCGTCGATGGATCCTCAACCTCCAAGAGGGCTGGCGCATGCATAGTCCTACAATCTCCTGAGGGCCTTGTCATCGAGCAAGCCCTGACTCTGGACTTCAAAGCATCAAACAACAAAGCTGAGTACGAAGCGTTGATCGCAGGGCTGGGCAGTGCAAAAATTTTGGGGGCACGGCAACTGGTGGTCTTCAGTGATTCACGGTTGGTGACGAGCCAACTGAATGGAGACTACCAAGCCCGTGATGATAGGATGGCGGCCTACCTAGCCCACGCCAAGCAACTCCTCTCTCAGTTCCAAAAAGCTGAAGTCAGGCAAATCGGGAAAGATTCCAACTCTCACGCCGACGCACTCGCTAACCTGGCCTCTGTTGTTGAGGCAGGAAGGAAAAAGATTGTCGAAGTAGAAGCACTGGATAGACCGAGTATAAAGCTCCACCCACCTCGGCAGATCCTGTGTGCTGACCTCGGTCCGAGCTGGATGAACGAATTCATTTCCTACCTCAAGGACGACCAGCTCCCCGAGAACAAAAATCAGGGCCCATACAATCAGGCTGAAAGCAGCTCGGTTTTGGCTCTCTCCAGATGGTAAGCTCTATAAAAAGTCCTATAATGGCCCCTACCTCCAGTGCGTTCACCCAAGCAAAGTCGAGGACTTCCTTTATGAAATACATGAAGGGATCTACGACAGTCACATTGGAGGTCGGTCATTGGCTTACCAAGCCATCAGCCAAGGTTATTGGTGGCCATACATGCAGAAAGACGCACAGGTCTATGCCAGGAAATGTGAGAAGTGCCAGAAGTTCTCTCACTCTCTCCATCAACCAGCACATGACCTAAGTCCTCTTTCCAGTCCTTGGCCTTTCGCCTAATGGGGACTGGACCTGGTGGGACCCCTCCACCGAGCTCCCAGGAATAAGAGATGGCTAATAGTAGCTACTGACTACTTCACCAAGTGGATAAAAGCTGAAGCATTGTCCTCCATCACTGAGAAGGGTACTAAAAACTTCGTATGGAATAACAACGTGACAATATTTGGAGTGCCTAGAGCCTTGATCTCGGACAACGGGACTCAATTCGACTCCAACTTCTTCAATAACTTCTGCCAAGAGCTTGGCATTAGGAACTACTACTCCACTCCAGCATACCCCTAGAGCAACGGGCAGGCTGAAATCTCTAACAAGGTAGTGCTCGACGGACTCAAGAAAAGACTGGACCGAGCCAAAGGGAGATGGGTAGAGGAACTCCCGAGTGTCGTTTGAGCGTACAGAACTACCCCAAGGCGCTTGACCTTCCGCTACACCTTTCTCCCTGGCCTACGGGATGGAAGCTGTAATTCCACTTGAGGTCGGTTTCCCGACCCTAAGGTCGGAACTGTTCAATCGAGGCCAGAACGATGTGAACCTCGCCATAGAGCTTGACCTGGCTGAGGGTCGAAGGGATGTAGCAGCCATCCGCCTCGCTTCCTACCAGCAACAACTGGCCAGAAGATACAATTAGAAGGTCAAAGAAAAGAAGTTCTCACCTGGAGAACTAGTCTTAAAGAAGACACTTCCAGCAGACAAAAATCCCAGCGAATGAAAGCTTGCACCAAACTGGCATGGGCCATTCAAAGTGACTTCGGTAGCTGGGCAGTCTGTATACAGACTTGAGGACATGGAGGGTAGAGAGCTACCACGTCCATGGAATGCCACGCACCTCAAAAAGTACTACTTTTAACATGTACTCAGATTTTGAAAGGCAATAAAATTGATTCTTTTTAAAGAATGTTTTTTACTTTCAAATCTGGCCAAGTTATGGAACTCGGCACATGCGGTCGCAGGACCAGCTTGCATACGGCACAGTCACAGGACTAGCCATCTCCAGCTCGGTTACAAAACCAGCTCTCTCGACGCGGTCGCAGGACTAGTCACTCAGTTCGGTTACCAAGATCAGCTATTTTGGCTCGATCATTAGACCAGCCACAAGTCCTGGTTACCAAATTCTGCTACGGTCATAGAACCTAGCCCACTAGCCATGGTCATGGGATTCAGCTCATTTTGTTCTACCGAGGCCAGTGCTTTGATATGGTTATAGAACCTAGCTAAAACACTCATCTCTGGTTACGAACCTAGCATATTGTTAAGTTCGGCTATAGAGCCGAGCTCAACTACTTGCCTTAATTCCTGTTACTAAATCCTGGTCACAAAGCCAAACAAAGAAGAACAGGAAGAGAGGAAAATATTCATCAAACATTGCATGAATTTGGAGCAAAAGACAATTTCATTCATTGGAAAATGATTACAGTCTTTACATTCAAAAGCAAAAAAGAAAGATACAAGTGTGACCCCCCAAAGTACAGAAATAAAAAGAAATACATCAACAAATCAAAAATTTTCAAGCAGCGGGGTCACCAGCAGCCTCTTCGGCATCTCCCTCGGCGGCATTGGCCTTGGCGTCTCCAGCAGGGGCCTCCGGAGGTTGGTTCGGCGCAGGCTGGGGAGGAGAGAATTGGGGGATCTCTGCATAAGCAGGGTGGTCCTCGGGGACCCCTGCCGCCCTCAATGAGTTCGTCCACCCCAATCTCCATGCCTTCTGACTGACCTCACGGACCTGGGCAACGTACAACTCAGAGGCTGCCTCCACCCCTTCGTCATATGCCCGGTCAGCCTCGGCTCGGAGTTCAGCCTCCACCTCCTCCCGCCTCTTCTCAAGCTCGGCCACCTTCTTCGTCTGATCTTCCATTTCTGCTTTGGCCTTTCCGAGCTCGAACCTGAGGCCCGTGATGGCCATCTCCTGCTCGGCCATCGCCTTCTCCGCCTCGCCGAGCTCCACCTCGAGGGCTGCCTTCCTCTTCTCCACCCTCTCAGCCCGGGCAACATTCTGATGGGTCTTCTCCGCCAGCACCAGGCTCCTTTGCAGGATCTGCGAAGGGAAGTGTTAGAATCACAGAATTACAGGTCAAAGAATTAAGATCACAAGCTGAGAAAGAAGAGGAAGACCTACCCTGAGGGCGTCGCCCATCTGAGCCACTGACAGGTCCACACTGCTCAGCTTCCAGTAGTCCGCCATATCTTCTGACAGAGCACAGGCGTGCGTGAAGGCGCTGACGGCTGAAGTGCCGTCGCTCACCCGACCGTCCACCAGCAATGGCTGGCCATCTTCCAGTAAAAAGCTTGGCCTCCAAGGGCCTGGGCCGAGGGACGGTGGGGGTTGAGAGGACAGTCGGCTTCGCCCATGGCCGGATCAGCGATCCTAGGCCTTTTCCTTGCCCGAATCTCATCCCGGTTAGACCCGGTCGAACGCTCCCCGGTCGCCGAGGTAGCAAGCTGGATGGGGGCGAAGGTCCCTGCCTCTACCGGACTGAGTGGGATGAAGGCTCCCAAGGTGGGGGTAGGAGAGCCCCCGAAGACAACATCGTCAAGGTTCTGGAGATTCGGACGGTGCCACCCCATCTCAGTCTCTTCGTCCGAACTAGAAGACTGAAGGTTAATGGGCCCTTGCCTAGCCTCCTCGGGTTCGCCCTCCGAGTGAGTTTCTTCTCCGGAGACGGCCTCAAGGTCGGTCTGGCGGATCTCCTCGTTGCCGACTTGAGAGAGTTCGGCTTCAGTTGACGCTTGAGGCCCCGCGGCTGGTGCCACTTGCTGCTCGGCCTCGGCCAAAGTCAGTACCCTCTCCCCCCTCAGGTTCTCATGCCTCCTCCGAGAGAAAGAGCTGTAGATGGGCTCGTACCCAAGGAGAGACCAAGCCGCTCAGTTATGGTGGCCTCGGTAGCTATGAATCCTCTTCAGCCAGGCGACGTTTCGCCTCCACCCAGAGCCCTTTGCTTGTCGCCTTCTCTCCTTGTGGCCTGCATACCAAACAATGTGTCAGTTCGGCAGAACTTGAAAATACATCGCTAAAAAGGAATGGGAGTAGATGTTTTACTCGATGGTTCTCCGAGCCGGCGAGGAATGCGATCTGCCCTGGTCTCGTCGGGGCCAAATTCCCAATTCCCGGAGACATACAGGCGATCGTCTCCGGCGTATCTGCTAGAGTCTTCGAGGTCGATGATCAGTGGGATCTCCTTCGACCGTGTTCGAAGGTAATATGCGTCCTCCTTCAGGGACTTGCAGAGATCGTATATATCTTCGATGTCTTCGACACCGAAGTCAATCCCCAATATTCTGTTCAACTCGGCTATACCCATGATAACCTTGAAGCCGTTGGGCATGAGCTGACATGGGGTGAGGTTCCACCTCCTGAGGTAGGCCCTCAGGAGTGGATGGATAGGAACCTCACCCCGGCCTCTATGATGGACACCAGGGGAAATGACATCCATCTATCCCAAAATACCGGGGGTCGGACCGCATCTTCAGGGCCATCCGCCCTGATTTGGACGCTCTCTGGTATCTCATACTTCCTTCTTAGCTCAACTAAGGCGAGGTCAGTATCTATCCAATGCCTAAAGACACCCATGTCTCCCAACTTGGACGGAAAAGTGGACGGTGACGGAGAAGAAAAGGGACAGGAGGTACAACCCAGAGAAAGGAAAACCCCAGAAAAGGAAAAATGACAGAAGAAGAGCAGAAAGAAACTCACTGGGAAGCGAGGCTTGAACAGGTGGAGAGATGAACAGAGACTTGGGTTTCAGAACAGTCTGAACGGATGGGACTTCTCAGGCAACGAGGTTTCTCAGGCAGAGACACAGGCGCAGAAGAGCAGTTTTAGCAAAAGTAGTCCTCCTTCGAGGACGAGGTCTTTTATACAGCGATGAAGATCTCTTCGTATCCCAGAAGACGCGCGTGCAGACGCCGCCTCAGGCACGCCACTCTTCTCCTCGATATGATTTCACAGTCTTTGATGTGTCGGATTAAAACGTGACTGAAGACTAATGTTCGTGAAATGCCGAGACCTACCTAATGCACCCAAACTCACAAAAACTCATAATCTCATATAAACCCCTGAAAACTTCCCGAAATTGCAAACCACCCCCTACTGTACCCAAACGAACTCGGACTCACGCGAGGCTTTGCACGCGTGATCCACACATCAAACCCGACTCGCTAAGACTCTAAACACACTTACTTATTAACCAAGTAATTAATTATAATTAATAGAAGATTAAGGGTCGGGATGTTACATGGGTAATGCATGCGATCTATGAGAAGCCAAGTAGCATATGGTCAACGTGCTGGCCTCTAGTGTTGGTGCAAGTTTTATGATTTGGAGAATTTTAAAATGAGGTTCATCCATTCATGAGTACATGTTAATAAACTTTGTAAGGTTAATGCTTTATTGCTACTAAGGATGTAACTTATAATGGCCTTCATGGTGGGAGCTATAAGGGTGGCATGAACACACACATTCTGATTCTCAAGTGAAGGCATCTTGCATAACCAAGGTACTCATGGGGGCCTTCATCCCCACTCCCCCTATTTTGTTGTGCCTCCAATTTTTGCTCCATCTGGAGCCTCAGCATTACAGTCATCTTTGTGTTAAATGTGCCACTATTATATCTTTGCACGAGAAAACTCTAGGTATCTTGATTTGAGCAGGATGATTTTTAGCCACCCCAAATTTACTACATGACTCCATCCTCCTGACTCGAATTCTTGGTCCTTTAGATGGGCGTGAGACAGTGTCTCAAATTGAAAGACCATGTCATGGTATGTTGAAGAAAAACATAGTTGGACAAGGCTTTAATGATGATAATAAAGGGATTCTTTTGTTATCAGTTAGAGCTCTAACGTCATATGTGGCAGTGGTGATGGTGGTGGTAGTCACATCAGCAGAAACAGTATGAGGCTATTAGTAGCTGCTTTGGTCAGAAGTTGTAACTTTTCTACATGTGTATCTGGTCATCTTTGTGTTTTTAGCTTCTGCCTTATCATTTAGCAATAAAATGTTGTTTTCTCAGCAGTTGCCTTTTCTGACAGACATCTAAAAGGCTGCAGAATGGTGCTGTTGGCATTCCCATCAAATTGGCATGAGTTTGAGTCACACTTGTCCCATTTGCCTATCATTTTTTTAAAGAAAAAATTGTATTGTATATTCAGCTTTTGTCATGTCAAGGTCATTTACTAGTAGGTTGCCATTTTCCTCGGAAGATTTTATTTCACCTTTTGGGCCCGTTTCTTTATCCGAATTCCAAGAATTCATGTCTAGGAGAATTTCAAATTCTTCAAAAGTTGCCTCCTTAGGTGGAATTCCAAATCGCTTTTTTTTATGGAGGATTTGAAATTCCAACAAATGGTATAGAGAGTGGAATTGTAAGAATTCCAAAAGGCCTTTTGGGTGTTTAGAATTTGAAACTCTAATGAAAGAAACACAACATTTCAAATGTCAGGGGACAAGATGTCACATCATGTCCAAAAAACCCAAACCTCCCAAATTCTAATCATAAATTCCGGTAAAGAAACAGGCAACATCTCCCATATATATATATGCACAAGATTAGGATAAGGTAAGCTCAAGTGTGTGGTAGGGACCACTTGGGACACACATGGGGATGGGAATGTGGGGATTTCAAAGACTCCCTGGGACCGTCCTCTCTGCAAAAAATCAGCTCTAACCGTGATTTCTATCATCTCCATTTGGGAGCAAAAGTGTAATGGTCAACAGTCCATTCAGATCAGCATACGGTCGATCCAACGGTCCAGTAAATCTGGATTTGATCGAAAGTTGGTGGACATTTGTGGGTCGTATGTTTGGTCCATTTGAACGGACCAAGGGTGGGCCATAGAGCATGGCTCTCCTACGCCACAACTTATGAGATCCTGAGATGAAACGGTGCTGGTCTCACAAATCAAATTCGATTATCTTTGTTTTTTGCATGATGGAACTGGAAAATCCAGTTCTGATTGAATTTAGTTTGATTTTGGGGATGATGACTTGAGGCAGCTTATGATGGAGATGATTTTACAGACTGTTTCGGCTTAGGATAACATAATGTAAGCTCAATTGTGTGGTGGGACCCACATGGGGGTCAGGACGGGGATTTCAAGGACTACCTGGGACCCTCTGTGTAAAAATCAGCCCCAACCGTGGTTTCTATCATCTCCATCTGGAACCAAAAGTCCATTCGGGTGGACCAAGGTTAGGCCCCACAGAGGTCCATATGGAGATGATAGAAATTACGAGAAGCTCATGCTTATGGGCCCACCCTTGGTCGTCCGAATGGACCAAACACACGACCCCCTGAATTGCTCATGTCCACCAACTTTCGGTCAGAACCAAATTTAATGGACCGTTGGATCGACTGTGTATCGATCCGAATAGACGGTTGACCATTAAACTTTTGGGGACCAGATAGATATGATAGAAACCACAGTTGGGGCCCACCCTTGGTTAATCCAAATGTACCAAACACACAACCCCCTTGAATTAAACATGTCCACCAACTTTCGGTCGGATCTGAATTTACTGGACCGTTCGATCAAGTGTGTACCGATCCGAATGGACTATTAACCATTAAACTTTTGTGGCCTAGATGGAGATAATAAAAATAATGGTTGGGCTGATTTTTTGCAAAGAAGAGGGTCCCATGGAGTCCTTTAAATACATATGTATATATAAGGGAAATTTTAAAGTGCAAAGCCTTCTTCGTACGCCTTATTTGCGAGGTGGTTGCCGAACTCAACATGGGCCGTCAAATTTAAGGTTGAGTAGCACAACTGGGATGAGTGATATTTAAGACACTCCAAAGAAGGGAAAAAAATAAAAAAGAATGCCTATTCATCTCCTTCCCTGTTCCTCTCTCGGAATACCACCTTTCCATCTCCCTCTCCGCTTTGATCACTCTCCCTCTCTCGCTTTGCTTAGAATGTGATGCCATGGAAACCCATCTCTCTACAATAATCTCAACTTCTGTACGGATTACACAACACCTTTGAAAATTCTACTCCATGCTCCTTACATCTCACCGTGCATATTCACTCAAAAAATGGAAGTTTCTTCACAACACAAGGATTTTTGTGACAAAAGAAATCTAGAAAACATTGAATGCGGTAAGGTAGTTCCAAGTGGTAAACATAGCTAATATGGTTAAAAAAATAAAAAAAATTAATTACTTCCTCTAACAAGATAGAATACTGTAAAAATACTATGGGGAATCTCAACACTTAAATTAGGAATGAGGGATTTGGCGCTATCAAATACGGATCAAGTTAGAGGATAAGGGATTTCTGGATAGAAATTAGGGCTATCATTTTAAAAATAGGGCTTTGGTTCAGTGCTTTAGGGATTTTGGGTTTAGCGGGTGCTGAAATTTGGGCTTTTGAATTTTGGATTTATGGGAAGTGTAAGAGAGAGCTTATGAGGAAGAGATGAAGAAAAAAGACAGAACAAACAAGAAAAAGAATAGAGATAACTAGGAGAGATCCTATGAGGGAGAGTTAGGAGAACCCCATCAAGAGAACAAAGAAGAAAGAGAATAAAGAGAGCTGGGAGAGATCCTATGAGGGAGAGTTAGGGGAACCCTATCAAGAGATTGACGGTGCACGACAGAGAGGGTCGACAACATGTGGGAGATGAACTAGGGAGACATCAGGTTAGGTGGGAGATGAACGAGAAAAGGTCAAGTATCCGAATCAAATTTTTATATATACGTTGCAGTGTGACCTGTCGGATGCTAGAACCAAATCTAACAGCCCATATTGAATTTGCCAGCAACCTTGTACCTAAAAATTTTCCTATATATAAAAAAGAGAGATCGTGGGAGATAATGGTGAAAGGGGGATATATTATAGGCCTGTTTGTTTACACTTCTTTACACTTGAAGTCATTCCTCCATAAACCCTAGCAGGGTGGAAGTCTTGAATACTAGTATTTTCACTAGTCCCAAAATTTTGCAAGGGCATTTAAGTCCTATTTAGAGGCTGATGTTTTGCAATTCTTGAGATTCACAAATGCAAGAGGACAAGCTTTAAAATCATGTCAAAAAAAAAAAAAAAAAACTCTAACGCCTCAAATTTGTCATAAATTCTAGCAAAAAATAGGCCCATTAGAAGGAGCGATTTCATTCAGGTAAGAAAAACCAACTGTGTGGAGTGTTTTCACCGAAACCGAAGTTTACTCCTGACTTCGGTAATAGTACCAATCAGGAAAGACCTCGACTTCATCTGTCCAACGCATGGTATAAAATATCGGCCGATACCGAGTCATATCGGCCGATATGACTCGGTATCGGCCGAGACCGAGCCGATATCTCAGTGAGATATCGGTCTCGGTCATATATCCCTTCAAAATCCCGAGATATCGGCCGAGATGATATCATCTCGGCCCTAACCGATATCTCGGCCGATATTTTCAAAATATCGGCCGAGATGATATATAATGGAAAAACACCCTTATTTTTTCTACTTTTTCCCCATCTTCCTCTTCTTCTCTTCTCTTCTCCAACCATAGCAGCAGCCACAACCCAGCCACTCCCTCTTCAACATTTCAAAATCCCACATTAATTTTTTAAAGAAAATATTATCTAAGGTATGAGAAAATCAACCCAAAGCATTTTATCATGCGGTTTTTTTTTTTTTTTTAATTTTTTAGATGAAGTATAGAAATCATTAGGTTTGTCATTTATTTATGTTCTTCATTTAGAAGTTAGATCTACATACTTTCATGCTAGATCTACTCATACACATGGTTTTGAACTTTTTTTTCCAATTTTTTTTTATTTTCGGATTTTTTGATATTTGAATTATTATATATCATTTTTTGGGGATTTCATCATAACTATGTTCTTTTAATGATTCATGATCATTGTATGGTGTATAAATGATTGATTTACAAACTTTTATGCTAGATCTATGTATTTTGAATTTTGAAAATGATTTTATTAAAAAAAAATTCTTAAAAATAATTGTTGTTACTTGTAACTTGTTAGAATATTTGTGATACCAAAGGCTTATTAATAGTGTGTGGATGATAAATCTACATCTACTCATAGTCATAGACTCATAAACATGATATTTGATGATTGAGTTCGCATTAAATGATGATTGATATGTTATCTTTATTTTCTTATATTTTACACTAATAAATTGATCATGAGCATTAATAATGGTTGCATTATATGAAATACTAAAAAAGATAGCGAACTGTGACACAGACAGGACTTATAACTTAAGATGACCGAGATTTTGATTTATTGTTATTACTAATGGAAAAAAGTATTGTATTCCAGTATTTTCTAATATTCTGGATTTTTTGGATATTTTTGCAAATTTTTTTGGATTAAAAAAAAAATTCACACCGCGATGACCGCGACGGACCGATATCCGCGACCGATACCGATATCATATCGGTTTTTCGGCCCGGCCGATACCGCGACCGAGACCGAGATTTTAAACCATGGTCCAACGCGGCAGCGTGCCAGCTGGCACCGAGATGGGATTGGTCTCGGTAAAAGTTCCGACCACACCCTTTCGAACTCAGCCTCGTGCGTCTCGACATTTGTGTCCGACCTCAGGCCTGGCCGAGGGATCGATTTCGAGCTGGCAGCAGCTCCGAAACTCCTTCGTCGAGAAGTTCCAAGCGCACCAGGTCATCCCGAAGACAGACTCTGACCTGATGGCCATCAGAATGAGCCCAGCTGAAAATATCACTCAGTTCGTCAAGAGGTTATGGACCATTTACAGTCAGATCGAAGGAGCCAACGACGAAGTCGCCATCAAGTCCTTCCAACACGCTCTGTTGCCAGGCAACGAGCTCCGGAGGGACTTGGTGCGATTCCCCGTGGTCTCGGTGAAAGTACTGATGGCCCGGGTGAGTCAGTTCGTTGAGCAAGAAAAAGACGAGGTCCGAGCTCGGGAGAGCCATAACTTCTGGCAGGAGGGCCGACCCTCCGAGAAGGACAAGAAGTCAGCCAAGAAAGAGGCGGCCCGAAACAGAGAACCATCTAGCTCGGCGACGCATCCTGCTCCCACCTCGGGAGGTAGAGCGAAGCCGAAGTCAAGTGGTGCCTCTTACAAGGCCGTCAATACCATCTTCAAAGAGCCTATTTACAAGCTCCTCGGCAAGATCCAAACGCAACCCTTCTTCAAATGGCCCCAGCCCATGAAAGGCGATGACTCCTCTCGAGATCGGGGCAAATTCTATGGCTACCATAAGCAGAATGGGCACAGAACCGCTGACTGCCATGCCTTCAAAGCACACCTCGAGAGGCTCGTGAAGGACGGGCAACTGAAATAGCAGGATGCATTTTATTGCTTTCTGGGAAGTTACAAAATGGTTATTGATTGGATCCACCAACTGTGGGAATCAGAATAAATTTATCATTTCTTACGTTTGTCCTACCAGAAAAACAATCACCGTATTGGCTAAAATATAACCACTGATTCCTTTGAGTTAATATGAATGGAAGGAGAACAGCTACACCATCAGCGGTTTTGGCTATTACTCGTTATATTAAGAAGCACACGCATGGAAATTCTTTGTAGACAAAACCCGTTGAAAGTTATTCTAGTCTTTGACTGAAAAGACAACTGAAACATTGGAAAAGGCAGATCTGCTTATTGTGGTTTCCACTTTTTGCACTTTGCCAAATTTACTACTTCAATCCAGAGGGTTACCCCTGATTCTTCATACTTTGGTTTAGGCTTGCATCTGGATGCACCTTTGAGTATCACTATAAGTTGTTGTATTTCACCAGCTTAGCTTTTATACTTTTGTGCTCCCTTCTATTCATAGGTTTTTTCGCAGAAAGATAAATGAGCTATTTTCTTTGTCTTGCAGCAGTGCCCTCACCATCGTGTTTGCCCTATTCCCTCACAGCTTTGGTGCAAAATTTTTGGAAAGAAGGAATATTAATATGCTTTGGATTACTATATTTGTTGTGGTAAGAACTTTGTTTTTTCTGTTACTCAAGTGGCAAAGTATTTGCCATTTCATATATATGTGGATGTGTTTATTTTATCTTGGACTGATGGTTGCAACCCATGTAGGTTCCATCTTCCCACCCTGACCCAACCCATGATTGTGAGCACTAGAAAAAAAAAAAGGGTTCGCCCAGGCCAGATAGGTGCACGAGAGACATCCACAAACATTTTACAGAAAACTTTTTCGTCGCTCCATCGAAAGCATGGCGGCTTCTTCATTTCTCGTTTCCTCCCCTTCCAAGTCCTTTGCATCTCTTCCTCGCCTTCGAAGCAGAGTTCCCAACCCTTCAATTCTGACATTAAAACTCACCCAAATCCACCTTAGATCCTCTCTCCATTTCAAAACCCCCTTCCCCCATCATCTCTTAAACCCTCCAAAACTCCAACCCACCTCCCTCCGCCACCGGCCCCAACCCCATCAAATCCCTCTTCACAGGAATCGTCGAAGAAATGGGCGAAATTGATGAGTGTTAAATATTGCATATTTTACCCCTCATTAGTCCGAATTTTATCGGCATCCCATATGCATATCATTTGCTTTACACATAGATTTTATCATTCTATCACATTAACGGATAATCGGATTATCATGCATAAATCTGATTATTTATAATACATTTTTATTTAATTTCTCTTGTGTAGGTGGACCCCGCGACTATCCCAACCTTCCGGCTAGTGTCCTAATGCATCAAGAAGAGATTTCAATAAAGAAGTTACATGATCTTAGGAAGAGTTGGAGAATTCCAAAATAAGAGGAGAAAACTTTAAGGATAGAAGTAGTCATTTTTTAACACAAAGGATTGGTTGGTGTATTGGTTAGAGCTTGGGTTGGTATAAAATAGGTTATGAGCTCAAATTCCAACAATTGCATATTATTATTATTTTTTCAAAATGAAGGGCCACATAAAGCAAAAGGCACATATCCTTAGCTATCCATGTGAAAGAAAATGAGCCAATCAAAAGCCTATAAAATAAAGGACCACATAAAGCAAAAGGCACATATCCTTTTAGATGGAAAGTTTGTTGCAAAAGAGCCAATGAAAAGCCTCCAAATCAAATTCATTCAAGCAATCCTTGTGAAATGAAATGAGCCAATTAAATGCCTTCAATATTCCTATAAATTGGAATGTATTTGTAGAGTGAAAGAGAGTGATCTTTTGGTAAGTTAGTATTTTTGCAATTTTATTTTTACTTTTAGATTGTAATTAGGAGCTTCTTTGTAACTAATTTAGAGAGAGTGTGTAATTGAAGATCTTTAATGAAGATTTGGAGCTCTTTCTTGATATTTAGTGGCTAAAGCTCTCAGATTAGGCTTTCCTTTTAAAGATAAGTAATGTGATTAGTTCAATTACATACACGTTTTTATTTAAGTTCCATACTTGTGCTTTGATTGATTAGTAGATTTTAGATCTAATTGTGTTAATCTCTCTCATTTCTCATGCTTTATCTCTACACTTGATGCTTTGATAATCTCAATTGATGTTTTGTAGTTGGATTAAGTTCTCTCACATAGCATTCTCTAGAGCCTTTATCGTTGATCTTTTGTAGCTTGATTTTGATGATTAATTGTTAGGGTAATTAGGTTATGATTTAAGATCTTTGTTTTCTTTATTTTATTTACTTTAATCTTCATTGCTATATCATCCAACCAATTAGGCAAGAGATTGCTAATTGAATTGTAGATTTGGGAATTGAATTAGAACATGCATTGTTTGAATTAATTACTTAGTGGATGTTGGATTGCCTAATATCTTATTTTTATTATTATTAATTTAAATATTTGTTTGACTTATTATTTTCACTTCTAGATTGTTAGATCTACACTTCACACAACTTATTTTAAACTTCTACACATTTTACATTACATCTTCACCTTAAATCCTCCATTTCCACCACCACTCATCCACTACTTTAATGTACCTTGTTAGATTAGCTTAGATCTTATTCATTTCATATTTTAGATTGTTAATTAGAGTAATTTTAATTTTGTTTCACATTTCAATTGATTTAATTCTATTTTTCACACATAGTTTAATAGTTTTAATTGTTCACTTCAGTTGTCTTTATTAGCTATATCTTAGTTGAATTCTACTTAAATTAGATTCATTGTTTCTTCCATCCTCTCTCCGTGGGATCGATAATCTGGACTCTTTAGTCCTTTACGACTTGACAACACCATAGTTTTACAGTTAAACGTTGCACATATAAGTGTCGATCAGAAATCAAGCACCTGGGTTTTGTCGATGACGGTGGATTCGTATGAAAATAGCCGTAAAAACCGTTCTTTTCGACATCAAGCTCGGCGACAGCATCGCTGTTGACGGAACTTGTCTTACCGTAACCAATTTCAACACCACTGCATTGGAATTCTCCGTCGATCTCTCGCAGGAGACCCTCAGGAAGACATCGTTGATCGAGCTCCGACCAGGTTCTCCCGTCAATTCTGAGCGAGCCCTCTAACCGTCGACTCAAATGGGCGGGCATTTCGTCCAGGGCCACGTCGACGGCATTGGAGAGATCGCCTCACTCGAGCCCGAAGGCGATTCCTTGTGGATTAAGGTGAGGACGACGCCGGAGCTTTTGAAATTCATCGTGCCGAAGGGGTTCATAGCCATGGATGGGGCGAGTTTGACTATTGTTAAGGTTTTTTAGGAGGAGAAGTGCTTCAATTTCATGCTCGTCGCTTATACGCAGCAGAAGGTGGTGATTCGTCTTAAGAAAGTTGGGCAGAAGGTGAATTTGGATGTGGATATTCTTGGAAAGTATGTAGAGAGATTGCTTAAAAGTGGGTTCAGTAACTTTGTTACCTCTTCTTGATCAGAGGTAAAAGAGTTTTTTGCTTCATATTAGATACATTCTCTTTCTTTATTGTAACTTGTTACTCCTTTTTTATTTTTTCCTTTGCATGTTTATATGTAAGGTAGCTTGAATGTGCACTGTGTTAATTTAAATGACACAATGTTTTAGCTATGTTTAGCTCGAAGTAGGCTAATCTCAGACAATGAAATGGATCACATAGACAATGGTGATCATTTGAGGTCCAGCAATATCCAATTGGACTGATTTTTAAAAGGTGTATAATTATCAAATCCACAAATCTTCTTCTATCTAGTGGGTGGAGTGAAGTCCCCCAACATGCTATGTACCTACTTTGCGCAAAGATGCAATTAACATTGTGCTCAATAAACCCAATTATTGAGTTCTTAATAGTAATGCAGTTGTTATGAGTGAGTTGATTAAATTGGTCATTAATACTGATTTTTCGGGCATGAGCTAATAAAAAAGGACTGTTTAAAAGTTCTTAAGTAGGTAACCTTCTTGCATGACTCGCTCGAGGCTCGCATTAAATTGCTTGTGTCCTGGGGAATGACATCATCTTCAACTCAAATCCCTTCCATCCGGCTTCTATCCTGGGGACCGCCTCATGTTGACAGGCAGCTTCCTCCGATGATTTGGAGTCCCACTCCCTTGGGCACGCACAAGCTCAACATTGACGGGTCATTTAACCCAAACACAGGGACAACGGGTATTAGGGGTATCCTCAGAGACTCAAAGGGCCATCTCCTCCAAGCCTTCGCTGCAAGTACAGTGGCGCATTCAGCGCTGGAAGCGGAATTAAAGGCCTTCCTACGGGGTATATTCAAATGTGCCTTGATCAGGGAGTGGCTGATGTAATCATAGAAGGGGACTCATTCATCATTTTGAAATCTCTTCATTCGTCTCAAGGTTTCTACTGGCAACTAATGCCTCTTTGGCGCTGGATCCTTCATAAAATTGACACTCTCTAGAAATGGAGAATTGATCTCATCCTCGTTCAGCCAACACTGTAGCAAACCAACTGGAAAAAATAGGATCGCCTAAAGAAATGCTTTTCACCATTTCTTTACTAATTCACATGTGGCCTATGTACTTATCTGAGAAATGTGTGCATGATCAGGAGTTTTAGTAGGGTTGCACATGGGCGGTTCAGATCGGTTTAACACTAAAACCAACAGCCAAATCGAACTGTTCGGTTTTTTAATTAACCGATCCGATCCGACCGATGGAGAGGGCTTAAACCAAATTGAACCGAACCAAACGGTTCTGTTCGGTCGGTTAAACCATTGTTTTTTATTTTTATTTTTTGAAAATCAGACATTGAAAATTTCAAAATGATGATACTCCATCCTTTGCATTTATTCCAATATTTAGTGCAAACATAAAAATCCAACATTTCAGACTGGACTAAACGCATATAAAAAATAATTCTACTCCAAAAAGAGAGTTTGGACTAAATGTAAGCGCGCGCAAAAAAAAAAAAAAAAAAAAAAAAAAAAATTAACCAGCTTGCAGTGAAAGATTCATTCCACATGATACCATTTGGAATTACAATAGAATAATAGTTCATGTCAAGAAAAGTCACACACAAACGGAATCTGTATCAGAACCCACTGTATTTTTCAGGAATGAAGGTTTCTTAACACATTGGTTAGGTGAGACCAAAACCAACCATCAAAAGGCTAGGCTTTACTGGCTTTTCTAGGATTTTCAAGACTGCATCCTTCTGATAAAAACTTCATTGAAGCGAGGTGGAAATTATGATGGAAGAAAAACACCTTGTATTTTTCAGAAATGAAGGTTTCTTAACACATTGGTTAGGTGAGACCAAAACCAACCATCAAAAGGCTAGGCTTTACTGGCTTTTCTAGGATTTTCAAGACTGCATCCTTCTGATAAAAACTTCATTGAAGCGAGGTGGGAATTATGATGGAAGAAAAACACCCTGTACAGTAATCTCTCCATCTGCAATGAAGTATCAAAAAGCATTTGAGAGATTAGAGGAGATGTACTAAGGCAGTGTTGACAGTTGAGTTCATGTAAGAATGGAGTTGTGGAATATAACTTTGAAAGTAGTAAAAAACGAAACTCGAAGGCTAAAATAGTAAAAAGGCAATATTAAATTACTGCATACTGTCGGTTCGGTTTAAGCAATTAACCGTGGGCTCAAACCGATAACCAACCAATGTAAGTGGTTTTTATGATTTTCAAACTATTAAACGAACCGATCTACTATAAATTGAACCGAACCGCCCAATTTAGTCGGTTCGGTTCGGTTTTACGATGATACCGGATTTTTTGTGTAGCCTAAGTTTTGGGGTAATGCGTCTTCAAGCCAGGAGTGACGCCTTTTTCCGCAGAATCCTCCATGACAGATGTTATCCTCCTTTTGTCGTCGTTGTTTCATTTTATGTTTTTGACTATGAAGATCCTACTGTATGGTTTTTGTAGAACCAATGATTGGCATATGGTCCCCTTTGTGTTCAAGCTCCTCTTTTTAATATAATTCCACGTTCATAAGAAAAAAAAAATTGCTTGTGTGAACTTCCCTTGACTGGTTGCACTTAATAAGGTAGACTGCTTTCTAGTTTGTCTATCATATAAGTGGTCGGGCGTCAAGGCTGAAAAGAGCAATGAGAAAAAGAAAGGCAAAAAGACTGGAAACCATTTGCCTTTGTGGTTGGTATAACACTAGCAAAAAAAAAAGAGGATTTTACGGGAAAAATCCCGAAATATAGCCATATATCCCAAGGGTCCTGGCAAAATGTGTAGCATTGATTAGGTCCGTCAGGCCTTATTTGCTTTTTTTTTTTTTCAACTTTGATAGGAGCGACGCCAGCGTCGCTTGTGTCTGATGAGAACGACGCTAGCGTTGCTCGTCAGCGCATCTCTTAATGCCTAGCGTTCTCGTGTTTGGAGAAAACAGACGACAACAGGGGTGATAGAGGAGGCGGCTTACCACTTGGGAGTCTGTAGGCCACAGTGGAAGATAGGGAGAATGGAAACCGAAGAAGCCACAAGAAATTTGATATTGTCCATCACAGAATCAATTAAGGAAGACAATTCGTCAAAGCATCTAGAATTCCATTCTTTCTAAAGGGCCCAAAGGACCGCTATAAATGAAGATTTCCATGTTATCTTTCCTCTAGCTGAACCCACTGACATCTTCCAAGCTAGCTTGGAAGAGATCTTGTAATGGGTGGGCCAACACCCAACTATAGTTGAACCACCCAAGGACCTTTTTCCAAACAGTTTGAGCCCCTTTGCAGTTTGGAAGAAGGTGGTCCACAGTCTCCATCGTTGCTAGGCACATTAGGCAAGTGCTGATAACCAACCTTCTCCATTGATATTGGACTTGATCCTATCAGAGACTATCACATGAATATATATGTAACAAAATCACCTACTGGACCCTACTGTCCAGTTTTGATGTAAACAAACGATTGATATGTTGAACCCAATCCTATCCAATTAAGTCCTCTTTTTGTACTGAAGTGTGGTTGTGGTTTTTTGCCATCAACTAAATGTAATGTTTCTATTGGGTTCTAATGTATGGAACAAGAAACTATAAAGATGTAAATAAACAGAAAACTGCACACTCAGAATCCAATGAACATCAAAACAAGCAGCTGAGAAAAGCTACAAGTTTGATAACCGGAATCAGTAAAGAAACTGGATAAAAAGATATAAATGAAATGAGATTTCAAAGAATCATAGTGGAACCACCTCAACTATAGAACTGTGGCCTACAAACTCCCAAGTGATAAGCCACCTCCTCCATCACCTCCCGCCGTCGTCTGTTTTCTCTGGATACGAGCACGTTAGGCATTAAGAGATGCGCTGACGAGCGACGCTAGACATTGACGAGCGACGCTATCAAAGTTTAAAAAAAAAAAAAAACCAAATGAGTACTGACGGACCTAATCAGTGCTACATATTTTGCCAGGACCCTTCGGGATATATGGCTATATTTTGGGATTTTCCCCGTAAAATCCTAAAAAAAAATGAGTGGAAAAAGTGGTTGTGGGATATACTGTAGACTGCAATGGCTTATTCCAATACGAAAAGCACATTTTTGATTGAGTTGAGGAAATTTTGTGGCCTCTGCTTGCGTTAGTGTTCTTTGTTCTGTCATTGTTAGAGGAAAGTTAACTCACCATTAGTTATATTTATTGCTTTTTACGCATTTGAGCATAGCCCATCCAGTGTTATAGTTATCTCCTTCTTTGCTTAATAAATTTTTACTATGTAGATTCCAGTTATTTCCGGATGTCCAAGCAGAAGTCTCCTGCATGAGGGTAAGAAATAGGTGTTATTATTATGAGCTGATCAAACAACCTTGGCGCCATGGTAGTGCTTTCAAAGCTTCAGGTATAGAAATATGGAGAAATGAGTGAATGTGGGTTACGCAGAGTGCTTTCCTAGGGTGTGCCAAGCATTGCAAATTTGTGCTAAGTCTCTATGGTTATTATTACTTATTGTTGCTTTATTGGCTACCAAATGCTTTTCTGGCACAGTAACAACCTGCATACAGTAATTTCTAGGATGTCTGAGCTAATATAGTTCCCCTACACCAGAAAAAAAGGTGAATGCAAAAAAGAAAAAAGATAAAGATAAAAGAAAGAACATGTCTTAACATAAAAGTCTACAATTGAGTTACACATAAGTCAACTCAATCTACATTCATGTACCCAATGATATTTTTGCTTCTCAATGATTATGGTTGTTAGTTGTTACATCATTTCATTATATCTCAAGCTTATGGTTTCATGTTAAAAAATATATTAGAAGAGTTCTCATGATTTTCAAGTTGTGGAAAGTCTTCTTCGTTGTTATTGTTAGCTTAGACTGTTGCAACTAATTTATTCCTGTCATTTGGGTAATTTACAGTTTAAGGCGGTTCTAGGTAATTATCGTCATCAGGTAACCATTCATCAAATAATTAAGATGACCTACTGCTGTCCTGCATTCTGGTCTTGGCCTTTATTTGCGATATTTGGTTTTAAGATAAAGAGAGGATGGTACCAATCCTTGAACCGTGGACCTCTTGCATGTACTCCTAATCATGCAACCAGTGAGACACAAGGAAGATTGGTGATAATGTGAGAAATATGGAGTAACATGGAGTATTATGCTCGGCTTGACACAACCATTTTCTTTTGGGTGAAGGATTGGAGTTGATCATCAGCATGGTTTTATGAAAAGGATTTCAGAACGAGGCTTATATCAAGCTCATTTTGCTATTTCTGAAGTAGCCATGTTCTGCTCGGTGAAAGATTGGAGCTAATCTTTTGCATGATTATAGAACAAGGTGACACAATTCAAGACTGTCAAAAGCCATTTGTATTGTTTTTTGGCACACTAAAATAATCAATAGAAGGGAAAATCAATCGACAATCACATACAGATAATGAAAAAAAGGTGTTGGTTCATACACACTATCAAGATTCAATATGGAACATGTCAAACCTTAGAAATTGATGAAAGTTCAGAAATCTGAAAAATAATGAAGACTTTAATTGTTGTCCTGTCCTATTATTGAGTTTTAATATTTATAGGATCTTTAGCTTTCCATCCTCCTTAGTCCCATGATCAGTGGGGCCCTATATATATATTATCTATCCTGTTATTTCCCATTCAGCCCCTCTTAATTTGTTCATATTACAATTACAATCTGAAACGCATGCCCTCCTTCCATTTTCTTCTCAAGGTCATTATGGCATTGAATCCACTTTAATTGATATCACGTTATGATTTCTATCCCGGTTACTATATGATGCAATATCATTAAAATCCATTCATCATTATCCCCTAAATCCTCTCCTTTTCTAAGGCACCATATGTTCGCAGCACGGCTAAAAATTGTTCATCCCTGTCCCCTAAAATCCCTCTATTCTGCATCACAGTCCCATGAACCGAAACAACAAACATGAGAGGGTTTTTCTTTTTCCCTTCCAATATCTCTCAACGCAAGTGCCATTGCCCACCTCCCCTATTGCTTTAATATATATATATATATATATATATAATTGAATAATGTCATATGTATGTTCTTTTGTATTGAATATTTGTTTCATTATTTAGTAATAACTTTTGTTTGGTTTTTAGAAAGGCATGTTTGAATTTGTTCATCCCTATCCCCTAAAATCCCTCTATTCTGCATCACAGTCCCATGAACCGAAACAACAAACATGAGAGGGTTTTTCTTTTTCCCTTCCAATATCTCTCAACGCAAGTGCCATTGCCCACCTCCCCTATTGCTTTAATATATATATATATATAATTGAATAATGTCATATGTATGTTCTTTTGTATTGAATATTTGTTTCATTATTTAGTAATAACTTTTGTTTGGTTTTTAGAAAGGCATGTTTGAATTTGTTCATCCCTATCCCCTAAAATCCCTCTATTCTGCATCACAGTCCCATGAACCGAAACAACAAACATGAGAGGGTTTTTCTTTTTCCCTTCCAATATCTCTCAACGCAAGTGCCATTGCCCACCTCCCCTATTGCTTTAATATATATATATATATATAATTGAATAATGTCATATGTATGTTCTTTTGTATTGAATATTTGTTTCACTATTTAGTAATAACTTTTGTTTGGTTTTTAGAAAGGCATGTTTGAATTTTAATAAGCCGAACCAAAACCATCAGTGGCAGGCTCACTTTAGGCTGTCGCCCCAGGTCTGATCCAAAAGATGTTAAAAGTTGTATGGGCCATAGGGCTCATGCCCCATTCCTATAAGTAATCGCCTCACCTTAGGTCCTAAAAAACTCGTTATTCTCGGTCTCAGAGATCTCCCGAACGAAAAATCTTGAAGCCCTTTGCTCAATCGTTCTCCTTCTTCCACTTCAAGTTCATGCAGTTTAGTCTCTACACAATAGTATAGCATAAATGTCTGCCCTCTCACCATACCTTTACATAATATGTGGGGAAGCAATATATTTATTGGTAGTGGGATATGAGTTATTTATATTTAATTTCCAAAAAAATAAAAATAAAAAATAATTTCTTTAAACCATGTAATAAGTGGAGATTATTGGTAGTTAGCGTTGGTCTTCACCTTTTCAATTTTTAATTGACCATCGTCCGCCCCACCCAGATGAAAATCCTGGATCCGCCACTGAAAACCACCCTGACCCCAATAAATCGATTGAGTGCAGCAACTGAGGAGCGTTTAATAAATTATAACTATGCGGTTTTTTTTTTTTTAAATCGGTAACAAAAATTCCATTAAAAGAAGTATTAAAAGATGGAAGAAAAGAATTAATCAAATTATAACCATGCATATGAAATTCAGTCAATATAAAATTCCACCACGTGGGTCCTACAAGTCATCTTTGGTGCGAAAGCAATCATTTGAACCTAACAAGAGGGAGATCTTTTAAAATGAATTGTCAACTACGTCCCCACCATTTTACAAAGCAAAGTGTCACATCATAGTAGTTGGTCATTTTAAAATTCACACGCATTGGACCAATTCCAACCGTTGAATCCTAGGATCAATCAAAAGTGTGTTCCATTCCTGTAACCATGACGTTCTTGGCATTTACAAAGATAGCTTTCTATCATAGATTGAGACGCAAGAGGAGAGGAAAGAACATATTATAATTAAGTACCGTAGGAAGACCCGCTCTGTATGCAAAATTTTCTTCTTCTGGCAGTTTGTCATGATTTAAGGTTGTCCACTTACTCGAGAGTGGTTGGTGGTTGGAGATATCAATTGAAATTATTTGACTTTTGGATGGAAGAAAAAATGTTCATTAGGAGCTGGCCATCTCAATGAATGAAAATGGATGGTTAAGATCATTCTCAATTGAAAATATTTGACCTTTGGATTGAAGAAAAATGTTCATTAGGACCTGGCCATCTCAATGAATGAAAATGGATGGTTAAGATCTTTCTATTAATTTTTTCTTCTACTCAGCGAAGGGGGGAGCCATATTAGATACCCATCTCTTGTAGATAATACATGGTCCCATGGTGAGAAACTATGGGCATGTTTGGGTACTGTTATGTGAGAGAGGAACCCTCTATTTTTTTTATTATGAAGAAAGCCCAGATTTGGATGAAGAGAGGAAAAGTGAGAGGATTTTCCAAATCCTCCAAACCCATTAATAATCCTCTCTTCCATTGATTCATCCGTCTCCACCGCCCCCATCGAATTTTGTAAATCCACGGTTGCAAAAGCAGCACCTAAGTTACAATGAGTGGCTTCTCCTAAGTATTTCCCAAACCTAGAATGCAATGACTACTTAGAGAGGATAGCATGGTTCATGGGGAATGAAGGAATCCTTTGGACAAAGAATTCCTCTCTTTTACCAAACGTGCTCTACAGCTCCAAAGATAATATCTGCTTTTAGGGGGGTTAATTGTCTGCGGCGTAGGTTGGAAGGCATATGGAAGCAACCCACACCGCAGATGATGCCATAAAGGCCCTTTCTGGATCAAAATTTGGCATCCAGGGGGTGATGGCCATGGTTTCCCCAGCCGCTATCCATGATGATACCTCACGAGCTCTGCTTAGGTCAGAAAGTTCGGTGAAGGTGAAGATAACGATTAGACAGCTCTAGAATCTCTAGTGGGGCCTGCAGTCTCTAGACCTTTGCCAATCGTTGGGTGAGGAGGTGAACTGGGACAGTTCGATGAAAAAAATTTCCCACTTAGAGTTAGCCTTAGGTGCTAGCAGTCCGCATCCAGAAGAGACTCATCAACTTCGATGGCCGGAATGCCAGAGTCGGGTGGTGGTGGGCTTGAAAGTGGTAGGTGGCGAATGTTGGAGCACAACATTCGCACAACGCCAGCACTGACCAAAGTGGCAGAGGGCAAAGGGTTGCTCGATAGGAGCGTGGTTGGTGATTATGCTCTAGGTTCATGGGTTCCGACGCAGAATAAAAGAGGCGATGGGGTTTTGTCTAGAATCTGGAGGATCAGGTGGGCGCAGAAGATTGCCTTGGGAACGAAGGTGGTGATAGGGCACGGAGGGTGAAACAGAGTTTCCGCGCACAGCCATTACTCTTTTTGGGGACTGATCTTAGTTATGTCACGGGAGTGCCTTGTTTTGAATAGAAGTGTAAATGGGTATCTGATTCTCCGATTACCCGAAGGTTCCGAGCCGTTAGGTTTCAGGTGTGGGTCCTTATTTTTGTCTTGATAAGCAAATGGTTCTGATTCTGGATCCTTGTTTTGAAACCGATATCTAAACGGTTCCGGTTCCGGATCTATAGTGGCTCAGATCCGTGGACCCAGGACTCGATCTAATATACATTAACATCAGGTAACTTTAGTATATGAAAACAAATCCCTTTTTACTTTTCTATATTAGGGTTTCTACTTTTTTCATTTCATACTTGGAACCGGAGCCAGACCCGCCTCACAATTGGTTCCGGTTCTGGTTCCCATTAATATTATCGGTTCCGATTTCGGAACCAGTTTTCTGGTTCCGAACCGGGTCCGATTCCGGTTCCCCTCTTAGAAAACGGTTCCGATTTCGGTTCCACTATGGACTCGGACCGGAATAAACCCATTTACAACCCTATTTTTGAACGTCCCAAAGGCATTGGCAGATCTTCTTATATTCTTATATTCATTTGTAGATATTCTTATATTCATTTCCATTAGCAAAAAGTTTGTTTGATGGGCATTTGTAGATCTTCACCCTTGTTTCAGCCATTTTGATATAAATATATATTTTTAATAGAAATCTTATAAATCCAATTTCATGAGAACATACTGCCCTGAAATTCTGAGGTGTTGCATATAACTTCTCGTAGGAAATTATTTATTGTGCAGCCCTATTTGTTTATTAATTCTCTCTCTTTTTGCCTAGAAAAGCATCACAAGAAATAACAAAGAAATGACAAGAAAGGCATTTTTGGGTATAATCAATGAATCCTTGAAATCGCATAAGTGTCATACATTCTTATCCCTAGTGTGGAAAACTAAAATCTTCTATTGACATTTTCTTTTCACAAAGAAAAAAAAATGTTGTTACAAAAGATGAAAGAAAGAATGAGATGCACATATAGGACTTTATGTCTTGTTTGGTATCTCTACTCTTTTTTTTTTTTTTTTATAGATCCACATACCGGACTTGTTTATGCAAGGAAAGGATTTCATCTAGGGTTTTCAGTTTTCAAGTAAGAAAGGAACTTTACATTCCTACTTGTCCCATAAGAAATCAAAATCCTCTTTTTTGAGGGAAATAAGTTTAATTTTTTTATGTTTTTTAGGGGTGTTCATGGGTTGGGTTAGGCCGCGCTGAGGCATATCCATGACCCCCCCGACTATAGAAACACATGCCCATTTAGTTAATCGGGCCTGGTTGAACCAGGCTTTTGGTCAATTTTGTGGGCTTTCTAGGAGATGTATGGCCTAATTAAATTGAATAACATGCACTCCTTAAAAGGGTTGGGCCAGGCTTTGGACTTAATCCAAGCCTAGCCCAATCATTAAATGGGCCCAATTACATATCCAAGCCACACCTAAAGCGGGCTTGGCCAGGATTGGGCTCAGTCTGGCCCAACATGTGAACACCCATAATTTTAAAAAAGAAAAACAAGCTGAATAAATTCCTTTTCTATTGCGGACTCCTCTTATTTCCCACAAATAATCTATTTCAATTTACTCCCTACGAATCCCACCAGTTGCATGTGAGTCATCTTCCTAATGCACACATAACCTAAACCAATTTCCTCACTCCGAATCCCACAAGTTGTACATGATTCCAGATCCGGTCGGATGTCTAGATTCTTCATGATATGATTGATAAATAGGACTAAAGACAATTGAGTACTAATACATAAAATTATGTTAATCACATTATCAGTCATACCCACTATCCAACGATGGGACAAACTCCACGTTAAATTTGATAAAATATCACTGGAGGGGACAAGATTCAAGATCAACGGTCGAATTATCCCCATTCGGGCCCCTAAATTGGAGTTTGGAAGCCCCTCTTATGCAAAAAAAAAAAAAAAAAAAAACACAAAACCCACTTTCATGTAGTGGGGTGTGGGCATGCGGGCCCCACATGCCACGTCTTATAACTCCCCACACTCTCAAAACTCAAAAGCGCCGTGTGCGCAGCAGCACCAGACGTCAGCAACAAAATCAACAGAGTCATAAATAAACTGTTACTCCTCTTTCACTCTTCTCTTCTGCAGCACAAATCTATAAAATCTTCTTCCTTCTTTCTTTCCTCCAAAACCCTAATTTCCCTGAATCCTAATCTCTAATCTCCATAACCGATTCTCTCGGTGATTCGATCGATTGCATCGGTAGATTTGTTGTGGAACTTGATATAATAGATTTGATTTTTTGCTTTCTTAGGGTTTTGTTGTCGATCATATTCTATTACGGTGTGTGGTGTTCGGAATAATGCATTTGAATGGATGGTTTTTCAGAGGGTAAGAAGAAGGATTTGGGGATGGCTTTCAAGAGAGATGGTAAGGGATGCTACTGTGGAGGTGGTGCGGTGAACCTGCTCCAGATTAGTTCTATTGTCAGTGAAATTAGCCATCAGCCTTGCCTTAATAACTCTGCAATCAAGGTAAGTTGATCACAACAGCTAGAAGACGCCAAAAAGATGATACATGTTCATGTGTGCTTTGTCCTTTGATTTGATTTGATTTTATGTATTAATCTGGTTTGGGTTTTTGGTTGTCTTTTGATGAATCCAAACTGAAATTGATTTGAATACTTTGGGAGAGTGATCTGCTGTTTTGGGATAGTGACCAAATCATCCAAGACTTGTTTCACAATTAGATTGATGATGTGTATTGTGTAAAACACAGAGTTAAAATGAAAACAAAAGTAAAATCTCATGTCCTACTGGTGATGAATCTTAAGGTAGGGCCAGTTTTGGTTGGAATTATATGTGGATCAGTTCTAATACATAGGTGTGCAATGCTTTTGTAACGCCCCACCCTATATCCATGCATGATATTGTCTGCTTTGGCCCACGGGCCTCACGGTTTTGCTTCTGATAGGCATCAACCCATCAAAAGGCCTCAAGCTAGGTAAGGGTGTAAGCTCTACATGTAACCCCATTCACTTTCCTCTCTACAGTCGATGTGGGACTCCGGGGCGTCACAGCTTTTCAGTGGCTTGAATTTTTAGTTAGGCATGAATAATGGATTCATAGGACTTGACTTTGATAACTATGGGAGACTAGTTCGCTAATAGTTTGTGATCGAACTGCAAATTATATGAAATGAGCTATTCTCAATCCGAAGGCCTTCGGAATGAACTGTGCAACTATGTTCTGGACTGAATTCCATGGCACATTACCCACATAGTTCATGCTAATTCCATCCATGGGCAGGTTGTTGTGTTATCAGTCATGCATAGTTTTCAGTGCAATTGGTAGATTGTTTCTGAACATGATATTGGATTTACTATCTGTTTTTAAGAGACTGGAAATGGCATTACACTATGTGAATGGGTGGCATTTGTATCTCACTCTACTCTATTGAGCCCAAGTGCAATGGACATGCCATGGTTTCTTCAATGGAAGTGAGTGCTAGTACATCGTTGATCTGTTCAATGGTGAATACAAGGTCAATTTGAGAAGTTTTTCCCCCCTCCTTCTCTTTTCATGAGCCAGTTCCATTTAACATATTTTTATTACAAGTTGGTAGATTGATTGATTGAAGGGGGCTGCTTGTCACACTCTTGTGGCCCTTTTCTTTTTTATTCTTTTTTTTATCATCGTGTATTAATAATATATTATAATTGGCATTTCAACAAAAAAAAAAAAAAAAAAAAACTTAAGTGATAATTATTTTATTTAGTTAGTTATTTGATGTCATTATCCAACAATATTGTGCCATTATAATCCGAGTTGCCCTTTTCTTTTTTCTTCTTTTTGTTTATCGTCATGTATTAATAATATAGTAAAAAAAATTAAAACATAAGTGATAACTATTTTATGTAATTAGTTGTTAGATCATTATCCAACAATTTTGTGCCATTATTATCCGAGTTTTTTCATTGTCATGTTGTTCATTTCAAGTAGCTTCTCCACGTCTGACTGGTTGCTGGAGGACTTATAATTACATGCTAATTCAAAGTTGATGCATCTGGTGAACACGTTTAAGGACATTCGTTGTCGTTTTTTCTCGTGTTGTCAGTGTGAAACATCTGCAGTTGCTTGGTTTTAGTTGATCCATCCCATTTGTTGGTGCCGGGAACATAATTGATGGCATTCTTTGTCTGTACTGTCACCTGTAGATCATGTATAGTTGCATTTCCTCACCACTTACAGATCTTTTACACTTGGAGGCAGTGATAAGTGACACCATGGGAACATGATAGTTGATCCCTTAATATGGACCAATCTATGGTGGGAATACTGCCCAGTATTGAATTTAAGCCAGTCTGTGTCAGGTAGCAGAGAATTTTTTGCAGTACTATCTTTATTTTTGTGAATTTCAACATGCCCATTAAGACCTAGAATGTCTTTAGTTATCATATTGTGACTTATTTTGTTTTAAATATTAAGATGTTGGGATTGATTTTCAACTATGGGAACTTTTACCGTGGACACTCATTATCTTTCTGTTAAATAGAGCTCATACATAGTACATATTTAGGATCATCCAAATACTGTTTGTATTTCTTGGATTATCTGAGTGAATGTGTGTACCAGTACATCCACACTCTGCGGAGTATTATCCTGCTGTTATCAAATGTCTTATTACTATGTAATTTGTTTTCTTTATTTGTAATTTTCAAATACTTTTGAAGTTATGAGTTCTATAATCACCCGTCTCCTTTTCTATAATGGTTCAGGGAAACAAAATGCTCAAGCCTGAGAAGTGGCAAGCTGTTTTTGATAGTGAGGGAAGGGTTTCTCGTTTTAAGGAGGCACTAAAATCGATTGTTTTGGGCGTAAGTTGTTGCATAACCATCATATTCTTTCCATATGATGGATCCCTTTATTTTGTTTATGTGCTTTTCAATTCAATTAATAGGCCGGTATGCATGTGATTGTATTTTTATACATCAATTTTGATTTTATCTTTCCTTTATGTGTATAAGGATTAGGGCTGAGCATAACCCTAAACTATGAGTGCTTAAGTTGCTATTGAAAGTTATTATGATTGTTTTAACTTCTTCTTCTCTTAATTTATTATTATTTTTTGATATGGTAGTTGATGATTTCATTACTTAGAGAAAAGATAAGATTCAGACCCCAACAAAAAGAAAAAGAACACATCCAGCCACACACACACACACAAAAAAAGGGTGAAAAAAAAAAGAGAAGCCCGACAACCGTTAACTAGAACAAACCAAAGAACTAGAAAACTTTAGCATCATCATACTAGGACTCATAGTCAAAGACTAGAGATAGAAAATCTACAAACGATTCAGTAGCTGTGGCCCATGAGACTATCAGTAAGACAATAACGATAACACCGAGCAACATTGTACTGCTAAATAAGCCAAATTGTGAAAAGTCCTGTTTCTCTTTATCCAGAGAGACCAAAGAATGGCTACCACCTCATAATTCCACAAAGTAGCCCCTTTTTGAGAAGGATAACCAAACTGCTAGTTTTCCATAAGAGCTTTCACCAAGTGGGGCATAACCCATTGCAGTCGAAATATGTGAAAAAAGAAACTCCATACTGCTCTAGCAAAGGGACAGATTCTCAACCTATATTTTGTACACAATACACCCATTGACAATCGGCAGTTTTCATTAAGCTGACAAAGATTATGAATATTATGGAGAAGAGCTAACAGCTGAAGGCACCGGATTCACTTAGTTTCCTACTTTCAAGAATTCTCCTTTGCTTGGAGCACAAAGCAAAGTTAAAAACAAGGCAAAGATGCATGGTTGCGAACACCTTTGTGGGTAAAGATGTTGATAACAATCACAACTTCATAGGCTTTGATCAGATCAAGAACAATTACAATGAAGATAAAAGTTAAATGGAAATTGACACATTCATGCTATGTTATCCATGCCGGACACATCTTCTATGGAAAATAGTTATGTTTACCATCTGCTTTCCTTTATATATATATATATATATATATATATTTATAATATGGCCATGATTGAAGACAAATGTTGTGTGAGCCTTACAACACTGTCATACATGCCATCTTACAAAGAAAAACATAGATTTATACAAGCCAGTATTGGTTCTTAATGCAGGGATCATGCTAAGATTTAAGCATTTCTTTCCTTTTTTTTTGTTTGGTAACAATAAATTTTATTTAAAAAAGAAAGAAGTACAATGCTTAAAAAAGACAAAAAAATGCCATCCATAGTGGAACTGGTACAAGAGAAATGAACCAGCCACACACTACAATATAGAGGCACTTAAATTACAAGATCTATGTACCCCTTGTTTAGCTAAACAGTCTGCCATCCCCTTTGCAGATCTACTAATGTGTTGAATCGTAACCTGCAAGTCAGAAATTAGATGGCCAATTTCATTGAAGAGAAATTGCATTTTCCATGGGCCCCTCAAAGATTTCCCCTTAGAAATAGTGTTAGCCGTATCACTTTCCACAATAAGATAATGATGAAATGAGGTATGAAAAATACGAAGAGCTTCTGGGATTGCCGGATCTTCCGCTTCATTAGAGTCTATGGTCCCCACATGTTTAGAGAACATAAACAAAACTTCCCCCTTATGATAAGCATTTCTTTTTTAGGCCCCCCGTAGTAGGTAAACTAGAAGGGGAGCGTAGCCATAAAAAAAATCCTCTCTTAAATGGTCTACTTCATGCCTTGTTCAAAGAAATCCTTTGCTTTGAAGGTTGAAATTCTATTATTCAAAGAGGTAATAAAGTAGCATGGAATGCTCGCAAAAATAATATCATAGTGATATATGAAATTCATTCTACTAAACATTCGCATGTAAGACAATGGAGAAATAAATGTAGTTTTCGGGTGCCTATAATCCACAAACAATGTTATCAAGTTGTAGCCTTACAAATCTGCTACGATGTTTAGTTGGCGATATGTTGCATCATGGGTTCTTATGTTATTGATGGCCGAGTTTGTCGATAACATATTGGTCCAATTATGGATTTATGGTGCATTAATCTGGACTTGCATGGGCATTGTTAACTAATAGAATCACTGGAGTTGAGTTTGCTCCATGGTTCAAATTATTGGCCGATACCGTTTCATACTGGCCGATATGTACCGGTATGGGCATGAGAATTGGTCGCAGTCTTATCTTGGGAAAAGACCACCAAATCATTGGAATTTATCGGCTGATATTTTAAAATATCGCTCTTCCGATATATCAGCCGATATTTTCTCGGCCGACAATGTGTAAAACCCTTTTTTTTTTTTTTTGTTGTTGTTGCTAACGGAGGGTTCCCAACCCTTTGGGCTGGACTAATCCCTCCAAGCCTAGAGGGAAGCCTGTTAAAACTCCTGTGGTCCCCAGGTGGTAGCACGTGTGGACTTAATGTTTGGTTTCTGAAGATGGGGGAACCGAGGGTCGATACCAAGACCTCTAGCTCCGGAAGAGGGAGGAACCGTGGTCTTGACCACTCAGCCAAACCCTTTTTTTTTGGTCCATTTCCTCTCTTGTGCTCATTTTTGTCGTCCTTCCAAACATATTAGCTGCTACCCTTCTTTCCCAACATCTATTTTACTTCCAAGCCATAGAAACTCTTATTTTTTGCAGATTTTATTTGGGAAAATCATATACAACTCTACCAAGGTGAGTATTATGAGCTATGATGTACATATACGGCATGGATACAACAAGGACATGCCATAGACACCGCAGGGACATGGATTTTACATATAAAAAGTAAAGTATCGGATACGATACGGCATGATATGTTGCCCATTTTGAAGTATCCGTGCATCATAGATTATGAGTATGGACTTTAGTGAGAGAGATTACAGAAGGTCCTTCCTTGTATAATTTCTAAAGAGCAAGGAGCCTTTGTGAAGGGCAGACAAATTCTAGATGGAGTCTTGGTGGCAAATGAAATGTGCACTTGTTGAATAAAGAGAGAAAGCCAGGGTTAATTTGCAAGTTGGATTTGGAGAAGGCCTACAATAGAGTGGATTGGCAATTTCTACAATATTTGCTTCGAAGAATGGGTTTTGGGGAGAAATGGAGAGTTTGGGTTCAGGAATGTGTGTCTTCAGCTTGGTTTTCTATTATGATAAATGGATCCCCTAAAGGTTTCTTTCCTGCTGAAAGGGGTCTTAGGCAAGGTGATCCTCTGTCTCCGTTTCTTTTTGTTATAATAGCAGAAGCTTTGGGTAGAATGGTGAACAAGGCTGCAACGGAAGGTCTTCTAGGAGGATTTAAAGCAGCTGATGCAGTCCCTTTGGTCACTCACTTGCAGTATGCAGATGACACTTTGATTCTCTGCGAGGCAGATGAAGATGAGATAAGGAATGTCAAAGCAGTTCTTCTATTTTTTGAGGTTGTGTTAGGCTTTAAAATTAACTTTCTCAAAAGTGAGCTGATTGGGATCAAAGTCAGGGAAGCACATCTATATTGATATGCATATATTCTAGGATGTAAGGTGGGGTCCACTCTGGTTTCTTATTTAGGCCTTCCTCTGCGTTTGGGTTTGGTTAGAAAGGATGTGTGGAATCTGGTGGTGGAAACAGTTTAGAGAAAGCTATCCATATGGAAGGTAAATTACTTATCCATAGGAGGTTGAGTCACTTTAATCAAATCTGTGTTGGCAAACCTTCCGGCGTATTTTCTATCTATGTTCAAGTGCCCGGTTTCAATCATCAGTCGAATTGAGAAGCTGCAATGAGATTTCTTGTGGCATGGAAGGAGTGATAAGAAGAAATTCCACTTGGTTGAGTGGATATCGATTTGTAAATCAAAGGACGAGGGAGGGTTGGGGATAAGACCTCTTAGACAGATGAACCAAGCTTTACTTGGAAAGTGGTTATGGAGGCTAGGAGATGATTCAGATGGTCCGTGGAAGCAATTACTGATTAAAAAATACAGTATTTCTAGAAATGGATGGGATGTTCATGATGTCCTATATAAAGCCTTGGCTATTTGGAAGGGTATTCTCTCAAAGAGAACTTCATGGAGAGTATTACATATCGAGTTGGTTTGGGTGAGAAGGTTTTATTTTGGCGTGACAGGTGGCTTGGGGAATGGCCATTGACAAGGCAATTCCCAGACATCTTCAATTGCGCTCTCAATAAGGATGCAAGAGTTCATTGCTATTTTTCTTTTTTTGGTGAGCAGAAGGTAATGCCCAATTTTGAGGAGAAACCTTAAAGAGCATGAGGGAGACCATCAATCTCTTAAGTGGGGGCTTATATTGCACGGGGGGGGGGGGGGGGGGGGGGGGGGGGGGGGCGGGGGGGGAGGAGGGGAGGAGGTGTTGGTTTTGGGTTTCCAAGGGTGGGGGTTGGTTTCAGGTTTCCAAGGGTGGAATATTTTCAGTCTCTTCTTTTTCCTTAGCCTTAGCTAGAAAGGTAGTTTCAAAAAGCTCTGTTGGTAGAATTTGGAAAATTAAGGCTCTGCCTAGACCTGAGGTCTTTCGATGGATAGCTTTTCATAAATGGATCCTTACTATGGACAATCTAAGGTGAAGAGGGAAGATTGTGGTCAATTGCTGTCCCATGTGCTTAGGGGATGAGGATTCGGTGGACCACCTCCTATTGAATTGTAATGTTGCTCAGGTGATTTGGAGATTGGTGGTTGACTGGTTTGGGTGTAGTTGGGTTTTCCCAAAGTGCATCCTAGAGTTTTATCAAGCATGTTCTTCTCCAATAGGATTGCCTGAGGGGAAGGAGTTGTGGAGATTGTCCTTTTTAGCAGTCATTCACTTATTTGGATCTTCAAGATGTTTTGAGGGGAGGTTTGTGAGTTGTGGATCCTTGTTGGAAAAGATTAAGTTCTCGGTTCCATCTTAGGTAAATCATTAATCAGCATTTCAAAGGCTACTCTTTGGATCAAATTATGCGGAATTGGAAAGAAGTGGCTCTCTCTAATGCGGTGCCTTAGTTCGATGTTCTTTCCTTGTGTTTCCTGTTGTCTTTGGTGTTGTGTTTGCGGTTTTGATTTTCTCTTTTGTAAGCATATCAGTATAGTCCTCTTTTATTGCTTGCTTTTAATGAAAAGTAACCATTAAAAAAAAGTATTATGAGTGTTTTTTTGCAAATTTCTTTAAAATAGTTTTCAAGAACTAGCTTTTAAATGAAGATTTTAGATATTTGCAAAAAATGGTTACTTAAATTTGTTTGGATTGTGTCTAAAATGTTTGTGGATTCCCTTAGTTTAGCATATATCTATTGAATAATAAGTAAAAGCTTTAGTTTCTTAAATTTAACGCTAATATTCAATAATTATGATTGAGTTTCATAGAATTTATGATGTTTCAACTTATTTTAGTATATACATGTAAATCTATCTAATTGAAAATAAAACTTATACAATTTCAAATAAGATGTTATTACTTAGGGGTACCGATATTTTGATTTGTAGTTGTTACTAATGGAAATTTTTTTTTTCCAGCATTTTACAATATTTTTGATTTTTTGGAAAATTTTTCAAAATTTGTGGTAAAAAAATAAAAATTCATGCTATGATGACCGCGACAAACTGCGACTGATACTGATACCGTATCAGTTTTTCAGGTCGGCCGATACTGCAACTATAATGCAATTTTAAACCATGGTTCGTTCTAGATGGGGAGAGATGGTGCGACATCCATAAGCTATAAAGTACTCAAGATGAGAGAAAGGGCTCCCCACAAGACAGCCAATGGGCCCCACTTCATGGCTGAATCTTGCATGGGGTTGTTTTATTTTGCACACAACAGCCTTAGGGTTGGATGAATTTCCTTCTCTCTTTTGTTTAATTTTGTTAATAAGTCTAGTGCAACAAGTGTGTGAACCACGTATGGTTGACATCTGAGTTGGCAGTTGGAGTCGAATTGCATCAAGGATCTGCATTGAGCCTGTATCTGTTTGCCTTGGTTAAGGACAATGTAATAACATAATGTAGTTTTATTGTGTATGGTGTCTGCCAGATGATGTAGTACCAACTAGTTAGAGAAGGAAGCAAGCAAATGATAAGTTGGAACTCTGGTGAAAGGTGCTCAGGTCAAATGGGTTGAAAATTATTGGATAAAAAACTGAATATATGAAGTTCAAGTGTGGTGGATTTGAGAGTAGAGAAAATGAGATGGTCAAAACTGAAAACAACTCATTGCCTCAGCGTGAAAGATTTCAATACCTAGGAGCAATTATGGAGTAAAGACTAAAGTGGATGGTTTGAGTTTTAGATAGAGAGAGTAGGATCAATGGCAGTTGTGCAAAATGCAGACAAGCTAGTGGAGTTGTGCGCCATTTTGGTTAAAGGGACATTTTTATGATGACAGATCTATTGTTTTGTTAATATTAGGCAATGAAGAAATGAGAAGTCAAAGCACATGCGTGGGGTTTCAGGAGAGGATAAAATTAGGAACATGGAAGAGGTAATCTAGAGGTAGCTGCAATAAAAGACCAAATAAACGAATATTGTTTTGAGACAGTTTAGGCACAAGACCGAACTAGCCTTGATATTACTAGTTGAAAAAGTAGAAGGGGGAGACCAGTGAAGACCTTGAATCAAGAGGTGGAGAAGACATGTTGGAATGTGGAGTTTCAGAGAGCATGGCTTTGAATAGGAAAGGAATAGAACTCACGAATTGTGGGCCTAACTAGAAGAAATAATTATGTTGACAGGTGAAGTTGTAGATCCCTTGATGTATAAGTGGCTAATCTGAGGCTAGTTCATTCGACAATGTTTTTAGGGGCATATTTTGTAGGATTTTTGTGTTTTCATATTTAGTGTTTCCCTTAGGAACAAAATTCATGTAGCCAATGATGATGATGATGATGCTTATGAGTGTTTCCTTAAGTTAAAGAGGTTACTAGTTTGAGGGGATCTTTCTTTCCTTTCCTCATAGATGCCAATTAGTCTCTAGCACACTATTTCACAAACATAAACTGAGTTGGATAGGCATAAACTTAATCTCACTGCACCTTAGATGAAATATAAATTGACTTGGTTTTTCTATATTTATATAGAACCCATGAAGCAGACTGGATGGAATGAGCCAATGAGGCTAAGGTGATGATACTGACGATGCCGATGAAGTCAAGAGGCCTGGTTTGGTGGAAGTTATTCTATCTCAGGACTCTTAACTATGTGTAGCTGTCAAGTTAGTAGGGGTGGGTGTAACTGTAAGGGGAGAATTAGTTGAAGCTGTCCTAGAAGTAGGAGATGTCTTGACTTGAGATCCAACTCAGAGAGTCTTTAAATAGACAGTATTGAATGTCCCATTGATTTAATGAAAAAGCTGACTATTTCTCTCTCTGAGTTTTGCTTGGTGAAGACTCTAGATGTTCCCAGTGATGAAGACTCCAGATGCAATTGAAGTCCCAAGTGCCGACTCATAGGATCAGACTGCTTCACTTTGTGAAGTAATATAATAACATGGCATCTTGAATTCTATGTTAGGAAGACCAAAACTGATTTCTCAAAATAGGAGGTTATGTCTCAAACAGATAGTTCATAATTTCATATCATCCAGATATTACAAAAAAGGGTGGAAGACAGTTCTTTTATGTGTCTCTCTCTTTCTTTTGATTATGTCTTTTGAACGCTTTTACCTCTATCATCAGCTACAAAACTTGCTTCTCATGATCAGAACTTCAGTCATGGTGATCCATGTGCTTCGGCTCCAGATGTATGTGTACACTGTACCTCATCGTGGGAATGGTTTCCTCTTAACTGTCTGTATTTACTTTTCTTTTGCTGTTGAGGGTTTCCTCATAGTATCTGACCCAACAGGACGAACCCCCCTTGTGCTGCAACACACGTGCACCAAGTAAATCTGGGGGGTGTCGAACACATGATGTGAGGAGGAACCCACGCCTTATGTCAACGAACCGACACCCAGACAGGTGTCTGTATTTTCTTTACATGATTATTTCATGGTATTTGCGTCTCACTTGATGTGCTTTACATGATTATGGTCCTGTTATATTATGCTTGGGTCTGAAATTAGAAAATGCACTGAACAGCAGTTCTTATGGGCTACATTACCAAAGAAGTGAGAAGAGAAACTGCCATAAATAATTTGGTAATTCACTAGACCAGTTTTCAGAATTTTCTGGGGATGAATTTCTGTGATTAACACATTTATAGTGTTTTCTTTTATCTAAGAACTTCATGGCTTTGTATATTGTTGTGACCAATGACCATAAGAAGGCAACCAAATAAACTTTTTTAATATGAGAAATGGGCATTATCAATCACCAATAGTTAGTATGCCTTGAAAAACCTTTTGTTGCAGCCTCATTATTGTATTGCACAATCTTTTAACTTTGGATATTTTAGAGACAAAGCTTAATTGTTATTGTCCTCTCTGTGAGTATTGTGGTCATTTGCTTAATTTTGGATATTTTAGGACAAGATCTTTGCTTTTGCATAATCTTATATTATCTGTGCATGTGATCCATGACCGTTATCCATCTAATAGAGAAGTGGAGTTGATTGTTCTTATTGTTTGGCTGTTTACATATCCTCCTAAGTGTTTTTAGTGGAGCATCCAACATTAGGATTTATTTATTATTATTAAACCCTAAGTTAATGAAGCCTATTATTATTATTATTGTATTATGAAAAGTCCTCTCTTTCAGGGGAGACATTTTGATCATTTTTTAATTGGTATGCATTTCATGGTTACTATTTTCTGATAATTTGATATACGCTTTATTTCCTTTGTGGTTAGGGTGTGGATCCTTCTATAAGAGCGGAAGTTTGGGAATTCCTTCTTGGTTGTTATGCCTTGGGCACCACCACAGAGTATCGAAGGCAACTTAGGATGGATCGTAGGTTTGTGCTTGTTATTTGCCTCTTAATCGCATATCGGCTGATGATAGTTCTAAATTATTTACTATTTCAATAGTTTTGTGTGTGTGTGTGTGGTTTTAAAAATAAGAGGGGTCTTATTTCCGGTTGAGTCCTATGGGAAAAAAGGTCAAAGTTGATATTTCCCACCCTATTTTCTTGTTGGTAGAAGATGTTGGAGGCTTTTGTTGCCTATTCTAACTGATTTTTGGTAGATCAAAATCACACTTTGTCAAAGCATTTAAAGATTAGAGGTAATGTTCATTGGGTTGAATGAAAATAAGAGTTTATCAAAATAATTAAAATGCATTTGGCTCAAACTCAATAGAATATCATTTCTATTTAATGCTTTTTTTAATTGTTTGTCGTAACTTTTAGGGGTTGTTTGTCTTTTATGCATGAGATGTGTAACTGCAGCTTACATATGTAAATGTCCCATATGTAAATCTCGCGTATGTAAGCTTTACACGTGTTTCGGTTTACAACTTTTGTCTACTGATGCCATTTTCACATCATTTACTCGTGATTCATTTTACCACGTTTGTTTGAACTACATGTGAAAATGTAAGAAATTCTTTTTTTAAATTATATATATATATATATATATATATATATATATAGATGCTTTTATCTTGATATGTTACATGCTAACAAATAGACCCAGTTTACAATAAATTATTTTATGTATTCCATATCCTTGGAAACAAACATGCCCTTTTTTTAATCAATGAACTCTTTTTATACCAATTTCATTTAAACAAACAGGTCCTTTTACAATGAAGGAGAATGTATTCCTATTCCATGGCAACAAACATGCTCATTTCATGAATTCAACCTTTTTCAATGGATAATCCACACTATATATCAATATGATTAATCCACACAATCCATGGATCAGAATAAGAAAAATGACAAAATCAGTACATTATAACATTCATAATGAATGTAGCCACACAGATAACATAGATTCATTTCTAAACATATAACATTACCATTCCAAAAAGATAACATGACAGAAAACCAGACCCAGTCCTATCTTATTAAAGTATTTTTTTTTTTTTAAATAACCAACGATCCTAAATAGAGCCACTCAACTCCGCCATAAGCCATGCACGACGTCTATCCTTTGTTGAAAATGCAAGAAAAAGATTGGCCACTGGTGGATCCTTTAATAGCCCGAGAGCCCTTACTTCTGAAGTAAGGTCTAAATCTAACTCTTCAATGGCAGCAACAATATCAGCTTGGTTTGGCCCTGATTGGGCCATCTTGTCAGCATGATAGATCAAAGTAGTGTCTATGTCCTTAATAGCACGTGCAAATTCATACTTGCTTTTAGCTTCATCTTGCACGTTGCATTGAGAACTAGCAGTTGAGCATTTTTTGATACGTGGCGCTTCACAGAAACCCTCATCCCTCTTATCAGAGCTACTTGATTCTGCCGCCACATCATGGATGGATGCCTGGGGGGCTTCCATCAGATGTGGTGGGCATTGATTAGTCAACATCACATCTCTTCCATCAGCGATTGAATCTCCATATATTATAGCAAACTTTTCCTAGTTGATTACACTTCTTCTTTGATAGTAATCATAGTCAGGGTGTACCTGAATTAGACAAATGTGATCAAAATACAGTGACAATCATTGAGTTAACAATGTTTGAGTACATATTAATAACTACTCACCGTGATATAATCGTCCCACACTTGGTCATCCGCAGTAACCCTTTTTGTAATGTCATCCCAACCGAAACCACTTAATCCCATGAGAGTCTTGATGTGATTGTAATGATTCTTCAATGTTCTTAGGCGATTTCTGATTTTAGCTTTATCATATTCTTTTCCAAACTTGCATTTCATCTTTCGTTCGATCTCCCTCCACCCTTCTGTAGTCCATCCACTTCCATCCTTTCGCCCGAGATTGATTTGTTCTATCAATATATCAGCTCAGTGTTCATCTGCGGACTTTGTCCATGTGGTATTCTTCTTTTCCCTCTGACCACGCTTTCGTCCATAAGTTGAATCAACATTAATGCATTCAACATCTTCGACACACATTTCATTATCCATTTCTATATGTAGCATAAAAAAGTTGGCAAGAACCAAAATCCATAATATCAACAATAGATGATTAGAAACTTTTACTATAAAAAAAATAGCCAATGGTTGTGAAAATATATATGTTATAGCATTCCAAATCTCTAATGATACAATGTCACAAAAATAAAACAAGCATCCTCAACCAAGGGGGATACTTTGTTCACTTATTTGTGTATCAAGTGTGGAGTTACTTCTTTCCCCAAATGCACAACCTAGCCCAAGATCATTAGCCTAAGAAACTTTTCTCTCAATCTATCCACCTACTCTAATTCAATATGGCAAGGATTCAAAAAACAGCATTAAAGGGGTATATATGATCCCTTCTTGACTTCATTTTTCCTTTCCCAGTCTGTATATGTTGGTTAAGTGCACAACAGATTGCATTAATACATGTAAAAGGAAAATGATCGTTTTGCATATGACTATGAGACAATCCTACCACTCAAACTCATACTTGTTTGTGCTTGGAGTATCAGTTGGGATTTTAGGTGTGAGACAGAGCAATTGTCAATAAAAAGGTTTGTTGGGAGAGCACACACAGTTCTCAACCCATACCATTATATAATAGGTGGCTATGGTTGCCGGGGCAGAGTAAGAAAAAAAAAAAAAACCAAGTCTCACCATAGGGATTTGAACTACTCCATTCCAACCGGCACATGCAGATTGAAAGAGTTTCTGGAATTTTTGGCAAAATCCTTCTTATTTTTAATAACATAAAAAACATTCCTATGTACAGATTGCAAGACCTGATAGACAACTCATTTATAACAACACTATAAGCCTCTCAAAAGAAAGAGTATCATTAGACAGAGTCAACCTTGTCATTTCTATATCCACATTCAATCATCAACATGAAATAAAGTTTAGTCATAAAAAATAAAAATAAATGCTAGATAAGAAGTTCATCCCAACATAGATAGAGTTTGGGGGGCTATGACTTGCCACCTGTTCAATTAAAAGAAATGATGGCTAAATGCAAACCAGAGATAAAGAAATGAAAATGTGGCATCATATAAAGCTCAAAACGACCATTCAAACAAATTAATTAATAAATAAATCTCAAAACAGGGAGAACAAACGGCAAGCCAATGTGTTTAAACCGTGGAGTGTTTTTGAGAGAGAGAGAGAGAGAGAGAGAGAGAGAGAGAGAGAGAGAGATTTTTATTCTTTGTCCAGATATCTTGATGCCTACAGCTCCATGGGGCCACACCATATTTTCTATTTTGGGTAACTTAAAAAGGGGGAAGAGAGAGATCGAAGGGTGGGGGGTGGGAGGAGGGAAGACACAGAGAGATTGAGAGATTAGGGATACAGAAAAGCAAAGAGGGAGAGATGCTTGGGAGAGGAGGAGGAGAAAGATCGGAGAGAGAGCGCCATACCTTTGAGAGAGATGCAGAGTAGGGTTTCCACCAGGCTTTTTTCTTGGAAGAGAAGTGAAAAGTGAAAAGTGAAGGAGAACAAATATAAAAATAAAAAGTGAGCAAGATGAGTTTTGAACCTGGGATACTTCGTGACGGAACACGCTCAGGATGCAACAACTGCATTTTGAGGTGTGGTTTTGTTGCATACATGAAGCGCATGTGATTCATTCTACCATCATCCCAGTTGCGTAAAATTAGATGTGGAAATGAGCAAATTTACATGCTATTTTCATATGCTATTTACATACATAATGTGTAAATAATTGCAAACAAACATAATGATGCGTAACAATTACGCATGCGAACCATTTACATACGTAAATGACCGCAAACAAACGACCCCATAAGGTTTCTGGGGTTCTAGGGTACAACTTGGTGCGATTTGGCAACATGACTCGAGGGTGACCATGTTGCCCCGAAGTCTCAATTTTAAAGATTGGAATAACCCCTACCTTTTGTCCATTCCTACATTTCTCACTTTTTGCATAATTGTTATTAACCCTTGCCTTTTCATGAAATCTTCAAAACCCATGTGATTATTGCTCCGACTTTTTCCAAGTGGTTTTTGATCGTGTAGTATCTTCATATGCAAAAAAGACTAAATTGACCTTGTGGAGATCTTCCTGACCATGATAGATGTATTGATAATAGTGTATCATTTTTACATTTATTAATAGTGTACCGTTTTGACATTTATAGGTGACGATAGCTGATGTTGATAGTTCTTAAGTGGGAAATGCACAATCATCATCATCATCAAAGGCTTGTCCAAACTGTCCTGAGGCAATACCATTAAAAAAAAAAAAAAATCCCGAGCCAAATCCTCGTATATGTTTCTTTTCTTTAGTTTTGTCTTTACTACTCCCATCCATACCCTTTTCGGCCTACCTGTTTTTGTTGGTGGGCGATCAATCTGCATTGACAATCTTTTCCTCAACACTGCAATTGCCGGCCTGTGTTGGATCTGTCCAAACCATCTCAAACTAGTCTCTCTTAATTTATCACACTGATGCTACTCCTAAATGCTCCTGAATGTGCTTATGATACAAGACAGACCCATGATCCATCGGTTGACCAGCCCTTTGGTCCCATCCAATATTCAATTTTATTTAGAGTTATTTATTTTTATGGCTTATGTTTTTAGTGTTGATGGTTTAATTTTGACCATAGCAATGTTTAGATGGTTGAGATTAGATTTAGGGTTATTCCTTTTCCTATTCAATTTGAGTGCTATCTGCTCTCTCTTCCTTGTGAAAGGACTGGTGTGAGGCCTATCAACTTCGTATGTGAGGCCTAACCTACCTGGAGTTTCTTCAATCTTCCCCTACCCACCCGCAATCTTTCCTAGTTTACTTTAACCACACATTCACCTCAACATTCTCATCTTTGCTACACTCACTTTATGCATGTGTTGCTTTTTGATTGACCAACATTATACTTTGGTCATCGCTGGTCTTCGAGGTTGTTTTTTACGCACGGATCAAGAAGATCTCCAAAACAAGTCTTCACCTCAGCTATCTAGCTCTTATCCCATGTTAGACATCTTCCTTAGTCTCTCCATCCTTACCATTCTTGCAAACATATGTATATATATTTTACACAATTAGTATCAAAATGTGAATTTTTTTTTCTTTTTTCTTTTTTCTTTTTAGTGAAAAATGACAATTTTAGAAGGATAAAACTAAAAAAAAACCCCTCACTATTACATATAGTGGGGCCCATCCGTGATGGATCCAAACCCTCCTATATAACTAATGGGTAGCATGCTTGCTGGTTAGGCCAATTTTAATATGCCTGCCCCACAATGAGCTGTATTTTTTACGCTTGTGATATGGAAGTGGGCTTCTTTTTTTTCTTAAGAAACAGTTACATGGTTAGGTCTAGGCCTTCATATGCTTTATGGTTGGCTCAGCCCCACTTGGCCCTATGTGTATTTAGTAAGAAAAGGGACTTATTGTCATTGATAAGTGAAGTTGATATTTTTTAAGTGGATGGTATCAATAATATTTTTTTGTTTACCTTTGTTGGTACATATTTTGACTTTTCCTTTTACAACAATGGCAAAGATGAAACTCCAGAAAAATTGCGCTTGTGTCCAGTTCTATTTTGTAGAAGGGCCCCTTCTATGATCAAATTAAACTCTTTTACACCTAAATATCCATGTGAAATGTTACCCATCCCAATTTGATGTTGTTCGTACCAGTATCATCATTGTGCTAAATATTGACCCATATCCTGCATATAGGCCATAAACTTAGGTTTGAATCCAGCCAATTTGTAAAATACACATGCGCATTTGAGCTAAATTGTCAAGCCAAGCTAACCTTTAACCATACAAAAGCCTATACTCAGGGATGCCAAAGACTCCGATTACACGAAGGACTCGACTATTCAAAAATCCTTTCCATGGACCCTTTTTAGAACATGATTGATAATCACATGAGGGTCTGGATCCAAACTCCAAACTAGGGTTTGGTGAAACAGGTCCAGGTCCAATTGGGCCCCAAGTATTGACTTGGGTACCTGTCCTGATTATCTAATAACAATCTATATATCATTACATTTTTCAAAAAAAAAAAAAAGAAAGAAAGAAAAAACCATGTGTGTGTGTGTATATATATATATATATATATATATATATATATAAGCTGATGTGCAATCCAAGTGCATGTAATCGGGGAAACTTGATGTGCTTAACTATTACTTATTTTGTTGACCTTTACTTCCAAATGAAACTAATCATATCTTCTCTAGCAATGATACTATGAGCCTTGCAATCTTTATGACCAATTAGCCATATATATGAATGACAGCCAATATACTTGGTATGTTTTACTGTGTCCCAAAGTAACTACTGGATATTCTTTAGCTGAGAAGAAGTGACTCATGGGATTTTTTAATGCAGGGAGAGATATAAGGATTTAATCAAGCAATGTCAAGCTATGCATTCAAGCATAGGCACAGGCACTCTTGCTTATGTTGTTGGCTCCAAAGTGATGGATGTGCGTACTGTTTCTAAAGATAATGGCCACCATGAAGAAGTTGAAAGCAGGCGATCTTCTCAAGATATGATTAATGATATGGAGGCTGATTATGATTTAAAAAACTATCATCCAGCGTCAGTAGATGCATGTCAAAGAGGAAGTTCTAGTGATTCAACTGATCTTGTCAGTGTCAGGGGCAGCATTGATAGCGTCACCAATGGTTCTTCATATGCTTTGCCTCCATCTGGTCCATATAATCACTTCTCCTCAAAATCCCGGGAAGAAATGCATGAATCACAATATGTAACTGATAGCTATTTTAATTTTCCTCCTCTTCCAGTCACAAATTTATTTAAAAATAATGATGTGGGTGACATAGAAAGTGAGGTGCTTTATGAAAGACCATCCACTGACCGAAGATTGAGATTGGAAGATCAACCCATGCATAGTTTCCAAATTGATAACAATGTAGATCTAATTATGGAATCAAATGCCTTACCATCTACTGATTTCTTGAGTGGAAGTAATGGCGAGAATGAAATGTCTAATTCCAGTATCCAAGGACTAACAAAAGAGTCAGCAAACTTGGAATATTCAACTAAAACAATAAACAGACATAGAATATCAGATGTGCCAGAAGCGGCCATGATAAATGCAACATCTCATGTAGCGACAGCTGATGACGAAAGAGTTTCTGAATGGCTTTGGACGCTTCACCGGATTGGTAAACGAAGCATTTTCACATTCTCTCATATGCTAGTAGTGAACATTATATTGCTTGTTCCATGATTAAGCTCACTTCATATATTTCAAAGCTGATAAAAATGCATTTGATTTCAGTTGTTGATGTGGTAAGAACAGATAGCCACCTTGAATTTTATGAAGATGCTAAAAATATGGCTCGAATGTCCGATATTCTTGCTGTTTATGCATGGGTTGATCCTGCTACTGGATACTGCCAAGGTTATTGCATTGTCTTTTCTCATAAACTTTTGATTCTTGTATCAAATGTTAGTTTATAAAGATTTTCTTTATGAAACTCACCCTAAAGAAAGATGCTCCGAGCATATCTACTTTTAATTTCAAGCACTTGAAGTGTTATGTATCATAACTGGAAATCTGGTTTTAGGTATGAGTGATTTGCTGTCTCCTTTTGTTGTCCTCTATGAGGATAATGCGGATGCATTTTGGTGCTTCGAGATGCTTCTACGGCGAACGGTAACAGGGGAAAATAATAGTGATTTATTCTTCCATTTTTTTCCCATGACCTGTGTTAAATCTTACAGTACCATGTCTTGCATCTTTTCCAGCGTGAAAATTTCCGGATGGAGGGACCAACTGGAGTAATAAAGCAGTTACAATCATTGTGGAGAATCTTAGAACAAATCGATGCTGAAATGTATAGACATTTGTCACTTATTGGTGCTGAGAGCCTACATTTTGCTTTCCGTATGTTATTGGTGCTTTTTCGCCGGGAGTTGTCTTTCAATGAGTCCCTTCGTATGTGGGAGGTCTGTATTCCTCTCTTCTTCTTCTTCCTTTTTTTTTTTTTTTTTTTTTTTTTTTTTTTTTTTTTTTTTCTCTAATAGTATAGTACACTTAATACTATGTAAAAATTTTACATGTCTGAAAACCTGAAACTTCTTGTTAATGAATTTAAATGTCCAACTTAGCAGTAAAAAGAATTTTTTATTTGTTATTTAATTTTTCAAAATAAATGTCAGTACAGGAGCAGTTATGAGGCAGTTTTGCATGATGCATGTTATTATGTATGGGATGATACACAAAACTATTTGATAGTTCATGAACTTTCCCAATTTTGAGCACCGTAATTGATATAGAAATTTTTTTTTATTGCATCAGAAACAATGCATCTTGCAAGAGGAATTAATGTATAAATTGTTTTGTTACTGTATTTTGATTTGAAACCTCTGTGCCAGTGATTTTGTATTCGATTCATGGTGTGTTTATTTAAAAAAAAATAGTGATGTACTGATTATCTTTGTTAGAGTAACAATCACTAATGCTTACATGAGCCACATTATGTCTTTTTGGGTTGCTCCATAATGGTCCCGAAGCTAGGTAAAAAAAAGTGTTGCTTGTCTAGATGGGGTATTAGTATGAGCAACTGAAGTAGTAGGGTGGTAGGTAAGAAATTTCTGAAAAGAGACCTGAGTTCAATATTTTGGTGCTAGCATTCACTTATATATCACCATCTGTTTGTGCATGTGCATTTGTGTGCTTAGGCGTGAAATGTAGATATAAAATTGGAATGAGTTCACTTCTCACATGCTCTTGGCCATTATTATGCTTTCTCTTCTGTGAAATCAGTGTCATGTCTTTTTCAAGAATAATATCTTTTGTAACTCTCTTATATCTCTTTAGATGATGTGGGCTGCTGATTTTGATGAAGCTGTCACACAAAAATTGGAGAAGAGTTGTCTTGAACCATTGGTTTTACATCTTCCAAGGGATTTAAATTCAGAAAGAATAGAAGAAAGCACGGAGAATGGCAAAAGAAACTCAAGGGGCACACAATCCCAAGATGTTGGCAATGCAGATGTTTCCAAAACTGATAGCACTGGGATGCGATCTGCTTCATTTTATCCCTTCTGTGGTTTGACCAGTGCTAGTTTCTGGTGTAGGAATGACCGCATGCAGATTTGCACTATAATTTCAAAAAAGAATGGGGATGATGAATTAGTTGTCTTCTGTGTGGCAGCAATTCTCTCCATCAACCGTTATAAAGTTATCAAAGAAGCTTGTTCAATTGATGACCTGATAAAGGTTGGTGCAATGTATTCAGACTGTATCTTACTCTCATCCTTCTAATAAATTCTTAGTATACTGGCACATGGTTTCTTCTATGTTTATCTTTTCGTGACATGGGTACAAAATGGGTGAATCTTCATTGTGGTTTTTCTGTATTGTTATAATGTTGCAGATGTGTCTTGCTGTGCGTTTTTTCCCCTCGCTACATTGGGGACTCGACCTCACATACTCTTACACATACTCATGTCCCCAACCAGCTGAGAAACAGCCGGGGACTAGTGCAGTTCTCCTTTCATGTGGTCGTGCAATAATGCTCTTTTTTTTCTCCATAGTTCCCTTTCTCCTACTGGAAATAAAACTAAGTTGCATAATGAAATAACTCAAGAATCCCAAAAGATTTGGATCCCAAGCACTCTATTTTTAATTAAGTCTCATATACAATAATGGAAGCAAGCTTATTACAAAGATGCTTGGCTAACTACATGGAGCTAATAAAGTGTATAGTACACTAAGGGCTATCAAATAATGGTGCTCCTCTATAATTATGGTACACTGAGAACCATGCGAAATTAAGTTTCACACTTAAGTGTTAGAATCTGACACTGCTACGAGGTGTGCAATTCGGCAAATCTCAAAACATCGAATTCCTAGATTAGGCATAATAATTTATTTATTTCTTCAATTTTGTAAAACAATTTTTAAACTAACACTAGAAGATTCCGTGAAAAATCTGGAACGATGTCGTTTCCAAGATGGGTATTGGGCTCATTCTGAAGAGTCTGTGTAACATCGGATTAAGCCTTTTTTATATTGCGTGCTTTGAGGATGATTCCTAGGATTTTTTACTAGGTGTACAACTGCCCCTAAATCTCCCTAATGAGGAAAGCTAACTGCCATAATTTACCTTTCTTTTTATCCCATTCACCTTCTATGATGAGTTTTTCATTTTACGAACCTTTGTTTTTTTTAATCATTTTTAATGGTTTACAACTGCATAGTTTTTTTCCCCTTGGCTTGGCTTCTTTTACATTCCATCGGGCTAGAGAAGGACAAGACCGCTCGATTGCCTTTCCTCATCAGTCATCATGCCTTACGCCTGCAGGCCTGATTTACCTCGTGCTGCCCATCCACATTGAGTTTAAGCTGCTCCTCTAAGGAGGTTTCCACTTGATTTCTTGTCTTTCCCCTCTTTTGTCATAACATTGATGCTTTTCAATTTGTCAAAAAAAGTCTTCAATTTTGAAGTCTTTGAATTCTTTAGTCACTACTGTGCAATTCATACTACTACTTTGATAGGCTCAAATGTATCTTCCGCTGGACCCCTTTAGTGATTAAATATATAATTCCATTTCTTTCTTTCCAAATGATCCATCATATATAGTTTGTACACCCATATTTTATAAAATCTTGCTTTGAAATGAACAGAGTCACCAAGAAAGGATCACCTCCTTTAACATATCCTGTTGTGTACAATGGATACCAAATAGACCAATTACCTTGAAAAAAAGATGAACAAAAACAAAGACCATCTAAAAGATTAGACTCCTCATTCCATACCACTTGCACATGGAGTTTCTCATAGCCACCTAGTTTTCTTGCATTCACTTTTATTTTTTTTCCCAACTATTTTTCCCTTTTATGTCAAACCATTTGTTCTAGATTTTGAAACCTATCTAGGTGCTGGTAGTTGAGACATTTTCAAGATCTGCACTAACATTGGACACTTGGGGAGAACTATATTTTATTGAGTTCCAGCATTTTATTTTGGTTTGTGAATCAATAGGCTCACACCCTTACTCTTTCTCGGCTCTCGCAGATGTTTAATGATAAGCTGCTCAAAATCAATGTTAGAAGATGTATACGGACGGCCATCAAACTCCGAAAGAAATACATCTACAAGGTGGAGCGACGTTTTATTGCATGGGTTTTACTTTTTGTCTCACATCCAATTTATTTTGTGATTGATGTTTTATACTTGTCGATTTGTCATAGAAATATGATAAAAAAAAAAAAAAAAACACTTCATTCCTGTTGATGTTACTTTTAGCTAAATATATGGCCGGCTGTGCAAAAGTGAGGAGATTCGCTACTTATTTTCTTTGCATCATACATGCCATGCCAATGCACATTTGCTAATGTGCCAAATACATGCTATATGCTGGCCATTCATTAGGTGAGGTCCATTAGGAACATGCCCTGCACCCCCCCATTATCTTCCTCAACACACACATTGAATGAATGTTAACTACATATATGTATTATTATATTTTCATCATTTACAAAGACCCCTATTGAAACTTCTAACTACATATTAGTCCTTGGACTAATTTTTATATACTGAAAACTGTAATTGTCTAAAACAATTAGGTACTATTTTCACAACATGAAATTTGTGAGCTTTTGATGAATCTCACTATACACCCGACATCCAAATGAGCAGTACGAGGTGCGTGCACATACTAACTCATGATATCCATTGTTTGAGATAAGTCTGGACGAGTAAGAGTGAGATGAGTTTCTTTTCCCCTATGGGACCCTGCATGGCACTTGTGTGGGATTCTCTGTTGCTACCATTCAAGCAGCAGAGGTTTTTATTTTTTATTTTTTATATTTATCTCACTGTACACCCTACATCCAAATGAGTAGTATGAGGTGCTTGTACATATCTACTCACGATACCCATTGCTTGAGATAAGTCTCGATGAGTAAGAGTGAGATGGATTTCTTTTCCCCTACGGAAACCCCTGCATGGCACTTGTGCTGGATTTTCTGTTCCCACCATTCAAGCACCAATTTATCCTTTTTTTTTTTTGGTGTGTGTGTGTGTGTCCGGGTGGGTGGGTGGGGGGGGGGGGGGGGGGGGGGGGGGGTGGGGGTGGGGGTGGGGGTGGGGGCGGCGCTGTCCTCAGACTGCTTGGATTGAAAAAAATTGCCAACGAGCATTTCAAACAGCTGCACTTGTGTGGGAATATAATCTTGCACTTGTGTGGGAGTCTGCTGGGGAGAAAGGCAGATGATGAGATAGATAAACTTGTCAAGAATTTCAAACATCTAAGGATTTTCTATAAGATCACAGTCGTCAAACTTCAGTTTCTCATTTACCTCATAGGAGTATCATGCTCCAAGAAGACCTGTAGACTTCAACAAATGTGAGGCATATTTTCTTTTGCATAAAAGAATCCTACAATGATATCTAGACACTTTCAAGTCCTAGAAAGTATTCAACGAGCCTAGATTTATTTTATGTAGAAAATCTTACTCAGATATCCCAATCTTAATCTAGTTCATGATTGATGTGGATTAATTCATGTCCGAAGACGTGGATCTAGAAACTCAAGTTATAGGTTGAGCATTCAAGTATTTTAGACATGCATGATGATGCCTGCAGGACCTAGATGGATGCAGTCACGGATTCACTTAGAATCCCAAGATAGTATATAATTTGTCAAAATACTGCTGCATGACAATTTAAGGTGACCGAAGTACCCTTTTGAACTTTTGGTGAATTAAAAAAGTCACCTAAATGTTGTAACTTATTTTGAGCAATTATGGTTTTTTTGGTTGTAGAACTGAATGGGACCCTTCTCACATGGATTTGGACCCCATGTGCTTGATCATATGCTTCCATAAACATCATGGCTTGCTCAATTACATGATCTTCCTTCTTAATAGGGCAATCCGCATCATCCTTCCTTGCTTGAGAGGAACTTGACCTCGAGTTCTTGTTGGCATATCGGTGTCGTCACTTGCGTTGCTTTCTCCTCTTTCTTTTAGGCTCTACTTTTGCGGTTGAACCTTCTTGTACTTCTAGATTTTGTTCATGGGCCACTATGACTTGAATTTCTTCAGGAGGTGTATTGCTATAATCATCTGCATCTGGATTTGCTGCTCATCCTACTGTTGGATCCCCTCAAAGAAAGGATTGATGTACTCAGTTATTGTTGGGAGATATTCTTGGATAAAAAATGTTTCGCCATTTTGCTCCTCTGTGGTATGCTTGCCATGGATCAGCGGTGATCTGCATACTGTCAAGTCACTGCTTTCTTGATCCCACAATTGAACGGATCTAGACTTTGGATTTGCCCATCCCATTTACAACTTTTGGAAATACGGTCACCACTAGGTTTTCATCATGGTTAGTTTTTAATTATTTCTTCCATTGTGAATCACCCCTCGTGCAAATTGCCATGCTCTCCCCAATAGGGGATGACAAGCAGTCATGATAAGCATAACATCACACCAATACACCATATATATCATGCTAGCATGTTCCAACAACAAAATGGACTCGGCATAGTTCAAACGTGGTTACCTTGTGACCGCTATTAATCCATTCCAATTGCTACGGTCGCACAATAAGTTTTGTTGATGGTTGAAGATCCTGCATGACTCATCGGGCCACCAGATTAGTGCTGCTACCATTATCAATCACAAGCTCTAGCTGCTGCCATTAACCAAACAAGCAGCTTGAAATACATCCATCTGTGGGTTTTCCTGATTTTTGTTGCAGGGGGCTGCTGGAACTAATGAACTCTTCTTCGTAGATGATCTTGCCTTCACTATATTTGTCATTATCCTCCTTGTGAATAAGATCTTCCGGTTGGGACAACCAAGCCTTGTGCATCATCAGTGTCTCTGGTCCATAGCCAACTACCTCATCATCATCATCATCATGATCTACTTTGCCATCCCCGTCATACTTTTGTTCGCTTTAATGTTCAGTTTGACTCTCTTTTCCTACTAGATACTTGCCAAAGAATTTTGTTGTTTGCGGCACTGCGAAGAGATGTGGCCTAACTCGTTGCACTTGTAGCAACAAATGTTTTGTTGCTCTGAATTTCCCGGCTGTCTCCTTAGCACGACTCTTCGATCCGGCCACTAGGGGTGGGCGCCGCTAGACCGCTGGATTGTCTCCAACTTGGAGTGGCCACTGCTTGTCTTAGGCTGGCTTGAGAGCGGACCTCCATGGCTTTGCTACTTCTTGAGTTAATTCTGGGCAAGGCTCGCTTGCCAGCATGCTTTTGCGAGGCTGAAGATCTGTCCAAGCCCCGTCAGATCGGTTATGCCAGGCCTAAAACCGTCGGTGAAGTGCGTCAACAACTGCTCTAACTTGTTCAGATCATTACATGCAATGAGTTTGTGAGACTCCTCCGCATATTCATCTTCTGTCTGGTCCCATTGTCAAATATGTTGCAGTTGTTGGATGATGAACTGTAGATAATTGATGGAGGAAAGGCTTTATGCATCAGGGGCTTCATCTTTTCTCATGACTTACCTTGCGCTTTCCTTGCATTTCTCTAGTAACTTTCATTTGTTCCCATCAAGCGGAAGCTTGGCCTCACAATTGCACGGCCACTATCTTGACCTTGTGATCATTTGGAATCACTCAATACTTGAAGACCAGCTTGATGGCTTTGATCCATTCGATGAAGTCATCACCACAGAGGCTACTAAGGTACTTCGGGTTCTACTTTGAGATTGAGATCATCACCTCGATCCTATTGTCTCCTCCATGGTTCAAAATAGTGGACGATACGTAGCGTAGTGGCCTCATTATTGGCCGTAGCAGTAGAGGCCGCTATGCTTTTTTGAAAATAGTGGCACTACAGTCTAAAACCTAGTAAAGCCAATCAGTTTTAACTTAAAAAATTATTTTTCCTATTTTTTCTCCTCAATAGTCTATCCTAAAGTTGTCTTTACCCTTATATGGTTCCAAATCACTAAAACACCACAAAATTGGCTGCTACACAATATTTGAATTCTTTTGACCACTTAAAAAACTCACACCGCTATGCCACTTTGTATGGCAAGCGCTATGTAGCGTTTTGGCCACTAGCCGCAACACTTGCCGCAACCGCTATTTTAATCCTTGGTCTCTATCATTCGAGAGAAAGAGAAGATGAAAACACTATTGAGATAGAATGCTCAATGTCCCCCTCTTAGGGTCGACTGTTGTTCATATATATAAGAGTCTAATTACAATCAATTAAGAATCCCTAATTACAGTCAATTACAGTAATTACAATTAATAAAGAATCCTAGATCCTAAATTAAAGCAACAAACTAAGTGATCTCCTTTGACTAAGTAAAATACAATACAAAGGGCCTAAATGGATGGGCCTGCTGAAATTGGGCTTCTGAAATTGGGCTTGGATTGACACCCCCCCTCAAATTGATGCTGGGGAGTCATAAAGCAGCAATTTGGAGACAAGAAATTGATGTCGAGGCCGAGGAAGTCCCTTCGTGAAGATATCTGCAAACTGAAACTCTGTAGGGACATGAGGTAAACTAATGACATCATTTTTGTATTCGTCTCGAATAAAGTGGCAGTCAACTTCAATATGTTTGGTGCGTTCATGGAAGACAGGATTTTCAGTGATGCGGATAGCCCCAGTATTATCGGCATGCAATGGAGTAGGAGATGTTTGAGCGAACCCGAGTTCCGAAAGAAGTCCCCTTAGCCATAAGATCTCAGAACAAGCAGAAGACATTGCCCGATATTCAGCTTCTGTGGAAGATCGGGACACCCGTTCTTGTTTCTTGCACTTCCAAGAAAGAAGAGAATTTCCAAGGTACATGCACCAACCAGTAGTAGAACGGCGTGTGTCTTGACACCCTGCCCAATCAGCATCCGCATAAGCTCGCAGGTGAAGAGGATTATCCTTTGGGTAATATAAACCACGAGGGACAGTGCGCAACAGATAGCGGATAATGCGTTTGACAGCTGTCAAATGAAGGTGTCGAGGAGCGTTCATGAACTGGCTCACAAGATTAACAGCATAGGATATGTCAGGTCTAGTGATGGTGAGATAGACAAGACTTCCCACCAGACGCCGGTAGGTATGAGGATCAGGAAGAAGATCGCCATCATCTTTGCTCAACTTGAGATTTACCTCGACAGGTGTATCAACAGGTGAAGAATCATGGAGGTCAGCCAACTCGATAAGATCGGATGTGTATTTGTGTTGATTAACAAATAGACCTTTGGAAGATTGATGCACCTCTAAGCCTAAAAAATAATGCAATGGACCCAAATCCTTCATACTGAATGAATCCCTGAGAGAAGCTTGGAGAGATTTTATCTTACCAGCATCCGTGCCAGTGATAATAATATCATCAACATATACGAGAAGCACAGTAACACCAGTAGATGTGTGGCAGAGAAAGAGAGATGGATCATAAGGACTTTGGGTAAAACCACTCTCGCATAAGCACCCTTGAAAGTTTCGAACCATGCCCGAGGAGCCTGTTTTAGACCATAAAGAGATTTTCGCAGCCGACAAACAGACCTCTTGAAGGGAGAGGGGACGCCTTGAGGTATACGCATATAGACTTCTTCTTGCAAATCTCCATGGAGAAATGCATTTTTGACATCCATTTGGTATAATGGCCAAGACTGAGATGCAGCAATGGCGAGAAGTAACCTAACAGATGTCATCTTTGCCACAGGAGCAAACGTCTCCTCGTAGTCAATGCCATACTCCTGTCTGTTTCCGAGTGCCACAAGTCGAGCTTTGTATCTATCCAAGGACCCATCAGATTTAAGTTTTATCGAGTAGATCCATTTGCAACCAATGGGCTTAACTGCCGAAGTACACTCCACAATATCCCATGTGTGATTCAGATCCAATGCAGCTAATTCCTCCTTCATGGCCTGGTTCCAGCAATCGTGTTGGACAGCCTGCAAATAAGAACTTGGGATAGAGATAGAAGATAGAGTGGTCATCAAGGAAGTATGGGTAAACCCATACCGCTCAGGCGGTCTAGAATGTCTGGAGGAGCGACGAACAGTCGGAGTAGGCGTAGAACCAGTTGTCGATGGAGGATCATGGGGAGGGCCATCTGCAGTGAGAAGTTTATCCCGTCGATGGTATACAAAAGCAGGATTAAACCTAGTAACATAGGTTTGATCCGAAAAACCTGGTAAGAGAGCTGGTGAAGAGGGGTGAGGACAATCTATGTGAGTTTGGAAGAAATATTGATTTTCAAAGAAAATAACATTTCTAGAAACCCTGATACGACGACCAATTGGATCATAACAAACAAAACCTTTTTGATTAGTAGCATAACCCAAAAAAGCACACCTGCGAGATTGTGCGGTTAGTTTCGTTCTTTCTGTGGGAGGTAGATGAACGAAGCAAACACAGCCAAATGTATGTAGGTGATCAAACACAGGATGATGACCAAACAATTTAAAATAAGGCGTTAAATGAGCAATGGTATGAGATGGAAGGCGGTTAATGAGATAGACCGCCGTGGTGAGAGCTTCAGTCCAAAAACGAGGAGGGACTGATGATTCAATCAGAATAGTCCTAGTTACATCTAGAAGATGTCTGTTTTTCCGTTTTGCGACTCCATTTTGTTGTGGAGTATACGGACAAGTACGTTGAGAAATGATTCCTCTGTTATTTAAAAAGGATTGAAAATCTTTGGAAACATACTCCCCCCCTGAATCTGAGCGCAAAGTTTTAATGCATGTAGAGAATTGGTTTTCAACATAGTTAACAAAAAATGTAAATGCATGTAGAACATCAGACTTCGAATGTAATAAATATATCCAAGTGAATCTGCTGTAGTCATCAATGAAAGTGACAAAGTATTTGAAATGACTATGGGAAATGGTCGGAGCAATGCCCCAAACATCACTATGAATTAAGTCAAAACATGCAGTGCTCTGTGTTGTAGAGTTTGGAAAAGGTAAAGTTTTACTCTTTCCTAATTTACAAGCATCACAATCAAAAGAAGCAGAATCAAAAGGTTTATTTATTAATCCAGATTGAAATAAAGTAGACATGGTAGAAACATTCGGATGACCAAGTCTATTATGCCACAACCGAGAATTATTCTGAATGGAAAAACAAAATAACTGATGTAATGTTTTATTGTGAGAAAATGAAGACACTGGTAAGGAAAAAAGTCTTCCACGCTTAGGCCCCCTCGCGATCACTTCCCCCGACTCCTGGTCCTGCACAACACAACCAGTAGAAGAAAAGGATACATTGTAATTATGTTCAACAAGTTGACCCACAGAAACCAAATTGGTAGCAAGCTGAGGAGAAACTAAAACATTGGTTAAGGGTATGGGTCCAGGGGTATCACCAACAGAGGTGATGGGAAGATGATCTCCGTTTGCGGCTTGAACTGTGAGACGACCAGTGTAAGGAACGACATTGTGTAATGTCATGGGTGAGGAAGTCATATGGTTACTTGCACCAGAATCTAAGTACCATGTATCGGAAAGAGAGGAAGCAGTACCTGCGATGTTCATGGATGCCAAGGCATTGATGATCATTTGGTTGACCATCTCAGGGGTGAGAGGAGTTGAAGACGCAGATTGCGATGAGGAACCAGGCAGTGAGGATGAATCAGTCGGCAAAGAACCACTGAAGTCAGAGGATGCATATGGTGGAGTGGTCACTGTGTAAGCAGTAGGAGCTGACGACACGGTACCAGAAGTTCCAGGGGCGGACTGCACATAGTTGCGGGGAGTAGAATTGCGAGCCTTCTTCCGACAGTTGTCAATAACATGACCACTGGCCTTACAGTATCTGCAAATTTGTGCCTTGCATTGATTTGCATAGTGACCATATTTCTTGCAGTTATGGCACTGAACGTGACTGATGTCCCGAGGAGGCTGTCTGGTTGTAGCAACATAGGCAAATGGAGCCTCAGCAGATCTCTGCTGTTCCAGAGTAGTTTTAGTAGCCAGACGTTGTTCTTCTCGCAGAAGTTCCTGAAGGCAATTATCCAAGCTTGGAAGAGTGGCCCTGCTCATCAAGTTCGATCGAACCGTTTCAAACTCCGGACGGAGTTTCATGAGAAGCTGATCTCGATGACTACTTTGCTGTAATGGAAGTAATTCTGGTAGGAGTGCTGCAGACACAGTGGCAAACTTAATCTCATCATATTCAGACCACAATCTGCGGAAGCCATTGTAATACTCCTGAATAGACTGGGTGCCTTGAGTAAATTGAGAGATTTCAAGTTCCAATTGAAACTGGCGAGCCGCATTGCCCTGATGATAAATGTTCTTAAGATAATCCCACATTTCACGGGCATTTGTGCAAGGTCTTAGGTTGAGTATAAAATGTGATTCAACAGATCCAAGCAACCAGGTCTTGATTTTAGCGTCCTTTGTCTTCCAAGCTAAAATCTTCTTATCATCTTCCGCAGGTTGAGGTTCAGATCCATCAATGTGTGCCCAGAGTTCTTTTCCTTCCAAGTAAATTTGAAATTGGAAGGCCCATGAGGTATAATTGGTGCCATCAAATCGAACCAGGGCGATCTCATGTTTTTCCATAACTAAAGACTAGAAAGAAGCACACACAACAGTCTTTTACGAAGAATCTGACAAGTTGTAGTCTAATTGTAGACAATTAGACCACAGCTACAAATTTAATAACACAAGCAGCAGATATCAACCAGCAGACAAGATCCCTCGAAAGCTTTCTACAGAAAAAAACATCAGCAGCAGCAGCAGACGAAGAAGAAAAGATGGAAGAAAATAATCATCCAGTAAACAAAACAGAGCTCCAACAGCAGGAAGATCAACCCAGATGAAGGAGCAATCAACAGCATCAAGCAGAAAATGAATACAGCAAGCAGAACAAGAAGACAGACAGCACCCGAAACAAAACAGAGGAAAAACGTCCCTGTCGTCAGTGTGGAATACCACACGATGGGCCCCACTGAGTAATCTGGACACAGATCAGATGGTGGGGATGAAAGCAAAGTAGTTTTATACAACTACTGGTTGTGGTCTCACTCAGATCGAATCCAGATCCAAGATATTGGACGGCCGAGATGAAAACTAGTGGAGAAGATTGATTTTTCACAAAAAATGATAAAAAACCTACCTCCGATGATCAATAAATCCTGGAAAAATCTTTAGAAATCCAGGTAGCAGCAATCGACCATGGTGAGTGAGTTTTGCTGATGAGATGAGAAGATCACAGGTGGGCCACTCCTGATCCGAGGTGATCAGGGACGATCAGAGGTGATCTGGCTGACGATGATGATCGTAGATGGGCTTCCAATGCTTGGAAGATGACTCAAGAGATGATCAACTTGGCTCTGATACCATATCATAAACCATATACCAACCCAAAAGCTTAAGCTCATAGGTGGAAGGCCCATACAGGTATATTAAGACATGATAAGCCTATTACTTAGGCGATGTGGGATGTGGGACTTCCCAACACTCCCCCTCACGTGCAGGCCCAACATATTTCATGGACGGGCCTGACACGTGGGCTACACAAGAACAACGGGATCGAAACCCGCTCTGATACCATATCATTCGAGAGAAAGAGAAGATGAAAACACTATTGAGATAGAATGCTCAATGTCCCCCTCTTAGGGTCGACTGTTGTTCATATATATAAGAGTCTAATTACAATCAATTAAGAATCCCTAATTACAGTCAATTACAGTAATTACAATTAATAAAGAATCCTAGATCCTAAATTAAAGCAACAAACTAAGTGATCTCCTTTGACTAAGTAAAATACAATACAAAGGGCCTAAATGGATGGGCCTGCTGAAATTGGGCTTCTGAAATTGGGCTTGGATTGACAGTCTCTGTCTAGGGTGATCACCTCACAAGAATCACCAATGGAAAGGATTAAAACATCACTTCCATCTGAACCCTATTTTTAGCTTGAATTTGTCAGATCCTTCCTTGCCCCTGGATCCACAAGTTGTTTGGTGTTTGTGTGCAGTTTCTCCGGCATTGCAAATATGGTGTTGGTGTACCCTTGCAAATCCTCTTGCCACACTCCCCCAGTCTCTCCCTTTTCAATTCATTGCTGGATAAGGGACTTCCACAATTCTAGAAGGTCTTGGTGTTGTCGGCCCATAGAAGCGGTGGCTTTGATACCACCTGACGCAGTTGCGGATTCACACAAAATCCCAAGACAGTATATATTCTGTCAAAATACTACTTCACAACAGTTTAAGGTGACTGCAGTACCTTAACTTTTGGAGAATTAAAACAATCCTCTAAATGTTCATGCCTGCATCTCTTTTTTCTTAATATAATATAATTTATGTTATTATTAAAAAAAAAATGTCCCCTAAATAATTTGTTTTGAGCAATTTTGGGGCTGTTTTGGTTCTAGAACTGAATGGAACCTTCTCACATGGATTTGGGCCTCATGTGCCCAATTATATGCTTCCATAAACATCATGGCTTGATCAATTACATAATCTTCCTTCTCAATAGGGCCATCTGCATCACAGACACACTTCTAGGAATACCCAAGATACGGGCCCAAAACAGTCGCTAAATAATTAATAAACTTGCTTTCGCCTTTCAGGGACTGGATTGAGAAAAATAGGATGAGGCAGGGGTTTTTCTATAATTACAGAAAACTCATGCAAAAAAAAAAAAAAAAAGGCAAACTGGGTCTTTTTCTGGCCTCACTTAAATGGGTTGACTTGGACCCAACCGCATGAAAGATCCATACCTATTTGGTTGCCCATGAGTGTCCTAGGACCTGGTGTGGTCCAACTCTTAAGATGGTGGGCCATGTGGGCACGGCAGCAGGATTTCTCCCAGTTTTTGAGATGTTCCAGCCAACTAAAATTCTTTGGATTTTGATTTTATTTGCATTGTTGTGATCAATCCTTTTGTAAATAAGATTCCTAAATCTTAGAAAACATAGTTGTTAAGTAATTAGGATTTGCTTAGAAGTGTTCAAGGGTTGTTTTTAGGGATTTAGAATGGTATTTATAGAAGAGATGGTTGACTGTTCATGAGCAATGCACTGTATTTCATCCAAACAACAAATATCAATAAAGTTAATTTATGTTTTCTTCACTCTACTGGATTGAAGGTACTCCTTGGATCGAGAGTGTTAGCTTCTAATATGGAGTGAATGTTATTGCAATTTTATTAGTTAAGGGGGTGTTTGGATAAATGCATAACATAATATCAACAAATATTTGGAGTCATAGTTGCACTCCTATAAGAGTCATTTATGTTAAAACTTGTAGTGGGCCACTTTAATTAATGGTTGCTCATGAACTCTCTAATGGTTTTTACTAAAACTCTCTATTGGTGTTTAGTATTTTTTTTAACAAAAGACTTTATACCGCATATCCTTGCATGATCTAATATAAAGGTTTTTGGAAGAAAGTGAGGTATTGTAAGATACTTTCCAAGTTATCCAAACACCTCCTTTTTAGGTGAATATATTGTATTCTAAACTAGTATATAGTATAGCAAAATCTCTTGAAATATCTAATTTCCAAACACCCTCTAAGTTCCTTTTTCTACTTCAATTTCTGGGAATTTCTGGATTTTGAGATTTTGGGCTTCATCTGATGGTTTGATAATCTGATTACTAATCGGTTCTGTGTCAATGATCCTTACCAATTGCAGAATGCCTTCAACATGCACATTGATTATAGCAGCAGTACCATGTGGTCCTCTTCTTACCAGGACAGAATAGTTAGAGCTACTCCTTGTGAACCCATTGTTGACAGGAGCCCCACTTTTTTTTTATATTATTATTATAAAAAAACTAGGCTTTAGCTGATTTTTTTTTTTTTTTTTTCAAAACCACAAAGCCTTCTTCAGTCTGTATACAGTATACTTTCCTCTCTTTCCTCTTGCAAACAAAGCCAAGTGGAGATGGCATATATACCTCTTAGTCAGATCTCGATAAAGAATCTTGTTCTTCACATTCATTTGATGAATGGGCCATCCCAAGTTAGCAGTGATCATGGTAATAATCCTGGCTGCCTACAATGTGGTTAATGGAGCAAGGTCTCCAAATAATCCTCCATATAAACTTGGGTGTAATCCTTTGCTACCAATCAAGCTTTATATTGTGCTACACTGCCATTAGGATCGAACTTAAGTGCATACACCAGTTTGGCATCAAACACAGTTGCTTTTATTTCAGGTGACTTGGCCGGTTATGGAGGTTTAGGCCTGAGTGACATTTTGATCCAAAAACTGCTGTAGTCACACATCTTTTGGAGATTCTTGCAAAAATCCCTGGGCCTATTGGGTCAGGTTGCTAAGTTAGAAATATTTCAGAGGGAAGGATTTTATAAAAATTTCAGGGGGAAGGATTTTTGGGACTGCACCTTAGGCAATCTGGCTCCTGTTGGAAACTTCTACGAAAGAACCGGTATAGAGGTACTAAACTTCTCCATAAGAATGGGTACAGAGGTATGTACATTGGAGGATCGGTGAGATCTGTGTTTAGATACCCTAAACTATTACCCTATTCATTGTGGGCCATCCATCTTGACCAATCTTGCTAGAGTCTCAGATCTAATTCTTATTCAGGATCGACATCCATTTTGGAAAGGAGGAATCCCCATATTCTGGGCAAGGTTATCCAAATTCCTCTTGGGGGTGTAGTCATCTGATTAAGGTTTAAAAACTTGCCCAAGTCTGAAGTTGACTTGGCCGACTTGACTCGGACTCGGATATGAGTGAATCGGGTCAATAGGCATCGGTCGCGTTGCACCTCATGAAAATTCCTTTTGAAGTCCACACATCCAAACCCAAGTTCCTATTTTCCACATTTACACTGCCTGCAAAATCACCAAAAAGATGATCTTCTCAAAACCCTATCAGGTAAAAAACAAAGGGATGAAATGCAGACTCTGCAACATGGAAAAAAAGGGCAGCTTCTTCTACAGGAGGAGGAAAAAGAAGATCTCACCCTTCCAGATCATCCTACAAAAGAACCTGCAAATAAACGAGCATGCAGGCTTGAAAGTAGTGGCTTCTTCTTCTTCCTACAACAGAAGAAGATAGAAAGAAAGAAATCTTATTCTTCTTCCTGCAACATAAAGAAAGGCCCGAACCCAGTTGTTTTTTAGAAATGAATGGACTTTCCCCGCCACACACACACACCCACCCACCCACCCACCACCACCACCACCACCACCACCACCACCACCACAACACACACACACAGAAAAAAGTCTTCTTTCTATTATGGGAAAAAAGAAAAAGAAAAAGAAATATGTGACTCGACCCTGAGTCGGTACGTGTTTGGCCAAAGAGCCTTATGTAAAGTCACTTACCCTCGAACCATAGGACCTCACCAACCTTGGCAGAAACTGTGGAATCTGGAATTACCACCAAAACTGAAATTACAGTGGGATTGCCAACACTAGTCCAGCTACAAATGTTCAATCAGGATACCAAGCTAGTGTATCATTCTTTGCAGATCCCTTAATGTAACTACAGACCATCTCTTCACCACCTGTTATATCACCACCCATATTTGGTCCCTATATCCTGGAAGTATTTGTAAGCCTACTAGTGCTGCTCCTTTTCTTAGTGGTTCTAGTCCTCGACGTTACCTTAGCACAAATGTCTGGGAATATGACCTGGTACCTTTGGAAATTATGCAACAACAATCTCTTTAATTGGTGCCCTATTTGGCCATCATCTGTCAAAACTAAAACCATATAGTTATTGTCAAGGTTGGAAAACTCTCCGAGTTGACTCTGGATTCTCCTGAGTCATCTCATTTTAAGGAAAGAACGAGTCAAATACAGGGGAGACTCGGTCAAGTCACCTCATTTTAATAAGTTTGCACTATGAATCATTTGATAGGTAGATTAGATTGTAAACAATTAATTTTATTTTTAAGTAATTATGCACAAGGTTTGGAGTCGGAATTTAAAAATGATCATGGGAATATAATTTGAAACTTATATTTGATCTTTCTCATTCGATATTTGGACTAACAAATTTTGCAGTATGTAATATTTCTTTCTTCTATTTTTCTTATTATAGTATTTTCTTGCATATATAAATTTATTAATTCGAATTGATTATCATGAATGCATGTAAATAAATAAATATTATTATTTTATACGTATTTGATTTTTTTTTAAATATGTTTTAATTTATTAAAAAAACATGACTCTCAAGTCGCCGCATTGACTCTATCCAAATCGATTTTTTTATTTGGACGAGTCAAGTCTGAGTCATGAGTTTTCCAATCTTGGTTACTGTTAGAGTGGAATATGGATCACACATATGCAGGACAGCGACTTTTGCAGGTCTGCCTTCAGAATATTGGCTAGCTGTCCTCAAGGCTCTTATAAACTGAATTTTGATGGATCTTTCAACCGTTTACAAACAATGCGGGCATGGTGGTTATATTCACAATTCTAATGGTGATATGATTGTCGCGTACACGGATAATATAACAGCAGAATATCCATTAGAAGTGGAGCTACAAGGGCTACTCAAAGGGTTAACATTTGTCTGGACTGGAATTTGAAAAATCCTCTAGGAAGATGACAATCTGGTTTTGGTGAGCACCCTACAAAAGCTTGGCCACTTCTCATGGGATCTCATGCTTTGTTGGGAAAAAAACTGTTATCAAGCTGGCCTAACTTCCATCAATAGAAAATACTATGCTGTTGGCGATTGGCCAATCAAGTGGCAGATTACTCATCTAATATCATATACCCAATGTTTACTCTATTCCATGCTTATTTACCTTCTTTTATCATGGCCATATATATGCAGTCATGGATGGAGTCAAAAAGGCAAAGTACTAGCTTTTGCTTGCAGCAAGCGCCGTAATCAACTTCAACTCTGGAAGATCCTGATATTCACTCCACAGATATAAATGATCCTACTACAGTTTGCATTGTGGAGTCAATCTTTTGTAATAGCTTTGTTATCTGGGGTATAGTGTCTTGTAAGTTGGCCTTTTCCAATATATAAGTTACATTCATGTGAAAAAAAGCAACCCACCAAAGCAGAAACAATTCAAACCAGTCCTAAAACAAGGCAAGCTGACAGCTTGATGCAAAGCAGTTGCTGGCTGACATCAGCAGTGTGTCAGCCTTTATTCTGTCTTTAGGAGCAGTCGGCCTAGAGGAAGGTAGAAAAAAAAGTACAGAAAGGAGAAAAGGAGGGAAAGGAATAGAATGACGGAAGAAGAAAGAATGTGGTAGAGGAGGTAGAGCGAAATAGGAAGCCTTAGGGCTACTGTTACTCAATCTTTGAACATGGTTTTGATGCCATGTGGTTAGAAACAATAAAACGTATGAGGATGAAGTCGTGTGTAACCCAATGTGGGCGTACGAACGCTAATAAATAGTTTGTCTTTATACAGGAAAGTTTTTGTAAAGGTTAGTTTTTTGAATGTTAGTTTTTTATAAAGGTTCTTAACTAAGAATTACATACAGGGGAAAAAGTAAAAAAGTAATAAAGTGATAAACAGCTATTCTACATAAATAAGCATGCTCTCTTCAACAATTTCTGTTTTTATCTCTTCCCTTATGTTTGTTTCTTGCCTACATTATTTCTCTACTGCTATATGAGGCAGATTTTAATTCTTTGTTTTTGTACCAGATCATAAAGAGCACGAGTTTAGTTAGTTTGGAGCGATGATTAGCAGAAGAGTCCAAATGTTCTACTTTCCTCATTTTCTGTTACGACTCACAAGGAAAAGCTCATTCGTTGCCTGAGATACTATTCTATGAAGGTGGCAAACTGAGTTGGCGTATAGATCACCCAAAACTTTGAAATGACATGTTAAATTTCATTGTTTCTATATTTATTTTGAAGAAAGCAGTTGAAAGCAGGAAGTGATACTCCCCATGTTCGAAGTTTGGTTCTTCATGTCTTCCATCATTCTTCCAGCACTCATTCCGGGTATGTTGCTACTTGTTTCATGCCTCAATTTTGTTTTTTATTTTTTATTCTAGGGGTATATAACCAGATTGCAGGGAAGCTTAGAGATGGCATTCTGTTATTCCTTAAAATGATCAAAACCTACCCTTTCAAAATGTCTCAATGCTATCAATGCATTCCAACCTTGGAAGAACTTAAGTGGTCCATATCCACACGTGGACCCCTCTCTTATATGAATGATTACTTAATTGCCAACCCAAGCTCAGTAGCAGTATCCTTTTTTTCTTAATATTTGCTATTAGTTGCTTTTCAGTGTGTTTTGGGATATTTCCGAGTCCAAGTTATTTATGTTAAACCATAATAACCATTCAAATTTTTTTTTTATTTATTTTAAGAGTTCTATGCGACAGCCTGAGTCGAGTCTATGTGGCATGTTTCATAAAGTCTTGGAGATGTTTCGGCTAGGAATGGTCCTATGTTTCTTTCTTCTACTCCCCTTTTTTTTTTTTAGGAACCTGCCTCATTGGCTACCTTTTCACTTTCTTAAAGAAGATGCCAGGGTTCTAACTCTGGTCATCCCCACCACAGGGGCAGTGCCTTACAATTGAACCAAAAGCGGATTGGCGGAAAGGTCCTAGCTTAGTTGGATACTTTTGTAATAGGATTTTCTATCATTGTTTGATGCAACAAAGACTAGAAGCCTCATATATATGTAAGTCACAGCTAACACCAAAGATAACATGTTATTTTGTCTGATATTGGCATAGTCCATATGATCTAGTGGTTGATCTTGTTATCACTTTGGCTGAGTAGTAGATTCGTACATGTAGAGGTGTGATTCATCAAAACAGCCAAAGGGAAGAAGATCCTCTCTCAATCTTTGTGGTCAACCATTTCCATGGTTGGCCCGCCCCGTGATGTAGCTTACAGTCCACTCGTGACCACGTGGTCGGTACCAACTGAACTGCAATTGGATCATGAGGATATCTCATATGGGCTGGATATCTACTTAGGGTAGCTTTAATAGGATTTGGTTATGTTTGATATGGCCCACGGAGATTTTAGACTTTTGCTTGTTATTTGATTATAATGGCTAGGCTAATATATCCAGTAGCTGATTGTAAGGGATTTGTTTTCGGCATCTTTTTCTTATGATGCGCTATATTAGCAATTACATAGATACGGACTCACAATCAAATCCCACATGAGTCAAATTATCCCATGCGCATATCGTTAGAGAGATAAAAGGATTTGATTTGACGCATTTGATAAGAGGAGCTCCAACTATACATACATAGTATAATAGGGATCAAAGGAGATTTTATAGGAGATTTTATTTATGTGATTAATTGTACACATGATTGTAGCATTTTAATTGGGTAATCTCAAATCTATAAATACCAACTCGATCACACAAGATGGCAGGACTTACACAACAATCCCTTTCTTTCTAAGCATTATAAGTTATAACATGATATTTGAGCTTATCTTCTTGTGAGACGAAATATAACTGAGCAATCCATCTCTAACTTTCTTTATGTCTACTGGAGACTTCTGGATCTGATTGCACCATTTCTTTGTGATCTAGGGTTTGGACAACAAACCCTCCAAATTGCCTGTCTGGATCTGTCTGCAATGAAGAACATGATCTTTGTGGTTCTTTGTCATCATCTTTGTCTCTGGTAATAGTCGTTATGCCCTCTCAGTCACAGATTCTTGTTTTGTCGTAGATTCTTTAGTCAGAGATTGCTTCGGTCGTCTTCTTCATCATCAGTCTTCCTGTCTCTAAAAATCTCTGAAGGAAGCCATCAAATAGATTTCCATACTTATTGAGGCTATCGAGAGTCATACTATGAAGCTATGGGAGAGAGTAATGCAACAAAGACTTAGATAGAAGACCAAAATATCTGAAAATCAATCTGGTTGTATGCCAGGGAGGTCAACTATAGAAGCTATCTTCTTAGATAATTTATGGAAAAATATCGAGCAAAGATTTATTAAAAACAATTTGTATATGGTTTTCATCGATCTAGAAAGCCTACGACAGGGTATTTAGAGATTTAATTTGGCAGCTTAAAATAAAAGGAATGCTCCAAGAGGTTATATTGAAATTATTGAAGACATGTATGAAGTAGTGGTAACGAGTGTGAAAACTACTTGTAGAGAGACAAGTGAGTCCCCTGTGACCATATGTTTGCATTAGGGGTTAGCCCTAAGCCCTAGTAGCCTCTTTGCACCGTTTATGAATGAGTTAACAACTCGTATTCAAAAGGAGGCACCTGTTATTTGTAGATTATATAGTGTTGGTACAATCAACAGATGATGTGAATGCAAAACTCGAGAGATGACAAGAAGCTTTAGAATCCAAAGGCTTTAGAATAAGCCATATAAAGATGGAATATATCTCGAGATTCGCAAGGTATTTTGTGATCAAAATTGACCACATAGCCATTTTCAACCTCCCAAACATATCAACGGTTTTGATCTTGTTTTTGGGGCTCACAGATCATAAAAAATTGTATCCAATGGCTCACGGTTTGTGGCACATATCTTGATATTGGTGATGATTCAATGGCTAAAATTTGGTTATATGGCTGTGTTTGACCTTGTGAACATTTTCAACGGTTTGGATCTTGATTGTGCCTCTCAGATTTGGAGAAATTGAAAAAAGGGGACTGGGCATAGGGGCGTGATTATGCATAAACACTGTAGTTCCACCTCTTCTTTTTTCTCTCTATTTCTCAACGACCTCATCAAGGGGGCTGTGGAAAGTAGAGTCATTGCCTCTACTTCTTTCAAATATGTAGAGGCTGAAAGGTGGTGCCAAACACTATTTTTTCAAATCTCTATCCATTTTAGAGAAATAGAGGGAAAAGTTAGACCTCCTAAACATGCACTATGAGAGCTAGGGTGGGGCCCCTCATATCCCTATCCAATGCCAACAACTTAAATGTGAGGGCCCCACCTTAGCTCTCATAGTAAGGTGAGAGATACTCTCATAGGAGGCATCTCCCATATATATATTGTACTGGTTATTACGAAAAATTGATTTGTCCAACATTCTAGGCTTTTATTTACTTCATTTAGTCCTACTTGGAGATTAATTTTCAATATCGCATCTGATTTTCTAACTACCTTTTTCACTTGTGAATTTGCTGGATCATTTATCTGTTTTAGGAAATAGATCTGCTTTGGTCTTGTGAAGTCATACCTCGGATATTGCTAGAGACGATCCTTTTTAGATTAAATTACTAACCCTTGCGATCATACCTTTTGTTAAACTTTGAGCAGGTACTTCAGCCTATTTACTTTATAGCCATTGAAAGAAGCTAAAATGGTAGGCATTTTTAAGTTACTTGGAAATATCATCTGAAGTGTTATGTGAAGCTAGCCTTGTGGAGATTGCTCATTGATAACGATCATAAGAAGGAAAGGGCTACCCCTATATTGGGGAAAAAGTGAAGCTGCTTCAATTTTGCTTGATCTGTAAGGATGCATCACTATATCTGTAAATTTCGGATCCTTTTTATCCCTAAAAAAGGGAGAGAGAGATTCATTCAGTTAGTCCTATGTGAGATGCAGTTGGATGAGTGCTCCTAAACAATCTGAAGATTTTCCTTCTCAAGCTGTGTCTTGGTTTTGAATACTAGTAATTGAAGATTGTGCAAAAATAACTCCAGTGCTGATTCTTACCATACCAACAGTTTGTTTTGGCAAGGAAAAGTATATAAATGTGAGGAATCTGCTTAAAGCATTAGTGATTCATTGGTTAGGCTCCTCTCACTAAAGAGCTTTGGTCCAGCAACTGAGTTCGTGCAGATGTAACGGCTTAAGTCTTACCTGAACCATGAAATACCCGAAGCAGGCAAGTAAGCATATGCTTAGTCCGTGTATTTATTTTTTCTTTGGGAGAATTGTCTTTGATTTGTCTGGATTCCTTAAAAGCGACCTTTTATGGCAGATTAATTGCTAAATCATTGTGAACTGTTCTTTATTATTATCATCTGCATTTGCATGTAGATTCTCAATCATGCTGACTGTTAACTTGGAAATCGTGCAGTTTGTGTGGAAAACTGTATTATTCACAGCAATGAGTTCAGACACGATGATCTTGTGAGATCTGGATGTGAGAGACAAAGTTCATACATATTCTCTGTATTTAATTTTTTTAAGGTATCGAAGTGACATTGCAATTTGGTAGAGATAAATCAACAAAGAATAAAACAGTTATTGAAAATTACAAGTACATTTACCATGAATGAAATAAAAGATGGAGAAGCAAGCAAGAAAACATGTCAATATTGGTCCTTCTCTATTTTTCCTTTTTTGAATAATTCAAATATTTGTTCTTAAAGGAGATCCAGTAACTGGTCAATCTTTTGCAGCTACATCTCCATCAGTCCCTAAGATTCATGTAGATCCTCCATGCTTACCCTTTGCAGGTGAGACATAATTGGCATGGACTCTCTCTCTCTCTCTCTCTCTCTCTCTCTAATAATGATGAAGACCTATTGATTTTCTCTTCATTGATTCATCTTTCCATTGCGAGATTGGGATTACAGCATTTATTTAATATATTGAGTTGCATGGTTATGTTGACTTGAGGATGATGTCCGATCTTCAACAACTTAAAGTGAAAACATATAGATTTATATTAAATTTCTAAGTGTTATAATGAAGTTAGTTTTAACGAAAAAGTACTCAAAATCTAAGAAGTAAATATATATATATATATATATATATATATATATATATATATAAATAAAAGGTGGCAATTTAGATGAGATCTATACATTTTTAGAATTTGATTTAATAGAGTTACCACGGGGGAGTCATTTTACCAAATGAGAAACTATTTTATAGCCCTTTGTGGATCTTCACCTTTATTTTTTCAATTTAGCCCTATTAGATAAAGGGGCAGTTCTTAGAAGAGGATTTAACTAGAAAAATCCCCTTAAACTTGTCAAAGCCAAAAAACGCCATCAATGTTTTATAAAGATCATAGTGATCACTAAAGCTCTGTTTCGTATTTTTTTATTCTTTTCCTTCTGAGTGGGGATATCCTTGCTCCGTTTACTTTAAAAAGTCCTAAAACCCTTTTTTCCCTTTTTGTTCTTCTCCCATCTTTTTCTCCCTTCCACAACGTTCAGGCTCGACCACCCCTTGGATCAAAACCCTAATCCTTCTTCTGCCATTACCAACACTAATGAAGAAGAAGAGGCGGGAATTTGTCTAGCTTTATCAGGAAAAGGCAGCGAACCTTCTCCTTAAACAAACCTCAGCATTAAAACAAAGTGCCCAACTAAAGAGATGGTCCAGATCCATCATCCAAGTGCACCGGTTAGCAATTTGTACCGGTTAGCAATTTGTACTCCATAGGGGGGGTCAGTTTGTACACTACCCCCACCATTTTCCCTCTTTCTTCTCTGTAATGTATATGTACTATTGAAATAGATGATGGTGATTATATAAGAGAAAGAGAGAGAGAAGTGGATAATGGAAGGGAGAAGGGATAGGTTGTAACTACGACGGTCGTATTTTCCTTCTAATCTGGTCTTTTGGTGTTCTTTTTCTTTAAAGGATCCCAGCCTCAATGTCATGGAAGGGAGAAGAAAATGGGAGACGAACAAAAAGGGGAAAAAGGGTTTTGAGACCTCGGTCTTCGTGTAGGCGGGGATATCCGCGCCTCCCTAAGTACTGTCTCTCATAGTAGTATCAGTTGAGCCAGGGATATCTCCACCCAAATTAGTGTTGTGAACGGGGATATCCCTTCTTGTGTTAGTGCTGTGAGCAGGGATATCCCCGCCCACTAGAGTATTGTGGGTGTTGTCTCTCATAATTGTATCTCTCTTTTGATGAATTATGACCAACTGTCCATTCCTTATTGAGCTAATTCCCATGTGTATGTAACTGATAGAATGCCAAAATTATTTTTAAAGTTTAACCATTTCTATGTTAGTCAATGCCCATGCCCATCCCCATATCCAACCATTTCTATGTAAACAATAGCTAATACCCAATTCTATCATCTTATATTACAGTCAAAGCCAATGCTCATTTGTATTAATGAAATAGGGTATTTTTATCATAAGAAAGTTAATGTGGACTACCTACCTCTTTAATGGAGTAAATATTAATTATCCATCAAGGAGATGGAAGCTTTACTAAGTAGTTCCAAACATCAACTTTTTGGGTAAAACAGAAACACATGTGGAGATTCTGCTTGTAGGTTTAATCAAATGTAAAAATAGTAAATCTAGACTACCAACCTATTTAATGGAGCCTAAACCTTCCTACTTAAAAGAGCAACACAAATGGGCATTGGCTTTGGCTGTAATAGAAGATGATATAATTGGGCATCGGCATTTGCTCACATAGAAATGGAGGTGAAGGTGGAAGTTATGTGTGAATGTGGATTGTCTAATGTGTCCGCTATACCACTGTCCCCGCTCAGTTGGCTGTATCCATCCTTATGAAACTCTATTTGGACTCGAATGGGCGGGAATATCCCCACTCATAGCACTGACACAGGTGGGGATGGGAGGGGATATCCTGCTCCTCGCCCATAGCACTAACACAGGCGGGAGAGGATTAGCTATCAAGAACATGAGTCTCTCTTGTTCTACTTTTATTTCTGAGAGACAAAACAAAGTAGATATGGTAATAGTAATGAAGAAAAATACTAAAATGGGTGCATGTTACATATGTTGTATGGAGAAGATATAGGGGTTTTGGATTTGGACTTACATATGAATATTTGGTTATGAGAATGGTAAAGAAAGAGGAAGTGTCGATGAAGCACTTTTCTTTTCATTGGTTTGCCCTTTTCAATCAAGGGATTTGCAAAGTCCTGGCTTGCCCTCTTCTTCAATGAATCCTAGCTCAAAGAAGATGAGTCTTTGCTAAGATAAAATGGGCAAAAGAACGAAAATGGGAAAAAGGGTTTTGGATTTGGAACCTTTTAAGGTAAAAGGAGCAGGGATATCCTTGCCCAGAGAAAAAATAAAAATAAAAAATCAAACAGGGCCTTTAGGATTACTATGGTCTATATAACATATTGATGGTGTTTTTGGCCTTTAACAAGTCTAAGGGGATTTTTCCGGTTAAATCCTCTTCTTAGAATCCATTGAATCCATTAGAATTTACTTTGATAAATAAAACATTTGGGCTCTAAGCATTTGTGGTATTGATTTTAAACAGGAATCAATTTTACCTTTTGAAGATGGACCTTCCGGTGGAGACTACATTAATGCCGAGAGCCTTCCTTCCCTCTCTTGTACATGGAGTGTTTTACTTCCACCCCTTCCCTATGGCGATGTTCAGGGACCGGGTATAGGTCTAGAACTGGCTCTCAAAGCTCTAACCAGGATGAGAGGGAGGGAGGAAATTGCCCCAGAATTTGCCTTGGTTGTTTTTCTTTTTTATTAATTTTATTATTATTTTTTTCACATAGTTTACCCCCAAAGGAAAAATTCCTGGTTCAGCCATTGAATAAAATGTAGGGGTGGAGCTAGAGCAGGTCAAGGGTAGCCATAGTCATGGCCTCCAAAATTTTCTGAAAGATATTTGTATTTTTTTACAGTGTCCCCTTCAAAATTTGATTTTTTTTTTCGTTAAAGTGAGAGCCACCTAGAGATCATGAAAAAAATTGTGGTAGGGGGAAATCCTTCATAATTAACTGTAAAAAAATATACATACTATATATATATATAGGGAAATATATATATATATATATATATCAGGTGAGAGACACTCTCACCTTATTATGAGAAATAAAGGTGTGGGCTCTCACATTTAAATTGTTGACATTGGATATGGATGTGAGGGCCTCCATCTTATCTCTCATTATAAGGTGAGAGTGTGTCTCACAAGAGCACCTCATATATATATACTCTCACCTTATATGAGAGATAGGGGTGGGGGCTATCACATTTAAGTTGTTGGCATTGAATATGGATATAAGGGCCCCCACCTTACCTCTCATTGGAGCATCACACACACACACACACACACACACACACACACACACACAGATATATATATATATATTCCAAGATGTCACACACACACACACACACACACACACACACACACACATATATATATATATATATATATATATTCCAAGATGTGGAATCTATTACAACCAGTATGAAGACATTTATATGTGGACCTCAGAAGGCTGTAAAATGCAACATACAAGCTTGTCTCAGATGCATGCTAGGTGTGAAATAAACGAAATTCTACAGACTCATGGTTTCTTTGAGAGCAAAGACGACCATGTTATTTCTAATATTAGTACCAGATGGTTTCTCTGATAGGCATCGAAGACCGTATTATTTCATATATATATATATATATATATATATGGGAGATGCTCCTGTATATAATAGCAGGCATGCATGCACTGAATGAATCAATGCATGGATCCATCAATATTCATTCATTCGTAGAGGTTGGAAGGGAGACGCGGTGTGAGTATTACTTCGAGTGGGCTCACCTTGGGCATTGTCAAGCCAAATCCCTCCTTCATATCCACAGGTTCACCCAATGGGGTCACCATGTCAAAGCCATGTAGCAGCCGAGCCAGGGTCAGGTGCATCAACTGTGCAGCCAAAGATATACCCGGGCAGGATCTCCTGCCCGACCCGAAAGGCATGAGTTCGAAATGCTGGCCTCTGAAATCCACATCTGCTTGGGTGGTGAGAAATCTCTCTGGTTTATACTGCTCAGGATCCGACCACTTGCGTGGGTCCCTTTGAATCTTCCAAATGTTTGAAATCAACCATGTTCCAGCAGGGACATAATAGCCATTGATGTAGCAGCTTTCCATGGCCTGGTGGGGTACTGAGAGTGGGCCTGCTGGGTATAGACGCATTGTTTCCTTGATGATAGCTTGTAGGTAGACCAGGTTCTTTATATCTGATTCGTCCACATTCCTGTCCTTTCCCACATGAGTATCTAATTCATGTTGGGCTTTCTTTAACACGTCTGGATTGTTGAGTAGTAGTGAGACTGCCCACGCCATCGTCACGGAAGTAGTGTCAGTCCCAGCTGAGAATAGCATCTGCATGGACACAAAACAGAGAATTTAATTACTGCATTTTGTGTAACCCATGAAAAGTCCCTGTTTGTTTGATCTTTAGTTTGTACTCTCTCTCTCTCTCTCTCTCTCTCTCTCTCTCTCTTTCTTTTCATTTTTATGAAGAAACCCACACAAACACAGCAAGTTTAGAACACAAGATGTGGGGAGCCAACCACGCCTAATGCCACTCCACATTATTAACACCTCATGTACTTCACCATTTTGCAGGCCTTTGTAGTTCCTCAAGCATCCGAATCCATGCAAAGTCATGGGATTTGGTGCCTATAAGGAACGTGTGATCAATTTGGATGGGTCATAATTAAGGTGGGCTATAGTGGGAGTTTCCAACTGTGCGGACAGTAAGGACCATCATTATAGGGCCGGTTCCACGTATGTATAAAAATATATGCTGAGGTTCTTATTTTTGGAGTCCGAATCCCTTGATCAGTGTCTCCCATGCATGAATATTGAAGTAAAACTCGAAGACCCATGCATGAATATTGAAGTAAAACTCGAAGAAGAGGCCACTCTTGTATAAGATGATGCGAAAATAACATACCAGTGGGAGTGTTTTAAAAACGGTATCCTGATCGAACTCAGAGAACTTTGCACCCTCTAATGCGGACAGCATCACATGTATGAAGTCCTCCCTCCCCTCCACATTACCGGAGAGTCTCATTCGACGGTGCTCTTCCAACCAACTCGTCATTATAGAGTCCATCTCCTTGGCAGTGTTCTTCATGGCATTCTTGTATCCCCCAAAATCCAACCACTTGAGAAATGGAAGACAATCCGACACAAGGAACATCCCACCTAGATGGAACAGCTCACTTATTGCTTTCTGGAATCGCCTCGCCTCAACTTCATCACCCCCAGTGTTCTTACCAAAGTAGCGCTTCCCTGCAATCATCATCACAATAATGTTAAAAATCACGTCCTTCAGCTGTTGCTTCATGTCCACCTTAACCGGTCGCTTCCCATTCCGTGCCCATACACTGTACAGCTCCTTCATGCACATGTTCACCTCTGCAGCTCGGACATGCTTGAGCAGCTCGAGCTGGCGTGTGGAAAGCAGCTCAATGGTGGCTATCTTACGCACTTCGCGCCAGTAAGGACCATAGGGGGCGAAGGCAAATAAGGCATATTCATAGCCCAAGTACTTCCCTCCAGAGTATCTGGGACGGCCAGCCAGGGCTTGGTCGTTGGTAGTGAAGCACTCCTTGGCTGCCTCCCATGTGTTTACGACCAACACCCGGTTTACGCCTAGCCGGAGCATGAAGACAGGGCCGAATTTATCTGCCATGGCACCAAAGACCCGAAAGGGATGCTTGCCTCCACCTAGCTGATGAAGGTGGCCTATTACAGGCAACGCCCCAGCTGCTTGGGGTGGCTGCCGGCTGTTGGTGCCTTTGGTTTTCTCTCCTTTCCATAATAAAGTGTAGAAAAAGATGAAGGCTAAGAACCCAACAATAATTTGCAATGGGAAAGGAAATTCCATATTTGAATTGAAGCTAGTGTTAAGGTGGATATGCATGGGTACACCACTTGTGCTCTTGTAGGAAATTTATACTCAATACAACTCAGCTTAAGAATGAAGCATTCATAGCAATTTACTGATTTCAATTCATCAAACAGTAAGACAAGTACCCACATTTAATATAAAAAGGAAAGAGTACTGACACACGAGAAGCACGAGACACCCAAGCAGAAAGGGGCGGACGTATAATATGAAACATGTCTTCTCTCGTATAAACCACATAGTGATCAATCCCTAGGTAACTAATAAACGAAGTTAGGAAAAAATTAAAAAAACAATGTACTTTTGTTAAACCTCATACTCATATATATATATATATATATGAGAACCGGTCCTATAAGGACCGTCCTTATAAGTTACGGTGTGGACCGCCTAGTGGGGCCCACTGTGAGATCCCACTGATCATGGGACAGAGGGGGACCGAAAGATCCAAGTGGGGCCAACCTACATATCATATTTGAAGTCAATTTAATACCTCTAACCCCTTCATCCGTAGTCCACAAGTTTAACGGTTTTATATCAAACAAGAAAAATGGACCCTCAATCCAATGGTCTAGTTCATCTGAATCCATGCAAATTCATGGGATTTGGTGCCTATAAGGGGATTGTGAATATGTGGTCAATTTGTATGGGTCATAAGGTGGGCCCCAGTGGGCATTCCAAACTGTGCGGATCGTAATATATATATATATATATATATGAAGCCTGTTATTCTAAGTTGAAATAGTGCTGGTCCCACAAATCAAATTCGATTATCGTTGTTTATTGCATGATGATCGTCTCCAAAATGAAGATAAATCCAATCTAACCATCTCCTCTTATTTATAATCTCCTCTTATTTATAGTTTATGGAACACTTCCTCTTAGTCCAAGATTAGAATTCTCACTTCTATTCTTAATATGTGTCTTACTCCTTTCCTAAGAGTTCAAATAGTATTAGTAACATTCTCTTATTGGGGATGGCATGAGGACCACTAGGGATTCCTTAGAATCTGGCTCCAATTGAAAATCTGAACCCCACATCTCATGTGAACTCTGAACCCACAGTTAATTGCAAATATATCCACTATATAAACGAAATTACACTCCAGTCTTAGGAATAATTACAAGAAGACCCTAATCTTCCCAATTATTACAAGTAGGCCCCTCTATCAATTATATCTTTGGATCATGAAATAAATCAATTTATTCGGATCATCCACGTGATTACGGACATATAATCTAACAAAAAGAGTACGCCTTTTCTATTACTATCTAGCCGAGGCACTGCATGCATCCATCACTCGTGGAGCATGGCAGGGAGACGTGGTGTGAGTTTGAGTGGGCCTGTCTTGGGTTAAACATGCTTTTTCTCCTAAAGTGATCTTTCGCTTGACTTCACTTTACAAGTGAATCCAAACCGGCCGGATATATATTAAAAAATGTTGGTTATCCCTATACTCCTCAGGGTCGAACCATTTGTCTGGGACCTGTTGAGTCTTCGAAGGGTTCGAAATCAACTACGTGCAAGAGGGACCATAATAGCATCTTTCCATGGCCTGGTGGGGTAAGAGTGGGCCTGGCGGGTATAGGCACATTGTTTCCTTGATGATGGCTTGTATTGTAGGTAGACCAAGCTCTTTATATCCGACTAGCAATGCTTCGCACGAGCCTCGATAAAAAAAAAGTAAATGGTTTATTACAAGATTTATAAAAAATAAATAAAATTTCAAATACTTATAAAATGAAATAGACTTTCAAAATCTTTTTCTTTTCAATCATGAGAATAATTTGGTGGTCTCCTTACATTGTCGGATATTTTCTAATTCTTTTTATTGATTTTGTGGGCAGCTCATTTCTTATGTTGATTGCTGTACCTTGATTAACATTAAAAACATCCACCCCACTTAAAAAAAAAGCCCATGTAATTGATGTAGCTGATCGGTTCATGCTTCACATGCATGGAAATACAATAATCAAATGTACATAGGTATATAAACTAACTTGAGGCTTCAAATGTGAACAAAGCTGCTACAAATTGTGTCACATCTCTTACTACTGATGGTAAAAGGACAAGAGCAACAACAACAAAAGGAGATATAAAAGAGAAATAGTGAGGTCATAGAATCCATATTCACATCAATTTTAAGTTAAAAAAAAAGGGCTCACACAAATACATTGAAGCATAGCTTCTTACATCAAAATAGATATTTAAAAAGAACTATCAACATTTGTATCAATGTCATCCTCTAGTTCATGCAAAAAGTGAGGGCAATAATAAGGGTGCCATGAAAGCAGCAACGGCGGATGGATTCATTCGATTCTCTGAAATATGAGCAGCAATAATATGGAGGGATGGAGATGAGTCGTTGGTTGGATTGATAGATGTGAGAAGGTTCCAGTTGGAGATTGCTAGATTAACAAATTTCCTAAAATCAAGGATTTGCTAAGATTCCATTAAAAGTCCGAAACTATGGGCCGTTTCTTTACAAGAATTCTTGGAATTCATGTCTGCTAGAATTTACAGAATTCGAGGTGCTAGAATTCTAAAATGTTGCTGAATCCTGATATTCCTGAATTCCCTGTTTCTTTCATACGGGAATTCCTGTATGAGAATTTCATCCAACCTGAATTCCATAAATTCTTTGTTTCATAACTACTTGAATTTCTAAGTAGATTTCTAAATATTTATACATTACATTATAAATGTATGCTTATATAAGGCTAAAATATTCATAAATGTAACAACCATTATAAATCTCAACCAATATAAGCCAAAGTAACATCCACCATAATGCCAACAAAATAACAACCACCATTATAAATTAAATAACCCAACAAAAGTCCAATCAAATCCAAGTTTGAACTTCAAATCTACCTCATAATCAACTACATCCACAACATTAACAAATGACAAAAGTATGAAATAAGTACCTAGTAATTCTAACATAGCAACTTCATAGTTTCAAAGCATAGTAAGTCCAAAGTAAAAGGTTCTTCAATAGTCACTCCTCATCACTATAAGCGTTGTTTAAACACTTAACAAAATCATAATCAAAATACCACTCATCCATTGATGAACTACGTTTTAAATTCACTAAGCACCACTTGACAATCCTGGTTGAAAATGCATCTCTAGCCATCGCATCTTCTCATCATCATTGAAGCTTAGAAATGTTTCTGCCTTTCTATCATCACTAGCGAGAAAGTCAATGATATGCATTTTCATATTAGATGGTATAAAAGAAAGCGAACGAACAACTTCCGTGATCTTTGGGATTAATATGCTATGATATGGGTTGTTCATGCGCTTTGCAAGCTAATGGACAGCATTTGCAACATCTTTCAATGTTTCTTTCACTTCATCGCTTGTTGTCGACTTACATTTCTTCCTCTTTCGGCCACTACTACTTTGATGTGCTGGAGCTGGTCCATTCTCTGGTGAGTTCACATTAGTATGAGGCAAGTGAGGCTCGTCAATGTCATCCAATCCAGCTGTGTGGTTGTCAAAAGTGCTGGGGATGATGAAATCTTCTTCTTCTATCATGATTGAGTCAACATTTACTTGGCTTCATTCAGATCCAGTCATGGCTATATCACCTTCAGCTGTATCGTCAGCAATAAGATCATGTATTTCATCGTAAAACTTGATGGTAATGTTCTTATATTTAGCCAATTTTCTCTTAGCCTGCATCAAGTTAAATCAACTAGAACATTATTTATTTACCCAAAAATGCAATTAAGTAATGAGTTAAATGAAAGTAAAGCTAATTTACCTGCTCCAAAGCTCCCAAAACATCTTCTGGAGCAGTAACCATCTTTGTTGTATCGTCCCATCCAAAACCAGACATAGTAAGAAGTTGTTTTACTTCTCTTTATCGTTGAAGCCAATTTTTGAACTTATTTTTTGCATTATTTATACTTGGTTCCAACCTGGTTTTTTCCTTCACTTTAGCTATAGCTTGTGCCCAACAAGCAGTGTTGAAGTTTTTTTCAACCTTTCTTCCTGCCAGCTTCATTTCTAGGAGTGTATCCATTAGAACCCGTTCTGTTGTTGGGCTCCATTTGTAATTTTCTTTCCTTTGGGATCCTAATGAAATGTCAATGAAAATTATTTACGAAAAATGGACTGAAAAAATGAGAATGAACTGCAAAATAGACATGAAAGACATCAAGAATCTTCACTATGACAATAAAAAGGATAACCATAACATCATGTCAATTATTCTCCAATAAGACAAAACATGGTGCGAAAAAACATCATGTCAAACATGGTAGCAAGAAACATCATGTCAAATTTTCTGCTTGTTACTGTTGATTTCTTTGTTGTTGCTGCTCATAATCTATCCACATTTACTCGGCTATGGAATCTCGAAATGCAGGCCAAGTATCTCTATTCCACCTTGGGATAGTTGTATTTCTGGCCCTTGTTAAGGGAGGATCGATCCTGGATGCATTTGTCGTGGAAATAGTTTCAAGCATTGGGTCTCCAACACCATGCATAACTATATGGTTGTGTAAAACACAACAAGCAATTACAATGTCCCGTTGGGTGGTCAATGAATACCCATGTTGCATTCTCAGAATTGAAAAGTGATTTTTAACCACTCCGAACACCTTTTCTATGATGGTACGCAATGAGGAGTGTCACAAATTAAAAAACTCCTGAGAAATCGTTGGCGGATGTTCTTCAAACTCTTTGAGATGGTAGCGTACCCCTCTATATGGTTTTAGGAACCCAGGTGCATTACCAGAACCGGCATCGACTAGATAAAATTTACCTACATTTGAAAAGTAAAACAGTGGTAACTATAAATTAGTTTGTAATAAGTAAAAATGTACAACTAAACTAGGCACTTCACATTTGAATGGTTCTATTACCATCCGGAACCGCTAATATATCGCCTCTGTTCAAGGCAGTGAAAAGAACAGTAGCATCAGTTGCAGACCCCTCCCATCCTGCAAGCACATACTGGAACTTCATATCAAATCCACTTGCCATGAGACAATTTTGAGATAGTTGGCCGCGCCTATTTCGATATTTTGCCTGCTTTGAAAATGGTACATGAACGGGTACATGTGTACCATCTATTCCCCTATGCAATCCTATTGAGCGAAAGAGCAAGTTTAGGATCGCACCAGCATATCACTGAATATAATAACTATATTAGAAATAAAAACTATATAATACACTAACCTTAAAATACGGGTAGAAGCTAGTATTTGGTCTAATCTGTTGTGGAGTAGGTGCATTTTCTGGAATTTGAACATAGTGTGGATAAACTCTGCAAATCGCATCTAACACAGTATGAAAATACGGACTAACGGTGGCTCCTAAATGGTTGAACCGATTGGCCATGACTCTGTTAGTGACATTGTGGGCCAAAATGTGTAAAAGCATGGCTAGCTGCTCATCCACGTACATAATTCTTGTATGTTGGAGGAGTCCTCGTTGCATAAGTGTATCACGCAGTCTCATACAACAATCAGGGCTCATACGAAGGTTTTCATGACACTGAGGCCCCTTGCTTGAAAAAAGTTCTTTCACCCATGTCTTGCCCGACAATGATGAGACACGACGTTTTTTCCTAGACTGCTCCTCTTCTAAAGTTAGCCATAGTGTAGCCAGCCCGCAACATGAGGCCACAGCAGAAACAACAGCGGATATGATTTGATTTTCAGATTCTATTGTTATGTAATTGAACATTTTGTAACATACAAGCATTTTAAAGTAAAGGAAGTAAAATCATTATATACAAAGAGCCCAAATCGTTCCATAACATATTCCATAACAACATCATATTAAATTAAATAAACTATTAAGGAAGACTAAATTCCTTCCATTGAGAAATAATCCTTCAAATTTAAAATATTGTTGACCTTCTACAACAAATGAGCACTGTCGTGGAATTCCTTCTTTACTCTCCTATAATGATATAAAAAAAATGAAACTCTTAAAATGGTGTAAATCCATATGAAAACTTGCTCACATGGAATTAACATGATAAAATAGTCCTTTGTTCAATATGGAATTCGGTCACTCACCTGTTGGCTACCAACCCATATTTTATGTTATGGGTGTAGTAGCCCTTTAAAGGTGTGTAAGTTTTGGATGCATGTTATACATGTGCCTTTTTAGATTCACATGATGATCCTTCATTTGTGTTGGACATGGCAAGTGGTGTGAGAGACACTTTCATCAATATGATCATCAAAGAGTGATGTATTATCATCCAAAGAAATGTTTGAGATAGGTGGTGTGAGAGACACACTTTCTTCACCATTTCTTATCGTTACTATAGCTTGTAAACAATTATCCGAAACACAACATAATGGAAGATTAAAAACCAAAAATAGATTTCTGGTATAAATTTGAAAAAAATGATACATTGTATTAAAACAGTTAGCAGATAGTTATTGAGAACTACTACTATTACCTTTTGTCAATCCACAAATTAGCATATAAAACATTAAACAAACATTAAGTCAAGACCATATATAGTGCATGGCATCTGCAAAAAAAATTAAAATGAAACATTGACGAGAAGTGTAGGAACTAAGAAGATCACAAATCAAATGAGACATGGACGAAAAAGGTGCTAAATTTCCATAATAAATCACAGATTTCTCCAATTTTAAACTATTCAAACATTAATCAAACTATTCTAAAAATAAACAGAGAAAATATAACAATCACACAGGTTGTAATAGTAGCAGATCCAGTGAAAGTCTAATTAAGTAAAGAAATCTTTTGTGATGGTTAAAGGCATTGGGAAGAATTAAAATGACTGCAGGGTAAATCTTTGATAGATTTTGCAATGCAATATGTGTAACAAAGGCCTGGATGGATGGATGTATACTTTGCTATGGGTTGATCTTGATGCATCGAAGTTGATCATGATTTTTTCTCAAATTTGTTTCTCACGATTTTTTCTCAGATTTCTAGTGTTTGTTGATCGGCCAACAGTATAGCTCAAGTCCATGCGATTTCGAGATGGCTAGTGGGCCTCTGATCAACTGTGCATAGATTGACCTAAGAATGGACGTCAAAGACACGGTACAAGAAAGGTTGGTCACACACACTTTGTGTAGTTTGGAGATGACTTTTTTGGAATCGTTACAATTCTGGAAGAAAAACCCCCAGAAAACCATTTTCTTCCCTTTCCATCAAAACACTGTAGGAAAAAAAAAAAGCATACGACAAGATGGAAGAAAGATAGAAAAATAAATCAGGTGGGGAAGAGGAGTTCAGAGGAAGAAGATTACCGAATCTGATTTTTGTGCAGTCGCATAGAATAGAAGATGACAATCGACTGTTAGGAGAACTGGAGTTCTATCGGAATGCCTAGAGTTGCAAACGAAGTATCCCGGAATGGCTAGATTTCTAAATGCTAGAGTAAAGGCTAGCATTTGGGAATTCCACCTTTTTGGAATTTTAAAATGTCACTTACCTCAAATGCTGGGAATTCCCATAAATGAACATGGAATTTCTGACTGGAATTCAGGAATTCCCAGACAGCCTGAAATCCTGTCAGAAATTCTTGCAAAGAAACAGGCCCTATGGGAATATTAATGGGAGACTACGCACAGGTTATATGTTACTATATGGTTGGACTTGATTGATCGTAATAGATCGTAGATTTAGTGTGGCCCATATTGATAGGTGATCCAGTGAGAGTGATGAGAGAGATTTTCCATTTTATTTGGAATGTGGATTAGTGCAAATTGGAATCAATTTTACTCAGGCATAGTTTAGTTTGAATTAGATCCTCTCAATTAGAGAGATTTCAAGAATCTCTCTTATCTTTCTGTGAGAGATATCAGATATGTAAGAGATCTTAGGAGTTTCTCTTATTTTTACAAAGTGACATGGCAAGCCAAAGCAGTGTATATTTTTTTAAAGAGGAATTTACCACATAGGACCCCATACCACTCTTAAGGTCCCAAAAAACACCGTATATATGGATACATTTAGCGATTGGTCCATTATGCAGTGGTTGCTCTCGATTTGTAGAACCCAAATAGAAATTGGGTTTTTCAGGAGGGAGAAGAGCAAAGGGGAGGTGGAGGGAGAAGAGGGGAGGGGTGGGTTATCCTATGCAACAGTGATGATAAAAATTTGTGGTTGATCGTGGATGGGGTGTGTTCCTGTAGGCAACAACAACATTGCTAAGGTGTTGTGGTTATGCAATGTTGGGTAAGGGCACTACTTGGCCACTGTGGTGGTGGTTGAGGGCAGGAGAAAGTGGCAATTTTGATGGGTTGCATAGGGGTAGCAAGGGCAAGAAAGGTTAGGTTGTGGATACTTCTTCTAGTTGGAAGGATGATGGGATTTTCATTCTACAGTGAATCCCAATTTTAAATCTAGGAAGAATAGAGATCAAATGGAAAAGGAGTGGACCCATTCTTGGCGCCTGTTCAGAAATTGGTTAACTGGTTTAAATCATATCCATATACGTACACATTTCTAATGATGTGCCGTCCTAGCAGCAGTTGTGACCTCATATAGGTAGTACAAGCACAACCTACCACAGGTTCCAACCTATCACGACCCCTACAATTTCCCCTATAATTTCTCTCAAGCCATCTATTCTTTCTTTTTTCTGATATTTCCTTTTTTGCAATTAGATTAGGATTTCTTCAGTTTCTAAATTTCTGCAAATAATGATTATGCACTTTCTATTTTTTTTTATCAATGTAAACCCTATAAAAGGGGCTTAGGGCTGGTTATGGAGGCATTCAGAAATCAATAAATCTAATTAGTATTAAAGAGGTGTCGGGTTCCCTCGAATGATCCGAATGTTTCTTTTAATTTTGCATAGTCTGTTACAATTGGTATTAGAGCCTCTTACCGCCGTTGCTGCATGATCTTAGTGCGTTCCACGAGTTCATTGTCCTCAGTCATATATTAAGAAGATAACACCACTGCCATCACTACGCTAACGCTGGCCATCGTCATTCAAAATCCGAGGTTTTGAAAATATCATCGAGAGACAGGTTCTCTGGGTGCTATCACGAGTTGCAGGTTCAAGCATCGCTGTGGCATCTACATTCACATAATATCTTCTGCGCTTTGTATGGTCCACACCCGTCCCCAAAAGTTTCGAGCACTTAACGAGATAATGGCGGAACATTCTGAAGTTAATTCAAATGTAATGATGGATGGATTAGTCGCAATGATGGCTGAGATGCGGACAACAATGGAGGCCTTACAAAATAAAATTGTGACAATGGAACAACAAACTATTCCTAATGGGAACACAGTCGCAACCCCAGTGTTGCCGACACTGCGACTACGAGGTCCAAACTTTGATGGGACCGATCCAGAAATCTGACTCAATGAAGTGGTAAGCTACATGAACTTCCATCGTATTCCTTAAGAGCAGTGGGTTATGGTAGTGTCTTTTCATCTGGAGAAGGAAGCCAAAAGATGGTACAATTGGCTTCAGACGCAGATTGTGCCCATCACATGGGCGACATTTACTCAGGGTTTGTTTACTCGTTTTGGACCAACATCGTACGAAGATTATTTCATGCAGTTGATGCAACTCAGGCAAACAGGGTCCCTACAAGAATACCAGGCAGAATTTGAACGCATATCAAGTAGAATCAAAGATGTTCCTCAACATAGATTGGTGAGTGCTTTTATTGGAGGACTAAAGAGTGAAATCTGTTTCAATGTTCAATGTTGAAACCCATTGGTTCTTTTTGAGGCCATATCTCTTGCTCGGTTATTTGATGAAAGACATTCTTCCATCACTCGAGTTCCTATGGGGTATTCATCAAAAGGAGCAACAGTTCCTAACCATGTAACCACAAAGACGGGCGAGACATTAGTGACTGGACCACAACCTGGACCTCGCCCAATATTCAAGCGCCTGACTCTCGAACAAATGAATGAAAGGCGAGCGAAGGGGCTTTGTTTCAATTGCGATGAAAGATTCACTCCAGGACATCAATGTAAAACCAAGAAGCAATTCTTTTACATCAAGGGTGAAGATTTAAAAGAGACAGATGACCCAGAGGAAGAGGACCAAAAAGCAATAGTGACAGAGCAAGTTATGGATGTGACCAACACAGAGCCAGAGATTTCACTCAATGCCCTAACCGGGACTACTTCACCGCAAACCATTGTTGACACCAAAAAAGTCACTATGTCTCCTCAACATCAAGAAGCCTCGTGAAGCTGCATCCTGCTACAAAACAGGCAAAACTACTTCAAGCATCAGATCTTATCAGAATCAGACAGAAACTGAGAGATCCTTCAAGGCAGCAAAAAGAGGGGTACACCTGAGGTTTCGGGCCATTCCGACATCGTTTGGCCTAATTTCACTGCTCCGACAGCTAAACAAGCGCTCCCGGCGGCGACATTATCAAAGACGTCAAAACTTTGATCAGAGCCTACGGATGACTCTAGAATGTCTCCAAAGGGCTCTATGCCAAATTTCAAGTCAAACCGACAACGTTTGACCCTCTATCAATGCTCGAACAACAAAATCAAGCCTCTCGGCGGCGAAAACCATCGAAGCCATCACTCATAAAAAAAAATACATGAATGGCTTCAACATGCTTCCAAAAGACTGCACGTCAAATTTCAGGTCATTTTGACAACGTTTGACCAGGTTTCGACGCTCCGAGAGAAAATCAAGCCTACCGGCGGCGGAGCAACCCGGGACCATGACATCCAAAACGGAGCTGATGGAACGTCTCAAAATGACTCCAATAGGCTCCTCGTCAAATTTCAGGTCAATCGAACATCGTTTGACCACATATCAAAGCTCGGCATTTTCCCCGCAGTAAAACATCGATGGGACCTCAAACGGCTTCAAAACTCAAATAAAAGCTCATGGTTGGTCCTATCCACTGCTCAAGAAGCTTCACCTCAATTTTCAGGTCATTCCGACATCGTTTGACCTAGTTTCGACTCTTGACGGAAAATCGGCTACAAAGTCTTCGGCTTTCCCGAAAAATGGGAAACTTTGTGCTCCGATTTCGCGTGGGTTCTCATCAAGATTTCTCCAAGAAAATCAAGTCAATAATTGAGAAAAAATGTCAAGAAAAATACAGAAGAAAGAAGGAACGAAAAAGACGGAAAAACGGCCGAAAACGACGCTCGGCGACCAAACGGGCCAAAGCCCTATGGTCATCGGCGACCCTGGCCCAAGGTTGCGGGCGACCCTGCAAATCCGGGTCGCCGGATTTTGCACCAAATTGCCCGTTTTTCGATCTTTTTTGTGTTTCGGGTGTTCCTGCCTCTGTGATTTTCTGAAAATCCAATGTTTGATGCTTGAAAACAACCGATCTTCGTCGACATCTCGGATCCGCCGTCAAAAGCATGAAATCATCACCGATCGCCTCAAGATCGCCAACCGGCTGACTAAGAAAGTACACTTTCTGTTCGACCGATCGTGAAATCAACAAGACAGATGTCACCGGCCCACCAACATCAACCAATGTTTGAAATTGCATCGCGATCCAGCATCAAACAATGTGTGGATCCACCTGTGATGATCGCAAGAAGAATCTCAAAAGACGCGGCGCGGCCTGCGACTCTTCACATGCCTTGGCGACCACTTAATGTCGTTAATTGACCCATTTATGACAAATTAAAGCGGTCATTAACTCATTATTTTGGACGGCCCAATCAGATTCAAGCATTTGGGAGTTACAAATCCAAGCAATCATGGCATTTAACCCATGAAATTCCCATCATCATGAAACATAAAGGCAATTAAAAGCCCACTACCTTCATTGGCCAATCACAAGCTATGAAAAAGGAGTTACAAAATCAACTTTTAACTCCTCATCAATTCTCTCATCATGGCTATCAATGCCAATACACACCTCATGGCTACCAAAAGCCTATAAAAAGAGGTGAGTTCCAAGGGGAAAAAAAAAGATATAGATCCCAAGTGCAAGTTCTGAGAAGCCAGAAAATCCAAGAGAGACACGAAGTCCTGTTGCTTTGCTCCCGGAAGCACCACAAGGTGATCAATGTCCCTTGGGGGGCCACCCCCCCAAGGTCTCCTCCTTCTCCAACATGGCCTAAACGTGGCTTTTCAGCCCGTTTACTTGGTTTTTCATTGGATATAGGACCTCCTCTTGGTCCTTGTCCTTTAAAAAACCGAGGTTAGGAGCCAAGCCAAAGAATCAAAGCATCACATGTTCTCATTTGAAGGATGATGACGAAGTCCATACATGACTTGCGACTGTCGATCTCAACGTGTCCCCACAATCTCCTGAGAAGTTAAATCCCTTTTCTTACTTTTCTATCGTAGTTTGTATTTCTTAAAGAGACGAAAAAAGAAATCACAATTCTTGTCTTTCATATTTGATGAGTTTTGTAAAATCGCCTTTCACGGCAAAATCGCCTTTCACGGCAAACAAACAAAAACGCCTCCTACGACATTCTAAAAAAAAAACAAACTTGTCTCTTTTCTTAATATTTATGCAATTTAAAAAGTTAGAAAAAAGGATTGATTTCCTTTCCACTTGTGAAGGTGAATCTCCGGATCATCACCATTCCAAATTCCAAGTAGAAAGTAAATCTGGTATACCTGTACAAAAATGTTGATACCCGCGATTTTCCCTCCTCCTCCGAGACCCAGGTCAGCCCCCGGGGTGCGGAAGGAGAGGACGGAAGATTCCCGAGGGTCCATCAAGTTGGCATACCCGGTGGGACACATTGACTTGAGAACGTGATGCTTTGATCACTTGGCTCCTTTCTAGTTGGTGGCCTATGTTGCATTTTGCATCTAAAAAAAAAAATGAGATGGGATTTCAATTGTTCTTTCTCACTTCAAAAAAAAAAAAAAACAAATCTGATTTCTTTTCTTAGATTTAACGATGAGAAACTTTGATCCTTCCCTCTTCGAACTTGATAGCTCACAGAAATGTTCGCAGCTGTCTTTCATATCGGGGATTGGGCCATCTTTTCTCTTTAATGAGTCCAATTGGGATTTCAAAAAAAAAAAACTTCATTTCAAATTCTTTCAAAAAAAAAATGATCTCTCTTTCTCAAGATTCAACTTTGAGAAATTTTGATTCTCTCCTCTTTGAACTTGATAGCTCACAGAAATGTTCGCAGCTATCGTTCATATTGGGGATTGGGCCATCTTTTCTCTTTGATGAGTCCAATTGGGATTTAAAAAAAATTATAATTTCAAAAAAAAAAAAAATCAGTTTTCTCTTTTTTCAATTCAAATTTGAGAAACTTTGGTTTTTCCTTTTCTGATTTAGCGCTCGCAGAAATGTTGAGCCTTTATTCGGATTAGAACACCTTTCGCTCTCTTTGATGAGTTCATTAGAAATCTTTCAAAAAGGGTTCAAAAAAAAAAAAAAAAAAAAAAAACACTGAGGTTCCACGAATTGCGTTCTTGGACCAAAGTGGATTTAAGAAAAGCCTTGTCCAGAGTGTGGAGACAGCTAGACTGTTCGAGGCAAGGGTCCTTCAAACGGGTTCATTAAGTAATCATACCCTTACCTAGGGGGTGATCTATCTACCAAGGTTTCATAAGATCGAATTGGAAACCTATGTAAATCTTAAAAAAAAAAAAAAAAACTTCCGTCACTTTTGAGTTCAGAGTTGAGAAATTTTGGTTCCTTCCCTTTCGGATTTAGCGCTCGCAGAAATGTTGAGCCTTTGCTCGGAATGGAACACCATTTGCTCTCTCTGATGAATTCAATCTTGACCCTCCAAAAAAAAAAAAAAACTCCCGTCATTACTTGATTCACATCTGAGAAATTCTGGTTCCTTCCCTTCTGAATTTAGCGCTCGCAGAGATGTTGAGCCTTCGTTCGGATTGGAACACCATTTGCTCTCCTTTATGAATCCAAATTTGACCTTTAAAAAAAAATCCAATCTCGTGTCCTTCCCAAGGATGCAATTTGCAACATTTGTGCCTAGCGGTGCTAGTACGCCCTTTCGGGTCTACTGTATTCGCGACCGACACATTTGTATCTCCAACCTTATATCTTTTACCTCGAGTGAGCTTTGCTTCTCGGTAATTTGAATTAAGGTCTACAATTGCTTTTAACAGTTACTGGAACGCTCACTCTGAGCCTACCATACTTGCATTTTAGAACAATTGTATCCTCTATGGCTTTTTGCCTTCTTCATCGTCCTTGGATTGGGCCATGTCCCCTCAAGTGATTTGAAAAGACAAAACCATAGTTGTTCTCCATTTATGATCACCATATTCTTATGATTACTAATGGATTTGGTCTTGTTTCAGAAGTTTTCCAAAACTAACAATGGCAGCTTCATTGACCATCACTTTCAACGAGAACAAGTACCAGCTTATGCTTCAAGACAAGCAAAACAAGCATAAGCGCCCTGCCAGTTGCCGAAGCGTCATCTCCCTCGACAACTCTCCAAACACCGGGTCAACTTCAACTCCCCGGACCATCGTCTTCGGGTCGCTGGGACCATTCCCACTCCCCGCAGAAGACACCGTACCTGCCAAGAAGCAGAAAACCGCCCCACAACGTGTCACTAAAATGGCACCAAGGGCGAACACCAAGAAGCTTGAGGGCCGTGGCGTTCCCACGAAGCCTCAACCCACAAGAAACCAGGTTTACCCCAAAACTTGGTCTCCGAGATCTTCACCAAAGCAACGGAGGTCCCGAACATCTGCAAAGCCAGTATATCTGGCCCCTCTCAAGGAGAATCGGTTCTACCCTCTCTCTTACATGAAAGAGGAGAAACCTACCATCCGCCCAAAAAACAAACAAAATCATCATGAGCCGGCTTGCTCCTACAAGCCCAAAATCAAATCCTGCATCGTTAGGCCTCCGCAAAAATATGCTAAAGCTTGCACTCCCGTGAGTCGACCCTTCATCTCAATAGGGGCCAAGCTCGCAAAATTCAAATCTTCACTGCGACAGGCAAAGGACTGCGTCCAGATTCTGTCCTTGCCAAGCTTCAAAGAAGACAAACTCGGTTGCTGCGCACGAGGGACTACATCCTTCGTCGCCAGAGCCCAGCCAGAGCTGACTGAAGCACAAATTGCTCGTCGTATGCGTCGCCGTGCGGCGTATAGACAAAAGAGACTTGAGAAGCATAGAACCCAGCGTTCTAATCTTCATATCTCAAACAAATGGGTCGAAAAAGAAAGACACGACCAATTCGTTGCTGTTCATATGGTTGGCAAAACCAGAAAATGCCAGAAGTCAGCAATCAAAATCAGTGTTAGATGTCCAGTGACTCGCAGCGTCTCCCGGACACGAACACATCTGGAAGAATCCTCCACTCCTCTAAGCCAAGGACGCCGGAGTAACCACTCCTCAAATTCTTCATCCAAAAGAATGAGCCCCAGCTCAGTCACCAGGACGATTTCTTCGTTCGAATCCCGAGGGATGAACGTCTTGGCTACAAGTTCTGAGCAGCCTCCACCGCATGATGACGTAATTGCATGCATCTAGCAGTTGGAGCAAGGACAACAGAGAATTGAGGCTCTGATGGAAAAGCTTATTCTCACTCTACAGCGTCCACCACCTAACAATGAAACCCCACCGAATCATGAAGATGATGAGGGCAATGCAGAAAACAATGAGTCTCGCGCCCTTACCAAAAAGGACGTGGACGATATCCTCGCGAAAGCAAAAGAAGATGATACATTGAAGGAACATGGGATCAAGCCACCCTACCCTTTATGGATGGACTCGGTTCCATTCCCTGCAAAATTCAAACAACCTACTCTCCAGACATATACTGGAAAAAGTTCAACCAGACAGCATGTCATCCATTTCAAGATCCTGACGGGAGCTATTGCGGATCAAGATGCCCTCAAGATTCACCTCTTTGCAAGTACCCTAAAAGGTACAACCTTTGATTGGTACTCCACTCTGCCGGAGAACTCCATTCAGAACTGGGCTATGCTAGAGACACGCTTCCTGACCCACTTCCAAGGTGAGGATCATCCTGTTACTATGGCTCAACTCTGCAGCCTAAAACAGGGAGGGAATGAATCAACATACAATCTCATTCACAAATGGAAGGCAATGGCGTACAAATGCTCAGATGTACTGCCACAAGCGTCGCTAGTCGACATCTGCCATAACAATATGAGAGCAAAAATTCGCTCCATGATCATCGGCAACAAATCAAAGAACCTGGGAGAACTCCTCGAAGCTTCCATGGAAGCTGAAATGGTGATCAAAGACCTCAACAGTCAGAAATCATTAAAGAAAGAGCCGACTGCTGTTACAACCTCAAAACCAAAGAAAAAGGAGGTTCTCAATGTGCAGACTAAATCAGCTCCTCAGCAACAAAAGAAACCTGAAAACAAAACTGCAGGTAAAAGACCTGAACTCTCTGATGCCTTCAAAGAACGTGTAGAAAAGAAATATCCGTTCGATGAAGATGTTGAAGAAATCTTTGAGGCTCTCCTAGTAAATGGCAAACTCATTTTGCCAGAGCCCAAAAGACCGGGAGATGTTTGCAAAACCAATGATCCTCGATATTGTCCATACCATCAGATGATCTCACATCCTCTCAATCAATGCTTCGTTGTGAGAGAGAAGATTAATGTGATGTGGAAAAACAGAGTCATAATTTTCGACAAAAACTACGGCTCCACTTCTGTCAACATGGTGTCATGTCGACAAATTTCAAAATCACCGAAGGAGAAGACCACTACTTCATTCAAGGTGATAAAAATGGCTCAAGCGTCCCAAGAATTGGTTCCCTATCCAACATCAGATGGACAGCCTATATGGGTGCATCCCGATCTCCTAGATGATGAAAATTGGGAGATCGTCAAAACAAAGCCGACAGCTCAACAGCGAAGGCAAGCCAAGAGACAGCTCCGCAAGCTCAAACAACAGCAAAAGTCTCAACTAAAACAAGAAGTCCTTGAAAAGGCAGAAACCTCTTCCACTGCTTCACTAGGGGCGACGGAAGAATCCCTTCCCAAAACTTCAAAGGCGGTAAGAAAATTCACCCTTGATGATTTCATGCCACCTTTATACAAAAATGAAACTGTGCAGGGGGCATCATACTCTTGCAACTCAGTAGTTGGATTCTCCATGAATGGATACGAGTCCAGTGATACTGCCAGTGATATCGATGAGTGGGAAGAATCCCTTAAAACAGGAGAATACCTCTCCGACGAGGAATGGATTCCCGAGTCTCATCTTATGCCAGTAATCTGGTATAACCCATTACAGCCACAAAGATCTTGGTTTGATGATGAAGAAGACCAGGGCCCTGTTCAAGAAAATGCTGTCGATCCAGCACCAACCAATGCTCCGGTGGAACCCAACATTGGTGAACCACGAGGAGCGGGTGACGAAGAAGATTTGGCTCCTATGCTCCTGAGAGTGATCTTCCAAAAGAAGACCCTTCTCTAGAAGCTCTTCAAGTTGGTAGAGGTACCCGTTCTGGCCGGGATTACCACAAAAATTACAACCAACCTTCTTCTTCTTATGTAAATCCTTCGGGAAAACAAGCTGTAAGCGCCCCAAGTGGCAATAATAATGAAAATGCAGGCCCGAAGGAGGCTTTCAAGTACGACTTGATCGAGCACTTCAAACACATACCTGCACGTCTGCACATCCTTGACTTATTACGAATATCTCCACAAACTCGTGATAGTCTCATTTCAGAATTACAAAGGCTGAATGCGGATGTCGACAAACACACCCCACAAGTCCTACAAATTGAAATGGACTACAGGCTAAAAAAAATCAAATACTCCCCCAAAGGGAGAAAAGAAGAAAACTGAGTGCCTTTCGGTACAAAAAGCAGCAAGTGCAACAATTGCCTTCGACAAGGATGACCTCTTGTTGGGCGAAACAAAGCACAACCGACCCTTGCACTTTACAGGGTACATCAAAGAAATGCCAGTACACAGAGTTCAGACCGATCCAGGTTCTGCACTCAACCTCATTTCTACTTCGGCACTCGAAGAGCTGGGCATCCCACCTAGCAAGCTGAGTCACACGTCCGTATCCATCTTCGGATATGACGGCAGCGCTCAAAGGCCTATCGGCAAAATCAGGTTCAAATTGTAAATCGGTGATTTTATTTCTGAAGTCACTGTATATGCGATAAGGACCCCTTCATGCTACAATATACTCCTTGGATGCCCCTGGATACATGAGAATGGTGTCGTCCCTTCAACTCTACATCAGTGCATCAAGTTCGTTGGCAACGATGGCTTAATATATCGGGTGTTTGCAGACAAAAAGCCCTTCAAAGGCAGAGATATCCATTTTGCAGATGCTCAAATGTACAAAGATGGAAAAGAGGAACAAGAAGAAAAAACAATTCACTTTGCCGACAGTCTCCAGAAAGATAAAGGCAAAGCACCTCAGCAATCACCAGAGGTAAACAAACCCTCCACCAAACTCGAAGTAAGTGGTCAAGCTCCCTTCGTTGTCTCCTTCAAATCTCCAAAGCCTTTGGTAATCACTACCAAAGCAAAGAAGACAAAACAAAAGGCTGGGGGCAAGTTCACTGTCTCCTTCGTGTCTATTATGCGTGACACAGACTCGAAGTCAGAGTCAGAAGATGACACAGCATTAAGCCAAGCTGATCCTCAGCAAGATCATCTCACTCTCACTCCATTGGAGACACTTGCAGACATAGAAGACCCTACGTCTGCTTCCTTTGTTACCCTGGCAACTTCGCCAGAAGAAAAAGCAATCTTCTTCCATAGATCGGGAGCATCTCCACTGAACTCTCTGCTTGAACCTTTCCAAAATGAAGGTTTGCCTCAGCTATCCTTGTATAGCCCAATGGCAAAAGCTATCATGAAGAAAATGAGCTACGATGCTCAAAATCCGACTGGTTTGGGAGGTGGCCGTGGTATTCTCACACCATTGGAACCCACCCTGATCAAAAGTCAACCAGAAGATTGTAAAATCCACTTTCATAAAGGCAAGTCTTCATATGGGTTGGGGTATGATCCTACCGCTCCTATGAGACAGTTGACATCATGGCTACAAAGTCGCTTTACCGACCAAGCCTCAACATCTCATGAAGACATCGATATCCCTGGATATCTCTTTGAGGAGTCACTCATCAAGGACCCAAAAAGCTCATCCAATTGGTATGATTTCTCTGATAATAAAGAGGAATTGCCCGATGACATAGACAAGCGGTTCTCTGTCCCAAAAGAATCATCGTCTCCAAAAGAAGTACCCTACTTCAACCCAATTCCCGCAAATGATTGGGACCATCTCATTGCAAGCCTTGATAATGATACTGATCAAGAAGATTCATGGACAGAAACAGAGCCCCAGTCTGAAAATGGCTCTGGCACTCCAGACGGTCTTGTTGAGTTGGAAGCCTCCGAAAACATTGTGGAGGAACCACCTTCAAACCTTCCGACAGAAGACCCTGTTCAAAAGATAGACTTGGGAACACCTGATAACCCACATCCTGTATTCATACGCAAGAATATAAAGGATGATGAGTTACCCGAGTACATCTCTTTTCTTCGTGTGTTCGTTGATTGCTTTGCATGGTCTTATGCTGAAATGCCTGGCCTGGATCCCAAAGTAGCAGTCCACAAGCTCAACTTGCAAAAAGAAATCAAGCCAGTCAAACAAGGCCAAAGAAGATTCCGTCTCGACGTGATGGACAAAATTGAACAAGAAGTTCAGAAACTCAAAAACGTTGGCTTCATCCGCGAGGAACAGCGTCCTGAATGGTTAGCCAATATCGTCCCCGTGACAAAGAAAAATGGGCAGATAAGTGTCTGTATCGACTACAGAGACCTGAATAATGCATGTCCTAAAGATGAATTCCCACTCCCCATAGCAGAGGTGATGATTGACAACACCTATGGGTTCGAGCGAATGACATTCATGGATGGATTCTCTGGCTACAATCAGATAAAGATGCATCCTGAAGACGAAAGGTATACGTCATTTTGCACACCATTTGGCCTATATTGCTACACTGTCATGCCATTTGGTCTGAAAAATGTAGGTGCAACATATTAGAGGGCTATGATGAAAATATTCCAAGATATGCAGCACAAAACGGTCGAATGCTATGTTGACGACCTCGCCATCGACTAAAGTGCTTCTTCGGTGTCTCCTCCGACTTCGCAAATACAAATTGCGGATGAATCCACTAAAGTGCTTCTTCGGTGTCTCATCGGGCAAGTTTCTTGGATTCATAGTGCGGAAAGCTGGAATAGAACTTGACCCTACCAAAGTCAAGGCTATCCTGGAAATGCCATCTCCCAGAACCCTAAGAGAATTAAAAGGACTTCAGGGAAGGTTGGCATACATCCGACGGTTCATCTCAAATCTGTCAGGGAAGTGCCGTCCATTTTCTCGCTTAATGAAGAAAGGTGTGGACTTTGTTTGGGATGCTGAATCTGAAAATGCATTTCAAGACATCAAAGCATACCTCACTAAACCTCCAGTACTGGCTGCTCGCACAACTGGAAAACCATTTATCTTGTACACAAGAGATCTCGACCACTCTTTGGGTGCTATGCTCGCACAAGAAAACGACGATGGAAAATAAGCTGCTCTATATTACCTTAGCCGTATGTTGGCAGCTGCAGAGCATCGCTACTCCCCAGTCGAAAAAGAATGCCTTGCAGTGATGTTTGTTGTACAAAAGCCGCCTCACTATCTGCTGTCCAACACAGTCTACCTGATTTCGAGGATCAACCTCCTAAAGGTCCTTATCACAAAAGCAGGTGCTCTCAATGCCCGACTGGCAAAATGGTCCATCCTTCTATCACATTTTGATATTAGGTATGTACCACAAAAAGCGATAAAAGGCCAAGCCCTAGTAGACTTTCTCGCAGAGCATCCATTGCCTAAAGATTCTCCACTCAGGGATGATCTCCCAGACGAATTTGTCTACATCATGGAAACTTCCTTATCAAATGCTTCCTGGGACATGTACTTTGACGGTGCAACCAGGACAAATGAAAAAGGAAAGCAAATATCGGGAATTGGCATCCTCTTTGTCAGCCCCGACAAATACATGACTCCACACGCCTTCTCGCTACTGGAACCATATTCAAACAATGCAGCTGAGTACCAAGCCCTGATTGTAGGATTGAAACTCGCCCTCGAATCTGGCATCACCATGTTGGAAGCTTTTGGGAACTCTCAACTGATCGTCAAGCAGATGAATCAGAAATATGAAGTCAGGAAGCCTGATTTGCTACCTTACTACAATAAGGCGCAGTCGCTTCGACAAAAGTTCAACATCTGCCATATCACCCACATCCTCAGAGGTGAAAACATCCGTGCAGATGCCCTGGCCGGACTCGCCGCATCCATGGCAATCCAAGAAGGGGAAAACATGCAAGTCACAGTGTGTCAAAGAAGGATTCTCCCTCCTCTCAACACACACCAAGCAGTTGTTGAATGCCACCAAGTGGTTGGAAGTCGGATGTCCATCCTCAAACCTCCGATTGGCGACTGGAGAGATCCGTTCATTAATTACATCATGTTCGGAATCCTACTTGAAGATCCAAAAGAGCGGGTAAGCGTTCAAAGACGAGCCCTGAACTTTCATTTGGATATACCTTCAAAAGCACTTTACAGAAAATCCTTCAACGGAGTACTCCTACGCTGCTTGTCACAACAAGAGGCTGAGGAAACTCTCAAAAAAGTGCATGTTGGTCTTTGTGGAGCCCATCAGGCTGGTCCTAAGCTCTACAACCAGATAAAAAGGCTAGGTTATTATTGGCCTACCATGGTAGCTGATGCAATGCAATTTGCCAAGCGCTGCCAAAAATGCCAGATTCATGGAGATTATGTCCACATGCCTCCAGAATGGCTACATCCAACAGCAATCTCATGGCCTTTCGAAGCCTGGGGTATGGACATCATAGGTCCTATTTCTCCCCCATCAAGCAAAGGTCATCGCTTCATCTTCGCCGGTACAAATTATTTATCCAAGTGGTCAGAAGCATTTGCGCTCAGCGAAATGAAGACTTCATCGGTCCTTCAGTTCTTGCGCACCAACATTATTTGTCACTTCGGCATACCTAAAAGATTCGTCCATGATAACGGACCACAATTCCGGGATCACAGATTCTACAGGTTTTGCGACAAGTACAAAATCCAAAGTTGTCCTTCGACTCCATATAATCCAGCAGCGAACGGACTAGCAGAAGCCTTCAACAAGACACTCTGCAAAATTCTCAAGAAAATGGTCTCTAGTCACAAAAGAGACTGGGGCGACAAACTACCAGAAGCCTTGTGGGCCTATCGAACCACCGTTCGAGGACCAACCCATAGCACACCATTCTCTTTGGTCTACGGATGCGAAGCTGTTGTCCCTTTGGAAGTACAAATTCCTTCCTTAAGGGTATCTTTGCAAAATGACATGACGCAAGAAAGCAATGTCAAATTGAGACTCCAAGAGCTGGATAATCTTGATGAAAGAGGACTTGAAGCTCTATAAAGCATTGAGTTGTACCAAGCACGCATGGCAGGATCTTTCGACAAGAAGGTCAGGCAACGCGCCTACAAAAAGGGTGACTTGGTTCTTGCAGTAAAAAGACCCATAGTCTTTGCCCACAAATCCAAAGACAAATTTGAACCAAAATGGGAGGGACCCTTCGTCATTGACAAAGTCTTCTCCAACGGTGCATACGCTCTTCTAAACATGGAAGGAGACAGATGTATGCTACCCATCAATGGTAAGTTCTTGAAGCGGCACTACCCTTGAAGACTTCCTCAATCGGGTCAGAGCGATATCTACACAGCCAAAGCCTATTTCCAAAGTACTTGCTCGTCAAACCCACCCCTTTTGAAATTTTCATCTTTATGTTAAAGTTTCCAAAAAAACAATCTCTCAAAACAATGCTTACTTTCATCGTTTCATTGTTAAAAAAAAAATCAAAATCCAAAAATCCAAGTTTAGGAGCCTCTTCCCAGACTTGACCAAAATTTCGATCCTTGAACCCAAAATTCATGGTTTGAAACAAAAATCGGGACTTAGGAATTTTCACCCTAGACCGCCTCGGCTTTTACAACCAAAATGGTTTTAAGTCAAAATTTATGACCTTCGTGCCTTTAAACAAAAAAATTGGTTTTTAGAAACCGTGGGGAAGCGACACTTAGTCGATACTCGCAAAAGCCAAAAACTGGAAGGATGCGAACCCCATTCGATACTTCCAAAACCCAAGAATCGCAAGGATGCGAACCCCATTCGATACTTCCAAAACCCAAAAATCGCAAGGAAGCGAACCCCATTCGATACTTGCAAAATTTCAAAAACGTGGAGAAGCAACGTACCAGTTGATATCCATAACCCAAATTTTAAAAACCGTGGAGAAGCAACATACCAGTTGATATCCACAACCAAAATTTCAAATGGTTCGAAAAAACCTCAAATTTCAAAAATTACGGGGAAACGACACCAAGTCAGTACCCATGAAAACCAAAAGTTTTGGGAAAAGCAGGGAAGCGACGCTTAGTCGATACTTGTACCCCAATTCGCGAGGAAGCGACATTCCATCGATACTCGCAAAACCCAGCCCGCGAGGAAGTGGCATTCCATCAATACTCGCAAAACCGAATGAGCAAGGAAGCGACATTCCATCGATACTTGCAAGACCATTCAGCGGGGAGGCGACATTTAGTCGATACCTGCATTTTGAAAACCAAAATTCGAAATCCGGCTATAAACGCCAAAAATTCGGCTATAAATGCCAAAACAAACAAAAAAAATAAATTCGGCTATAAACGCCAAAATCGACTTTCATGCCAACAAAACAAAAACTTGGTTTTCAAAAATCTGGCTCTTATGCCAAAACAAAACAAAACAAAATTCGGCTATAAACGCCAAAACTCGGCTATAAACGCCAAATCCGGCTATAAACGCCAAAAGTCGGCTATAAATGCCAAAACAAAAAAAAAAAATCGGCTATAAACGCCAAAATCGGCTTTCACGCCATCCAAAAACTTTGGCTCTCATGCCACAAACAAAATTTGGCTCCCATGCCACAAAATGAAATTCGGCTTCTATGCCATTCCAAAATTCGGCTTTGACGCCATCAAAAAAACTTTGGCTCTCATGCCACAAACAAATTTGGCTCCCATGCCACAGACAAAATTAGGCTTTCATGCCATCCAAAATTTCGGTTTTCAAACCATTAAAAACCAGGCTTTTCGCCACAAAATTGGCTTTCATGCCCAAAACAACCCTTTAACAAAAGAATTTCACAAAATGACAATCTTTTGATCAATTCTTAAAAAAACATTCCCATCAACTTTTGCTCAAATTTGTTTTCATAAAAAAAAATGATTTAAATGAAAGGAAGGGGATACAAAAATATAGTACCAAAACTGTTTATACATGGAGGTACCAAGAAAAAGAAGAAGGAAAAAAGCTTGTTACAACTCAGGAGCTCAATCCGACATGGTCTTCAACCAAAGGTTCAACTCCTCAAGCAGACCCTTGGCCTTAAATTTCAAAGTTTTTAGGCCACGCTTCTTCAAAATGTCCCCATAAAACGCGGCCGAATGCCGTGACCCATCTGCAGCATGGGGAAGGTCTTCCCAGAGGACCTGCCACTGCTCATGCTCCTGAATCTTCCTCCGGACATTACCTTCAGCTTCCTCAACCTGGCGAATGAGAGTCCCCTCCTTGTCACGAGCCTCCACAATGGCGGTCCATTTGGCAGCAGCTTCTTCCTCCAAAAGCTCAAGACGCTGCCTAGCCTCGACAACCTCCTTATCAAGGCGGTCCAAGTCTTGCTTCAGCCCCATGATGGATAACTCGGTAACGTTCTTCTCCCGAACGATCTGCCTCCGAGTCTTCGTGACCTCAGTCAGCTCAGCTTTGACTCTGCTAGAAGGTTTTATGAACATCTCATCAAAAAAGTCACCATCTAGGAAACTCTTGGTCTCAGTCCATTTGTTCCCCAAGGTGATGATCTCCTCAACAAAATCCTTGGCGCTTGCGATGTCCAGACCGACTTCTTTGCTATCAGCAAGGACGTCCTGCACATGCTTGATCATGCCAAAACCAGCTTCCAAATGACCTGAAGAGAGAGTCTCAACCCATGAGCTCAAAACAGTCTTCAACACCTTCCTTGCATACTGAAGGTGCGGTGCAGATAAGGATTCACCATGCTCAGGTGCCCGACTGCCCATGTCATGCTCCATTGGTAGAATAATTAATAAACTCTTTCCAACGGAAGAAGCTGACTCATTGAAAGCGGAAGAAGCGCCTACTTCTGCATTAGCCGCAGGTATCCCCTGTTCTGGCTCTAAAGAAAACGGAGGAACCTCTCCTGCTGCTCCACAATCTGCTAAGGAAAAGACAAAAAGGTATGAATATAATCTTGTCAAAAATATATCAAGATTATTATTGCAAATATACCTGCTTCGACGACCGGCGAAGTACTCTCTGCCTCTTTGAGCTCATCCGAAGCATCATCAAAAGTTGCGTCCATGGATGGCTCGAAATCGTCAAAATCCTCTGGCAAGTCAAGAAAACAAAAGCTACATGTTAGCAAATGACCAGCATAAAAAAAAAAAAAGAAAAAGAAAAAAAAAAGAAGCCAAAGCAATCATACCAGGTGAAGGTTCTGGAACCACTCCGAGTCCCTGGGCTCTTCCTCAGATGCCACAACTGGATCTGTCATTGCCTCATCGGCCGGAACCTCGGGCATCACCAGGTCATCGTCCTCTGCCAAAAGAAAGAAAGCAGCGGATTAAAAAATAAAAAATCTCTTACAAGAGAAAAGAAGAAACAAAAAAAAGAAAGGGGATTGTACCAGCTATCTCATCTTCTTTGCTCCTCTTCTCTGGAGGCTCGTCAGCATCCTCAGACACCTCCTCAGCAATGGTGAGAGGAACTTCAATATCAGAAGGACTATCGTGCCGTCTCATGTTACGGCGTTGTCCTCTCCTCCTCTTGCCTCGACGGGTCAATCTGCTCGACGGTCCTGCCCCACTATCAACATCAGGCCTCTCACAAGAGTCCTCACTGGATGGTCTACTTTTCTCAGCAGACTCCATGGAAGCCTTCGTATGCTTTGCCTGTATCACAGCATCGATCTCGGCCTCCTCCTCTTCCAGCTGTTTCAAGACCTCACCGGGAATCCCTTGTGTAGCTCCTGATCTGATGACGTCCTGCTCAATGAGAAAGCCTATCTTATGCTTCTCTCCAGAAAGGAAGGCCAAAACTTCCTCCCGACGGACACCATCCGATTTGCCAAGACCTTTCCCAGGACATTGCTTGACATCGAGCTCTTTCTTGGAAAGCCCCCGGTACACTGAAAAGCTCTCCACGAACCACTTCGTGAAGCCAGCAGTTCGGAAAGTGGGCAGCTCAGGATAGGAAATCATGGCAGTAGTGTCCTCAATGCTATAAAAAGCCCATGCATTTCTCCCATCTTGCAAACCTCCAAAACGCTTCACCATGCTCGAAGGCGCTCCAACAACGCCTTGAGAGAAGCCAAGCTGCAATGCAAAACGCGAAGGGACATACGGTTGGATATCGACGAAAAGATATCTACGGTACACCATCATACCAACCCGTATGTTGAAGAGCCATCTCTTCTCCGCGTCTGTCAAAGCATAATGTCTTCCCGACCCTGCCCTGGTCGAATCACGGGAGACACCAAAGTAAAAAGCCTTCTTCCCCAAACCCGGAAAAAGTTTCACTGAAGACTGCCCAATCTCGACGTCCCTAAATCGTCGGATCCTCAAACAGGCAGATAAAAGCGATTCGGGAACGGCTGTCCCTCTAGCCAAACGAATCATAAAAGGATCTTCGTCCTGTGCAACTCCTAAACGATGGAAGCTAGGACAGTGGTATACATACCACGAATAGAAGATGTGGGCAGAAAATACCCTGTTCATGGGAAGCCCAAGCCGAACCAGGAAAGCAGCAGCCTGAAATTCGGTACACAAATAGGAGTAAAGAGCAGGTACCAAAGCTAGCCGCTCTTCAAACGCTATCTGACAAGCCGGAAAAATACAGTGTGGCCTGATGTGCGTTCCATCTCCTCCAGCAAAAATAGCCTCACCCAGCCAATAAGTGAGGTAAAAGCGAGATCTCTCCGCAACGCAATGTCAGGACAAATGGCATCCATGCTTGCGAAGAACTTCTTTAAATCTTCTCGCATAGCGGCGATCTTCTTCAAACTTGATGTTTTAGCCCTAGCATCTTGGGCTATGCCATCAGAAGAATCCCCGCTGTAAAAAAAGTTGGAGCTGCAACTTCTCCAACTGCTGCACCTAACTTTCGAGCCCTCCTTCTCCTTCAAAAAATCATAGAAGGCAACAAGCTGAAAGTACACAAGCCTAAACTCCTCAGATTGCTCCTCAAGGACGCTGTCAATAGGCATAAACTCGTCGTAGAGTTTGCCGAGGATAGGCAATCTGGTGATGGCGCTCAGTTCCTTCAAAGAAAAACCAATCTCACCATTCGTCACAATGAAGGTGTTGGTTTGTGGAAGGAATGACTCCAGCATGGTCATGAAATCCTCATCGGAGAAAATGACGGTTTGCCGAAAAGCGCAAACCGCATTAAAAATCTCGGCCTCCCGAAGAACGGTCTCGCCAATCCTCAGGGTATGATCAGTCCATTACTCCCAGCTCGAGTCAGCACTGAAACGGCCACGAAGTCGAAAAGGCTTCACCCAATTACTGCCGTCACCCCAAAAAAGGCTAAGGCCCACCGGTCTCAAATCAACCGATGGATGATCAGAACCTTGGTAGCCACTGGCTGGCATCAACATGTCCATACGGACAGGCGACTTCTCTGCAAAACTGGAAGGTCCGCCAACGAAAACCTCGGTCTTGATCATACTGGTCCTCTTCACCTAGGTCGGAGGATCTTCCCTCTTAGGGCACGTGGGAGAAAGGCTCAGGATCGAGATGGTCTGATCGAAAGTCGACCGGGTAGAAATAGTTCTCTCCTCACCATCTGCTGTGTAAGAGAACTGAAAACATCTCCTTTGGTATGTCAAGTCGTCAGGGACTGCATCACCGAAGAAGAAGGTAGGCTTGAGCACAACGCTTTGATCGTCTGTAACCCAAGGACGACTGCTTACCATGATCTTATAGAACTCCTCATCTTTGAGAGCGATCAATCGCTGTCTCATCTCATCACGATTGAGGGAATCACACTCTTCCAAGTTCTTCTCAACAAACTGGACCTTCTCCCAAGCCTGCTGAACGGCCGCATTGGAAGATCTAGCAGACCGACGAGGTGCGTCAGTAATAGGACCTTTACTCTTGTTCGTTATAGAAGAACTACCTGCAAAACATGGAAGAGAAAAGACCAATCAACATCAAAATGACAGAATTCTGCCACAAAAATTCTAGCAAAATTTTGAAATGGTTCCAGAGCAATTCCAACGAAAAGGAAAATACTCAGAAAAAGACAGGAAGCCTGAAGATGAGCTCAACATCGCTGCGAGCTCATACTCAGTGGAGAATTCTCAAAGAATGTTCGAACTCAACATCGTTGCGAGAACAAACCAATCTCATCAAAACTTCCGCAAAATCTGGAAAAGAGCTCAACATTGCTGCAAGCTTCAGAATCCGAAAATTGAAAACTTCCTCAAAATCCAGCAAGACCGAGAAAGAGCTCAACATCGCTGTGAGCTCAAAATCCCGATACTTGCAAAAGATTTTCAGGTATGCATCATCATACTTCCAAATCCATTTAGAAAATCATGCATAAAAAAAATATCATCATGCATTAGATGCTAGGAAAACCTTGACCAAAGTTTGACCAATTCCAACCCAATTTGGTCAAAACCAATCAAACTTTGTCCAAGTCAAAAATCATGTTGGCTTGACCTAGAGACTCTAGCCTTCTATCTTGATGCATCAAACAAAAAAAAAAATGCATACATATTGAAATTGCATAGCCTCATTATCATGGTGAGCAAACAAGGAAAAAGAAAAAGAAAGAGAGAGAAAAAAAAATCTCAGCAAAAAAAAAAAAAAAAAAAAAAGAAAAATTTTTTTTTGGCCCACAGGCCGTGGCCCACTGCCACATGGCATACTATCCATGCAGCCAAGAAAAAAAAAAGCAAAAAGAAAAAAAGAAAGAAAAAAAGCTGAAAAAAAAAAGGAAAGGGAAATCAGCGTGAAAAAAACAAAAAAACAGAGAAAAAAAAAAGACGCTGATAGAAAAAAAAAAAAAGGAAAATCAGCGAAGAGGAAAAAAAAAAGAAAGAAAAAAAAGCACACAAAAAAACGGAGAACCGTGAAAAAAAAAGGGGAAGAAAAAAAAGAAGAAGCACGAAAGAAAAAAAAAAAAAACGTGCTTGAAGAAAAAAAGAAAAAGAAAAGAAAAAGAAGAAGGAAAAAATGAAGAAGCTACTTCTACAATGGAGATTCTTGTGGAGGAAGAAAACTTACTCGAAGCCATTGATGGAGAAGAAGAAGAAAAGCTTGGAGATCTTTGAAGAAGAGAAAGCACTTCTTATCTTGGAGAGCACTCTTGAAGATTTCTTGCAAAAAGAAAGCAATGGAGCAAAAGAAACAACCCTCTTGCTTTTATAGAAGAGAGCAAGCCAAAAGAGGAAACAAGGAGAAAAGAAAGGAGGTAAGTGCTAAAATTTAGCTACTTTCCCAAAAAGAAAGATATTTTGAGAGAATCTTTCCACAAAAAGAAAACTTGAGAATTTTGGGCTTCATCTGATGGTTTGATAATCTGATTACTAATCGGTTCTGTGTCAATGATCCTTACCAATTGCAGAATGCCTTCAACATGCACATTGATTATAGCAGCAGTACCATGTGGTCCTCTTCTTACCAGGACAGAATAGTTAGAGCTACTCCTTGTGAACCCATTGTTGACAGGAGCCCCACTTTTTTTTTATATTATTATTATAAAAAAACTAGGCTTTAGCTGATTATTTTTTTTTTCAAAACCACAAAGCCTTCTTCAATCTGTATAAAGTTTACTTTCCTCTCTTTCCTCTTGCAAACAAAGCTAAGTGGAGATGGCATATATACCTCTTAGTCAGATCTCCATAAAGAATCTTGTTCTTTACATTCAGTTGATGAATGGGCCATCCCAAGTTAGCAGTGATCATGGTAATAATCCTGGCTGCCTACAATGTGGTTAATGGAGCAAGGTCTCCAAATAATCCTCCATATAAACTTGGGTGTAATCCTTTGCTACCAATCAAGCTTTATATTGTGCTACACTACCATTAGGATCGAACTAAAGTGCATACACCAGTTTGGCATCAAACACGGTTGCTTTTATTTAAGGTGACTTGGCCGGTTATGGAGGTTTAGGCCTGAGTGACATTTTGATCCAAAAACTGCTGTAGTCACACATCTTTTGGAGATTCTTGCAAAAATCCCTGGGCATATTGGGTCAGGTCGCTAAGTTAGAAATATTTCAGAGGGAAGGATTTTAGAAAAATTTCAGGGGGAAGGATTTTTGGGACTGCACCTTAAGAAATCTGGCTCCTTTTGGAAACTTCTACATAAGAACAGGTATAGGGCATTGTGCGTGCCTAATTATTACGGACTTGGTTTAGTTGATGATGAGGGTTTACAGAGAGGCTGTTTAGCTGAACAAGAGCGTCTCTGCCGATCTGAAATCTGAAAGGGAAGAGAAAACAGCGGTCAGGGCCCGAGGCTGCTGTCAGCCAAAGGCACTCCGACGCCTGAGTTAGTGCAGTCACTGAACTAGGGTGAAGTGGGGAAGAAGAGGATGTTAGCAGAATAACAGTGCAGGCTGTATCTTGCATGTACCTGTTCATGACTCTTCATGCAGGCATATATAGAGGAGAGTGGAAGGTTCCACAGTGGAGGTAGGTGAGGATACTTGTCCCATCAACCCACACCTGGGATCCTTAGTGGGGGTAGGTGAGGATACTTGTCCCATCAGACCTCCCCTCAAATCCCTCACATAAATGTGGATGTGATCTGTTGATAGGAACGAGCCCTTATCAATGGCCGGTGGCCGCCCTACCTGACAGGGACTCCCTACAAAGTACCCGTCCCATCTCATAATGGGAACTGGAAGCCCGGTGTTCACCTCGGCAGAGGGGCCGAACTGGAGAAGACGCCGGGGTCAGCTATACCCGAGATCGGACTGGGATGCCAGCGCGAGGCCGAGCTCGGCAGGACATGGTCGGTACTTCTACCGGGACCAGTCCCACCTCGACAAAGGCTGAGATGCTGCTATGCCGGAGAGAAGGGGGCTAAGGCCTTTTCTGATCGGTGCTGTTACCGAGGCCATTGTAACATCGGTTTCGGTAGAAGCAGTCCACACAATTGCCCCCTGCTCCTGACTTCGGGGGGTCAAGGAGACCACGGGGTTGGGAGTGATAGGATGGGACTTTCTCGAAACCGATCCCGTAGCTTACAAAAAGGCGTGGGGTGCCGCTTTGCTTTCCGAGGCGCTTTAAATAGCGCCTGGCTGTCTGGAGGCGGTTTAATAACCTAACCATATCATCATGAAGGCGTTGTGATGCCGCCACGTGTCAGGTCCCTGATGGCCATTACGTCTTATCGAGGAGACGGGTGGCGTACTCGAGGCGGTGTCTGCACATGCCTTTCGGGATACGAAGAGATCCCCATCCCTGTATAAAAACCCTAGTCCTCGAAGGAGGACCACTTTTGCTGTTACTGTGCTTGGAGCTTTTGCCTGAGAGTTGCCTGAAGCCTCGTCGTCCGAGAAGCCCCTCTTTTCGCCTTCTGAAGTTTAGAGTTTTCCGTTGTCCCTACATTCCTTCCGGCCCTGTGTCCTAGGAGTTCCTTTCTGCCTTTCTGACATTTTTCGTTCTCTGGGGTCTTTTTCTTTTTGGGGGCGTGTACTCTGTCCTTCTTCTCCATCGCCGTCACCTGTATTCCGGTCTAGGCTAGGGAAGATGGGGGTTTTTAGACATTGGATAGACACAGAGCTTGCCCTAGCTGAGCTTAGGAAACAATACCAGATACCAGAGAACGTCCAGATTAGGGCGGACGGGCCTGGTGACCGAAGCCGACCACGGGTTCTTGTAGAGGGGTGGATGCCCTTCCCACTAGTAGCCATAATCGAGGGCGGGGTGAGATTCCCAGTCCATCCCCTCCTGAGGGCTTGTCTCAGGAGGTGGAACCTTACCCCCTGCCAACTAATGCCCAATGGTTACAAGATAATCATGGGTATAGCCGAACTCAATAGGATATTGGGAACCGACCTTGGCGTCGAGGACATTGAGGATGTGTATAACCTCTGTCGATCTCCAAAGGATGACGCATACTACCTGCGAGTTCGGTCGAAGGAGATTCCCATAATCAACGAGCTCGAGGACAACACAAAATACGCCGGGAATGACTGCCTTTACGTCACCGGGAACTGGGAGTATGCCCCCGGAGAGCCCAGGGTGAACCACGTACCCGGTCGTCTCGGAGTACCACCGAGTAAATATCTCAATTTCTAATCTTCTGATGTAGTTTCGTTCTGCCGAACTGATGCCTAATTGCTTGTTGTGCAGGTCATACGGAGAGAAAACGGCAGAGGAAGAACTCCGGGTGGCGACGAAACGTCGCCTGGTTAAAAAGGATTTATAGTTACAAGGGTCACCGGACCCGATCTGCCTCAGTCCTTCTTGGGTACGAGCCCGTGTACCGATCTTTTATAAGAAGACGGCACGAGAACCTCAGGGGGGAGCAAGTCTTAACCCTTGCCGAAGCCGAGGAGCAAACAGCTCCAGTCGAAGGGCCTGCGCAAGTGCCCCCCGAGACCATACCTTCTGGAGCTTCAGCCGAAGCCGGTCCTTCGCACGTCCAGACCGCTGCAGGGACCGACTCCGAAGAGGAAAGTCAGTCGGAGAGCGAGTCCGAGGGGGTTCAGCAAGAGGACCTTGTGATTCTCCCATCTTCTGAATCGGACGAAGAGGCCGAGATGGGGCGACGTCGTGCGGCCGTTCTAAGTCTTGATGAAGTCATCTTCGGAGACTCGCCCACCTCTTTGGGGACCGCTCTCCCTCCGAACTTGGAGGATACAGTCGTCTCTCCCCCAGTTCAATCTCCTCTTCAGCCTTCAGCAGCGACCGAGCGTTCCACCAAATCTCGTCGGGATTCGGTTCGGCTGGGAAAAAGGCCCAGGGTTGCGGACCCAGTCGGGGATGAGCCCAACCCTGCTTCTCGGCACTCGCCGCTGCTCGGCCCTCCGATCTGGAACCCTAGTTTCCTGCTGGAGGATGGCCAGTCGCTGTCGTCGGATGGCCGGCTGAATGATGGCACTTCTGTTGTCAGTGCCCTCGCGCACGCCTGCGCTCTGCCTGGAGACATGGCAGAACACTGGAAGCTGAGCGAGGTGGAGCTGGATGTGGCCCAGATGGCCGACGCCCTCAGGGTAATTCCCACTTCTGAGCTTTGCATTTCTTCTTTGATTTCTGTACTTTTGATGTTGACCCCCGCGTAACACTTGTTTCCTCAGATCCTGCAAAGGGGGCTGGTGTTGGCGGAGAAAGCCCAACAGAACACCGCTCGGGCAGAGAGGGCGGAGAAGAGGGAAGTGGAACTCGAGGCCGAGCTCAGCCAAATAAAACAGAAGGCAGCCGAGCAGGAAGCGTGCGCCATGGGCCTCAGAGACGAGCTTGATAAGGTCAGGGCGGAATTGGAAAACCAAGTTCAGGCAACGGCCGAGCTTGAAAAGAGGTGGGAGGAGGTGGAGGCTGAACTCCGCTCTGATGCTGACAAACTGCGGGCTAATGTCGACAAGTCTTTCGACGAAGGGGTGGCAGAGGCCACCGAACAGTATGTTGCCCAAGTCAAGAGGGTCAGCCTGAAGGCCTGGAGGCTGGGGTGGACGAGCTCGTTGAGAGCAGCAGGGGTCCCCGAGGACAGCCCTGTGTATACAGAGATCCCCCAGTTTCTTCCTCTTCAGCCCACACCGAACCGAGCTCCTGAGGTCCCAGTCAGGGAAACCGAAGACCCTGCCCCTGGACTCGACGCGGACGCCGACGCCGGACAAGTGGTTGCCGAAGTCGTGGAAGACGCTGCTGCTGATGGCGCCGAGGGGGCCGTGGCTTGAAAAAGATATGATGTAACTTTGTTTTTGTTTTTTTTTTTTTTCTGTATTGGAGGGAGATTTTGTATTTCTTTTTGTTGGGAAAAATTGTAACCTTTCTCATTTATGAAATGAAATTGGCTTTGCATCCAACTTTGAACATTTGTGGCGAATTTTTCTTTTCTTTTTTCCTTTCTTTATGCGTTTGGCTTAACAACCAGAATAAATAATAGGAAATAAGACAAAGTAAATGAGCTCGGTCGCAGCCGAATTTGATGTAGTAAAGTTGTAACCCGAGGTGCCGTATTGATTTTGCAACCATAACAAGCATCGATCTCAGTAAAACTGAGGGCGCTTGGTCCTATGACCAAAGCTAAGTCCGGTTTTATAATCAGAACTTGACTGGTCCATTGACTGGGCCGAAGTAGCTAACTATGGTAACCGAACAAAGAATACAAGTCGATTCTGTGACCGAGCTGTAGGTATATGCCGAGTTCCATAACTTGGCTATTTCTTCGAGAATAGGAGACAACTTGGAAAGAAAAAACGTATTCTATAAAAAGAACTGGTTTATTAACTTCCCGAATCCGATTACATCTTAAAAATAGAATTTCTTGAGGTGGGTGGCATTCCATGGGCGTGGCAGCTCTCTGCCCTCCATATCCTCAAGCCTATATGCGGACTGCCCAGCTACCGAAGTCACATTAAATGGCCCATGCCAGTTCGGTGCGAACTTTCCTTCGCTGGGATTCCTGTCTGCTGGAAGAGTCTTTTTCAATACCAATTCTCCCTGGGAGAACTTTCGCTCTCTGACCCTTTGATTGTACCCTCTAGCCAACTGTCGTTGGTAGGAAGCGAGGCGGATGGCCGCGGCATCCCTTCGCTCCTCAGCCAAGTCGAGCTCTGTGGCGAGGTTTGCATCATTTTGGCCTCGGTCGAACAGTTCCGACCTGAGGGTGGGGAGACCGACCTCAAGTGGAATTACAGCTTCCATTCCGTAGGCTAGGGAGAAGGGAGTTGCCGAGGTCGAGCGCCTCGGGGTAGTCCTGTATGCCCAAAGGACACTTGGAAGTTCCTCTACCCATCTGCCTTTGGCTTGATCTAGTCTCTTTTTGAGTCCGTCAAGCACCACCTTGTTCGAAATTTCAGCCTGCCCATTGCTCTGGGGGTAGGCCGGGGTAGAATAGTAGTTCCTGATGCCAAGGTCTTGACAGAAGCTTCTGAAGAAATTGGAGTCGAACTGGGTCCCGTTATCCGTGACCAAGGTTCGAGGCACTCCGAATCTAGTTACGATGCTTCTCCACACGAAGTTTTTGGTATCCTTCTCAGTGATGGAGGAGAGCGCTTCGGCTTCTATCCACTTGGTGAAGTAGTCAGTTGCTACGATCAACTATCTTTTGTTCCCTGGAGCTCGGTGGAGTGGTCCCACGAGGTCCAGTCCCCATTGGGCGAAGGGCCAGGGGCTGGAAAGAGGGCTCAGGTCGTGCGCTGGCTGATGGAGAGAGTGAGCGAACTTCTGGCACTTCTCACATTTCCTGGCGTAGACCTGTGCATCCTTCTGCATATAGGGCCACCAGTACCCCTGGCTGATAGCTCGGTAGGCGAGTGACCGACCTCCGATGTGGCTGCCACAGATCCTTTCATGGATTTCATAAAGGAAGTCCTCGACTTTGCTTGGATGAACGCACTGGAGGTAAGGGCCATTGTAGGACTTTTTGTAGAGTTTACCGTCCGGAGAGAGCCAAAATCGGGCTGCCTTCAGCCTGATTTTGTGGGCTTGGTCCTTGTCCTCGGGCAGCTGGTCATTCTTGAGGTAGGAGATAAGTTCATCCATCCAGCTCGGACCGAGGTCAATGCACATAATCTGTCGAGGCGGTTGAAGTTGTATGCTCGATCTGTCCAGTGCTTCTACTTCGACAGTTCTTTTTCTTCCTGCCTCGACGGCAGAGGCCAGATTTGCAAGGGCATCGGCGTGAGAGTTGGAGTCTCTGCCTATCTGCCTGACTTCAGCCTTTTGGAAAAGAGATAGAAGTTGCTTGGTGTGGGTTAGGTAGGCTGCCATCCTGTCATCGCGGGCCTGGTAATCTCCATTGAGTTGGTTTGTGACCAGCTGTGAGTCGCTGAAGATCACTAGTTGTTGTGCTCCCAGGATTTTTGCGCTGCCCAGCCTTGCAATTAGTGCTTCGTACTCAGCCTCATTGTTAGATGCTTTGAAGTCAAGAGTCAGGGCTTGTTCAATGACGAGGCCCTCCGGAGATTGGAGGACTATGCCAGCGCCAGCCCTTTTGGAGGTGGAGGACCCATCGACGAAGACTTTGCAAGATGAGTCGAGGAACTGTTTCCAGGACCGCTCCTGTTCGGTCTCGGCCGAAGTTCTCACCTCCTTGCCCCCCAGTTCGGTGTCGAGATGGCTCGGTGCCGAACTAGGAGAGGTGAATTCCACGATGAAGTCTGCCAGTACTTGGGCTTTAATGGCCGTTCGGGGCTGATAATTGATATCATATTGCCCGAGTTCGACAGCCCATTTAGACACTCTGCCTGAGAAGTCTGCTCTTCGGAAGAGGGACTTGAGTGGGTGCTCTGTCACGACCACTATGGAGTATGTCAGGAAGTAGTGGGAGAGCTTGCGGGACGCACTGACGAGTGCAAATGCGAGCCTCTCCAATGGCAGGTATCTCGTTTCGGCATCCAGCATGATTTTGCTTGTGTAATAGATGGGTCTTTGCTGCCTGTCATCTTCTCTTACGAGTACAGAGCTTACTGCATGGTCCGAAACTGCCAGATATAGGTATAAGACCTCACCCCGTACCGGGGTGGAAAGCAGAGGAGGGGAGGAAAGGTACACTTTAAGCTCCTGGAGAGCGCTTTCGCATTCCGGGGTCCATTTGAACCCGGAGCTCTTTTTCAAGAGCTGGAAGAAGGGATGGCATTTATCCGAAGCTCGGCTGATGAAGCGGTTCAGTGCTGCCGCCATCCCGGTAAGTCTCTGAACCTGTTTTATCGAGTTCGGACTCTGCAGGGCTCTGAGTGCCGAGATCTGATCGGGATTGGCCTCGATTCCTCGCCTAGTAACTAGGCTGCCCAGGAACTTGCCCGAGCCGACGCCAAATGCACATTTGGAGGCGTTCAACTTGAGCTGGTATTTCTTGAGGATGGAGAAGGTTTGATGTAAGTCAGTCAAGTGGTCCTGTGACCGTTTAGACTTAACGACCATATCATCGATATAGACCTCGATCGTCCTGCCGAGCTGGTCCTGAAACATCTTGGTCACCAGCCTCTGGTAAGTGGCACCGGTTAACCCAAAGGGCATTACTTTGTAGCAGTAGGTGCCCCTGGGTGTTATGAACGCGGTTTTTTCTTGATCAGGCTTATGCATTGGAATTTGATGGTAACCTCGGTAGGCATCGAGGAAACTCATCCTCTCATGGCCGGCAGTGGCGTCGATCAGCTGGTCTATCTTCGGTAGAGGAAAGCTGTCTTTGGGACAGGCTTTGTTGAGGTCGGTGAAGTCTACACAGACCCTCCAGCTCCCATCCTTCTTTTTTACCACAACCGTGTTGGCCAACCACACAGGGTAGTGGACTTCGCGGATAGCCTCAGCGTCCAGTAATTTGTTGACCTCCTTGGTCACAGCCTCTGCTTGTTGGGTACCCGACCTGCGAATCTTTTGGACAACAGGTTTATGCTGGGGATCTACATTCAGCTTGTGGCTTATGACCTCGGGGCTGATGCCGGACATTTCATATGGGGTCCAGGCGAAGACCTCCCTATTTTGCAATAGGAAGTCGAGCATCCTGGCCCTCTCCTCGTCAGCAAGTTGGCTACCGAGTAAGAAGAACCTTTCTGGATCGCTGGGATCGATCCCGACCTGGGTGAGGTCCTCAATGCTCTTCTGTTCGGGAGTTCGGCCCACAGCGTCGAGCTCAGCTTCCAGCTCGGTCATGTGGACTCGCTGTGGCTGTGTATCTCCGGGGACCACGGCCATGAGACATTCCTTGGCCATATCTTGGTCGCCGCGGACTATGATAACTTCAAAGCCCCCGTCCTCGGTCTGTAACGGGAACTTGAGCTTCTGGTGATGGGTCGAGGGTACGGCCTCCATGTTATGAAGCCAGGCTCTTCCCATGATGGCATTGTATGAAGATGGTGCATCCACCACCAGGAAGTCTGCTGTCATGGGGGCTCCTCCGACCTCGACCTCGAGGGAGATCTTCCCTTTTGGATATACAGTCTTGGAGCTGAAACCCAACAGCGGGGTGCGGGCTTCCTGCAGGTCCTCCTCTTTCAGGCCCATCCTCCTGAAGCAATCCAAGTAGAGGATTTCTGAGGAGCTCCCGGGGTCCACTAGGATCCTTTTGACATTGAAGTTATGTAACCTCATAGTCAGAAGAAGAGGATCATTGTGGGGTAGCTGGACCCCGGCCAAGTCTTTATCAGAGAACCAATTTTTTGGCCTCTCCACACGTGCTTTCTTTGCCGAGGGACCGAGCTCGGCCGTCATCACATGCTTGCTGTGCTGGGCCTTCCTGGCCTCGGCACGGGCTCGATCACTGCCCCTGGGGGCAGGAGCCAGGTGAATGACGTCGATGGTCCCTATAGGCTCACCACTGTCTTGATCGTCGGGGTGGCGTTGCTGAGTATTGTTCACTCTGCCCTCTTCCTTGACATGATCTCTGAGATGCCCATCTTTTACGAGCTTTTCAAGGTGCGCCTTGAAGGCATAGCAGTCCTCGGTTCTGTGTCCTCTATCTTTGTGGTAGGCACAGAACTTGCTCTGATCTCGGGAGGCGGAGTCACTTTTCATAGGCTGGGGCCATTTGAAGAAAGGCTGAGCTTGGATTTTGCTGAGGAGCTTGTAGATAGGCTCTTTGAAGATGGTATTGACGGCTCTGTAAGAGGCGCCACTTGGTTTCGGCCTCGTACTGCCTCCCGAGGTGGGGGCAGGACGTAATGCCGAGATGGATGGCTCTCTATTTCGATCCACCTCTTTCTTTGTACGCCTCCTCTCTCTCCTCATGGGACGGCCCTCCGTTCGGCCCTCCGGCCAAAGATTATGGCTCTCCCGAGCTCGGACGTCATCTTCTTCTTGCTCAACGTACTGGTTCACCCGGACCATCAGAGCCTTCACTGAAGGTACGGGGTGACGCACCAATTTCCTCCGAAGCTCGTTGCCCAGCAGCAAAGCTTGTTGGAAGGCAGTAATGGCCACGTCGTCGTTAGAATTTTCAATCACGCTGTAGATGGTCCAGAACCTTTTGGCGAATTGAGTGATGTTCTCGGACGGCCTCATCTTAATGGAGATCAGGTCGGCGTCGGTCTTCGGGATGACCCGGTGTGCTTGGAACTTCTCGACGAAAGAGTTTCGGAGCTGTGGCCAGCTCGAAATCGATCCCTCGGGAAGTGCACAGAACCACCGAAGTGGGAGGTCACCCAAGCTGGAGGAGAAAACCTTGCAGTCAAGGTCGCCGTCGCCGCTGAATACCGTCATCTTCTGGGTGAAGTGGCGGAGATGAGCCTCGGGGTCCGACGTCCCGTCATAAAGATTGAAACGTGGGACGCTGAACTTATCAGGGAGGGGATGATCTCTGATTTCCCGAGAGAATGGAGACGTGCCGTGGATGTCCCCATGTTTAGCAGTCAACCGACCTCGAGCGAGGCCGGCCTGCTCCAGGCTCTGCTGTACGGCCAGCTTAATTTGCTGATCAATATAGTCAGCCATGTCGGGGTCCCTGGTCTCTCGCCTTTGTTTCTGGCGCTGATGCTGGTCGGCACTGGCGTGGGTGTTACTCGAGCCTTCTTCGCGAGCTCGGGCACGCCTTTCATTCAGTTGATCCCTTAGGTCTGGTCGACCCTGGGGACCCAGACGAGCTCATTGCCGAGGTGGAGGCGTGTGAGAGGCTTCGGGCTGAACTTGGCCCTTTGGCTCAAGCTGTCGCTGAAGCTGGAGGATCTGCTCTTTTTGTTCTTCAATGATGAGGTTTTGAGCCTTGATCGCTTCGGCTTGGGCCTCAACATCGTCCTCTAGGGCCATGTCGTCGTCACCTTCATCACCGAGGTGGACGTGATCCTCTTCCATGTGGTCCTCGTGAGAAGGCCGACGAGGAGGAGACTGCACAGGAGCCCCACTTGGTAGGGGCCGTTCCTGAGGAGGAACGTCCTTACGAGGTGGCGCGTTGAGAACAACCTCCAGGCGCGGATGCTCCGCCTGAGAGGTATTCGGCCGAGCCCGCTCTAATACAGGATCGCGCCGAGAAGACGCTGCTGCACCTCTCGACGACGAGTGTGTCACTGTGACGGGTGAACCTACACTCCGCATACCAGGTTCTCCTCCCACTCCTTTCGGAGGAGGGTTGGGTGGTGCTTGCCTGGTATCTCTTCGCGAGCTCGTCACCAACGCTTATGCCTGGTGTGTCACCAGTGGAGGCGGCATGAGAGACAGAAATGTTTCTGGCTGCTTAGACCTAGACGGTCTAGCAACGCTCTTTCCCTTCTGAGCCTTAGGAGGCATAGCTGTTAGGATGAAAATATGGAATTTTCAGATCGTTCCCCACAGACGGCGCCAATTGTGCGTGCCTAATTATTACGGACTTGGTTTAGTTGATGATGAGGGTTTACAGAGAGGCTGTTTAGCTGAACAAGAGCATCTCTGCCGATCTGAAATCTGAAAGGGAAGAGAAAACAGCGGTCAGGGCCCGAGGCTGCTGTCAGCCAAAGACACTCCGACGCCTGAGTTAGTGCAGTCACTGAACTAGGGTGAAGTGGGGAAGAAGAGGATGTTAGCAGAATAACAGTGCAGGCTGTATCTTGCATGTACCTGTTCATGACTCTTCATGCAGGCATATATAGAGGAGAGTGGAAGGTTCCACAATGGAGGTAGGTGAGGATACTTGTCCCATCAGCCCACACCTGGGATCCTTAGTGGGGGTAGGTGAGGATACTTGTCCCATCAGACCTCCCCTCAAATCCCTCACATAAATGTGGATGTGATCTGTTGATAGGAACGAGCCCTTATCAATGGCCGGTGGCCGCCCTACCTGACAGGGACTCCCTACAAAGTACCCGTCCCATCTCATAATGGGAACTGGAAGCCCGGTGTTCACCTCGGCAGAGGGGCCGAACTGGAGAAGACGCCGGGGTCAGCTATACCCGAGATCGGACTGGGATGCCAGCGCGAGGCCGAGCCCGGCAGGACATGGTCGGTACTTCTACCGGGACCAGTCCCACCTCGACAAAGTCTGAGACGCTGCTATGCCGGAGAGAAGGGGGCTAAGGCCTTTTCTGATCGGTGCTGTTACCGAGGCCATTGTAACATCAGTTTCGGTAGAAGCAGTCCACACAGGCACTAAACTTCTCCATAAGAATGGGTACAGAGTTATGTACATTGGAGGATCGGTGAGATCTGTGTTTAGATACCCTAAACTGTTACCCTATTCATTGTGGACCATCCATCTTGACCAATCTTGCTAGAGTCTCAGATCTAATTCTTATTCAGGATAAACATCCATTTTGGAAAAAAGGAGGAATCCCCATATTCTGGGCAAGGTAATCCAAATTCCTCTTGGGGGATGTGAGTGAATCGGGTCAATAGGCATCGGTCGAGTTGCACCTCATGAAAATTCCTTTTGAAGTCCACACATCCAAACCAAAGTTCCTATTTTCCACATTTACACTGCCTGCAAAATCACCAAAAAGATGATCTTCTCAAAGCCCTATCAGGTAAAAAACAAAGGGATGAAATGCGGGCAGCTTCTTCTACATGAGGAGGAAAAAGAAGATCTCACCCTTCCAGATCATCCTACAAAAGAACCTGCAAATAAACGAGCATGCAGGCTTGAAAGTAGTGGCTTCTTCTTCTTCCTACAACAGAAAAAGAAAGAAAGAAAGAAATCTTATTCTTCTTCCTGCAACATAAAGAAAGGCCCGAACCCAGTTGTTTTTTAGAAATGAATGGACTTTCCCCGCCACACACCCACCCAGCCAACCACCCACCCACCACCACCACCACCACCACCACCACCACCACCACACAACACGCACACACACACAAAAAAAAAGTCTTCTTTCTATTATGGGAAAAAAGAGAAAGAAAAAGAAATATGTGACTCGACCTTGAGTCAGTACGTGTTTGGCCAAAGAGCCTTATGTAAGTCTCTTACCCTCGAACCATAGGACCTCACCAACCTTGGCGGAAACTTTGGAATCTGGAATTACCACCAAAACTGAAATAACAGTGGGATGGGTTGCCAACACTAGTCCAGCTACAAATGTTCAATCAGGATACCAAGCTAGTGTATCATTTTTTGCAGATCCCTTAATGTAACTACAGACCATCTCTTCACCACCTGTTATATCACCACCCATATTTGGTCCCTATATCCTGGAAGTATTTGTAAGCCTACTAGTGCTGCTCCTTTTCTTAGTGGTTCTAGTCCTCGACGTCACCTTATCACAAATGTTTGGGAATATGACCTGGTACCTTTGGAAATTATGCAACAACAATCTCTTTAATTGGTGCCCTATTTGGCCATCATCTGTCAAAACTAAAACCATATAGTTATTGTCAAGGTTGGAAAACTCTCCGAGTTGACTCTGGATTCTCCTGAGTCATCTCATTTTAAGGAAAGAACGGGTCAAATATAGGGGAGACTCGGCTGAGTCACCTTATTTTAATAAGTTTGCACTATGAATCATTTGATAGGTAGATTAGATTGTAAACAATTAATTTTATTTTTAAGTAATTATGCACAAGGTTTGGAGTCAAAATTTAAAAATGATCATGGGAATGTAATTTGAAACTTATATTTGATCTTTCTCATTCGATATTTGGACTAACAAATTTTGCAATATGCAATATTTCTTTCTACTATTTTTCTTATTATAGTATTTTCTTGCATATATAAATTTATTAATTCGAATTGATTATCATGAATGCATGTAAATAAATAAATATTATTATTTTATACGTATTTGATTTGTTTTTCAATATATTTTAATTTATTAAAAAAACATGACTCTCTCAAGTCGCCGCATTGACTCTATCCAAATCAATTTTTTTATTTGGACGAGTCAAGTCTGAGTCATGAGTTTTCCAATCTTGGTTACTGTTAGAGTTATTATAGTATTTTCTTGCATATATAAATTTATTAATTCGAATTGATTATCATGAATGCATGTAAATAAATAAATATTATTATTTTATACGTATTTGATTTGTTTTTCAATATATTTTAATTTATTAAGAAAACATGACTCTCTCAAGTCACCGCATTGACTCTATCCAAATCAATTTTTTTATTTGGACGAGTCAAGTCTGAGTCATGAGTTTTCCAATCTTGGTTACTGTTAGAGTGGAATATGGATCACACACATGCACGACAGCGACTTTCGCAGGTTTGCCTTTAGAATATTGGCTAACTGTCCTCAAGGCTCTTATAAACTGAACTTTGATGGATCTTTCAACCGTTTACAAACAATGCGGGCATGGTGGTTATATTCACAATTCTAATGGTAATATGATTGTCGCGTACACGGATAATATAACAGCAGAATATCCATTAGAAGTGGAGCTACAAGGGCTACTCAAAGGGTTAACATTTGTCTGGACTGGAATTTGAAAAATCCTCTAGGAAGATGACAATCTGGTTTTGGTGAGCACCCTACAAAAGCTTGGCCACTTCTCATGGGATCTCATGCTTTGTTGGGAAAAAAACTGTTATCAAGCTGGCCTAACTTCCATCAATAGAAAATACTATGCTGTTGGCGATTGGCCAATCAAGTGGCAGATTACTCATCTAATATCATATACCCAATGTTTACTCTATTCCATGCTTATTTACCTTCTTTTATCATGGCCATATATATGCAGTCATGGATGGAGTCAAAAAGGCAAAGTACTAGCTTTTGCTTGCAGCAAGCGCCGTAATCAACTTCAACTCTGGAAGATCCTGATATTCACTCCACAGATATAAATGATCCTTCTACAGTTTGCATTGTGGAGTCAATCTTTTGTAATAGCTTTGTTATCTGGGGTATAGTGTCTTGTAAGTTGGCCTTTTCCAATATATAAGTTACATTCATGTGAAAAAAAGCAACCCACCAAAGCAGAAACAATTCAAACCAGTCCTAAAACCAGGCAAGCTGACAGCTTGATGCAAAGCAGTTGCTGGCTGACATCAGCAGTGTGTCAGCCTTTATTCTGTCTTTAGGAGCAGTCGGCCTAGAGGAAGGTAGAAAAGAAAGTACAGAAAGGAGAAAAGGAGGGAAAGGAATAGAATGACGGAAGAAGAAAGAATGTGGTAGAGGAGGTAGAGCGAACTAGGAAGCCTTAGGGCTACTGTTACTCAATCTTCGAACATGGTTTTGATGCCATGTGGTTAGAAACAATAAAACGTATGAGGAGGAAGTCGTGTGTAACCCAATGTGGGCGTACGCACGCTAATAAATAGTTAGGGCCCGTTTGGCATGTCTAATTTCAAGGACTATATCTCTTAAAACTATTTGAGAAAGACAATAGACTGTTTGGATGCACCAAATTATATGTCTGTGTTATATAGAAAATAGACATTTCATGTCTATTTCATAATGGCCCAGAAATGGTGCTACTTGAGCCAGATTGTATTGTCTGAAGCGGGTAGACCATTTCAATTTATTTTAGGACAAGTTTGCCCTCTTCTTTTTCTGATATTTACAGGTTTACCCTGTTTCTATTTTACAAGAAAGAAAGGTCTCGATCCTCATTTGCAAGAAACCCTAGAAGACTCCTTCTTCCTTCCTCGGCCTCTTCTCCGTTCCTCTATCAAGAATGATAAGGTACTTCTATCCTAATATTCTCTTTTTGTGTCTGTGATTTTCTTGCTTTGTCTCTCTATTCCTCTCTTCATCTTTGTTATTGGGTTTTGGGTTTTTTCATTTTTTTTCCTTTTCTGAACTCGTGCCGTCGATCTTCTTAATTCTTACGCATTCATTGTACCTAATTTATGATATCATTCAGGTAAATTACTAAAAAGGTTCCTGAGAAGTATGCCTTACAAATCTCCAGGCTCTGGAAGTGGTTCCATGCTTAGATTTTTCCTTAGTAATTGGACCTATAGTTTATTGCCTATTCAATGTCATGTAACACTTGCAGAACTGCAAAACTTTTCTTGGTTTGTAAGCTTGATGAGTCTGGTACCGGCTTCTTGAGTTCCTGCTTTCAATGGAATACTATCACACTAAGCTTATTTTTCTTCTTTCCTTTTCCTTTTTGTATAACCAAAAGGTTTATCTTTCCCCTTTCTTTTCAATTATTTTGAGGTATCCCATAACCTGAAGGCCCTGTAGAAAATTTTCTTTTTCTCTTTTATATAACAGACTTGTGCTAGACAAGAATAAGTTTAGGTGAAAATGGTTTTGAACCATCCAATGGTGTACACTTTGATTGGGGTGAGAATTGGCCGATGCCTATTCATTGAAAGAGGTGCAGGGAAAATAGGAATAGGGAAAAGAAGGTGGGTGGGTGGGGGCTGGAGTGGGGCAGGGTTATTTTTCTTTTTTGAGTATCAACTATACCTATGTAGATACAGTGATACACTTCCATTTGAGTGTATGACTTGTTTGTCTCTGTCTGTTCCATTTTTTATGGATTACTTCCAATTCTCACTAAGCCCTCCTGTACTCGTTTCATAGAATAAGAACATTATCTGCTTTGGCTGGCCAAATCTCATCCTGTTGTTTGTGTTACTCGATCTTTGTGGACATTTATGGACACTTGAATTGCTTAAATTTCATTAAAAAAAAGTATCTGTAGGTTGCCATTCAAAAAAAAAAAAAAAAAAAGAAAGAAAGAAAGAAAAGAAAGTATATGTAGGTCCAGTAGAAACAACTGTTGATTTTTTTAACCACAATATTAGTGTTTACTTTTTATGTTAAATTCTTATTAATTTGTCAGAGTTAGAAGAATATGAATCATTACTTGATACACTTACATTTGCAACTTGAGAATTGAAGAGAGCCATCGGGAGGATTTCCTGTCAAATTGTTCTTTTCAAACCTAGGTTCAGAAGATCAATGACGCCCATGGTAGAGAAGAACTTAGGTTTGATTTTGTGAGTTTAGGTTTTTCAATGTGCATATATTTGATGCTTGTTTGATCTCCTCCAAAGTGTTTGCAAATCATGAATTTTTTTTTATTTGTTTATCTATCCGTTATCTTGTATTATAAATATTTTTTTTCCGCTTCTGCATCTTGGATGTTAAGTAATTCGGCAATTAAGGATTTTGAGTGCATGGAACATGTGACTTCTTAAATTAGTAGTAGGAAATGACAAAAAAACACACCTGTCATGTGGAGTCATTTTTCTATTCAAGCCTCTATCTCTCCCTTTTTCTCAAGGATTCTTTTAAGATTTATTAAAAACAAAAAGCCTTCTAATCCTTTCCAATTTTTTTCTGAATGCCATTGCTTGTGTTTTTAAATTACTTATGTGATTGTATCATTGTATTGTATGAGAAAGATCTGGAAAACCAAATTTATAGGTTAAAACTGAATTTTGAAAACTTGAAATGGCCTCTATAGAAATGGAAAAACTACTAGACCTTATCCTTTGTTTTGAATGATCAACCAGCCAGCCACCCAAATTGACGTCCAAAAGAAGCAAGGAAAAGGACTACTCTAATTTGAGGCACAAGATATCACACAACTCCTGTTGGTGCATTTAGTCCTAAATGTGCATTTCCTGACCATCAGGTGCAATGCAGTGTGTTGTTACTGTCATTCATAGTTAAGGCTTGGGGTTAATAATAAAGTACTAAAGCCGCTTTCCAGTTCATTGCAAAAGCGAAGTAGGGTCTAACATGCATGTGGAATCAGGCACATCACATAATAGTTACCACCATCACCAGTCACCCATCCCCTAGGTCGAACTTGATCTTCTTGTAAATCTGTGGTCTTTTAAGGAATATAGTTGTTTTGTTTCAAGTTGGACACATTTGCTTCTTTTTCTATGATTGATTTGACATTGATTTATTCTTGATATGGTGCTTTAGCAAGGTGTAGATGGCAGAATCAAGGGTTCCATCCCATAAGGGTAAGGACAAGGTGGAGATGAGTAGGGATGTTTGGTCAGATAATATGAAGAAGATTTTCATTGACTTATGCATTGTAGAAGTATTGCAAGGCGGAAGACTGGGCTCAAATCTAAAAACACAATCATGGACAAGAATTATTGAGGGTTTTAAGGAGAAAATTGGAATTGTGTATGGACAAAAACAATTAAAGAATCAATGGGATGGAATGAGAAAACAATATAATGCTTGGATAACATTATGTGGGCAAACTGGTGTTGGGCTTAATGAAGCAACTCAAACAATTACAATGGATACCCAGAGATGGGATGAATATCTAAAGGTAATATTTATTTGACATTTTTTAGTATATATTACTTATTATATAAGAATAAATATTTAACATCTAATGCAGGGGCACCCCGAAGCGAAAATTTTTAAGACTAGACCTTTGTCATTTCTGGATGAAATGGGAAGTCTCTTTGGTGGAACCCAGGCTAGGGGAGAAGAGACTTGGACACCATCTTCTGGCTCCTTTCCAGAAGAATTGAATACACAGATGCCCTCTCCGCCACCTCATACGGACAATACCCAGAATTATGTGCTGGTTGAGACTTTTGAGGATATCACGACAAAGGAACTAATGACAAGTGCTCGGAGGAAACGTCCTTGTCCTTCACGAAGTAGGAGGGATGTTAGGAACAATAAATATGATGAGAATATGGAGCGCCTAGTAATTATACTTGAAGAAGATAAGAAAGAAGAAGATAGAAAAAAAGAAGAGCGGAACGAAGATGAGAGGAAAGAAGAAGCGAGGAAAGAAGAAGAGCGAAAAGAAGAAGAGAGGAAGCGAGGTCCTACTATGCAAGATTGTATTGATATTTTAAAGCAAATACCAAATATCCAAGTGACCTCAGAATTGTATTTTTTTGGCACAAGGGCATTTAAAGACAAGGACAATAGAGCTATTTTCATGTCATTTGAAAGTAATGATGCCCGCCTCTACTGGCTGAATATGATAATGAAGCATGGGCCTTGATGGGTTTCATGTGAGTATTATGGGATGAATGTTAGAACACATGACTCATCTCTTTTCTATTATGAGATGAGATGAATGTAAGAGCTTATGATTTTCTTTTTTATTATGAGATGATATGAATGTAGGAACTTATGATTTTCTTTGTTATTGTGAGATGAAATGAATGTACGAACTTATAATTTTCTTTGTTATTTTGAGATGGAATGAATTCAGGAACTTATGATTTTCTTTGTTATTTTGAGATGGAATGAATTCAGGAACTTATGATTTTCTTTTTTATTATGGGAATGAATGTAGGAGCTTAAATTTTATTTTTTATTATGGGATGGAATGAATGTATGAACTTTTGGTTTTCCTTTAGTTTTTTTTAATTGTTGGATGGAATGAATGTAGGAGATTATGACACCAAGGAAACGAAAAGTAATAGCACTTCTTGCTTTATTACTTGTAAAGAAGCGAGGGATGTACATATCGAAGGAGCCATGCAGGACTTCAATTTTATTAGGCCATGTTTTCGTTCAGGGTATTTTGGAAGGTAATCGAAGAGTATGTTTGGAGCTACTGCGTATGGAAAAACATGTTTTTTTTACGATTGTGTGTGGTTTTACGAGAGAAAAGGCTACTTGAAGACAGTCAATTTGTTTCAGTAGAGGAGTAAGTGGCTATATTTCTAATGATAGTTGGGCAAAACCATAGGAATAGAATTTTGCAAGATAGATTTCAACACTCAGGTGAAACTATCCATCATCACTTTCATGCAGTTTTAGTAGCAATGATTCACCTCTCAATGGATATTATAAAGCCGCCTTCATATGACCAAATACCAAAGGAGATATTGCATAATCCTCAATTTCATCCATATTTTAAAGTATAATCCTACCCTTAACTATATTTGCAATTATTTTTCAATAAAGTGACCTTTTTTTTTAAGTATCTTATGTTGATTTCTTTTTTTCTAAAGGATTATGTTGGGGCAATAGATGGTACACTTATAAATGTTGTGATCCCCATTGAGAACCAAGTACCTTATAGAGGAAGAAAAGGAGAATGCCAACAAAATATTCTGGCGGCTTGTTCATTTGATATGCCGTTTACTTTCGTTATTGCTGGTTGGGAAGGCACTGCACATAATTCACGTATTTTATTGGATACTATCTATAAACCAAATCTGAATTTTCCACATGCCCCTCCAGGTACTTAATAATTAGTCAATTATAAATCATATTACATTTTTTATCATAATATAATTTTATTTGTTCAGGTAAATATTATATTGTTGACACTGGATTTACAAATATGCGTGGTTTTCTTGCTCCATATCGTAATGTTCGGTATTGGCTATCAGATTTTCAGGCCGGTGGTCGTCCTTGTAATGAGAAGGAACATTTCAATTATGTTCATTCATTTTTAAGGAATGTAATAGAACATTCTTTTGGAGTATTGAAAGCTCGTTTCCCAATTTTAAAAAGGATGCCTCCCTACTCATTTTGTGTACAAAGGAGTATAGTAGTCGCTGCAATGGCTATGCACAACTTTATTAGAAAAGAGGCTATTGCAGATGCACTCTTTATAGAGTACGAGAATGAAGACATATCTTTAGAGGCAATTGATAATGATGATAGTGGCACCTCCGACACCGATGTAGTGGTGGATATTGCAGAATAGATGGAGATGTCAGAAGTTGGAAATGCAATAGTAGATGCCCTCTTTCATTCATGATAATAGCTGTGGATGGGCTTGTGTTTTTTTCGTAAATATATATCCTCTTCAACTCCATATGCCTCCTTTTGTCTCTCTTGCAATGATTCTCCTGATGTTGATGATGATGGTTGGTTTTGCAATAGTTGTGGATGGGCTTCAATTTTTTTGGTAAATATATATCCTCTTCAACTCCATATACCTCCTTTTGTCTCTCTTATCTTTTTGTTTTCTTCTTCCTTTCCACCATCTTCTTGTAGATGGGCTCGTTTTTTTTTTTTTTTTTTGGTAAAAATGCTTGTATTATTTATAATGTTTGGAAGGAAACATGTTGCCAAGTAGGGTCCAACCTGTATTTGGTGGGTTGGATTGAGTCAGTTCCATATTGAGTTGGCTGGTAGGATAGCAAAGATGGCTATACGACCATTCTTTCATCCTCCATGTGGGCCCCACCTTCTAACACCACTGGTCCCACTTTCATTCCTAGCCATACAGCTTCAGTGATAGAATGATGTTCGTGGGACCACTGTTGAACCAGTGGTGTTAGAAGGTGGGGCCACTTTTATTAGTTTGGTGGTGGCTTCTGCAAGCACTGATGGCAGTAGTAGTGCCAGCAGTGGCAGATTTTATCTCAACTTCATTGGGTTTCCTTCCCCACTTGAACCTTTCCTCAATAGGCGACAATAAGGACTGAGGTAAGTAGGTCTGTGATGATTTTGTGAACTGGGGTTGTGTAATTCTATTTGATTTGGGTTTTTCCCTGCTGTTTTGATCTTTTAATGGGTTATTATAAATGGGGCATTTGGGTCTTGGGGGCTTTATACTCTTTTGAATGAGATAAAGACGTTTAGGTGGTTGGGTTATACTTGTTTGGTACCATATTATAACTTTTGTTGAGAATTCTCTTTACTTTTCTACTATGAAATGAGACTACATCTTTACTTTTCTACTATGAAATGAGGCTACATCTTTTAAATCTTAAAGGACTTGTAAGTGATTTTTTTTCCATATTACTGATATTAGTTGCAGGAGCACTTCCATCGTCTTGAAATACTACTAGTTAACCAACCCTCTGCAATGTCTTAAAGAACAAGACAATCCTTGCTAACAGTGCTGAATTAGGAAAGGTTTGTCATCACAGTAGATGAAAGGAACCTTTCTTTTTATGTTTCTAAATATGTAAATTTGGAATCATGTTCACATGCATCTCATATGTTAATCTTGCTCTTCTTTTTTTATGCAGATTGAATGAAAATTGAGGCACTTCGACTTTTGTGATCAAGTCATCCGGTTCAATGCTATCTGATGTCGATTGCTATATGTTAAAATGGGATGCAAGAAGGTTTTTTACAAAAGGTTGCAGGTGTTGGAATGGTATTACAATGACATGATCATATATGAATATGTAAATTTTAATTGGCATTTGAATGTTGGACAGAGTAGCATGTTAGCATGTGTTTTAATTTTTTTAATGGTAATGGTAAAACCCTTTCAATGTTGAAAGGATGTTTGAATATTAATATGAAGTGGAATGAATTTTCTTGTTTCATATTTTTGATGGTTTCGAAATGGAAATGAATGTTGGGCATGTAGTAGATTTTGGTCTTGGATAATGGAATTGGCAGTTTCAATTTATTCACATGACACAGGTTGGAACTTGTGATGATGTCCTAATTTATATACAGGAAAATAAAATTTAAAATCAAATAAATAAAACCTATGTTTCTCATTATCTTGAGACAGTTCTCATTATCTGTCTAATATGCTTGTCTTAGGTGATAGTGTTCCTAAATCTAAAGTGATCTTGATGGTTTGTAGAGCATTTAACCTATGTTTCTCTCTGTTGAAATAAGGTTGCAGGATTGTGACTCTGTTATGTGTTAATATGAACCTTCAGCTAACTGCATGATGTGATCTCTTGAAAGTGTCTCATAAATTACAAGTTAATTTTTTTTTTTGGGTAAAACTACAAATTTACTTATGTTAAAATTTTTATGTATGGTGTGGTTTTATCTAAAATGTGGAGCAGATTATATACCAAGGCAAATGAAAAATCTGCACTCGCGTCAGATCTTAACCGTGGGGCCCACTTTAGTCTAAGGCAAATACTTGGATGGCAATCTCCCTCATGCCAAGTGGGTTTTCTTGGATACACTCCGATTTGAGCAATAGCCATTCGTTGGATTTAAGCATGCAATTGGTCATGGTCCTCTTCCATATATATATGGTTATAGTCTGGGGCATCATCTTTTGACACCTTACATGGCCTGTTTGAATTTAAAAATATTTTATAATAGATGTCATATTTAATTTCTATCATAAATTGACTTTTTTTGAAAAGACAAGAAATGCCCTTGTAATAAGCTCTTCTTTGTATGTTTAGCAAACAAGTTTTATCAAATAGCTCCATTTGAAGTAGATATACTGCATGTGTTACCAAACAGTCTATTTGTAAAGGAGTTTATTTGAAATAGATCTATTTCACACAAATCTGTTTGAGCCAGATCAATTTCAAACAGACCAGATTTGCCAAACGGGCCCTTAGTCTTTATACAGGACAGTTTTTATAAAGGTCATTTTTATGAATGTTAGTTTTTTATAAAGGTTCTTAACTAAGAATTACATACAGGGGAAAAAGTAAAAACGTAATAAAGTGATAAACAGCTATTCTACATAAATAAGCATGCTCTCTTCAACAATTTCTGTTTTTATCTCTTCCCTTATGTTTGTTTCTTGCCTACATTATTTCTCTACTGCTATATGAGGCAGATTTTAATTCTTTGTTTTTGTACCAGATCATAAAGAGCACGAGTTTAGTTAGTTTGGAGCGATGATTAGCAGAAGAGTCCAAATGTTCTGCATTCCTCATTTTCTGTTATGACTCACAAGGAAAAGCTCATTCGTTGCCTGAGATACTATTCTATGAAGGTGGCAAACTGAGTTGGCGTATAGATCACCCAAAACTTTGAAATGACATGTTAAATTTCATTGTTTCTATATTTATTTTGAAGAAAGCAGTTGAAAGCAGGAAGTGATACTCCCCATGTTGGAAGTTTGGTTCTTCACGTCTTCTATCATTCTTCCAGCACTCATTCCGGGTATGTTGCTACTTGTTTCATGCCTCAATTTTGTTTTTTATTTTTTATTCTAGGGGTATATAACCAGATTGCAGGGAAGCTTAGAGATGGCATTCTATTATTCCTTAAAATGATCAAAACCTACCCTTTCAAAATGTCTCAATGCTATCAATGCATTCCAACCTTGGAAGAACTTAAGTGGTCCATATCCACACGTGGACCCCTCTCTTATATGAATGATTACTTAATTGCCAACCCAAGCTCAGTAGCAGTATCCTTTTTTTCTTAATATTTGCTATTAGTTGCTTTTCAGTGTGTTTTGGATATTTCCGAGTCCAAGTTATTTATGTTAAACCATAATAACCATTCAAAATTTTTTTTATTTTTATTTTAAGAGTTCTATGCGACAGCCTGAGTCGAGTCTATGTGGCATGTTTCATAAAGTCTTGGAGATGTTTCGGCTAGGAATGGTCCTATGTTTCTTTCTTCTACTCCCTTTTTTTTTTTTAGGAACCTGCCTCATTGGCTACCTTTTCACTTTCTTAAAGAAGATGCCAGGGTTCTAACTCTGGTCATCCCCACCACAGGGGCAGTGCCTTACAATTGAACCAAAAGCGGATTGGCGGAAAGGTCCTAGCTTAGTTGGATACTTTTGTAATAGGATTTTCTATCATTGTTTGATGCAACAAAGACTAGAAGCCTCATATATATGTAAGTCACAGCTAACACCAAAGATAACATGTTATTTTGTCTGATATTGGCATAGTCCATATGATCTAGTGGTTGATCTTGTTATCACTTTGGCTGAGTAGTAGATTCGTACATGTAGAGGTGTGATTCATCAAAACAGCCAAAGGGAATAAGATCCTCTCTCAATCTTTGTGGTCAACCATTTCCATGGTTGGCCCGCCCCGTGATGTAGCTTACAGTCCACTCGTGACCACGTGGTCGGTACCAACTGAACTGCAATTGGATCATGAGGATATCTCATATGGGCTGGATATCTACTTAGGGTAGCTTTAATAGGATTTGGTTATGATTGGCATGGCCCACAGAGATTTTAGACTTTTGCTTGTTATTTGATTATAATGGCTAGGCTAATATATCCAGTAGCTGATTGTAAGGGATTTGTTTTCAGCATCTTTTTCTTATGATACGCTCTATTAGCAATTATATAGATACAGACCCACAATCAAATCCCACATGAGTCAAATTATCCCATGCGCATGTCGTTAGAGAGATAAAAGGATTTGATTTGACGCATTTGATAAGAGGAGCTCCAACTATACATACATAGTATAATAGGGATCAAATGGCATGAAATAGGCATGAGGGGCATATAAAGGTCGTTGGCTAACTGGTGGGTTCAGCCTCCCTTGCTCAATTAACATCTGTTCAATAGAAATAATGGGTGTTGGAGAAGGGGGTACCCAATTAGGGTCTTATGAATAACCCTCATGCTGTCCATACATGGCACCTTGTTGGCTAACATAACCCCCATGCTGTCCATGCTTGGCAACTTGGCCAACATAACTCCCATGATGACCATGAGTACCAGCGCTACTACTACCCCCTGCCTCAGTCTGTCCAACATGTCTGACATAGCCACGGCGAGGATCTAACTCTGTAGCATCAGGAAAATGCTCAACTGTCTCATAAGTGACAGGCTCATCATCTCTATAATGACCGTCATTCCTGGGAGAGTCAGGTGGAATTCCTGCTGATGATGAAGAAGTAGAAATACTTGACTCACTCTCCTCGTCCACCTCCTTTCCCCTTGGCTCACTTGTATTAGGTGCGCGCCACTGCTGCATTGTCAAGTTTATTTCTTCTATCCTTTCTGCAGCCCTCACTGGCTCAGGCCTATCCCCAGTCAAATCCTGCATCAACTCCTCAAACTCCGGGTCTTGGTCTAACAGCGGTTCTTCTTATTCCTCTAGCCATTGACCTAACACAGTATGCTCATCTGAAAAGATATAGTCCAAATTAATTGGATAGAAATAATCTCGATGATCCTCAAACTGTCTAACTCAATAGCATCAGGAAAATGCTCAACTGTCTCATAATTAAGTGACAGGCTCATCATCTCTATAATGACCCTCATCCCTGGGAGAGTCAGGTGGAATTCCTACTGATGATGAAGAAGTAGAAATACTTGACTCACTCTCCTCATCCACCAACTTTCCCCTTGGCTCACTTGTATTAGGTGCGCGCCCCTGCTGCATTGTCAAGTTTATTTCTTCTATCCTTTCTGCAGCCCTCACTGGCTCAGGCCTATCCCCAGTCAAATCCTGCATCAACTCCTCAAACTCCGGGTCTTTGTCTAACAGCGGTTCTTCTTGTTCCTTCAGCCATTGACCTAACACAATATCCTCATCTGAAAAGATATAGTCCAAATTAATTGGACAGAAATAATCTCGATGATCCTCAAACTGTCTTCTCCTTCTATTTCTACTCCGGAGCTTGAGGTTGTTGTGGATGTAGACCAATTTATTTAGCTTCTGCATTGTCAATCTATTTCTTGGTCTAGTGTGGATAAATGAGAAGGTACTCCAGTTTCTTTCACAATTGGAAGACGATGTAGTTTGACTAAGGACTTTAATAGCAAACATCATTAGTGCAGGAGCACTCCCTCCATAATTCAACCACCATTTAGCTGAAAGAAAATAGAAATGATATTAGAGTTAATAAAATAATAGTAAGTCCTTGAATAATATAGAGATGACATTACAATCAATACCAGGATAGGTCTGTGTGATAACTCTCCGCGCAGTTGTTGTTCCAAAGCTTCTAGCACGTACGTTGTATATGTCAATCTGAAGACATTAATGTAGAAAAATAAATTAGAGAAATTACAATATTATATACTTTTTTCCTTAATTATCCTACTTCCTACAATCCTACCTGATTAGTAGCCCAAATTGCTTCATCGGTACTCTCTGTCAGTCTTTCAATTACATTTTTTAGTCCCACACGGATTTCATCAGATATGTGTCCATCCGTAAATTAGGGATTAAAGAAGTATCCTGTAAAACCAATGAATCTTAGTCATTGATAAATTAATATAGTGAGGAGAGACTAGAGAGTTGAATACAACAATTCAAGTTTTAAAGGAAATAGCCTTCACTTACCAGCAGTTTGTAAATCATGTTTCAATTGTCGTCCCCATCGATCGTCGATGATCTTCCAATACTTTTTGTAATATCTACAATCTGCTTGAATAGCCAGCTTTGATCTCTCCATGGCCTCATGTAAGAAGCCCATTGTTGGCTTATCATCACCATCAACCAATCGAAGAACCTTTATTAGGGGATCAAAAACATTCAAAACACCCGTCACATGAGGCCAAAATTTGTTGGACTCAATTATTTTACATACTTCGAGTAATGGGACTTGGCCTCTTTCCCCATTTTGAATTCAGGAACTGATGTGATTTTATCAATTGGAGAAATCCTTCTCTATACTTGTAAACACTTTCGATAGTAATGAAGTGGGTGGCAAATCTAGTGATGCCAGGCCGTGGTAATTCATGGTTGTCTGTATATGTTTTCATCATGGAAATGAGTCTATATGACTGATAAAAAAAATTGGTAATCTCCTTTATCTTACCAATCACTTGCTGCATGACTTTTCCTTTTGCAATATCTTCAAGCATTAAATCCAGGCAATGTGCTGCACATGGAGACAAGAAAATCCTTGGCCTTTGTTTCATAAGCATCATTCCTATAGCCTACATGTTTGCAGCATTGTCAATAACAACCTGAATTACAAAATCTGCCCCAACTTCTTCAATCACCTCATTCAATAACTTATTAATATATTTTGCATCTTGGACGTAATCAGTTGCATCAATTGATTTGATAAACACTGTGCCCATAGACGAGTAGACTAGAAAATTCAAGAGATGACGATGTGTGATGGTCGTCCACCCATCGCCCATTAGTGTGCAACCTCTTTCCTTCCATGCCCATTTGAAAGTTTGCACCCAAGCTTGCAACTCTTCATACTCTTTCTCAATACAGACATGCCCAATCTCATAAGGGGTGGGTGCCTTTATACCTGGACCATGTTCTGCAGCTGCATCTAACATGGTGGTGAAATAAGGAGAAGATGCCTTGTTGGGTGGAATGCCTGCATCCAAAAAAAATTTCCCAGTGGCTCTCACTAGATTTTCTCTTGCTTTACTAAACTTGCCCTTTAATGCTTTCATAATGCTGGGCTGCTTTGATGTTGGTTTTCTATAAGCGAATGGGTCAGTTGGCCCCACCACATCAGGCCTACGAGGTGCATGTGTAGGAGGTCTTTCAATCTCCTCAATGTCTGGATCTTGACGTGGTTGTTTTTGACTAAATGCCCGTCGCAAACTCGCTCCCCCAAGTCCGGATGACCCACCTTGCTCATATTGACTACCTCTAGTAGCTGCTTCATATTGCATTCTTCTCCTCTCTTCCTCCTCCTGAAGGGACCTCACACTTTCTCTCCTAGCCCTCCTCATTTCCGGGTCTTCATCGTCATCATCTGAGGAACCAAATACTTCTTCTCTGCATGCATCAAATTCCTCAGTTCTTCTTCTTTCTTGTACAACTTCTTTTTGTGCAGATGCATTAAGGAGCTCCTGCATTTCAGCTCTCACATTTGGTGGCACTTTATTACATTTTTGCACCTGTCCTGATACATGTGCCAAATGTTGTTTCAATCGAGTAGTCCCGCCATTGAGAACTTGTCCACAATAATTACATTTTACTTTACTTTTACTTCCGATTGCTTCACCATGGCTCCATCCCGCATCTATGTTACGCACCATCTTGTTCCTATAAAATAAGAAATTCATGTAATAGTAATACTCTAACAACAATTATTTTTAGAAAAAAAATTTAATAAAATCATTTTCAAAATCCTAAATATATAGATCTAGCATGAAAGTATGTAGATTAATCATTTACACACCATACAATGATCATGAATCATTAAAAGAACATATTTATGATGAAATCCTCAAAAAATGATATATTATAATTCAAATATTAAAAAATCCGAAAATAAAATAATTAAAATAAAAATCTAAATCATGTTTATGACTATGATTAGATGTAGATCTATCATCTACACACTATTAATAAGCCTTTGGTATGAGGTAACAACTAACAAGTAGCAACAATTATTTTTAGGAAAAAAAAATAATAAAATCATTTTCAAAATCCTAAATATATAGATCTAGCATAAAAGTATGTAGACTAATCATTTACACACCATACAATGATCATGAATCATTAAAGGAACATATTTATGATGAAATCCCCAAAAAATGATATATTATAATTCAAATATTAAAAAATCCGAAAATAAAATAATTAAAATAAAAATCTAAATCATGTTTATGAGTCTATGACTATGAGTAGATGTAGATTTATAATCTACACACTATTAATAAGCCTTTGGTATCACAAATATTCTAACAAGTTACAATTAACAACAATTATTTTTAAGAAATTTTTTTTAATAAAATCATTTTCAAAATCCTAAATACATAGATCTAGCATAAAAGTTTGTAAATCAATCATTTATACACCATACAATGATCATGAATCATTAAAAGAACATAGTTATGATGAAATCCCCAAAAAAAGATATATAATAATTCAAAGATCAAAAAATCCGAAATAAAAAAAATTGGAAAAAAAAGTTCAAAATCATGTGTATGAGTAGATCTAGCATGAAAGTATGTAGATCTAACTTTTAAATGAAGAACAAGAACAAATAACAAACCTAATGATTTCTATACTTCATCTAAAAAATAAAAAAAATGAAAAAAACCACATGATAAAATGCTTTGGGTTGATTTTCTCATGCCTTAGATAATATTTTCTTCAAAAAATTAATGTGGGATTTTGAAATGTTGAAGAGGGAGTGGCTGGGCTGCTGGCTGCTGCTATGGTTGGAGAAGAGAACAGAAGATGAGGAAGATGGGGAAAAAGTAGAAAAAATTAGGGCTTTCATTCATTTTATATCATCTCGGCCGATATTTTCAAAATATCGGCCGAGATATCGGTTTCCAGCGAGATGATATCATCTCGGCCGAGATCTCTGGTTTTTTAGGGGATATGTGACCGAATCTGATATCTCACTGAGATATCGGTTCGGTCTCGGCCGATACCGAGTCATATCGGCCGTTATGACTCGGTATCGGCTGATATTTTATACCATGGGTAGAAGACCAAAATATCTGAAAATCAATCTGGTTGTATGCCAGGGAGGTCAACTATAGAAGCTATCTTCTTACTTAGGCTATTAATGGAAAAATATTGAGCAAACATTTATTAAAAACAATTTGTATATGGTTTTCATCGATCTAGAAAGCCTACGACAGGGTATTTAGAGAATTAATTTGGCAGCTTAAAATAAAATGAATGCTCAAAGAGGTTATATTGAAATTATTGAAGACATGTATGAAGTAGTGGTAACGAGTGTAAAAACTACTTGTAGAGAGACAAGTGAGTCCCCTGTGACCATATGTTTGCATTAGGGGTTAACCCTAAGCCCTAACCTCTTTGCACCGATTATGAATGAGTTAACAACTCGTATTCAAAAGGAGGCACTTGTTATTTGTAGATTATATAGTGTTGGTACAATCAAGAGATGATGTGAATGCAAAACTCGAGAGATGACGAGAAGCTTTAGAATCCAAAAGCTTTAGAATAAGCCATATAAAGACGGAATATTATCTCGAGATTCACAAGGTATTATGTGATTAAAATTGACCACATAGCCATTTTCAGCCTCCCAAACATATCAACGGTTTTGATCTTGTTTTTGGGGCCCATAGATCATAAAAAAATTATATCCAGTGGCTCATGGTTTGTGGCACGTATCTTGATATTGGTGATGATTCAATGGCTGAAATTTGGTTACATTGCTGTGTTTGACCTCGTGAACATTTTCAACGGTTTGGTGAACATTTTCAACAGTTTGGATCTTGATTGTGCCTCTTAGATTTGGAGAAAAATTGAAAAAAGGGTACTAGGCATATAGGCGTGATTTATGCATAACACTGTAGTTCCACCTCTTATTTTTTCTCTCTATTTCTCAACTACCTCATCAAGGGGGCTGTGGAAAGTAGAGTCATTGCCTCTACTTCTCTAAAATATGTAGAGGCTGAAAGGTGGTGCCAAACACTTTATTTTTCAAACCTCTATCCATTTTAAAGAAATAGAGGGAAAAGTTAGACCTCCTAAACATGCACTATGAGAGCTAGGGTGGGGGCCCTCACATCCATATCCAATGCCAACAACTTAAATGTGAGGGCCCCCACCTTAGCTCTCATAGTAAGGTGAGAGATACTCTCATAGGAGGCATCTCCCATATATATATTATACTGGTTATTACGAAAAATTGATTTGTCCAACCCTCTAGGCTTTTATTTACTTCGTCTAGTCCTACTAGTAGATTAATTTTCAATATCGCAAGTCACATCTGATTTTCTAACTACCTTTTTCACTTGTGAATTTGCTGGATCATTTATCTGTTTTAAGAAATAGATCTGCTTTGGTCTTGTCAAGTCATACCTCAGCTATTGCTAGAGACGATCCTTTTTAGATTAAATTACTAACCCTTGCGATCATACCTTTTGTTAAACTTTGAACAGGTACTTCAGCCTATTTACTTTATAGCCATTGGAAGAAGCTAAAATGGTAGGCATTTTTAAGTTGCTTGGAAATATCATCTGAAGTGTTATGTGAAGCTAGCCTTGTGGAGATTGCTCATTGATAACGATCATAAGAAGGAAAGGACTACCCCTATATTGGGGAAAAAGTGAAGCTGCTTCAATTTTGCTTGAATCTGTAAGGATGCATCACTATATCTGTAAATTTCGGATCCTTTTTATCCCTAAAAAAGGGAGAGAGAGATTCATTCCGTTAGTCCTATGTGAGATGCAGTTGGATGAGTGCTCCTAATCCATCTGAAGATTTTCCTTCTCAAGCTGTGTCTTGGTTTTGAATACTAGTAATTGAAGATTGTGCAAAAATAACTCCAGTGCTGATTCTTACCATACCAACAGTTTGTTTTGGCAAGGAAAAGTATATAAATGTGAGGAATCTGCTTAAAGCAGTATTGATTCATTGGTTAGGCTCCTCTCACTAAAGAGCTCTGGTCCAGCAACTGAGTTCATGCAGATGTAACGGCTTAAGTCTTACCTGAACCATGAAATACCCGAAGCAGGCAAGTAAGCATATGCTTCGTCCCTGTATTTATTTTTTCTTAGGGAGAATTGTCTTTGATTTGTCTGGATTCCTTAAAAGCGACCTTTTATGGTAGATTAATTGCTAAATCATTGTGAACTGTTCTTTATTATTATCATCTGCATTTGCATGTAGATTCTCAATCATGCTGACTGTTAACTTGGAAATTGTGCAGTTTGTGTGGAAAACTGTATTATTCACAGTAATGAGTTCAGACACGATGATCTTGTGAGATCTGGATGTGAGAGACAAAGTTCATACATATTCTCTGTATTTAATTTTTTTAAGGTATCGAAGTGACATTGCAATTTGGTAGAGATAAATCAACAAAGAATAAAACAGTTATTGAAAATTACAAGTACATTTACAATGAATGAAATAAAAGATGGAGAAGCAGGCAAGAAAACATGTCAATATTGGTCCTTCTCTACTTTTCCTTTTTTGAATAATTCAAATGTTTATTCTTAAAGGAGATCCAGTAACTGGTCAATCTTTTGCAGCTACATCTCCATCAGTCCCTAATCAGATTCATGTAGATCCTCCATCCTTACACTTTGCAGGTGAGACATAATTGTCATGGACTCGGATTCTCTCTCTCTCTCTAATAATGATGAGAACCTATTGATTTTCTCTTCATTGATTCATCTTTCCATTGCGAGATTGGGAGTACAGCATTTATTTAATATATTGAATTGCATGGTTATGTTGACTTGAGGATGGTGTCCGATCTTCAACAACTTAAAGTGAAAACATATAGATTTATATTAAATTTCCAAGTGTTATAATGAAGTTAGTTTTAACGAAAAAGTACTCAAAATCTATGAAGTAAAAAAAGAAAATATATATATATATATATATATAAATAAAAGGTGGCAATTTAGATGAGATCTGTACATTTTTAGAATTTAGTTTAATAGAGTTACGACGGGGTTGTCATTTTACCAAATGAGAAACTATTTTATAGCCCTATGTGGATCTTCACTTTTATTCTTTCAATTTAGCCCTATTAGATAAGGGGGCAGTTCTTAGAAGTGGATTTAACTAGAAAAATCCCCTTAGACTTGTCAAAGCCAAAAAATGCCATCAATGTTTTATAAAGATCATAGTGATCACTGAAGCTTTGTTTCGTATTTTTTTATTCTTTTCCCTCTGAGTGGGGATATCCTTGCTCCTTTTATTTTAAAAAGTCACAAAACCCTTTTATCCCTTTTTGTTCGTCTCCCATCTTTTTCTCCCTTCCACGACGTTCAAGTTCAACCACCCCTTGGATCAAAACCCTAATCCTTCTTTTGCCATTACCAACTCTAATGAAGAAGAAGAGGCGGGAATTTGTCTAGCTTCATCAGGAAAAGGCGTCGAACCTTCTCCCTAAGCAAACCTCAACATTAAAACAAAGTGCCCAACTAAAAAGATGGTCCAGATCCATCCTCGAAGTGCACTGGTCAGCAATTTGTACTCCATAGGGGGGTCAATTTGTACACCACCCCCACCATTTTCCCTCTTTCTTCTCTGCAATGTATAAGCACTATTGAAATAGATGAAGGTGATTATGAGAGAGAGAGAGAGAGAGAGAGAGAGAGAGAGAGAGAGAGAGAGAGAGGTGGATAATGGAAGGGAGAAGGGATAAGTTGTAACTACGACGGTCGCATTCTCCTTCTGATCTGGTCTTTTAGTGTTCTTTTTCTTTAAAGGATCCCAGCTTCAGTGTCGTGGAAGGGAGAAGAAAATGGGAGTCGAACAAAAAGGGGAAAAAGGGTTTTGAGACCTCGGTCTTCGTGTAGATGGGGATATCCGCGCCTCCCTAAGTGCTGTCTCTCATAGTAGTATTAGTTGAGCCTGGGATATCCCCGCCCAAATTAGTGTTGTGAACTGGGATATCCTTTCTTGTGTTAGTGCTGTGAGCAAGGATATCCCTGCCCACTAGAGTATTGTGGGTGCCATTTCTTAGAATTGTATCTCTCATTTGATGAATACCTAATGTCCGTTTCTTATTGAGCTAATGCCCATGTGTATCTAACTGATAGAATGCCAAAACTATTTTTAAAGTTTAACCATTTCTATGTTAATCAATGCCCATGCCCATCCCCATATCCAACCATTTTTATGTAAATAATAGCTAATACCTAATTCTATCATCTTATATTACAGCCAAACCCAATGCTCATTTGTATTACTGAAATAGGGTATTTTTATCATAAGAAAGTTAATGTGGACTACCCACCTCTTTAATGGAGTAAATATTAATTATCCATCAAGGAGATGGAAGCTTTACTAAGTAGTTCCAAACATCAACTTTTTGGGTAAAACAGAAACACATGTAGTGATTATGCTTGTAGCTTTAATCAAATGTAAAAATAGTAAATCTAGACTACCAACCTCTTTAATGGAGCCCAAACATTCCTACTTAAAATAGTAGCACAAATGGGCATTGGCTTTGGCTGTAATAGAAGATGATATAATTGGGTATCAGCATTTGTTCACATAGAAATGGACGTGAAGGTGGAAGTTATATGTGAATGTGGATTGTCTAATGTGTCCGCTATAGCACTGTCTCCGCTCAGTTGGTTGTATCCATACTTATGAAACTCTATTTGGCCTTGGATGGGCGGGGATATCCCCACTCATAGCACTAACACAGGCGGGGATGGGAGGGGATATCCTGCTCCCCGCCCATAGCACTAACACAGGCGGGAGAGGATTAGCTATCAAGAAGATGAGTCTCTCCTGCTCTACTTTTCTTTCTGAGAGACAAAAAAAAAAAAAAAAAAAAAAGAAGATTTGGTAATAGTAATGAAGAAAAATACTAAAATGGGTGTGTTACATATGTTGTATGGAGAAGATATAGGGGTTTCGGATTTGGACTTAGATATGAATATTTGGTTAGGAGAATGGTAAAGAAAGAGGAAGCGTCGGTGAAGCACTTTTCTTCTCATCGGTTTGCCCTTTTCAATCAAGAGATTTGCAAAGTCCTGTTGCTTTCTCTCTTCTTCTATGAATCCTTGCTCAGAGAAGATGAGTCTATGCTCAGATAAAATGTGCAAAAGAACGAAAATGGGAAAAAAGGTTTTTGGGTTTGGGACCTTTTCAGGTAAAAGGTGAAGGGATATCCCTGCTCAGAGAAAAAAAAATAAAAAATCAAATAAGGCCTTTGGGACTACTATGGTATATATAATACATTGATGGTGTTTTTGGCCTTTAACAAGTCTTTAAGTGGATTTTTCTGGTTAAATCCTCTTCTTAGAATCCATTAGACTTTACTTTGATAAATAAAACATTTGGGCTCTAAGCATTTGTGGTATTGATTTTAAATAGGAATCAATTTTACCTTTTGAAGATGGACCTTCCGGTGGAGACTGCAATGCCGAGAGCCTTCCTTCCCTCTCCGATACATGGAGTGTTTTACTTACACCCCTTCCCTACAGCCGGCAATGTTCAGGGACCGGGTATAGGTCTAGAACTGGCTCTCAAAGCTCTAACCAGGATGAGAGGGAGGGGGGAAATTGCCCCAGAATTTGCCCTCCTTGTTTTTTTTCTTTTTTATTATTATTATTATTATTTTTATTTCTATCACATAGTTTACCCCCAAAGGAAAAATTCCTGGTTCAACCATTGATAGTGAATAAAATGGAGGGGTGGAGCTAGAGCAGTTCAAGGGTAGCCATAGTCATGGCCTCCAAAATTTTCTCAAATATATTTTTGTACTTTTTACAGTGTCCCCTTCAAATTTTGATTTTTTTTTTTTTTTGTTAAAGTGAGAGCCACCTAGAGATCATGAAAACAATTGTGGTAGGGGGAAATCCTTCATAATTAACTGTATATATATATATATAAACACTATATATATAGGGGGATCTTCAAGTGCATCCATCCCTCACTATTTGTGGTGAGGGACACCACTTTTGGGGAAGTTTCAAGTACAAAAGAGGTACAAAAGAGAAGTACACCTCTCTTTTGTACTTGAAACTTCTCCAAAAGACCCCCTCACCACAAATGGTGAGGGATGGATGCACTTAAATATTATCCATATATATATATATATATATATAAGGTGAGAGATTCTCTCACAAGAGCATCTCCCATTGCTTCTGTGAGATACACTCTCACCATACTATGAGAGATAAAGGTCATGGCCTCCAAAATTTTCTGAAAGATATTTGTACTTTTTACAGTGTCCCCTTCAATTTTTTTTTTTTTTTTTTTGTTAAAGTGAGAGCCACCTAGAGATCATGAAAAGAATTGTGGTAGGGGGAAATCCTTCATAATTAACTGTAAATATATATATATATATATATAAGGTAAGAGATTCTCTCACAGGAGCGTCTCCCATTGCTTTTGTGAGATACACTTTCACCTTACTATGAGAGATAAAGGTGGGGCTCTCTCATTTAAATTGTTGACATTGGATATGGATGTGACGGCCTCCATCTTATTTTTCATTGGAAGGTGAGAGTGTGTCTCACAAGAGCACCTCATATATATATCTATATATATATACACACACACACTCTCTCACTTTATATGAGAGATAGGGGTGGGGGCCATCACATTTAAGTTGTTGGCATTGGATATGGATGTGAGGGCCCCCACCTTACCTCTCATTGGAGCATCTCTCTCTCTCTCTCTCTCACACACACACACACATATATATATATTCCAAGATGTGGAATCTATTACAAACAATATGAAGACATGTATATGTGGACCCCAGAAGGCTATAAAATGCAACTAACACCATTGTCTCAGATGCATGCTAGGTGTGAAATAAACGAAATTCTACAGACTCATGGTTTCTTTGAGAGCAAAGACGACCATGTTATTTCTAATATTAGTACCAGATGGTTTATCTGATAGGCATCGAAGACCATATTATTTCATATATATATATATGTATATATATTGGAGATGCTCCTGTGTATAATAGCAGCCAAGCAGGCATGCATGCACTGAATGAATCAATGCATGGATCCATCAATATTCATTCATTCGTAGAGGTTGGAAGGGAGACGCGGTGTGAGTATTACTTCGAGTGGGCCCACCTTGGGCATTGTCAAGCCAAATCCCTCCTTCATATCCACAGGTTCACCCAATGGGGTCACCATGTCAAAGCCATGTAGCAGCCGAGCCAGGGTCAGGTGCATCAACTGTGCAGCCAAAGATATACCCGGGCAGGATCTCCTGCCCGACCCGAAAGGCATGAGTTCGAAATGCTGGCCTCTGAAATCCACATCTGCTTGGGTGGTGAGAAATCTCTCTGGTTTATACTGCTCAGGATCCGACCACTTGCGTGGGTCCCTTTGAATCTTCCAAATGTTTGAAATCAACCATGTTCCAGCAGGGACATAATAGCCATTGATGTAGCAGCTTTCCATGGCCTGGTGGGGTACTGAGAGTGGGCCTGCTGGGTATAGACGCATTGTTTCCTTGATGATAGCTTGTAGGTAGACCAGGTTCTTTATATCTGATTCGTCCACATTCCTGTCCTTTCCCACATGAGTATCTAATTCATGTTGGGCTTTCTTTAACACGTCTGGATTGTTGAGTAGTAGTGAGACTGCCCACGCCATCGTCACGGAAGTAGTGTCAGTCCCAGCTGAGAATAGCATCTGCATGGACACAAAACAGAGAATTTAATTACTGCATTTTGTGTAACCCATGAAAGTCCCTGTTTGTTTGATCTTTAGTTTGTACTCTCTCTCTCTCTCTCTCTCTCTCTCTCTCTCTTTCTTTTCATTTTTATGAAGAAACCCACACAAACACAGCAAGTTTAGAACACAAGATGTGGGGAGCCAACCACGCCTAATGCCACTCCACATTATTAACACCTCATGTACTTCACCATTTTGCAGGCCTTTGTAGTTCCTCAGGCATCCGAATCCATGCAAAGTCATGGGATTTGGTGCCTATAAGGAACGTGTGATCAATTTGGATGGGTCATAATTAAGGTGGGCTATAGTGGGAGTTTCCAACTGTGCGGACAGTAAGGACCATCATTATAGGGCCGGTTCCACGTATGTATAAAAATATATGCTGAGGTTCTTATTTTTGGAGTCCGAATCCCTTGATCAGTGTCTCCCATGCATGAATATTGAAGTAAAACTCGAAGACCCATGCATGAATATTGAAGTAAAACTCGAAGAAGAGGCCACTCTTGTATAAGATGAAGCGAAAATAACATACCAGTGGGAGTGTTTTAAAAACGGTATCCTGATCGAACTCAGAGAACTTTGCACCCTCTAATGCGGACAGCATCACATGTATGAAGTCCTCCCTCCCCTCCACATTACCGGAGAGTCTCATTCGACGGTGCTCTTCCAACCAACTCGTCATTATAGAGTCCATCTCCTTGGCAGTGTTCTTCATGGCATTCTTGTATCCCCCAAAATCCAACCACTTGAGAAATGGAAGACAATCCGACACAAGGAACATCCCACCTAGATGGAACAGCTCACTTATTGCTTTCTGGAATCGCCTCGCCTCAACTTCATCACCCCCAGTGTTCTTACCAAAGTAGCGCTTCCCTGCAATCATCATCACAATAATGTTAAAAATCACGTCCTTCAGCTGTTGCTTCATGTCCACCTTAACCGGTCGCTTCCCATTCCGTGCCCATACACTGTACAGCTCCTTCATGCACATGTTCACCTCTGCAGCTCGGACATGCTTGAGCAGCTCGAGCTGGCGTGTGGAAAGCAGCTCAATGGTGGCTATCTTACGCACTTCGCGCCAGTACGGACCATAGGGGGCGAAGGCAAATAAGGCATATTCATAGCCCAAGTACTTCCCTCCAGAGTATCTGGGACGGCCAGCCAGGGCTTGGTCGTTGGTAGTGAAGCACTCCTTGGCTGCCTCCCATGTGTTTACGACCAACACCCGGTTTACGCCTAGCCGGAGCATGAAGACAGGGCCGAATTTATCTGCCATGGCACCAAAGACCCGAAAGGGATGCTTGCCTCCACCTAGCTGATGAAGGTGGCCTATTACAGGCAACGCCCCAGCTGCTTGGGGTGGCTGCCGGCTGTTGGTGCCTTTGGTTTTCTCTCCTTTCCATAATAAAGTGTAGAAAAAGATGAAGGCTAAGAACCCAACAATAATTTGCAATGGGAAAGGAAATTCCATATTTGAATTGAAGCTAGTGTTAAGGTGGATATGCATGGGTACACCACTTGTGCTCTTGTAGGAAATTTATACTCAATACAACTCAGCTTAAGAATGAAGCATTCATAGCAATTTACTGATTTCAATTCATCAAACAGTAAGACAAGTACCCACATTTAATATAAAAAGGAAAGAGTACTGACACACGAGAAGCACGAGACACCCAAGCAGAAAGGGGCGGACGTATAATATGAAACATGTCTTCTCTCGTATAAACCACACAGTGATCAATCCCTAGGTAACTAATAAACGAAGTTAGGAAAAAATTAAAAAAACAATGTACTTTTGTTAAACCTCATACTCATATATATATATATATATATATGAGAACCGGTCCTATAAGGACCGTCCTTATAAGTTACGGTGTGGACCGCCTAGTGGGGCCCACTGTGAGATCCCACTGATCATGGGACAGAGGGGGACCGAAAGATCCAAGTGGGGCCAACCTACATATCATATTTGAAGTCAATTTAATACCTCTAACCCCTTCATCCGTAGTCCACAAGTTTAACGGTTTTATATCAAACAAGAAAAATGGACCCTCAATCCAATGGTCTAGTTCATCTGAATCCATGCAAATTCATGGGATTTGGTGCCTATAAGGGGATTGTGAATATGTGGTCAATTTGTATGGGTCATAAGGTGGGCCCCAGTGGGCATTCCAAACCGTGCGGATCATAATATATATATATATATATATATATATGTATATGAAGCCTGTTCTTCTAATTTGAAATAGTGCTGGTCCCACAAATCAAATTCGATTATCGTTGTTTATTGCATGATGATCATCTCCAAAATGAAGATAAATCCAATCTAACCATCTCCTCTTATTTATAATCTCCTCTTATTTATAGTTTATGGAACACCTCCTCTTAGTCCAAGATTAGAATTCTCACTTCTATTCTTAATATGTGTCTTACTCTTCCTTTCCTAAGAGTTCAAATAGTATTAGTAACATTCTCTTATTGGGGATGGCATGAGGACCACTAGGGATTCCTTAGAATCTGGCTCCAATTGAAAATCTGAACCCCACATCTCATGTGAACTCTGAACCCACAGTTAATTGCAAATATATCCACTATATAAATGAAATTACACTCCAGTCTTAGGAATAATTACAAGAAGACCCTAATCTTCCCAATTATTATAAGTAGGCCCCTCTATCAATTATATCTTTGGATCATGAAATAAATCAATTTATTCGGATCATCCACGTGATTACGGACATATAACCTAACAAAAAGAGTACGCCTTTTCTATTGCTATCTAGCCGAGGCACTGCATGCATCCATCACTCGTGGAGCTTGGCAGGGAGACGTGGTGTGAGTTTGAGTGGGCCTGTCTTGGGTTAAACATGCTTTTTCTCCTAAAGTGATCTTTCGCTTGACTTCACTTTACAAGTGAATCCAATCCGGCCGGATATATATTAAAAAATGTTGGTTATACCTATACTCCTCAGGGTCGAACCATTTTTCTGGGACCTGTTGAGTCTTTGAAGGGTTCGAAATCAACTACGTGCAAGAGGGACCACAATAGCATCTTTCCATGGCCTGGTGGGGTAAGAGTGGGCCTGGCGGGTATAGGCACATTGTTTCCTTGATGATGGCTTGTATTGTAGGTAGACCAAGCTCTTTATATCCGACTAGCAATGCTTCGCATGAGCCTCAATAAAAAAAAGTAAATGGTTTATTACAAGATTTATAAAAAATAAATAAAATTTCAAATACTTATAAAATGAAATAGACTTTCAAAATCTTTTTCTTTTCAATCATGAGAATAATTTGGTGGTCTCCTTACATTGTCGGATATTTTCTAATTCTTTTTATTGATTTTGTGGGCAGCTCATTTCTTATGTTGATTGCTGTGCCTTGATTAACATTAAAAACATCCACCCCCCTTAAAAAAAAAGCCCATGTAATATTTGATGTAGCTGATCGGTTCATGCTTCACATGCATGGAAATACAATAATCAAATGTACATAGGTATATAAACTAACTTGAGGCTTCAAATGTGAACAAAGCTGCTACAAATTGTGTCACATCTCTTACTACTGATGGTAAAAGGACAAGAGCAACACCAACAAAAGGAGATATAAAAGAGAAATAGTGAGGTCATAGAATCCATATTCACATCAATTTTAAGTTAAAAAAAAAAGGGCTCACACAAATACATTGAAGCATAGCTTCTTACATCAAAATAGATATTTAAAAAGAACTATCAACATTTGTATCAATGTCATCCTCTAGTTCATGCAAAAAGTGAGGGCAATAATAAGGGTGCCATGAAAGCAGCAACGGCGGATGGACTCATTCGATTCTCTGAAATATGAGCAGCAATAATATGGAGGGATGGAGATGAGTCGTTGGTTGGATTGATAGATGTGAGAAGGTTCCAGTTGGAGATTGCTAGATTAACAAATTTCCTAAAATCAAGGATTTGCTAAGATTCCATTAAAAGTCCGAAACTATGGGCCCGTTTCTTTACAAGAATTCTTGGAATTCATGTCTGCTAGAATTTACAGAATTCGAGGTGCTAGAATTCTAAAATGCTGCTGAATCCTGATATTCCTGAATTCTCTGTTTCTTTCATACCGGAATTCCTGTATGAGAATTTCATCCAACCTGAATTCCATAAATTCCTTGTTTCATAACTACTTGAATTTCTAAGTAGATTTCTAAATATTTATACATTACATTATAAATGTATGCTTATATAAGGCTAAAATATTCATAAATGTAACAACCATTATAAATCTCAACCAATATAAGCCAAAGTAACATCCACCATAATGCCAACAAAATAACAACCACCATTATAAATTAAATAACCCAACAAAAGTCCAATCAAATCCAAATTTGAACTTCAAATCTACCTCATAATCAACTACATCCACAACATTAACAAATGACAAAAGTATGAAATAAGTACCTAGTAATTCTAACATAGCAACTTCATAGTTTCAAAGCATAGTAAGTCCAAAGTAAAAGGTTAAACAACAGTCACTCCTCATCACTATAAGCGTTGTTGAAACACTTAACAAAATCATAATCAAAATACCACTCATCCATTGAGGAACTACGTTTTAAATTCACTAAGCACCACTTGACAATCCTGGTTGAAAATGCATCTCTAGCCATCGCATCTTCTCATCATCATTGAAGCTTAGAAATGTTTCCGCCTTTCTATCATCACTAGCGAGAAAGTCAATGATATGCATTTTCATATTAGACGGTATAAAAGAAAGCGAACGAACAACTTCCGTGATCTTTGGGATTAATATGCTATGATATGGGTTGTTCATGCGCTTTGCAAGCTAATGGACAGCATTTGCAACATTTTCAATGTTTCTTTCACTTCATCGCTTGTTGTCGACTTACGTTTCTTCCTCTTTCGGCCACTACTACTTTGATGTGCTGGAGCTGGTCCATTCTCTGGTGAGTTCACATTAGTATGAGGCAAGTGAGGCTCGTCAATGTCATCCAATCCAGCTGTCTGGTTGTCAAAAGTGCCGGGGATGATGAAATCTTCTTCTTCTATCATGATTGAGTCAACATTTACTTGGCTTCATTCAGATCCAGTCATGGCTATATCACCTTCAGCTGTATCGTCAACAATAAGATCATGTATTTCATCGTAAAACTTGATGGTAATGTTCTTATATTTAGCCAATTTTCTCTTAGCCTGCATCAAGTTAAATCAACTAGAACATTATTTATTTACCCAAAAATGCAATTAAGTAATGAGTTAAATGAAAGTAAAGCAAATTTACCTGCTCCAAAGCTCCCAAAACATCTTCTGGAGCAGTAACCATCTTTGTTGTATCGTCCCATCCAAAACCAGACATAGTAAGAAGTTGTTTTACTTCTCTTTATCGTTGAAGCCAATTTTTGAACTTATTTTTTGCATTATTTATACTTGGTTCCAACCTGGTTTTTTCCTTCACTTTAGCTATAGCTTGTGCCCAACAAGCAGTGTTGAAGTTTTTTTCAACCTTTCTTCCTGCCAGCTTCATTTCTAGGAGTGTATCCATTAGAACCTGTTCGGTTGTTGGGCTCCATTTGTAATTTTCTTTCCTTTGGGATCCTAATGAAATGTCAATGAAAATTATTTACTAAAAATGGACTGAAAAAATGAGAATGAACTGCAAAATAGACATGAAAGACGTCAAGAATCTTCACTATGACAATAAAAAGGATAACCATAACATCATGTCAATTATTCTCCAATAAGACAAAACATGGTGCGAAAAAACATCATGTCAAACATGGTAGCAAGAAACATCATGTCAAATTTTCTCCTTGTTACTGTTGATTTCTTTGTTGTTGTTGCTCATAATCTATCCACATTTACTCGGCTATGGAATCTCGAAATGCAGGCCAAGTATCTCTATTCCACCTTGGGATAGTTGTTGTATTTCTGGCCCTTGTTAAGGGAGGATCGATCCTGGATGCATTTGTCGTGGAAATAGTTTCAAGCATTGGGTCTCCAACACCATGCATAACTATATGGTTGTGTAAAACACAACAAGCAATTACAATGTCCCGTTGGGTGGTCAATGAATACCCATGTTGCATTCTCAGAATTGAAAAGTGATTTTTAACCACTCCGAACACCTTTTCTATGGTGGTACACAATGAGGAGTGTCACAAATTAAAAAACTCCTGAGAAATCGTTGGCGGATGTTCTTCAAACTCTTTGAGATGGTAGCGTACCCCTCTATATGGTTTTAGGAACCCAGGTGCATTACCAGAACCGGCATCGACTAGATAAAATTTACCTACATTTGAAAAGTAAAACAGTGGTAACTATAAATTAGTTTGTAATAAGTAAAAATGTACAACTAAACTAGGCACTTCACATTTGAATGGTTCTATTACCATCCGGAACCGCTTATATATCGCCTCTGTTCAAGGCAGAGAAAAGAACAGTAGCATCAGTTGCAGACCCCTCCCATCCTGCAAGCACATATTGGAACTTCATACCAAATCCACTTGCCATGAGACAATTTTGAGATAGTTGGCCGCGCCTATTTCGATATTTTGCCTGCTTTGAAAATGGTACATGAACGGGTACATGTGTACCATCTATTCCCCTATGCAATCCTATTGAGCGAAAGAGCAAGTTTAGGATCGCACCAGCATATCACTTAATATAATAACTATATTAGAAATAAAAACTATATAATACACTAACCTTAAAATACGGGTAGAATCTAGTATTTGGTCTAATCTGTTGTGGAGTAGGTGCATTTTCTGGAATTTGAACATAGTGTGGATAAACTCTGCAAATCGCATCTAACACAGTATGAAAATACGGACTAACGGTGGCTCCTAAATGGTTGAACCGATTGGCCATGACTCTGTTAGTGACATTATGGGCCAAAATGTGTAAAAGCATGGCTAGCTGCTCATCCACGTACATAATTCTTGTATGTTGGAGGAGTCCTCGTTGCATAAGTGTATCACGCAGTCTCATAAAACAATCAGGGCTCATACGAAGGTTTTCATGACACTGAGGCCCCTTGCTTGAAAAAAGTTCTTTCACCCATGTCTTGCCCGACAATGATGAGACACGACGTTTTTTCCTAGACTGCTCCTCTTCTAAAGTTAGCCATAGTGTAGCCAGCCCGCAACATGAGGCCACAACAGAAACAACAGCGGATATGATTTGATTTTCAGATTCTATTGTTATGTAATTGAACATTTTGTTACATACAAGCATTTTAAAGTAAAGGAAGTAAAATCATTATATACAAAGAGCCCAAATCGTTCTAAACATATTCCATAACAACATCATATTAAATTGAATAAACTATTAAGGAAGACTAAATACCTTCCATTGAGAAATAATCCTTCAAATTTAAAATATTGTTGACCTTCTACAACAAATGAGCACTGTTGTAGAATTCCTTCTTTACTCTCCTATAATGATATAAAAAAAATGAAACTCTTAAAATGGTGTAAATCCATATGAAAACTTGCTCACATGGAATTAACATGATAAAATAGTCCTCTGTTCAATATGGAATTCGGTCACTCACCTGTTGGCTACCAACCCATATTTTATGTTATGGGTGTAGTAGCCCTTTAAAGGTGTGTAAGTTTTGGATGCATGTTATACATGTGCCTTTTTAGATTCACATGATGATCCTTCATTTGTGTTGGACATGGCAAGTGGTGTGAGAGACACTTTCATCAATATGATCATCAAAGAGTGATGTATTATCAACCAAAGAAATGTTTGAGATAGGTGGTGTGAGAGACACACTTTCTTCACCATTTCTTATCGTTACTATAGCTTGTAAACAATTATCCGAAACACAACATAATGGAAGATTAAAAACCAAAAATAGATTTCTGGTATAAATTTAAAAAAAATGATACATTGTATTAAAACAGTTAGCAGATAGTTATTGAGAACTACTACTATTACCTTTTGTCAATCCACAAATTAGCATATAAAACATTAAACACACATTAAGTCAAGACCATATATAGTGCATGGCATCTGCAAAAAAAATTAAAATGAAACATTGACGAGAAGTGTAGGAACTAAGAAGATCACAAATCAAATGAGACATGGACGAAAAAGGTGCTAAATTTCCATAATAAATCACAGATTTCTCCAATTTTAAACTATTCAAACATTAATCAAACTATTCTAAAAATAAACAGAGAAAATATAACAATCACACAGGTTGTAATAGTAGCAGATCCAGTGAAAGTCTAATTAAGTAAAGAAATCTTTTGTGATGGTTAAAGGCATTGGGAAGAATTAAAATGACTGCAGGGTAAATCTTTGATAGATTATGCAATGCAATATGTGTAACAAAGGCCTGGATGGATGGATGTATACTTTGCTATGGGTTGATCTTGATGCATCGAAGTTGATCACGATTTTTTCTCAAATTTGTTTCTCACGATTTTTTCTCAGATTTCTAGTGTTTGTTGATCGGCCAACAGTATAGCTCAAGTCCATGCGATTTCGAGATGGGTAGTGGGCCTCTGATCAGCTGTGCATAGATTGACCTAAGAATGGACGTCAAAGACACGGTACAAGAAAGGTTGGTCACACACACTTTGTGTAGTTTGGAGATGACTTTTTTGGAATCGTTACAATTCTGGAAGAAAAACCCCCAAAAAACCATTTTCTTCCCTTTCCATCAAAATACTGTAGGAAAAAAAAAAGCATACGACAAGATGGAAGAAAGATAGAAAAATAAATCAGGTGGGGAAGAGGAGTTCAGAGGAATTACCGAATCTGATTTTTGTGCAGTCGCATAGAATAGAAGATGACAATCGACCGTTAGGAGAACTGGAGTTCTATCGGAATGCCTAGAGTTGCAAACGAAGTATCCCTGAATGGCTAGATTTCTAAATGCTAGAGTAAAGGCTAGCATTTGGGAATTCCACCTTTTTGGAATTTTAAAATGTCACTTACCTCAAATGCTGGGAATTCCCATAAATGAACATGGAATTTCTGACTGGAATTCAGGAATTCCCAGACAGCCTGAAATCCTGTCAGAAATTCTTGCAAAGAAACAGGCCCTATGGGAATATTAATGGGAGACTACGCACAGGTTATATGTTACTATATGGTTGGACTTGATTGATCGTAATAGATCGTAGATTTAGTGTGGCCCATATTGATAGGTGATCCAGTGAGAGTGATGAGAGAGATTTTCCATTTTATTTGGAATGTGGATTAGTGCAAATTGGAATCAATTTTACTCAGGCATAGTTTAGTTTGAATTAGATCCTCTCAATTAGAGAGATTTCAAGAATCTCTCTTATCTTTCTGTGAGAGATATCAGATATGTAAGAGATCTTAGGAGTTTCTCTTATTTTTACAAAGTGACATGGCAAGCCAAAGCAGTGTATATTTTTTTAAAGAGGAATTTACCACATAGGACCCCATACCACTCTTAAGGTCCCAAAAAACACCGTATATATGGATACATTTAGCGATTGGTCAATTATGCAGTGGTTGCTCTCGATTTGTAGAACCCAAATAGAAATTGGGTTTTTCAGGAGGGAGAAGAGCAAAGGGGAGGTGGAGGGAGAAGAGGGGAGGGGTGGGTTATCCTATGCAACAGTGATGATAAAAATTTGTGGTTGATCGTGGATGGGGTGTGTTCCTGTAGGCAACAACAACATTGCTAAGGTGTTGTGGTTATGCAATGTTGGGTAAGGGCACTACTTGGCCACTGTGGTGGTGGTTGAGGGCAGGAGAAAGTGGGCAATTTTGATGGGTTGCATAGGGGTAGCAAGGGCAAGAAAGGTTAGGTTGTGGATACTTCTTCTAGTTGGAAGGATGATGGGATTTTCATTCTACAGTGAATCCCAATTTTAAATCTAGGAAGAATAGAGATCAAATGGAAAAGGAGTGGACCCATTCTTGGCGCCTGTTCAGAAATTGGTTAACTGGTTTAAATCATATCCATATACGTACACATTTCTAATGATGTGCCGTCCTAGCAGCAGTTGTGACCTCATATAGGTAGTACAAGCACAACCTACCACAGGTTCCAACCTGTCACGACCCCTACAATTTCCCCTATAATTTCTCTCAAGCCATCTATTCTTTCTTTTTTCTGATATTTCCTTTTTTGCAATTAGATTAGGATTTCTTCAGTTTCTAAATTTCTGCAAATAATGATTATGCACTTTCTATTTTTTTTTATCAATCTAAACCCTATAAAAGGGGCTTAGGGCTGGTTATGGAGGCATTCAGAAATCAATAAATCTAATTAGTATTAAAGAGGTGTCGGGTTCCCTCGAATGATCCGAATGTTTCTTTTAATTTTGCATAGTCTGTTACAATTGGTATTAGAGCCTCTTACCGCCGTTGCTACATGATCTTAGTGCGTTCCACGAGTTCATTGTCCTCAGTCATATATTAAGAAGATAGCACCACTGCCATCACTACGCTAACGCTGGCCATCGTCATTCAAAATCCGAGGTTTTGAAAATATCATCGAGAGACTGGTTCTCTGGGTGCTATCACGAGTTGCAGGTTCAAGCATCGCTGTGGCATCTACATTCATATAATATCTTCTGCGCTTTGTATGGTCCGCACCCGTCCCCAAAAGATTCGAGCACTTAACGAGATAATGGCGGAACATTCTGAAGTTAATTCAAATGTAATGATGGATGGATTAGTCGCAATGATGGCCGAGATGCGGACAACAATGGAGGCCTTACAAAATAAAATTGCGACAATGGAACAACAAACTATTCCTAATGGGAACACAGTCGCAACCCCAGTGTTGCCGACACTGCGACTACGAGGTCCAAACTTTGATGGGACCGATCCAGAAATCTGACTCAATGAAGTGGTAAGCTACATGAACTTCCATCGTATTCCTTAAGAGCAGTGGGTTATGGTAGTGTCTTTTCATCTGGAGAAGGAAGCCAAAAGATGGTACAATTGGCTTCAGGTGCAGATTGTGCCCATCACATGGGCGACATTTACTCAGGGTTTGTTTACTCGTTTTGGACCAACATCGTACGAAGATTATTTCATGCAGTTGATGCAACTCAGGCAAACAGGGTCCCTACAAGAATACCAGGCAGAATTTGAACGCATATCAAGTAGAATCAAAGATGTTCCTCAACATAGATTGGTGAGTGCTTTTATTGGAGGACTAAAGAGTGAAATCTGTTTCAATGTTCAATGTTGAAACCCATTGGTTGTTTTTGAGGCCATATCTCTTGCTCGGTTATTTGATGAAAGACATTCTTCCATCACTCGAGTTCCTATGGGTATTCATCAAAAGGAGCAACAGTTCCTAACCATGTAACCACAAAGACGGGCGAGACATTAGTGACTGGACCACAACCTGGACCTCGCCCAAGATTCAAGCGCCTGACTCTCGAACAAATGAATGAAAGGAGAGCGAAGGGGCTTTGTTTCAATTGCGATGAAAGATTCACTCCAGGACATCAATGTAAAACCAAGAAGCAATTCTTTTACATCAGGGGTGAAGATTTAAAAGAGACAGATGACCCAGAGGAAGAGGAACAAAAAGCAATAGTGACAAAGCAAGTTATGGATGTGACCAACACAGAGCCAGAGATTTCACTCAATGCCCTAACCGGGACTACTTCACCGCAAACCATTGTTGACACCAAAAAAGTCACTATGTCTCCTCAACATCAAGAAGCCTCGTGAAGCTGCATCCTGCTACAAAACAGGCAAAACTACTTCAAGCATTAGATATTATCAGAATCAGACAGAAACTGAGAGATCCTTCAAGGCAGCAAAAAGAGGGGTACACCTGAGGTTTCGGGCCATTCCGACATCGTTTGGCCTAACTTCACTGCTCTGACAGCTAAACAAGCGCTCCCGGCGACGACATCATCAAAGACGTCAAAACTTTGATCAGAGCCTACGGATGACTCCAGAATGTCTCTAAAGGGCTCTATGCCAAATTTCAAGTCAAACCGACAACGTTTGACCCTCCATCAATGCTCGAACAACAAAATCAAGCCTCCCGGCGGTGAAAACCATCGAAGCCATCACTCATAAAAAAAAAAAAAAAACATGAGTGGCTTCAAATGCTTCCAAAAGACTGCACGTCAAATTTCAGGTCATTCTGACAACGTTTGACCAGGTTTCGACGCTCCGAGAGAAAATCAAGCCTACCGGCGGCGGAGCAACCCGGGACCATGACATCCAAAACGGAGCTGATGGAATGTCTCAAAATGACTCCAATAGGCTCCTCATCAAATTTCAGGTCAATCGGACATCGTTTGACCACATATCAAAGCTCGGCATTTTCCCCGCAGTAAAACATCGATGGGACCTCAAACGGCTTCAAAACTCAAATAAAAGCTCATGGTTGGTCCTATCCACTGCTCAAGAAGCTTCACCTCAGTTTTCAGGTCATTCCGACATCGTTTGACCTAGTTTCGACTCTTGACGGAAAATCGGCTACAAAGTCTTCGGCTTTCCCGAAAAATGGGAAACTTTGTGCTCCGATTTCGCGTGGGTTCTCGTCAAGATTTCTCCAAGAAAATCAAGTCAATAATTGAGAAAAAATGTCAAGAAAAATACAGAAGAAAGAAGGAACGAAAAAGACGGAAAAACGGCCGAAAACGACGCTCGGCGACCAAACGGGCCAAAGCCCTATGGTCACCGACGACCTTGGCCCAAGGTCGCCGGCGACCCTGGCCCAAGGTTGCGGTCGACCCTGCAAATCCGGGTCGCCGGATTTTGCACCAAATTGCCCGTTTTTCGATCTTTTTTGCGTTTCGGGTGTTCCTGCCTCTGTGATTTTCTGAAAATCCAATGTTTGATGCTTGAAAACAACCGATCTTCGTCGACATCTCGGATCCGCCGTCAAAAGCATGAAATCATCACCGATCGCCTCAAGATCGCCAACCGGCTGACTAAGAAAGTACACTTTCTGTCCGACCGATCGTGAAATCGACAAGACAGATGTCACCGGCCCACCAACATCAACCAATGTTTGAAATTGCATTGTGATCCAGCATCAAACAATGTGTGGATCCACCTGTGATGATCGCAAGAAGAATCTCAAAAGACGCGGCGTGGCCCGCGACTCTTCACATGCCTTGGCGACCACTTAATGTCGTTAATTGACCCATTTATGACAAATTAAAGCGGTCATTAACTCATTAATTTGGACGGCCCAATCAGATTCAAGCATTTGGGAGTTACAAATCCAAGCAATCATGACATTTAACCCATGAAACTCCCATCATCATAAAACATAAAGGCAATTAAAAGCCCACTACCTTCATCGGCCAATCACAAGCTATGAAAAAGGAGTTACAAAATCAACTTTTAACTCCTCATCAATTCTCTCATCATGGCTATCAATGCCAATACACACCTCATGACTACCAAAAGCCTATAAAAAGAGGTGAGTTCCAAGGGGAAAAAAAAAGATATAGATCCCAAGTACAAGTTCTGAAAAGCCAGAAAATCCAAGAGAGAGACGAAGTCCTGCTGCTTTGCTCCCAGAAGCACCACAAGGTGATCAACGTCCCTTGGGGGGCCACCCCCCCAAGGTCTCCTCCTTCTCCAACATGGCCTAAACGTGGCTTTTCAGCCCGTTTACTTGGTTTTTCATTGGATATAGGACCTCCTCTTGGTCCTTGTCCTTTAAAAAACCGAGGTTAGGAGCCAAGCCAAGGAATCAAAGCATCACATGTTCTCATTTGAAGGACGATGGCGAAGTCCATACATGACTTGCGACTGTCGATCTCAACGTGTCCCCACAATCTCCTGAGAAGTTAAATCCCTTTTCTTACTTTTCTATCGTAGTTTGTATTTCTTAAAGAGACGAAAAAAGAAATCACAATTCTTGTCTTTCATATTTGATGAGTTTTGTAAAATCGCCTTTCACGGCAAAATCGACTTTCACGGTAAACAAACAAAAACGCCTCCTACGACATTCTAAAAAAAAAACAAACTTGTCTCTTTTCTTAATATTTATGCAATTTAAAAAGTTAGAAAAAAGTATTGATTTCCTTTCCACTTGTGAAGGTGAATCTCCGGATCATCACCATTCCAAATTCCAAGTAGAAAGTAAATCTGGTATATCCGTACAAAAATGTTGATACCCGCGATTTTTCCTCCTCCTCCGAGACCCAGGTCAGCCCCCGGGGTGCGGAAGGAGAGGACGGAAGATTCCCGAGAGTCCATCAAGTTGGCATACCTGGTGGGACACATTGACTTGAGAACGTGATGCTTTGATCACTTGGCTCCTTTCTAGTTGGTGGCCTATGTTGCATTTTGCATCTAAAAAAAAAAATGAGATGGGATTTCAATTGTTCTTTCTCCCTTCAAAAAAAAAAAAAAAAAAAAAACAAATCTGATTTCTTTTCTTAGATTCAACGATGAGAAACTTTGATCCTTCCCTCTTCGAACTTGATAGCTCACAGAAATGTTCGCAGCTATCGTTCATATCGGGGATTGGGCCATCTTTTCTCTTTAATGAGTCCAATTGGGATTTCAAAAAAAAAAACTTCATTTCAAATTCTTTCAAAAAAAAAAATGATCTCTCTTTCTCAAGATTCAACTTTGAGAAATTTTGATTCTCTCCTCTTTGAACTTGATAGCTCACAGAAATGTTCGCAGCTATCGTTCATATCGGGGATTGGGCCATCTTTTCTCTTTGATGAGTCCAATTGGGATTTAAAAAAAAAATTCTAATTTCAAAAAAAAAAAATCAGATTTCTCTTTTTTCAATTCAAATTTGAGAAACTTTGGTTTTTCCTTTTCTGATTTAGCGCTCGCAGAAATGTTGAGCCTTTGTTCGGATTAGAACACCTTTCGCTCTCTTTGATGAGTTCATTAGAAATCTTTCAAAAAGGGTTCAAAAAAAAAAAAAAAAAAAACACTGAGGTTCCACCAATTGCGTTCTTGGACCAAAGTGGATTTAAGAAAAGCTTTGTCCAGAGTGTGGAGACAGCTAGACTGTTCGAGGCAAGGGTCCTTCAAACGAGTTCATTAAGTAATCATACCCTTACCAGGGGGTTGATCTATCTACCAAGGTTTCATAAGATCGAATTGGAAACCTATGTAAATCTTCAAAAAAAAAAAAAAAAAACTTCCGTCACTTTTGAGTTCAGAGTTGAGAAATTTTGGTTCCTTCCCTTTCGGATTTAGAGCTCGCAGAAATGTTGAGCCTTTGCTCGGAATGGAACACCATTTGCTCTCTCTAATGAATTCAATCTTCACCCTTCAAAAAAAAAAAAAAAACTCCCGTCATTACTTGATTCACATCTGAGAAATTCTGGTTCCTTCCCTTCTGAATTTAGCTCTCGCAGAGATGTTGAGCCTTCGTTCGGATTGGAACACCATTTGCTCTCCTTTATGAATTCAAAATTTGACCTTTAAAAAAAAATCCAATCTCGTGTCCTTCCCAAGGATGCAATTTGCAACATTTGTGCCTAGCGGTGCTAGTACGCCTTTTCGGGTCTACTGTATTCGCGACCGACACATTTGAATCTCCAACCTTATATCTTTTACCTCAAGTGAACTTTGCTTCTCGGTAATTTGAATTAAGGTCTACAATTGCTTCTAGCAGTCACTGGAACGCTCACTCTGAGCCTACCATACTTGCATTTTAGAACAATTGTATCCTCTATGGCTTTTTGCCTTCTTCATCGTCCTTGGATTGGGCCATGTCCCCTCAAGTGATTTGAAAAGACAAAACCATAGTTGTTCTCCATTTATGATCACCATATTCTTATGATTACTAATGGATTTGGTCTTGTTTCAGAAGTTTTCCAAAACTAACAATGGCAGCTTCATTGACCATCACTTTCAACGAGAACAAGTACCAGCTTATGCTTCAAGACAAGCAAAACAAGCGTAAGCGCCCTGCCAATTGCCGAAGCGTCATCTCCCTCGACAACTCTCCAAACACCGGGTCAACTTCAACTCCCCGGACCATCGTCTTCGGGTCGCTGGGACCATTCCCAGTCCCCGCAGAAGACACTGTACCTGCCAAGAAGCAGAAAACCGGCCCGCAACGTGTCACTAAAATGGCACCAAGGGCGAACACCAAGAAGCTTGAGGGCCGTGGCGTTCCCACGAAGCCTCAACCCACAAGAAACCAGGTTTACCCCAAAACTTGGTCTCCGAGATCTTCACCAAAGCAACGGAGGTCCTGAACATCTGCAAAGCCAGCATATCTGGCCCCTCTCAAGGAGAATATGTTCTACCCTCTCTCTTACATGAAAGAGGAGAAACCTACCATCCGCCCAAAAAACAAACAAAAATCATCATGAGCCGGCTTGCTCCTACAAGCCCAAAATCAAATCCTGCATCGTTAGGCCTCCGCAAAAATATGCTAAAGCTTGCACTCCCGTGAGTCGACCCTTCATCTCAATAGGGGCCGAGCTAGCAAAATTCAAATCTTCACTGCGACAGGCAAAGGACCGCGTCCAGATTCTGTCCTTACCAAGCTTCAAAGAAGACAAACTCGGTTGCTGCGCACGAGGGACTACATCCTTCGTCGCCAGAGCCCAGCCAGAGCTGACTGAAGCACAAATTGCTTGTCGTATGCGTCGTCGTGCGGCGTATCGACAAAAGAGACTTGAGAAGCATAGAACCCAGCGTTCTAATCTTCATATCTCAAACAAATGGGTCAAAAAAGAAAGATCCGACCAATTCGTTGCTGTTCATATGGTTGGCAAAACCAGAAAATGCCAGAAGTCAGCAATCAAAATCAGTGTTAGATGTCCAGTGACTCGCAGCGTCTCCCGGACACGAACACATCTGGAAGAATCCTCCACTCCTCTAAGCCAAGGACACCGGAGTAACCACTCCTCAAATTCTTCATCCAGAAGAATGAGCCCCAGCTCAGTCACCAGGACGATTTCTTCGTTCGAATCCCGAGGGATGAACGTCTTAGCTACAAGTTCTGAGCAGCCTCCACCGCATGATGACGTAATTGCATGCATCCAGCAGTTGGAGCAAGGACAACAGAGAATTGAGGCTCTGATGGAAAACCTTATTCTCACTCTACAGCGTCCACCACCTAACAATGAAACCCCACCGAATCATGAAGATGATGAGGGCAATGCAGAAAACAATGAGTCTCACGCCCTTACCAAAAAGGACGTGGACGATATCCTCGCGAAAGAAAAAGAAGATGATACATTGAAGGAACATGGGATCAAGCCGCCCTACCCTTTATGGATGGACTCGGTTCCGTTCCCTGCAAAATTCAAACAACCTACTCTCCAGACATATACTGGAAAAGGTTCAACCAGACAGCATGTCATCCATTTCAAGATCCTGACGGGAGCTATTGCGGATCAAGATGCCCTCAAGATTCACCTCTTTGCAAGTACCCTAAAAGGTACAGCCTTTGATTGGTACTCCACTCTGCCGGAGAACTCCATTCAGAACTGGGCTATGCTAGAGACACGCTTCCTGACCCACTTCCAAGGTGAGGATCATCCTGTTACTATGGCTCAACTCTGCAGCCTAAAATAGGGAGAGAATGAATCAACATACGACTTCATTCACAAATGGAAGGCAATGGCGTACAAATGCTCAGATGTACTGCCACAAGCGTCACTAGTCGACATCTGCCGTAACAATATGAGAGAAAAAATTCGCTCCATGATCATCGGCAACAAATCAAAGAACCTGGGAGAACTCCTCGAAGCTTCCATGGAAGCTGAAATGGTGATCAAAGACCTCAATAGTTAGAAATCATTAAAGAAAGAGCCGACTGCTGTTACAACCTCAAGATCAAAGAAAAAGGAGGTTCTCAATGTGCAGACTAAATCAGCTCCTCAGCAACCAAAGAAACCAGAAAACAAAACTGCAGGTAAAAGACCTGAACTCTCTGATGCCTTCAAAGAACGTGTAGAAAAGAAATATCCGTTCGATGAAGATGTTGAAGAAATCTTTGAGGCTCTCCTAGTAAATCGCAAACTCATTTTGCTAGAGCCCAAAAGACCGGGAGATGTTTGCAAAACCAATGATCCCCGATACTGTCCATACCATCAGATGATCTCACATCCTCTCAATCAATGCTTCGTTGTGAGAGAGAAGATCAATGTGATGTGGAAAAACGGAGTCATAATTTTCGACAAAAACTACGACTCCACTTCTGTCAACATGGTGTCATGTCGACAAATTTCAAAATCACCGAAGGAGAAGACCACTACTTCATTCAAGGTGATAAAAATGGCTCAAGCGTCCCAAGAATTGGTTCCTTATCCAACATCAGATGGACAGCCTATATGGGTGCATCCCGATCTCCTAGATGATGAAAATTGGGAGATCGTCAAAACAAAGCCGACCGCTCAATAGCGAAGGCAAGCCAAGAGACAGCTTCGCAAGCTCAAACAACAGCAAAAGTCTCAACCAAAACAAGAAGTCCTTGAAAAGGCAGAAACCTCTTCCACTGCTTCACTAGGGGCGACGGAAGAATCCCTTCCCAAAACTTCAAAGGCGATAAGAAAATTCACCCTTGATGATTTCATGCCACCTCTATACAAAAATGAAAATGTGCAGGGGGCATCATACTCTTGTAACTCGGTAGTTGGATTCTCCATGAATGGATACGAGTCCAGTGATACTGCCAGTGATATCGATGAGTGGGAAGAATCCCTTAAAACAGGAGAATACCTCTCCGACGAGGAATGGATTCCCGAGTCTCATCTTATGCCAGTGATCTGGTATAACCCATTACAGCCACAAGGATCTTGGTTTGATGATGAAGAAGACCAGGGCCCTGTTCAAGAAAATGTTGTCGATATAGCACCAACCAATGCTCCGGTGGAACCCAACATTGGTGAACCACGAGGAGCGGGTGACGAAGAAGATTTGGCTCCTATGCTCCTGAGAGTGATCTTCCAAAAGAAGACCCTTCTCTAGAAGCTCTTGAAGTTGGTAGAGGTACCCGTTCTGGCCGGGATTACCACAAAAATTACAACCAACCTTCTTTTTCTTATGTAAATCCTTCGGGAAAACAAGCTGTAAGCGCCTCAAGTGGCAATAATAATGAAAATGCAGGCCCGAAGGAGGCTTTCAAGTACGACTTGATTGAGCACTTCAAACACATACCTGCACGTCTGCACATCCTTGACTTATTACGAATATCTCCACAAACTCGTAATAGTCACATTTCAGAATTACAAAGGCTGAATGCGGATGTCGACAAACACGCCCCACAAGTCCTACAAATTGAAATGGACTACAGGGTAAAAAAAATCAAATACTCCCCCAAAGGGAGAAAAGAAGAAAACTGAGTGCCTTTCGGTACAAAAAGCAGCAAGTGCAACAATTGCCTTCGACAAGGATGACTTCTTGCTGGGCGAAACAAAGCACAACCGACCCTTATACTTTACAGGGTACATCAAAGAAATGCCAGTACACAGAGTTCAGACCGATCCAGGTTCTGCACTCAACCTCATTTCTACTTCGGCACTCGAAGAGCTGGGCATCCCACCTAGCAAGCTGAGTCACACGTCCGTATCCATCTTCGGATATGACGGCAGCGCTCAAAGGCCTATCGGCAAAATCCAGTTCAAATTGTAAATCGGTGATTTTATTTCTGAAGTCACTGTATATGCGATAAGCACCCCTTCATGCTACAATATACTCCTTGGATGCCCCTGGATACATAAGAATGGTGTCGTCCCTTCAACTCTACATCAGTGCATCAAGTTCGTTGGCAACGATGGCTTGATACATCGGGTGTTTGCAGACAAAAAGCCCTTCAAAGGCAGAGATGTCCATTTTGCAGATGCTCAAATGTACAAAGATGGAAAAGAGGAACAAGAAGAAAAAACAATTCACTTTACCGACAGTCTCCAGAAAGATAAAGGCAAGGTTCCTCAGCAATCACCAGAGGTAAACAAACCCTCCACCAAACTCGAAGTAAGTGGTCAAGCTCCCTTCGTTGTCTCCTTCAAATCTCCAAAGCCTTTGGTAATCACTACCAAAGCAATGAAGACAAAAGAAAAGGCTGGGGGCAAGTTCACTGTCTCCTTCGTGTCTATTATGCGTGACACAGACTCGGAGTCAGAGTCAGAAGATGACACAGCATCAAGCCAAGCTGATCCTCAGCAAGATCATCTCACTCTCACTCCATTGGAGACATTTACAGACATAGAAGACCCTACGTCTGCTTCCTTTGTTATCCCGGCAACTTCGCCAGAAGAAAAAGCAATCTTCTTCCATAGATCGGGAGCATCTCCACTGAACTCTCTGCTTGAACCTTTCCAAAACGAAGGTATGCCTCAGCTATCCTTGTATAGCCCAATGGCACAAGCTATCATGAAGAAAATGAGCTACAATGCTCAAAATCCGACTGGTTTGGGAGGTGGCCGTGGTATTCTCACACCATTGGAACCCACCCTGATCAAAAGTCAACCAGAAGATTGGAAAATCCACCTTCATAAAGGGAAGTCTTCATATGGGTTGGGGTATGATCCTACCGCTCCTATGAGACAGTTGACATCATGGCTACAAAGTCGCTTTACCGACCAAGCCTCAACATCTCATGAAGACATCGATATCCCTGGATATCTCTTTGAGGAGTCACTCGTCAAGGACCCAAAAAGCTCATCCAATTGGTATGATTTCTCTGATAATAAAGAGGAATTGCCCGATGACATAGACGAGCGGTTCTCTGTCCCAGAAGAATCATCGTCTCCAAAAGAAGTACCCTACTTCAACCCAATTCCAGCAAATGATTGGGACCATCTCATTGCAAGCCTTGATAATGATACTGATCAAGAAGATTCATGGACAGAAACAGAGCCCCAGTCTGCAAATGTCTCTGGCACTCCAGACGGTCTTGTTGAGTTGGAAGCCTCCGAAAACATTGTGGAGGAACCACCTTCAAACCTTCCGACAGAAGACCCTGTTCAAAAGATAGACTTGGGAACACCTGATAACCCACATCCTGTATTCATACGCAAGAATATAAAGGATGATGAGTTACCTGAGTATATCTCTTTTCTTCGTGAGTTCGTTGATTGCTTTGCATGGTCTTATGCTGAAATGCCTGGCCTGGATCCCAAAGTAGCAGTCCACAAGCTCAACTTGAAAAAAGAAATCAAGCCAGTCAAACAAGGCCAAAGAAGATTCCGTCTCGACGTGATGGACAAAATTGAACAAGAAGTTCAGAAACTCAAAAACGTTGGCTTCATCCGCGAGGAACAGCATCCTGAATGGTTAGCCAATATCGTCCCCGTGACAAAGAAAAATGGGCAGATAAGGGTCTGTATCGACTACAGAGACCTGAATAATGCATGTCCTAAAGATGAATTCCCACTCCCCATACCAGAGGTGATGATTGACAACACCTATGGGTTCGAGCGAATGACATTCATGGATGGATTCTCTGGCTACAATCAGATAAAGATGCATCCTGAAGACGAAAGGCATACGTCATTTTGCACACCATTTGGCGTATATTGCTACACTGTCATGCCATTTGGTCTGAAAAATGTAGGTGCAACATATTAGAGGGCTATGATGAAAATATTCCAAGATATGCAGCACAAAACGGTCGAATGCTATGTTGACGACCTCGCCATCGACTAAAGTGCTTCTTCGGTGTCTCCTCCGACTTCGCAAACACAAATTGCGGATGAATCCACTAAAGTGCTTCTTCGGTGTCTCATCGGGCAAGTTTCTTGGATTCATAGTGCGGAAAGCTGGAATAGAACTTGACCCTACCAAAGTCAAGGCTATCCTGGAAATGCCATCTCCCAGAACCCTAAGAGAATTAAAAGGACTTCAGGGAAGGTTGGCATGCATCCGACGGTTCATCTCAAATCTGTCAGGGAAGTGCCGTCCATTTTCTCGCTTAATGAAGAAAGGCGTGGACTTTGTCTGGGATGCTGAATGTGAAAATGTATTTCAAGACATCAAAGCATACCTCACTAAACCTCCAGTGCTGGCTGCTCCCACAACTGGAAAACCATTTATCTTATACATAAGAGATCTCGACCACTCTTTGGGTGCTCTGCTCGCACAAGAAAACGACGATGGAAAATAAGCTGCTCTATATTACCTTAGCCGTATGTTGGCAGGTGCAGAGCATCGCTACTCCCCAGTCGAAAAAGAATGCCTTGCAGTGATGTTTGCCTTGCACTCGAAAAAGAATGCCTTGCAGAGCATAGCAGACTTTCTCGCAGAGCATCCATTGCCCAAAGATTCTCCACTCAGGGATGATCTCCCAGACGAATTTGTCTACAACATGGAAACTTCCTTATCAAATGCTTCCTGGGACATGTACTTTGACGGTGCAACCAGGACAAATGAAAAAGGAAAGCAAATATCGGGAATTGGCATCCTCTTTGTCAGCCCCGACAAATACATGACTCCACACGCCTTCTCGCTACTGGAACCATGTTCAAACAATGCAGCTGAGTACCAAGCCCTGATTGTAGGATTGGAACTCGCCCTCGAATCTGGCATCACCATGTTGGAAGCTTTTGGGAACTCTCAACTGATCGTCAAGCAGATGAATCAGAAATATGAAGTCAGGAAGCCTGATTTGCTACCTTACTACAATAAGGCGTAGTCGCTTCGACAAAAATTCAACATCTGCCATATCACCCACATCCTCAGAGGTGAAAACATCCGTGCAGATGCCCTGGCCGGACTCGCCGCATCCATGGCAATCCAAGAAGGGGAAAACATGCAAGTCACAGTGTGTCAAAGAAGGATTCTCCCTCCTCTCAACACACACCAAGCAGTTGCTGAATGCCACCAAGTGGTTGGAAGTCGGATGTCCATCCTCAAACCTCCGATTGGCGACTGAAGCGATCCGTTCATTAATTACATCATGTTTGGAATCCTACCTGAAGATCCAAAAGAGCGGGTAAGCGTTTAAAGACGAACCTCGAACTTTCATTTGGATATACCTTCAAAAGCACTTTACAGAAAATCCTTCAACGGAGTACTCCTACGCTGCTTGTCACAACAAGAGGCTGAGGAAACTCTTAAAAAAGTGCATGCTGGTCTTTGTGGAGCCCATCAGGCTGGTCCTAAGCTCTACAACCAGATAAAAGGCTAGGTTATTATTGGCCTACCATGGTAGCTGATGCAATGCAATTTGCCAAGCGCTGCCAAAAATGCCAGATTCATGGAGATTATGTCCACATGCCTCTAGAATGGCTACATCCAACAACAATCTCACAACAACAATCTCATGGCCTTTCGAAGCCTAGGGTATGGACATCATAGGTCCTATTTCTCCCCCATTAAGCAAAGGTCATCGCTTCATCTTCGCCGCTACAGATTATTTATCCAAGTGGTCAGAAGCATTTGCGCTCAGCCAAATGAAGACTTCATCGGTCCTTCAGTTCTTGCGCACCAACATTATTTGTCGCTTCGGCATACCTAAAAGATTCGTCCATGATAACGGAACACAATTCCGGGATCACAGATTCTACAGGTTTTACGACAAGTACAAAATCCAAAGTTGTCCTTCGACTCCATATAATCCAGCAGCGAACGGACTAGCAGAAGCCTTCAACAAGACGCTCTGCAAAATTCTCAAGAAAATGGTCTCTAGTCACAAAAGAGACTGGGGCGACAAACTACCAGAAGCCTTGTGGGCCTATCGAACCACCGTTCGAGGACCAACCCATAGCACACCATTCTCTTTGGTCTACGGATGCGAAGCTGTTGTCCCTTTGGAAGTACAAATTCCTTTCTTAAGGGTATCTTTGCAAAATGACATGACGCAAGAAAGCAATGTCAAATTGAGACTCCAAGAGCTGGATAATCTCGATGAAAGACGACTTGAAGCTCTAGAAAGCATTGAGTTGTACTAAGCACGCATGGCAGGATCTTTCGACAAGAAGGTCAGGCAACGCGCTTACAAAAAGGGTGACTTGGTTCTTGCAGTAAAAAGACCCATAGTCTTTGCCCACAAATCCAAAGACAAATTTGAACCAAAATGGGAGGGACCCTTCGTCATCGACAAAGTCTTCTCCAACGGTGCATACGCTCTTCTAAACATGGAAGGAGACAGATGTATGCTACCCATCAATGGGAAGTTCTTGAAGCGGTACTACCCTTGAAGACTTCCTCAAACGGGTCAGAGCGATATCTACACAGCCAAAGCCTATTTCCACGGTACTTGCTCGTCAAACCCACCCCTTTTGAAATTTTCATCTTTATGTTAAAGTTTCCAAAAAAATAATCTCTCAAAACAATGCTTACTTTCATCGTTTCATTATTAAAAAAAAAATCAAAATCCAAAAATCCAAGTTTAGGAGCCTCTTCCCAGACTTGACCAAAATTTCAATCCTTGAACCCAAGATTCATGGTTTGAAACAAAAATCGGGACTTAGGAATTTTCACCCTAGACCGCCTCGGCTTTTACAACCAAAATGGTTTTAAGTCAAAATTTATGACCTTCGTGCCTTTAAACAAAAAAATTGGTTTTTAGAAACTGTGGGGAAGCGACACTTAGTCGATACTCGCAAAATCCAAAAACTGGAAGGATGCGAACCCCATTCGATACTTCCAAAACCCAAAAATCGCAAGGAAGCGAACCCCATTCGATACTTGCAAAATTTCAAAAATCATGGAGAAGCAACATACCAGTTGATATCCACAACCCAAATTTCAAAAACCGTGGAGAAGCAACATACCAGTTGATATCCACAACCAAAATTTCAAATGGTTCGAAAAAACCTCAAATTTCAAAAATTGCGGGGAAACGACACCAAGTCAGTACCCATGAAAACTAAAAGTTTTGGGAAAAGCAGGGAAGCGACGCTTAGTCGATACTTGTACCCCAATTCGCGAAGAAGCGACATTCCATCGATACTCGCAAAACCCAGCCCGCGAGGAAGTGACATTCCATTAATACTCGCAAAACCGAATGAGCAAGGAAGCGACATTCCCATCGATACTTGCAAGACCATTCAGCGGGGAGGCGACATTTAGTCGATACCTGCATTTTGAAAACCAAAATTCGAAATCCGGCTATAAACGCCAAAAATTCGGCTATAAATGCCAAAACAAACAAAAAAAATAAATTCGGCTATAAACGCCAAAATCGGCTTTCATGCCAACAAAACAAAAACTTGGTTTTCAAAAATCTGGCTCTTATGCCAAAACAAAACAAAACAAAATTCGGCTATAAACGCCAAAATCGGCTTTCACGCCATCCAAAAACTTTGGCTCTCATGTCACAAACAAAATTTGGCTCCCATGCCACAAAATGAAATTCGGCTTCTATGCCATTCCAAAATTCGGCTTTGACGCCATCAAAAAAACTTTGGCTCTCATGCCACAAACAAATTTGGCTCCCATGCCACAGACAAAATTAGGCTTTCATACCATCCAAAATTTCGGTTTTCAAACCATTAAAAACCAGGCTTTTCGCCACAAAATTGGCTTTCATGCCCAAAACAACCCTTTGATAAAAGAATTTCACAAAATGACAATCTTTTGATCAATTCTTAAAAAAACATTCCCATCAACTTTTGCTCAAATTTGTTTTCATAAAAAAAAAATGATTTAAATGAAAGGAAGGGGATACAAAAATATAGTACCAAAACTGTTTATACATGGAGGTACCAAGAAAAAGAAGAAGGAAAAATAGCTTGTTACAACTCAGGAGCTCAATCCGACATGGTCTTCAACCAAAGGTTCAACTCCTCAAGCAGACCCTTGGCCTTAAATTTCAAAGTTTTTAGGCCACGCTTCTTCAAAATGTCCCCATAAAACGCGGCCGAATGCCGTGACCCATCTGCAGCACGAGGAAGTTCTTCCCAGAGGACCTGCCACTGCTCATGCTCTTGAGTCTTCCTCCGGACATTACCTTCAGCTTCCTCAACCTGGCGAATGAGAGTCCCCTCCTTGTCACGAGCCTCCACAATGGCGGTCCATTTGGCAGCAGCTTCTTCCTCCAAAAGCTCAAGACGCTGCCTAGCCTCGACAACCTCCTTATCAAGGCGGTCCAAGTCTTGCTTCAGCCCCATGATGGATAACTCGGTAACGTTCTTCTCCCGAATGATCTGCCTCCGAGTTTTCGTGACCTCAGTCAGCTCAGCTTTGACTCTGCTGGAAGGTTTTATGAACATCTCATCAAAGAAGTCACCATCTAGGGAACTCTTGGTCTCAGTCCATTTGTTCCCCAAGGTGATGATCTCCTCAACAAAATCCTTGGCGCTTGCGATGTCCAGACCGACTTCTTTGCTATCAGCAAGGATGTCCTACACATGCTAGATCATGCCAAAACCAGCTTCCAAATGACCTGAAGAGAGAGTCTCAACCCATGAGCTCAAAACAGTCTTCAACACCTTCCTTGCATACTGAAGGTGCGGTACAGATAAGGATTCACCATGCTCTGGTGCCCGACTGCCCATATCATGCTCCATTGGAAGAATAATTAATAAACTCTTTCCAACGGAAGAAGCTGACTCATTGAAAGCGGAAGAAGCGCCTACTTCTGCATTAGCCGCAGGTATCCCCTGTTCTGGCTCTAAAGAAGACGAAGGAACCTCTCCTGCTGCTCCACAATCTGCTAAGGAAAAGACAAAAAAGGTATGAATATAATCTTGTCAAAAATATATCAAGATTATTATTGCAAATATACCTGCTTCGACGACCGGCGGAGTACTCTCTGCCTCTTTGAGCTCATCCGAAGCATCATCAAAAGTTGCGTCCATGGATGGCTCCATATCGTCAGAATCCTCTGGCAAGTCAACAAAACAAAAGCTACATGTTAGCAAATGACCAGCACAAAAAAAAAAAAAAAAAAAAAGAAAAAGAAAAAAAAAAAGAAGCCAAAGCAATCATACCAGGTGAAGGTTCTGGAACCACTCCGAGTCCCTGGGCTCTTCCTCAGATGCCACGACTGGATCTGTCATTGCCTCATCGGCCGGAACCTCGGGCATCACCAGGTCATCGTCCTTTGCCAAAAGAAAGAAAGCAGCGGATTAAAAAATAAAAAATCTCTTACAAGAGAAAAGAAGAAACAAAAAAAAAGAAAGGGGATTGTACCAGCTATCTCATCTTCTTTGCTCCTCTTCTCTTGAGGCTCGTCAGCATCCTCAGACACCTCCTCAGCAATGGTGAGAGGAACTTCAATATCAGAAGGACTATCGTGCCGTCTCATGTTACGGCGTTGTCCTCTCCTCCTCTTGCCTCGGCGGGTCAATCTGCTCGACGGTCCTGCCCCACTATCAACATCAGGCCTCTCACAAGAGTCCTCACTGGATGGTCTACTTTTCTCAGTAGACTCCATGGAAGCCTTCGTATGCTCTGCTTGTATCATAGCATCGATCTCGGCCTCCTCCTCTTCCAGCTGTTTCAAGACCTCACCGGGAATCCCTTGTGTAGCTCCTGATCTGATGACGTCCTGCTCAATGAGAAAGCCTATCTTATACTTCTCTCCAGAAAGGACCAAAACTTCCTCCCGACGGACACCATCCGATTTGCCAAGACCTTTCCCAGGAGATTGCTTGACATCGAGCTCTTTCTTGGAAAGCCTCCGGTACACTGAAAAGCTCTCCACGAACCACTTCGTGAAGCCAGCAGTTCGGAAAGTGGGCAGCTCAAGATAGGAAATCATGGCAGTAGTGTCCTCAATGCTATAAAAAGCCCATGCATTTCTCCCATCTTGCAAACCTCCAAAACGCTTCACCATGCTCGAAGGCGCTCCAACAACGCCTTGAGAGAAGCCAAGCTGCAATGCAAAACGCGAAGGGACATACGGCTGGATATCGACGAAAAGATATCTGCGGTACACCATCGTACCAACCCTGTATTGAAGAGCCATCTCTTCTCCGCGTCTGTCAAAGCATAATGTCTTCCCGACCCTGCCCTGGTCGAATCACGAGAGACACCAAAGTCAAAAGCCTTCTTCCCCAAACCCGGAAAAAGCTTCACTAAAGACTGCCCAATCTCGACGTCCCTAAATCGTCGGATCCTCCAACAGGCAGATAAAAGCGATTCGGGAACGGCTGTCCCTCTAGCCAAACGAATCATAAAAGGATCTTCGTCCTGTGCAACTCCTAAACGATGGAAGCTAGGACAGTGGTATACATACCACGAATAGAAGATGTGGGCAGAAAATACCCTGTTCATGGGAAGCCCAAGCCGAACCAGGAAAGCAGCAGCCTGAAATTCGGTACACAAATAGGAGTAAAGAGCAGGTACCAAAGCCAGCCGCTCTTCAAACGCTATTTGACAAGCCGGAAAAATATAGTGTGGCTTGATGTGCGTTCCATCTCCTCCAGCAAAAACAGCCTCACCCAGCCAATAAGTGAGGTAAAAGCGAGATCTCTCCGCAACGCAATGTCAGGACAAATGGCATCCATGCTTGCGAAGAACTTCTTCAAATCTTCTCGCATAGCGGCGATCTTCTTCAAACTTGATGTTTTAGCCCTAGCATCTTGGGCCATGCTATCAGAAGAATCCCCGTTGTCAAAAAAGTTGGAGCTGCAACTTCTCCAACTGCTGCACCTAACTTTCGAGCCCTCCTTCTCTTTCAAAAAATCATAGAAGGCAACAAGCTGAAAGTACACAAGCCAAAACTCCTCAGATTACTCCTCAAGGACACTGTCAATAGGCATAAACTCCTCGTAGAGTTTGCCGAGGATAGGCAATCCGGTGATGGCGCTCAGTTCCTTCAAAGAAAAACCAATCTCACCATTCGTCACAATGAAGGTATTGGTTTGTGGAAGGAATGACTCCAGCATGGTCATGAAATCCTCATCGGAGAAAATGACGGTTTGCCGAAAAGCACAAACCGCATTAAAAATCTCGGCCTCCTGAAGAACGGTCTCGCCAATCCTCAGGGTGTGATCAGTCCATTACTCCCAGCTCGAGTCAGCACTGAAACGGCCACGAAGTCGAAAAGGCTTCACCCAATTACTGCCGTCACCCCAAAAAACGCCAAGGCCCACCGGTCTCAAATCAACCGATGGATGATCAGAACCTTGGTAGCCACTGGCTGGCATCAACATGTCCATACGGACAGGCGACTTCTCTGCAAAACTGGAAGGTCCGCCAACAAAAACCTCGGTCTTGATCACACTGATCCTCTTCACCCAGCTCGGAGGATCTTCCCTCTTAGGATACATGGGAGAAAGGCTCAGGATCGAGCTGGTCCGATCGAAAGTCGACCGGGTACTAATAGTTCTCTCCTCACCATCTGCTGTGTAAGAGAACTGAAAATATCTTTTTTGGTATGTCAAGTCATCAGGGACTGCATCACCGAAGAAAAAGGTAGGCTTGAGCACAACGCTTTGATCGTCCGTAACCCAAGGACGGTTGCTTACCATGATCTTATAGAACTCCTCATCTTTGAGAGCGATCAACCGCTGTCTCATCTCATCACGATTGAGGGAATCACACTCTTCCAAGTTCTTCTCAACAAACTGAACCTTCTCCCAAGCCTGCTGAACGGCCGCATTGGAAGATCTAGCAGACCGACGAGGTGCGTCAGTAACAGGACCTTTACCCTTGTTCGTTCTAGAAGAACTACCTGCAAAAGATGGAAGATAAAAGATCAATCAACATCAAAATGACAGAATTCTGCTACAAAAATTCTAGCAAAATTTTGACATGGTTCCAGAGCAATTCCAACGAAAAGGAAAATACTCCGAAAAAGACAGGAAGCCTGAAGATAAGCTCAACATCGCTGCGAGCTCATACTCAGTGGAGAATTCTCAAAGAATGTTCGAACTCAACATCGCTGCGAGAACAAGCCAATCTCATCAAATCTTCCGCAAAATTTGGAAAAGAGCTCAACATTGCTGCAAGCTTCAGAATCCGAAAATTGCAAACTTCCTCAAAATCCTGCAAGACCGAGAAAGAGCTCAACATCGCTGCGAGCTCAAAATCCCGATACTTGCAAAAGATTTTCAGGTATGCATCATCATACTTCCAAATCCATTTACAAAATCATGCATAAAAAAATATCATCATGCATTAGATGCTAGGAAAACCTTGACCAAAGTTTGACCAATTCCAACCCAATTTGGTCAAAACCAATCAAATTTTGTCCAAGTCAAAAATCATGTTGGCTTGACCTAGAGACTCTAGCCTTCTATCTTGATGCATCAAACAAAAAAAAAAAATGCATACATATTGAAATTGCATAGCCTCATTATCATGGTGAGCAAACAAGGAAAAAGAAAAAGTAAGAGAGAGAGAGAAAAAAAAATCTCAGCAAAAAAAAAAAAAAAAAAACAAAAAAGAAAAAAAAAATTTTGGCCCACAAGCCGTGGCCAACTGCCACATGGCATACTATCCATGCAGCCAAGAAAAAAAAATAAGCAAAAAGAAAAAAAGAAAGAAAAAATGCTGAAAAAAAAAAAGGAAAGGGAAATGAGCGTGAAAAAAACAAAAAAACAGAGAAAAAAAAAGACGCTGATAGAAAAAAAAACCAGCGTGAAAAAAAAAACAGAAACAAAATAAAAAAAAAAGTTGACAGAAAAAAAAGAGGAAAATCAGCGAAGAGGAAAAAAAAAAGAAAGAAAAAAAAGCACACAAAAAAAAAAGGAGAAAACCGTGAAAAAAAAAGGGGAAGAAAAAAAAGAAGAAGCACGAATGCAACAAAAAAAAAAAAAAAACGTGCTTGAAGAAAAAAAGAAAAAGAAAAGAAAAAGAAGAAGGAAGAAATGAAGAAGCTACTTCTACAATGGAGATTCTTGTGGAGGAAGAAAACTTACTCGAAGCCATTGATGGAGAAGAAGAAGAAAAGCTTGGAGATCTTTGAAGAAGAGAAAGCGCTTCTTATCTTGGAGAGCACTCTTGAAGATTTCTTGCAAAAAGAAAGCAATGGAGCAAAAGAAACAACCCTCTTGCTTTTATAGAAGAGAGCAAGCCAAAAGAGGAAACAAGGAGAAAAGAAAGGAGGTAAGTGCTAAAATTTAGCTACTTTCCCAAAAAGAAGATATTTTGAGAGAATCTTTCCACAAAAAGAAAACTTGAGAAATTCTCTCCAAGTAAGAATATTTTTAGATATTCTCTACACAAAAGAGAATATTTCCACAAAAAGAAAACTTGAGAAAACTTGCTACTTCTTGAGTTAATTCTGGGCAAGGCTCGCTCGCCTGCATGATTCTGCAAGGCTGAAGATCTGTCCAAGCCCTGTCAGATCGGTTATGCCAGGCCTAAAACCTTCGGTGAAGTGCATCAACAACTGCTTTTACTTGTTCAGATCATTACATGCAATGAGTTTGTGAGACTCCTCCGCGTATTCATCTTCTGTCTGGTCCCATTGTCAAATATGTTGCAGTTGTTGGATGATGAACTGTAGATAATCGATGGAGGAAAGGCTTTATGCATCAGGGGCTTCATCTTTTCCCATGACTTACCTTGCGCTTTCCTTGCATTTCTCTAGTAACCTTCATTTGTTCCCACCAAGCGGAAGCTTGGCCTCACAATTACACGGCCACTATCTTGACCTTGTGATCATTTGGAATCACTCAATACTTGAAGACCAGCTTGATGGCTTTGATCCATTCGATGAAGTCATCACCACAGAGGCTACTAAGGTACTTAGGGTTCTACTTTGAGATTGTGATCATCACCTCGATCCTATTGTCTCCTCCAAGGTTCAAAATAGTGGACGATACATAGCATAGTGGCCTCATTATTGGCCGTAGCAGTAGAGGCCGCTATGCTATTTTGAAAATACTGGCACTACAGCCTAAAACCTAGTAAAGCCAATCAGTTTTAACTTAAAAAATTATTTTTCCTATTTTTTCTCCTCAATAGTCTATCCTAAAGTTGTCTTTACCCTTATATGGTTCCAAATCACTAAAACAACACAAGATTGGCTGCTACACAATATTTGAATTCTTTTGACCACTTAAAAAACTCACACCGCTATGCCACTTTGTATCGCCGCAAGCGCTATGTAGCGTTTTGGCCACTAGCCGCAACCGCTATTTTAATCCTTGGTCTCTGTCTACGGTGATCACCTCACAGGAATCACTGATGGAAAGGATTAAAACATCACTTCCATCTGAACCCTATTTTTAGCTTGAATTTGTTAGATCCTTCCTTGCCCCTGGATCCACAAGTTGTTTGGTGTTTGTGTGCAGTTTCTCCAGCATTGCAAATATGGTGTTGGTGTACCATTGCAAATCCTCTTGCCACACTCCCACAGTCTCTCCCTTTTCAATTCATTGCTGGATAAGGGACTTCCACAATTATAGAAGGTCTTGGTGTCGTCGGCCCACAGAAGCGGTGGCTTTGATACCACCTGACGCAGTTGCGGATTCACACAGAATCCAAAGACAGTATATATTCTGTCAAAATACTACTTCACAACAGTTTAAAGTGACTGCAGTACCTTAACTTTTGGAGAATTAAAACAATCCTCTAAATGTTCACCCCTGTATCTCTTTTTCCTTAATATAATATAATTTATGTTATTGTTTAAAAAAAAATGTCCCCTAAATAAATTGTTTTGAGCAATTTTGGGGCTGTTTTGGCTCTAGAACTGAATGGAACCTTCTCACATGGATTTGGGCCTCATGCGCCCAATTATATGCTTCCATAAACATCATGGCTTGATCAATTACATAATCTTCCTTCTCAATAGGGCCATCTGCATCACAGACACACTTCTAGGAATACCCAAGATACGGGCCCAAAACAGTCGCTAAATAATTAATAAACTTGCTTTCGCCTTTCAGGGACTGGATTGAGAAAAATAGGATGAGGCAGGGGTTTTTCTATAATTACAGAAAACTCATGCAAAAAAAAAAAAAAAAAAAAAAAGCAAACTGGGTCTTTTTCTGGCCTCACTTAAATGGGTTGACTTGGACCCAACCGCATGAAAGATCCATACCTATTTGGTTGCCCATGAGTGTCCTAGGACCTGGTGTGGTCCAACTCTTAAGATGGTGGGCCATGTGGGCACGGCAGCAGGATTTCTCCCAGTTTTTGAGATGTTCCTGCCAACTAAAATTCTTTGGATTTTGATTTTATTTGCATTGTTGTGATCAATCCTTTTGTAAATAAGATTCCTAAATCTTAGAAAACATAGTTGTTATGTAATTAGGATTTGTTTAGAAGTGTTCAAGGTTGTTTTTAGGGATTTAGAATGGTATTTATAGAAGAGATGGTTGACTGTTCATGAGCAATGCACTGTATTTCATCCAAACAACAAATATCAATAAAGTTGATTTATGTTTTCTTCACTCCACTGGATTGAAGGTACTCCTTGGATTGAGAGTGTTAGCTTCCAATATGGAGTGAATGTTATTGCAATTTTATTAGTTAAGGGGGTGTTTGGATAAATGCATAACATAATATCAACAAATATTTGGAGTCATAGTTGCACTCCTATAAGAGTCATTTATGTTAAAACTTGTAGTGGGCCACTTTAATTAATGGTTGCTCATGAACTCTCCAATGGTTTTTACTAAAACTCTCTATTGGTATTTAGTATTTTTTTTAACAAAAGACTTTATACCGCATATCCTTGCATGATCTAATATAAGGTTTTCGGAAGAAAGTGAGGTATTATAAGATACTTTCTAAGTTATCCAGACACCTCCTTTTTAGGTGAATATATTGTATTCTAAACTAGTATATAGTATAGCAAAATCTCTTGAAATATCTAATTTCCAAACACCCTCTAAGTTCCTTTTTCTACTTCAATTTCTGGGAATTTCTGGATTTTGAGATTTTGGGCTTCATCTGATGGTTTGATAATCTGATTACTAATCGGTTCTGTGTCAATGATCCTTACCAATTGCAGAATGCCTTCAACATGCACATTGATTATAGCAGCAGTACCATGTGGTCCTCTTCTTACCAGGACAGAATAGTTAGAGCTACTCCTTGTGAACCCATTGTTGACAGGAGCCCCACTTTTTTTTTGATATTATTATTATAAAAAAGATAGGCTTTAGCTGATTATTTTTTTTTCAAAACCACAAAGCCTTCTTCAGTCTGTATACAGTTTACTTTCCTCTCTTTCCTCTTGCAAACAAAGCTAAGTGGAGATGGCATATATACCTCTTAGTCAGATCTCCATAAAGAATCTTGTTCTTCACATTCAGTTGATGAATGGGCCATCCCAAGTTAGCAGTGATCATGGTAATAATCCTGGCTGCCTACAATGTGGTTAATGGAGCAAGGTCTCCAAATAATCCTCCATATAAACTTGGGTGTAATCCTTTGCTACCAATCAAGCTTTATATTGTGCTACACTACCATTAGGATCGAACTAAAGTGCATACACCAGTTTGGCATCAAACACGGTTGCTTTTATATAAGGTGACTTGGCCGGTTATGGAGGTTTAGGCCTGAGTGACATTTTGATCCAAAAACTGCTATAGTCACACATCTTTTGGAGATTCTTGCAAAAATCCCTGGGCATATTGGGTCAGGTTGCTAAGTTAGAAATATTTCAGAGGGAAGGATTTTAGAAAAATTTCAGGGGGAAGGATTTTTGGGACTGCACCTTAAGAAATCTGGCTCCTTTTGGAAACTTCTACATAAGAACAGGTATAGGGCACTAAACTTCTCCATAAGAATGGGTACAGAGGTATGTACATTGGAGGATCGGTGAGATCTGTGTTTAGATACCCTAAACTGTTACCCTATTCATTGTGGACCATCCATCTTGACCAATCTTGCTAGAGTCTCAGATCTAATTCTTATTCAGGATAAACATCCATTTTGGAAAAAAGGAGGAATCCCCATATTCTGGGCAAGGTTATCCAAATTCCTCTTGGGGGATATGAGTGAATCGGGTCAATAGGCATCGGTCGAGTTGCACCTCATGAAAATTCCTTTTGAAGTCCACACATCCAAACCAAAGTTCCTATTTTCCACATTTACACTGCCTGCAAAATCACCAAAAAGATGATCTTCTCAAAGCCCTATCAGGTAAAAAACAAAGGGATGAAATGCGGGCAGCTTCTTCTACAGGAGGAGGAAAAAGAAGATCTCACCCTTCCAGATCATCCTACAAAAGAACCTGCAAATAAACGAGCATGCAGGCTTGAAAGCAGTGGCTTCTTCTTCTTCCTACAACAGAAAAAGAAAGAAAGAAAGAAATCTTATTCTTCTTCCTGCAACATAAAGAAAGGCCCGAACCCAGTTGTTTTTTAGAAATGAATGGACTTTCCCCGCCACACACACACACACACACACACCCACCCACCCACCACCCACCACCACCACCACCACCACCACCACCACACAACACGCGCACACACACAAAAAAAAAAAAAAAAAGTCTTCTTTCTATTATGGGAAAAAAGAAAAAGAAAAAGAAATATGTGACTCGACCTTGAGTCAGTACGTGTTTGGCCAAAGAGCCTTATGTAAGTCTCTTACCCTCGAACCATAGGACCTCACCAACCTCGGCGGAAACTTTGGAATCTGGAATTACCACCAAAACTGAAATAACAGTGGGATGGGTTGCCAACACTAGTCCAGCTACAAATGTTCAGTCAGGATACCAAGCTAGTGTATCATTCTTTGCACATCCCTTGATGTAACTACAGACCATCTCTTCACCACCTGTTATATCACCACCCATATTTGGTCCCTATATCCTGGAAGTATTTGTAAGCCTACTAGTGCTGCTCCTTTTCTTAGTGGTTCTAGTCCTCGACGTCACCTTATCACAAATGTCTGGGAATATGACCTGGTACCTTTGGAAATTACGCAACAACAATCTCTTTAATTGGTCCCCTATTTGGCCATCATCTGTCAAAACTAAAACCATATAGTTATTGTCAAGGTTGGAAAACTCTCCGAGTTGACTCTGGGTTCTCCTGAGTCATCTCATTTTAAGGAAAGAACGGGTCAAATATAGGGGAGACTCGGCCGAGTCACCTTATTTTAATAAGTTTGTACTATGAATCATTTGATAGGTAGATTAGATTGTAAACAATTAATTTTATTTTTAAGTAATTATGCACAAGGTTTGGAGTCAGAATTTAAAAATGATCATGAGAATGTAATTTGAAACTTATATTTGATCTTTCTCATTCGATATTTGGACTAACAAATTTTGCAATATGCAATATTTCTTTCTACTATTTTTCTTATTATAGTATTTTCTTGCATATATAAATTTATTAATTCGAATTGATTATCATGAATGCATGTAAATAAATAAATATTATTATTTTATACGTATTTGATTTTTTTTTCAATATATTTTAATTTATTAAAAAAACATGACTCTCTCAAGTCGCCGCATTGACTCTATCCAAATCAATTTTTTTATTTGGACGAGTCAAGTCTGAGTCATGAGTTTTCCAATCTTGGTTACTGTTAGAGTTATTATAGTATTTTCTTGCATATATAAATTTATTAATTCGAATTGATTATCATGAATGCATGTAAATAAATAAATATTATTATTTTATACGTATTTGATTTGTTTTTCAATATATTTTAATTTATTAAGAAAACATGTCTCTCTCAAGTCACCGCATTGACTCTATCCAAATCAATTTTTTTATTTGGACGAGTCAAGTCTGAGTCATGAGTTTTCCAATCTTGGTTACTGTTAGAGTGGAATATGGATCACACATATGCAGGACAGCGACTTTCGCAGGTTTGCCTTCAGAATATTGGCTAACTGTCCTCAAGGCTCTTATAAACTGAACTTTGATGGATCTTTCAACCGTTTACAAACAATGCGGGCATGGTGGTTATATTCACAATTCTAATGGTGATATGATTGTCGCGTACACGGATAATATAACAGCAGAATATCCATTAGGAGTGGAGCTACAAGGGCTACTCAAAGGGTTAACATTTGTCTGGACTGGAATTTGAAAAATCCTCTAGGAAGATGACAATCTGGTTTTGGTGAGCACCCTACAAAAGCTTGGCCACTTCTCATGGGATCTCATGCTTTATTGCGAAAAAAACTGTTATCAAGCCGGCCTAACTTCCATCATTAGAAAATACTATGCTGTTGGTGATTGGCCAATCAAGTGGCAGATTACTCATCTAATATCATATACCCAATGTTTACTATATTCCATGCTTATTTACCTTCTTTTATCATGGCCATATATATGCAGTCATGGATGGAGTCAAAAAGGCAAAGTACTAGCTTTTGCTTGCAGCAAGCGCCGTAATCAACTTCGACTCTGGAAGATCCTGATATTCACTCCACAGATATAAATGATCCTACTACAGTTTGCATTGTGGAGTCAATCTTTTGTAATTTTGTAATAGCTTTGTTATCTGGGGTATAGTGTCTTGTAAGTTGGCCTTTTCCAATATATAAGTTACATTCATGTGAAAAAAAGCAACCCACCAAAGCAGAAACAATTCAAACCAGTCCTAAAACCAGGCAAGCTGACAGCTTGATGCAAAGCAGTTGCTGGCTGACATCAGCAGTGTGTCAGCCTTTATTCTGTCTTTAGGAGCAGTCGGCCTAGAGGAAGGTAGAAAAGAAAGTACAGAAAGGAGAAAAGGAGGGAAAGGAATAGAATGACGGAAGAAGAAAGAATGTGGTAGAGGAGGTAGAGCGAAATAGGAAGCCTTAGGGCTACTGTTACTCAATCTTCGAACATGGTTTTGATGCCATGTGGTTAGAAACAATAAAACGTATGAGGAGGAAGTCGTGTGTAACACAATGTGGGCGTACGAACGCTAATAAATAGTTTGTCTTTATACAGGACAGTTTTTATAAAGGTTATTTTTATGAATGTTAGTTTTTTATAAAGGTTCTTAACTAAGAATTACATACAGGGGAAAAAGTAAAAACGTAATAAAGTGATAAACAGCTATTCTACATAAATAAGCATGCTCTCTTCAACAATTTCTGTTTTTATCTCTTCCCTTATGTTTGTTTCTTGCCTACATTATTTCTCTACTGCTATATGAGGCAGATTTTAATTCTTTGTTTTTGTACCAGATCATAAAGAGCACGAGTTTAGTTAGTTTGGAGCGATGATTAGCAGAAGAGTCCAAATGTTCTGCATTCCTCATTTTCTGTTATGACTCACAAGGAAAAGCTCATTCGTTGCCTGAGATACTATTCTATGAAGGTGGCAAACTGAGTTGGCGTATAGATCACCCAAAACTTTGAAATGACATGTTAAATTTCATTGTTTCTATATTTATTTTGAAGAAAGCAGTTGAAAGCAGGAAGTGATACTCCCCATGTTGGAAGTTTGGTTCTTCACGTCTTCTATCATTCTTCCAGCACTCATTCCGGGTATGTTGCTACTTGTTTCATGCCTCAATTTTGTTTTTTATTTTTTATTCTAGGGGGATATAACCAGATTGCAGGGAAGCTTAGAGATGGCATTCTATTATTCCTTAAAATGATCAAAACCTACCCTTTCAAAATGTCTCAATGCTATCAATGCAATCCAACCTTGGAAGAACTTAAGTGGTCCTTATCCACACGTGGACCCCACTCTTATATGAATGATTACTTAATTGCCAACCCAAGCTCGGTAGCAGTATCCTCTTTTTCTTAATATTTGCTATTAGTTGCTTTTCAGTGTGTTTTGGGATATTTCCGAGTCCAAGTTATTTATGTTAAACCATAATAACCATTCGAAAAAAAATTATTTTTATTTTAAGAGTTCTATGCGACAGCCTGAGTCGAGTCTATGTGGCATGTTTCATAAAGTCTTGGAGATGTTTCGGCTAGGAATGGTCCTATGTTTCTTTCTTCTACTTCTTCTTTTTTTTTTTTTTTTAGGAACATGCCTCATTGGCTACCTTTTCACTTTCTTAAGGAAGATGCCAGGGTTCTAACTCTGGTCTTCCCCACCACAGGGGCAGTGCCTTACAATGGAACCAAAAGCAGATTGGCGGAAAGGTCCTAGCTTAGTTGGATACTTTTGTAATAGGATTTTCTATCATTGTTTGATGCAACAAAGACTAGAAGCCTCATATATATGTAAGTCGCAGCTAGCACCAAAGATGACATGTTATTTTGTCTGATATTGGCATAGTCCATATGATCTAGTGGTTGATCTTGTTATCACTTTGGCTGAGTAGTAGATTCGTACATGTAGAGGTGTGATTCATCAAAACAGCCGAAGGGAAGAAGATCCTCTCTCAATCTTTGTGGTCAACCATTTCCATGGTTGGCCCGCCCCGTGATGTAGCTTACAGTCCACTCGTGACCACGTGGTCTGTACCAACTGAACTGCAATTGGATCATGAGGATATCTCATATGGGCTGGATATCTACTTAGGGTATCTTTAATAGGATTTTGTTGTGTTTGACATGATTGGCATGGCCCACAGAGATTTTAGACTTTTGCTTGTTATTTGATTATAATGGCTAGGCTAATATATCCAGTAGCTGATTGTAAGGGATTTGTTTTCAGCATCGTTTTCTTATGACACGCTATATTAGCAATTATATAGATACAGACCCACAATCAAATCCCACATGAGTCAAATTATCCCATGCGCATGTCGTTAGAGAGATAAAAGGATTTGATTTGACGCATTTGATAAGAGGAGCTCCAACTATACATACATAGTATAATAGGGATCAAAGGAGATTTTATAGGAGATTTTATTTATTTGATTAATTGTACACATGATTGTAGAATTTTAATTGGGTAATCTCAAATCTATAAATACCAACTCGATCACACAAGATGGCAGGACTTACACAACAATCCCTTTCTTTCTAAGGCATTATAAGTTATAACATGATATTTGAGCTTATCTTATTGTGAGACAAAATATAACTGAGCAATCCATCTCTAACTTTCTTTATGTCTACTGGAGACTTCTGGATCTGATTGCACCATTTCTTTGTGATCTAGGGTTTGGACAACAAACCCTCCAAATTGCCTGTCTGGATCTATCTGCAATGAAGAACATGATCTTTGTGGTTCTTTGTCATCGTCTTTGTCTCTGGTAATAGTCGTTATGCCCTCTCAGTCACACAGATTCTTGTTTTGTCGTAGATTCTTCAGTCAGAGATTGCTTCTGTCGTCTTCTTCGTCATCAATCTTCCTGTCTCTAAAAATCTCTGAAGGAAGCCACCGAATAGATTTCCATACTTATTGAGGCTATCGAGAGTCATGCTATGAAGCTATGGGAGAGAGTAATGCAACAAAGACTTAGATAGAAGCATGGTTTAGAATCTCGGTCTCGGTCGCGGTATCGGCCAGGCCGAAAAACCGATATGATATCGGTATCGGTCGCGGATATCGGTCCGTCGCGGTCGTCGCGATGTGAATTTTTTTTTAATCCAAAAAAATATCCAAAAAATCCAGAATATTAGAAAATGCTGGAATACAATACTTTTTCCATTAGTAATAACAATAAATCAAAATCTCGGTCACCTTAAGTTATGAGTCCTGTCTGTGTCGCAGTTCGCTATCTTTTTTAGTATTTCATATAATGCAACCATTATTAATGCTCATGATCAATTTATTAGTGTAAAATATAAGAAAATAAAGATAACATATCAATCATCATTTAATGCTAACTCAATTATCAAATAAGTTGTGAAATTCAAGACCCTGAAGATGACACATTAAAATCAGAAACATAATAGTGAGATAGATAAATCATAAAGCACTTGGGCATCAAAAGGTTCATGGTTCACCTGAAATTAGACGGGACTAGTACTAGGGAGAGATTGATGAGTATGAGTGTATGACAGATTGACAGCCTAATTCCAAGTGGAATGTCGTCCTGGCTCGATATCATCATCATCATCATTTCTTCGGTATTGGCTAAAAAGATATGCTCCATACTGTTGCACAGCACTACCATAGCCATGACCATATTCATATTGGTCTTGATAAGATGATGAACTATCATGATCTCCTGTGGATTGAGATGGCTGGTTGTAGTCAAATGGCATGAAATAGGCATGAGGGGCATATAAAGGTCGTTGGCTAACTGGTGGGTTAAGCCTACCTTGCTCAATTAACATATGTTCAATAGAAATAATGGGTGTTGGAGAAGGGGGTACCCAATTAGGGTCATACGAATAACCCTCATGCTGTCCATACATGGCACCTTGTTGGCTAACATAACCCCCATGCTGTCCATACATGGTACCTTGGCCAACATAACTCCCATGATGACCATGAGTACCAGCGCTACTACTACCCCCTGCCTCAGTCTGTCCAACATGTCTGACATAGCCACGACGAGGAACTAACTCAGTAGCATCAGGAAAATGCTCAACTGTCTCATAAGTGACTGGCTCATCATCTTTATAATGACCCTCATCCCTGGGAGAGTCAGGTGGAATTCCTGCTGATGATGAAGAAGTAGAAATACTTGACTCACTCTCCTCGTCCACCTCCTTTCCCCTTGGCTCACTTGTATTAGGTGCGCGCCCCTGCTACATTGTCAAGTTTATTTCTTCTATCCTTTCTGCAGCCCTCACTGGCTCAGGCCTATCCCCAGTCAAATCCTGCATCAACTCCTCAAACTCCGGGTCTTGGTCTAACAGCGGTTCTTCTTGTTCCTCCAGCCATTGACCTAACACAGTATCCTCATATGAAAAGATATAGTCCAAATTAATTGGACAGAAATAATCTCGATGATCCTCAAACTGTCTTCTCCTTCTATTTCTACTCCGGAGCCTAAGGTTGTAGTGGATGTAGACCAATTTATTTAGCTTCTGCATTGTCAATCTATTTCTTGGTCTAGTGTGGATAAATGAGAAGGTACTCCAGTTTCTTTCACAATTGGAAGACGATGTAGTTTGACTAAGGACTTTAATAGCAATCATCCTTAGTGCAGGAGCACTCTCTCCATAATTCAATCGCCATTCAGCTGAAAAAAGATAGAAATGATATTAGAGTTAATAAAATAATAGTAAGTCCTTGAATAATATAGAGATGACATTACAATCAATACCAGGATAGGTCTGTGAGATAGCTCTCCGCGCAGTAGTCGTTCCAAAGCTTCTAGCACGTACGTTGTATATGTCAATCTGAAGACATTAATGTAGAAAAATAAATTAGAGAAATTACAATGTTATATACTTTTTTCCTTAATTATCATACTTCCTACAATCCTACCTGATTAGTAGCCCAAATTGCTTCATCTGTACTCTCTGCCAGTCTTTCAATTACATTTTTTAGTCCCACACGGATTTCATCAGATATGTGTCCATCCGTAAATTGGGGATTAAAGAAGTATCCTGTAAAACCAATGAATCTTAGTCATTGATAAATTAATATAGTGAGGAGAGACTAGAGAGTTGAATACAACAATACAAGTTTTAAAGGAAATAGCCTTCACTTACCAGCAGTTTGTAAATCATGTTTCAATTGTCGTCCCCATCAATCGTCGATGATCTTCCAATACTTTTTGTAATATCTACAATCTGCTTGAATAACCAGCTTTGATCTCTCCATGGCCTCATGTAAGAAGCCCATTGTTGGCTTATCATCACCATCAACCAATCGAAGAACCTTTATTAGGGGATCAAAAACATTCAAAACACCCTTCACATGAGGCCAAAATTTGTTGGACTCAATTATTTTACATACTTCAAGAGTAATGGGACTTGGCCTCTTTCCCCATTTTGAATTCAGTAATTCATGTGATTTTATCAATTGCAGAAATCCTTTACTATACTTGTAAACACTTTCTATAGCAATGAAGTGGGTGGCAAATCTAGTGATGCCAGGCCGTAGTAATTCATGGTTGTCTGTATATGTTTTCATCATGGAAATGAGTCTATATGACTCATAAAAAAAATTGGTAATCTTATTTATCTTACCAATCACTTGCTGCATGACTTTTCCTTTTGCAATATCTTCAAGCATTAAATCCAGGCAATGTGCTGCACATGGAGACCAGAAAATCATTGGCCTTTGTTTCATAAGCATCATTCCTGCAGCCTTCATGTTTGCAGCATTGTCAGTAACAACCTGAACTACAGAATCTGCCCCAACTTCTTCAATTACCTCATTCAATAACTTATTAATATATTTTGAATCTTGGACGTAATTAGTTGCATCAATTGATTTGATAAACACCGTGCCCATAGACGAGTAGACTAGAAAATTCAAGAGATGACGATGTGTGATGGTCGTCCACCCATCGCACATTAGTGTGCAACCTCTTTCCTTCCATGCCCATTTGAAAGTTTGCACCCAAGCTTGCAACTCTTCATACTTTTTCTCAATACAGACATGCCCAATCTCATAAGGGGTGGGTGCCTTTATACCTGGACCATGTTCTGCAGCTGCATCTAACATGGTGGTAAAATAAGGAGAAGATGCCTTGTTGGGTGTAATGCCTCTATCCAAAAAAAACTTCCCAGTGGCTCTCACTAGATTTTCTCTTACTTTACTAAACTTGCCCTTTAATGCTTTCATAATGCTGGGCTGTTTTGATGTTGGTTTTCTATAAGCGAATGGGTCAGTTGGCACCACCACATCAGGCCTACGAGGTGCATGTGTAGGAGGTCTTTCAATCTCCTCAATGTCTGGATCTTGACGCGGTTGTTTTTGACTAAATGCCCGTCGAAAACTCGCTCCCCCAAGTCCGGATGACCCACCCTGCTCATATTGGCTACCTCTAGTAGCTGCTTCATATTGCATTCTTCTCCTCTCTTCCTCCTCCTGAATGGACCTCACACTTTCTCTCCTAGCCCTCCTCATTTCCGGGTCTTCATCTCATCATCTGAGGAACCAAATACTTCTTCTCTGGATGCATCAAATTCCTCAGTTCTTCTTATTTCTTGTACAACTTTTTTTTTTGTGCAGATGCCTTAAGGAGCTCCTGCATTTCAGCTCTCACATTTGGTGGCACTTTACTACATTTTTGCACCTGTTCTGATACATGTGCCAAATGTTGTTTTAATCGAGTAATCTCGCCATTGAGCACTCGTCCACAATAATTACATTTTACTTTACTTTTACTTCCGACTGCTTCACCATGGCTCCATCCCGCATTTATGTTACGCACCATCTTGTTCCTATAAAGTAAGAAATTCATGTAATAGTAATACTCTAACAACAATTATTTTTAGAAAAAAAAATTTAATAAAATCATTTTCAAAATCCTAAATATATAGATCTAGCATGAAAGTATGTAGATTAATCATTTACACACCATACAATGATCATGAATCATTAAAAGAATATATTTATGATGAAATCCCCAAAAAATGATATATTATAATTCAAATATTAAAAAATCCGAAAATAAAATAATTAAAATAAAAATCTAAATCATGTTTATGACTATGAGTAGATGTAGATCTATCATCTACACACTATTAATAAGCCTTTGGTATGAGGTAACAACTAACAAGTAACAACAATTTTTTTTAGGAAAAAAAATAGTAAAATCATTTTCAAAATCCTAAATATATAGATCTAGCATAAAAGTATGTACACTAATCATTTACACACCATACAATGATCATGAATCATTAAAGGAACATATTTATGATGAAATCGCCAAAAAATGATATATTATAATTCAAATATTAAAAAATCCGAAAATAAAATAATTAAAATAAAAATCTAAATCATGTTTATGAGTCTATGACTATGAGTAGATGTAGATTTATAATCTACACACTATTAATAAGCCTTTGGTATCACAAATATTCTAACAAGTTACAAGTAACAACAATTATTTTTAAGAAATTTTTTTTTAATAAAATCATTTTCAAAATCCTAAATACATAAATCTTGCATAAAAGTTTGTAAATCAATCATTTATACACCATACAATGATCATGAATCATTAAAAGAACATAGTTATGATGAAATCCCCAAAAAATGATATATAATAATTTAAATATCAAAAAATCCGAAAATAAAAAAAATTGGAAAAAAAAGTTCAAAATCATGTGTATGAGTAGATCTAGCATGAAAGTATGTAGATCTAACTTCTAAATGAAGAACACAAACAAATGACAAACCTAATGATTTCTATACTTCATCTAAAAAAAAAAAAAAAACCACATGATAAAATGCTTTGGGTTGATTTTCTCATACCTTAGATAATATTTTCTTCAAAAAATTAATGTGGGATTTTGAAATGTTGAAGAGGGAGTGGCTGGGCTGCTGGCTGCTGCTATGGTTGGAGAAGAGAAGAGAAGATGAGGAAGATGGGGAAAAAGTAGAAAAAATTAGGGCTTTCATTCATTTTATATCATCTCGGCCGATATTTTGAAAATATCGGCCGAGATATCGGTTTCCAGCGAGATGATATCATTTCGGCCGAGATCTCGGGTTTTTTAGGGGATATGTGACCGAATCCGATATCTCACTGAGATATCGGTTCGGTATCGGCCAATATTTTATACCATGGATAGAAGACCAAAATATCTGAAAATCAATCTGGTTGTATGCCAGGGAGGTCAACTATAGAAGCTATCTTCTTATTTAGGCTATTAATGGAAAAATATTGAGCAAACATTTATTAAAAACAATTTGTATATGGTTTTCATCGATCTAGAAAGCCTGCGACAGGGTATTTAGAGATTTAATTTGGCAGCTTAAAATAAAAGGAATGCTCAAAGAGGTTATATTGAAATTATTGAAGAAATGTATGAAGTAGTGGTAACGAGTGTAAAAACTACTTGTAGAGAGACAAGTGAGTCCCCTGTGACCATATGTTTGCATTAGGGGTTAACCCTAAGCCCTAACCTCTTTGCACCGATTATGAATGAGTTAACAACTCGTATTCAAAAGGAGGCACTTGTTATTTGTAGATTATATAGTGTTGGTACAATCAAGAGATAATGTGAATGCAAAACTCGAGAGATGACGAGAAGCTTTAGAATCCAAAAGCTTTAGAATAAGCCATATAAAGACGGAATATATCTCGAGATTCACAAGGTATTATGTGATCAAAATTGACTACATAGCCATTTTCAGCCTCCCAAACATATCAACGGTTTTGATCTTGTTTTTGGGGCCCATAGATCAAAAAAAAATTATATCCAATGGCTCACGGTTTGTGGCACGTATCTTGATATTGGTGATGATTCAATGGCTGAAATTTGGTTACATTGCTGTGTTTGACCTTGTGAACATTTTCAACGGTTTGGATCTTGATTGTGCCTCTTAGATTTGGAGAAAAATTGAAAAAAGGGTACTGGGCATATAGGCGTAATTTATGCATAAGCACTGTAGTTCCACCTCTTCTTTTTTCTCTCTATTTCTCAACTACCTCATCAAGGGGGCTGTGGAAAGTAGAGTCATTGCCTCTACTTCTCTAAAATATGTAGATGCAGTTAGTCCTATGTGAGATGCAGTTGGATGAGTGCTCCTAATCCATCTGAAGATTTTCCTTCTCAAGCTATGTCTTGGTTTTGAATACTAGTAATTGAAGATTGTGCAAAAATAACTCCAGTGTTGATTCTTACCATACCAACAGTTTGTTTTTGCAAGGAAAAGTATATAAATGTGAGGAATCTGCTTAAAGCAGTATTGATTCATTGGTTAGGCTCCTCTCACTAAAGAGCTCTGGTCCAGCAGCAACTGAGTTCGTGCAGATGTAACGGCTTAAGTCTTACTTGAACCATGAAATACCCGAAGCAGGCAAGTAAGCATATGCTTCATCCCTGTATTTATTTTTTCTTAGGGAGAATTGTCTTTGATTTGTCTGGATTCCTTAAAAAGCGACCTTTTATGGCAGATTAATTGCTAAATCATTGTGAACTGTTCTTTATTATTATTGTAAGCGCACAAAAACTCACAGACCCGGGGGGAGTGATTTTGCGGCCCACTTGAGAAGGATGGAGGTTGCTGCTCCTTGGTAGTGGTTGTGATAGAAAAACCGCCGCCTCGAGCCTGAAAAGGGAAAAAGGAGAAGGTCAGAGGACCCTGGCTTGGGCAGCGCAGGGCTCTCCGATGCCTTTGTTAGCTGCAGGTACAGGACTAGAACAGAGGTTGGAGATGGAGTTTGAGAGGAAATGGCATACCAGTGAGTGTGGTGTTTGTTGGCCATCCAGCTTCTGGAGCAGTTGCTGTGTATACATAGAGGAAGAGAGGAGACAAGAGGGAGGCTCTGTCAGAGCCTGATCCCATCACAGCCTACCCTGCAGTCCCATCGGGCCTGACTTCTGGGCCCAGTCCCATCAGGCCATTCTAGGCCATACACTCGGCAGGGGTGGATGGGGGAGAAAATATCCCCACACAAAGCCCCCTAGCTTTTAACTTCTTAGGGTGCTACAACCCCTTGGAAGTTTGAAAGCTAAATAACCTGATGGTTTATCCGAGCTTGAGCAACACGACCTGCTGGCTTGTCACCAGAGGTGCAGTCCTTCGCCGTGTAGGCGGAAACTGGCGCGTGGCCGAAATGAGGGACGTAACTGGCTGGTACTGTTACCGGAGCCGGTGTAGTCTTTGGCTAGCGATCTGGTGCTATCATCGAGATGCGGGACGTAACTGGCTGGTACTGTTACCGGAGCCAGTGTAGTCTGTCGCCGTGTAGGCGGAATCTGGCGCGTAGCCGAGATGAAGGACGTAACTGGCTGGTACTATTACCGGAGCCAGTGTGATTTTTTCGAAGCTGATGCCACCACCGAGCTTGAAGTTTTTCGACGCTGGTGCCATCACCGAGCGTAATTTTTTCAAAAGCTGGTGCCACCACCGAGCTTGATTTTTCCGAAATAGGGGCGGAACTGGCTGGTACTTTTACCGAGGCCAGTGTAATTTTTCGAAGCTGGTGCCACCACCGAGCTTGATTTTTCCGAAATAGGGGCGGAACTGGCTGGTACTTTTACTGAGGCCAGTGTAATTTTTTCGAAGCTGGTGCCATCACCGAGCTTGATTTTTCCGAAATAGGGGCGGAACTGGCTGGTACTTTTACCGAGGCCAGTGTAATATTTTTATCGAGGCTGGTGGCATCACCGAGCCTGATTTTTTTCGACGCTGGTGCCATCATCGAGCTGCAATGGAGCTCTGTCGAGGTGGTCTTGCTGAACTGGGGGCACCGACCGAGCAGGGATGCCTGCTGTGTTGGGGTGTTCAGTCAGCTGGAGTGCTGCCGGGCGTCGCCGAACTGAGTGGACCTCGGGCGTCGCCGAGCCTGAAAGTGCGTCGGGTGTCGCCGAACCTGGGAGGGCCGAAATGACAGGCCTGCAGAGATGGGAGGCATCTGCAGATCAGCGACTGCGGGCCGAGATGGGAAGTCTGCTGCGTTGTTGTCCAGCCAACTGTTGTTCTCCTTGGGGCTGCCGAACTGACAACCTCCTTGCCGAACTGATTTGCACGCTGAACTGTGGCTGCCGAGCTGGATGTTCGGGCGTCATGCAGTGTCTCCCGAAATGGGAGGCGTCCGCAGAGATGCAGCTTCGGGTCGTCGCCGAGATGGGGATTTCCACGAGCTGGGACCGAGCAGTGGGGCCTGCTGCGATGATTGTCTGAGCTGGGGGCACCGACCGAGCAGGGATGGTGACCAGTCGGGGTGTCTGCAACCGAGCTGGGGTTGCTGACAGACCGGCTGCTGAAACGGAGTTGCTGACAGACCGGCTGCTGAAACGGAGTTGCTGCCGGACTGGGATCACCGAGGTCACCGTGCTGAGCTGGCTGCCGAGATGGGAGGCAGTCTCGACCGAGCTGAGATGCAGTCTCGGCCAGCCGGGAGGCAGTCTCGACCGAGCTGGAACGAGGTGGGAGGTCAGCCGAACTGACGCTGCTGAAAAGTGTCTGCCGGGCCAGCTGGGAGGCAGTCTCGACCGAGCTGGGACGAGGTGGGAGGTCAGCCGAACTGGGGCGACCAAGCTGGAATGTCAGCCGTGGAATCCTGCCGAGCTGTGGGCAAGCTGAGCTGGAAGGTCAGTTGTACCATTTTCGTCCCCCTCTCTTTCTCGTTCTTGTTCTTCTGCTTGGATCTGCTGTCATGGAGCAGGCTGTCAGCATAAAGACCACTGCCGAGATGAGGAACATCTGCTGGAGACGTCAGCCGGGATGAGGACCTAACGAGTTCGTTGTGCTGCCGAGACAGCGGACCTGACGAGCTGACTTGACCTGAGAAGTCAGGTGCTGACTTGACCTGCCTAAGTGGTGGCTCTTTTCCATTTCAGGCTCTGGGAGGCATGGTGTTTGGGAAAGATGACTCTTTGATCTTTTCCCCACAGACGGCGCCAATTGTAAGCGCACAAAAACTCACAGACCCGAGGGGAGTGATTTTGCGGCCCACTTGAGAAGGATGGAGGTTGCTGCTCCTTGGTAGTGGTTGTGATAGAAAAACCGCCGCCTCGAGCCTGAAAAGGGAAAAAGGAGAAGGTCAGAGGACCCTAGCTTGGGCAGCGCAGGGCTCTCTGATGCCTTTGTTAGCTGCAGGTACAGGACTAGAACAGAGGTTGGAGATGGAGTTTGAGAGGAAATGGCATACCAGTGAGTGTGGTGTTTGTTGGCCATCCAGCTTCTGGAACTATTGCTGTGTATACATAGAGGAAGAGAGGAGACAAGAGGGAGGCTCTGTCAGAGCCTGATCCCATCACAGCCTACCCTGCAGTCCCATCGGGCCTGACTTTTGGGCCCAGTCCCATCAGGCCATTCTGGGCCATACACTCGGCAGGGGTGGATGGGGGAGAAAATATCCCCACACAAATATCATCTGCATTTGCATGTAGATTCTCAATCATGCTGACTGTTAACTTGGAAATCGTGCAGTTTGTGTGGAAAACTGTATTATTCACAGTAATGAGTTCAGACACGATGATCTTGTGAGATCTGGATGTGAGAGACAAAGTTCATACATATTCTCTGTATTTAATTTTTTTAAGGTATCGAAGTGACATCGCAGTTTGGTAGAGATAAATCAACAAAGAATAAAACAGTTATTGAAAATTACAAGTACATTTACAATGAATGAAATAAAAGATGGAGAAGCAGGCAAGAAAACATGTCAATATTGGTCCTTCTCTACTTTTCCTTTTTTGAATAATTCAAATATTTGTTCTTAAAGGAGATCCAGTAGCTGGTCAATCTTTTGCAGCTACATCTCCATCAGTCCCTAATCAGATTCATGTAGATCCTCCATCCTTACACTTGCAGGTGAGACATAATTGTCATGGACTCGGATTCTCTCTCTCTCTCTCTCTCTCTCTAATAATGATGAAAACCTATTGATTTTCTCTTCATTGATTCATCTTTCCATTGCGAGATTGGGAGTACAGCATTATATAATATATTGAATTGCATGGTTATGTTGACTTGAGGATGATGTCTGATCTTCAACAACTTAAAGTGAAAACATATAGATTTATATTAAATTTCCAAGTGTTATAATGAAGTTAGTTTTAACGAAAAAGTACTCAAAATCTAAGAAGTAAAAATAAAAAATATATATATAAATAAAAGGTGGCAATTTATATGAGATCTGTACATTTTTAGAATTTGATTTAATAGAGTTACGACGGGGTAGTCATTTTACCAAATGAGAAACTATTTTATAGCCCTATGTGGATCTTCACTTTTATTCTTTCAATTTAGCCCTATTAGATAAGGGGGCAGTTCTTAGCAGAGGATTTAACTAGAAAAATCCCCTTAGACTTGTCAAAGCCAAAAAACTCCATCAATGTTTTATAAAGATCATAGTGATCACTGAAGCTTTGTTTTGTATTTTTTTTATTCTTTTCCCTCTGAGTGGGGATATCCTTGCTCCTTTTATTTTAAAAAGTCACAAAACCATTTTATCCCTTTTCGTTCGTCTCCCATCTTTTTCTCCCTTCCATGACGTTCAAGCTCAACCACCCCTTGGATCCAAACCCTAATCCTTCTTCTGCCATTACCAACTCTAATGAGGAAGAAGAGGCGGGAATTTGTCTAGCTTCATCAGGAAAAGGCGCCGAACCTTCTACCTAAGCAAACCTCAGCATTAAAACAAAGTGCCCAACTAAAAAGATGATCCAGATCCATCATCCAAGTGCACCGGTCAGCAATTTGTACTCCATAGGGGGGTCAATTTGTACACCACCCCCACCATTTTCCCTTTTTCTTCTCTGCAATGTATATGTACTATTGAAATAGATGAAGGTGATTATGAGAGAGAGAGAGAGAGGTGGATAATGGAAGGGAGAAGGGATAAGTTGTAACTACGACGGTCGCATTCTCCTTCTGATCTGGTCTTTTGGTGTTCTTTTTCTTTAAAGGATCCCAGCTTCAGTGTCGTGGAAGGGAGAAGAAAATGGGAGACGAACAAAAAGGGGAAAAAGGGTTTTGAGACCTCGGTCTTCGTGTAGATGGGGATATCCGTGCCTCCCTGAGTGCTGTCTCTCATAGTAGTATCAGTTGAGCCTAGGATATCCCTGCCCAAATTAGTGTTGTGAACGGGGATATCCCTTCTTGTGTTAGTGCTGTGAGCAGGGATATCCCTGCCCACTAGAGTATTGTGGGTGCCGTCTCTTAAAATTGTACCTCTCATTTGATGAATTATGACCAAATGTCCATTTCTTATTGAGCTAATGCCCATGTGTATGTAACTGATAGAATGCCGAAACTATTTTTAAAGTTTAACCATTTCTATGTTAATTAATGCCCATGCCCATCCCCATATCCAACCATTTTTATGTAAATAATAGCTAATACCCAATTCTATCATCTTACATTACAGCCAAAGCCAATGCTCATTTGTATTACTGAAATAGGGTATTTTTATCATAAGAAAGTTAATGTGGATTACCCACCTCTTTAATGGAGTAAATATTAATTATCCATTAAGGAGATGGAAGCTTTACTAAGTAGTTTCAAACATCAACTTTTTGGGTAAAACAGAAACACATGTAGTGATCATGCTTGTAGGTTTAATCAAATGTAAAAATAGTAAATCTAGACTCCCAACCTCTTTAATGGAGCCCAAACATTCCTACTTAAAAGAGTAGCACAAATGGGCGTTGGCTTTGGCTGTAATAGAAGATGATATAATTGGGTATCAGCATTTGCTCACATAGAAATGGACGTGAAGGTGAAAGTTATGTGTGAATTTGGATTGTCTAATGTGTCCACTATAGTACTGTCCCCGCTCAGTTGGTTGTATCCATACTGATGAAACTCTATTTGGCCTCGGATGGGCGGGGATATCCCCACTCATAGCACTAACACAGGCGGGGATGGGAGGGGATATCCTGCTCCCCGCCCATAGCACTAACACAGGCGAGAGAGGATTAGCTACAAGAAGACGAGGCTCTCCTGCTCTACTTTTCTTTCTGAGAGAAAAAAAAAAAAAAGAAGATTTGGTAATAGTAATGAAGAAAAATACTAAAATGGGTGTGTGTTACATATGTTGTATGGAGAAGATATAGGGGTTTCGGATTTGGACTTAGATATGAATATTTGGTTATGAGAATGGTAAAGAAAGAGGAAGCGTCGGTGAAGCACTTTTCTTCTCATCGGTTTGCCCTTTTCAATCAAGGGATTTGCAAAGCCCTGTTGCTTTCTCTCTTCTTCAATGAATCCTTGCTCAGAGAAGATGAGTCTATGCTCAGATAAAATGGGCAAAAGAACGAAAATGGGAAAAAAGGTTTTGGGTTTGGGACCTTTTCAGGTAAAAGGTGAAGGGATATCCCTGCTTAGAGAAAAAATAAAAATAAAAATCAAACAAGGCCTTTGGGATTACTATGGTATATATAATACATTGATAGTGTTTTTGGCCTTTAACAAGTCTTTAAGTGGATTTTTCCGGTTATATCCTCTTCTTTTTTTTCTTAGAATCCATTAGACTTTACTTTGATAAATAAAACATTTGGGCTCTAAGCATTTGTGGTATTGATTTTAAACAGGAATCAATTTTACCTTTTGAAGATGGACCTTCCGGTGGAGACTGCAATGCCGAGAGCCTTCCTTCCCTCTCCAATACATGGAGTGTTTTACTTCCACCCCTTCCCTACAGCTGACAATGTTCAGGGACTGGGTATAAGTCTAGAACTAGCTCTCAAAGCTCTAACCAGGATGAGAGGGAGGGGGGAAATTGCCCCAGAATTTGCCGTCCTAGTTGTTTTTCTTTTTTATTATTTTTATTTTTATTTTTTTTCACATAGTTTACCCCCAAAGGAAAAATTCCTGGTTCAGCCATTGATAGTGAATAAAATGTAGGGGTGGAGCTAGAGCAGTTCAAATTTTCTGAAATTTTCTGAAAGATATTTGTACTTTTTACAGTGTCCCCTTCAAATTTTGATTTTTTTTTTTTTTTGTTAAAGTGAGAGCCACCTAGAGATCATGAAAACAATTGTGGTAGGGGGAAATCCTTCATAATTAACTGTAAAAAAATATATATAAACTATATATATAGGATATATATATAGGATATATATATAGGGAAATATTCAAGTGAGAACTAGTTCTCACATATTATGTGAGAACTTTTTTGTGGGGCCTAACCAGCAACCCATCCATACCTAGCAACCAATAGGAAACCCCTTGATAGTCACTAATCCCAAAGATTGGCACACATCCAAATGGATTGAACCGTTGGATCGAGGGTTAAATATTTTTTTGAATATGAAGCCATTAAACTTGTGGGCCACGGATGAAGGGGTTAGGGGTATGGGTTTGGGGTCAAACTTGATACATGGGGTGGTCTCACATAGATCTTTCCATCCCCCTTGGTCCCATCCCCAAATGGGGCCCACAATTGGCCCCACAAAAAAGTTCTCACAAAATATGTAAGAACTAATTCTCACTTGAATATTTCCCATAAATATCTATATATATATAAGGTGAGAGATTCTCTCATAGGAGCATCTCCCATTGCTTCGGTGAGATACACTCTCACCTTACTATGAGAGATAAAGGTCATGGCCTCCAAAATTTTCTGAAAGATATTTGTACTTTTTACAGTGTCCCCTTCAATTTTTTTTTTTTTTTTTTTTTTTTTTTGTTAAAGTGAGAGCCACCTAGAGATCATGAAAACAATTGTGGTAGGGGGAAATCCTTCATAATTAACTGTAAAAAAAAAGATAGACACTATATATATAAGGTGAGAGATTCTTTCACAGGAGCATCTCCCATTGCTTCTGTGAGATACACTCTCACCTTACTATGAGAGATAAAGGTGGGGGCTCTCACATTTAAATTGTTGACATTGGATATAGATGTGAGGGCCTCCATCTTACCTCTCATTGTAAGGTGAGAGTGTGTCTCACAAGAGTACCTCATATATATATATATATATATATATATATATATATATACACACACACACACACTTGTAAGATCTTACGCCCCATTGAGCTACCATTTATCCCAAAACCAATTGGTGATAGGAAACGACACAACAATGGTTTATGGTGAGGGCGAGGGCTCGACCACAATTATGACCACTCAGGAGCGAGGGTGGACGTTGACCTCAACAATACTCTCAACTTATATGACAGATAGGGGTGAGGGGCCATCACATTTAAGTTGTTGGCATTGGATATGGATGTGAGAGCCCCCAACATTACCTCTCAGTGGAGCATCTCACACACACACACACACACACACATATTCCAAGATGTGGAATCTATTACAAACACTATGAAGACATGTATATGTGGACCCCAGAAGGCTGTAAAATGCAACTAACACCCTTGTCTCATATGCATGCTAGGTGTGAAATAAACGAAATTCTACAGACTCATGGTTTCTTTGAGAGCAAAGACGACCATGCTATTTCTAATATTAGTACTAGATGGTTTCTCTTATAGGCATCGAAGACCATATTATTTCATATATATATATATATGGGAGATGCTCCTGTATATAATAGCAGGCATGCATGCACTGAATGAATCAATGCATGGATCCATCAATATTCATTCATTCATAGAGATTGGAAGGGAGACGCGGTGTGAGTATTACTTCGAGTGGGCCCACCTTGGGCAGTGACACGCCAAATCCCTCCTTCATATCCACAGGTTCACCCAATGGGGTCACCATGTCAAAGCCATGTAGCAGCCGAGCCAGGGTCAGGTGCATCACCTGTGCAGCCAAAGATATACCCGGGCAGGATCTCCTGCCCGACCCGAAAGGCATGAGTTCGAAATGGTGGCCTTTGAAATCCACATCTGCTTGGGTGGTGAGAAATCTCTCTGGTTTATACTGGTCAGGATCCGACCACTTGCGTGGGTCCCTTTGAATCTTCCAAATGTTTGAAATCAACCATGTTCCAGCAGGGACATAATAGCCATTGATGTAGCAGCTTTCCATGGCCTGGTGGGGTAATGAGAGTGGGCCTGCTGGGTATAGACGCATTGTTTCCTTGATGATAGCTTGTAGGTAGACTAGGTTCTTTATATCCGATTCGTCCACATTCCTGTCCTTTCCCACATGAGTATTTAATTCATGTTGGGCTTTCTTTAACACGTCTGGATTGTTGAGTAGTAGTGCGACTGCCCACGCCATCGTCACGGAAGTAGTGTCAGTCCCAGCTACGATCAGCATCTTCATGGACACAAAACAGAGAATTTAATTACTGCATTTTGTGTAACCCATGAAAGTCCCTGTTTGTTTGATCTATAGTTTGTACTCTCTCTCTCTCTCTCTCTCTCTCTCTCTCTCTCTCTCTCTCTCCCTCCTTTTCTTTTCATTTTTATGAAGAAACCCACACAAACACAGCAAGTTTAGAACACAAGATGTGGGGAGCCAACCACACCTAATGCCACTCCACATTATTAACACCTCATGTACTTCACCATTTTGCAGGGGTTTGTAGTCTCTCAAGCATCCGAATCCATGCAAATTCATAGGATTTGATGCCTATAAGGAACGTGTGATCAATTTTGATGGGTCGTAATTAAGGTGGGCCATAGTGGGAGTTTCCAACTGTGTGGACCGTAAGGACCATCATTACAGGGCCGGTTCCACGTATGTATAAAAATATATGCTGAGGTTCTTATTTTTGGAGTCTGAATCCCTTGATCAGTGTCTCCCATGCATGAATATTGAAGTAAAACTCGAAGACCCATGCATGAATATTTAAGTAAAACTCGAAGAAGAGGCCACTCTTGTATAAGATGATGCGAAAATAACATACCAGTGGGAGTGTTTTAAAAACGGTATCCCGATCGAACTCAGAGAACTTTGCACCCTCTATTGTGGACAGCATCACATGTATGAAGTCCTCCCTCCCCTCCACATTACTGGAGAGTCTCATTCGACGGTGCTCTTCCAACCAACTCGTCACTATAGAGTCCATCTCCTTGGCAGTGTTCTTCATGGCATTCTTGTATCCCCCAAAATCCAACCACTTGAGAAATGGAAGACAATCCGACACAAAGAACATCCCACCTAGATGGAACAGCTCACTTATTGCTTTCTGGAACCGCCTCGCCTCAACTTCATCACCCCCAGTGTTCTTGCCAAAGTAGCGCTTCCCTGCAATCATCATCACAATAATGTTAAAAATCACGTCCTTCAGCTGTTGCTTCATGTCCACCTTAACCGGTCGCTTCCCATTCCGTGCCCATACACTGTACAGCTCCTTCATGCACATGTTCACCTCAGCAGCTCGGACATGCTTGAGCAGCTCGAGCTGGCGTGTGGAAAGCAGCTCAATGGTGGCTATCTTACGCACTTCGCGCCAGTAAGGACCATAGGGGGCGGAGCCGAGGAAGGCATATTCATAGCCCAAGTTCTTCCCTCCAGAGTACCTGGGACGGCCAGCCAGGGCTTGGTCGTTGGTAGTGAAGCACTCCTTGGCTGCCTCCCATGTGCTTACGACCAACACCCGGTTTACACCTAGCCGGAGCATGAAGACAGGGCCAAATTTATCTGCCATGGCACCAAGGACCCGAAAGAGAGGCTTGTCTCCACCTAGCTGATGAAGGTGACCTATTACAGGCAACGCCCCAGCTGCTTGGGGTGGCTGCCGACTGTTGGTGCCTTTGGTTTTCTCTCCTTTCCATAATAAAGTGTAGAAAAAGATGAAGGCTAACAACCCAACAATAATTTGCAATGGGAAAGGCAATTCCATATTTGAATTGAAGCTAGTGTTGAGGTGGATATGGATGGGTACACCACTTGTGCTCTTGTAGGAGATTTATACTCAATACAACTCAACTTAAGAATGAAGCATTTATAGCAATTTACTGATTTCAATTCATCAAACAGTAAGACAAGTACCCACATTTAATATAAAAAGGAAAGAGTACTAACACCCGAGAAGCACGAGACACCCAAGCAGAAAGGAACGGACGTATAACATGAAACACGTCTTCTCTCGTATAAACCACACAGGGATTGATCCCTAGGTAACTAACAAATGAATTTAGGAAAAAATTAAAAAAACAATGTACTTTTGTTAAACCTGATACTCATATATATATATATATATATATATATATATATGAGAACCGGTCCTATAAGGACCGTTCTTATAAGTTACGGTGTGGACCGCCTAGTGGGGCCCACTGTGAGATCCCACTGATCATGGGACAGAGGGGGACCGAAAGATCCAAGTGGGGCCAACCTACATATCATATTTGAAGTCAATTTAATACAGTCCACAAGTTTAACGGTTTTATATCAAACAAGAAAAATGGACCCTCAATCCAATGGTCTAGTTCATCTAATTCCATGCAAATTCATGGGATTTGGTGCCTATAAGGGGATTGTGAATATGTGGTCAATTTGTATAGGTCATAAGGTGGGCCCCAGTGGGCATTCCAAACTATGCGGATCGTAATATATATATATATATATATGAAGCCTGTTCTTCTAAGTTGAAATAGTGCTGGTCCCACAAATCAAATTTGATTATCGGTGTTTATTGCATGATGATCGTCTCCAAAATAAAGATAAATCCAATCTAACCATCTCCTCTTATTTATAATCTCTTCTTATTTATAGTTTATGGAACACCTCCTCTTAGTCCAAGATTAGAATTCTCACTTCTATTCTTAATGTGTCTTACTCCTCCTTTCCTAAGAGTTCAAATAGTATTAGTAACATTCTCTTATTGGGGATGGCATGAGGACCACTAAGGATTCCTTAGAATCTGGCTCCAATTGAAAATCTGAACCCCACATCTCATGTGAACTCCAAACCCATAGTTAATTGCAAATATGTCCACTATATAAATGAAATTACACTCCAGTCTTAGGAATAATTACAAGAAGACCCTAATCTTCCCAATTATTATAAGTAGGCCCCTCTATCAATTATATCTTTGGATCTAATGAAATAAATATGTCCAACCAAATTTGATTCACATCTTATTATCCATGTGACCCAATTAATCATAATAATCATCAGTACCATCCAATTAACTTTTAATTGAAATGGGTGAGCACCTACCAATGATAAAACCCATTAATTGACAAAAGGGGATATTTAGGAGATCGATTCCATCTTGAGAATTATATGTTCTCACAGCCCCACTATCATATACCCAAGACACCGAGGTGTTGACCTACAATTGGCTTCACTTATTGGTGACTCATAGAAAATACATGGTAGAAACTTAAGTCCATTATTCTCTCAGGATTAAGAGCCTGTTGCTTGGGAATTATGAGTGTAGTCCTTAAATCAATGATACATTTGAAAGTGATTTCTACCTTAACACAGGCAGAGGTCCCGCTTACTAAATCTCGATTGGATATCCAACTACTGTGATTAATCTAGTATTTAACCCTAATTCCGATTAATAAAGCAATCAAACCACAAGTAGAGAAAGACACGAGAATTATACGTGGAAAACCCTAAGAGGGAGAAAAACCATGGGCCTTATCGTCTAGGCCAACAGACAACCAAGCACTATGTAAACTTTGAAGAATACAAGACACTTACAACCATTTTCCCAGTTGTTGACTCAACCTAAGGATTGCCTCAGATCTTGCTAACATCACGTCACAAATCTTCACCGTGATTGCGTAGGACCGCCTTCAAGAAGGGGATGGAAATTTTACCCAAAACTCTAAATCTTCAGCACAGCAACAGCTTTGAAGTCTTGGGGGGAAAAGAAGATGGATCTCTCAACCTCTCTATCTCAGGAAATTTGTCTTAATCAGTGTATCTATTAGGTTGAGAGATAAAGCCTTTAAATAGTCTTCAATTCGTGCTTGAGAGGCTCTAGGAGTAGCAAGTTGCATCTTGATTGAAATAGGAAACAACAGTTCATCAGGAATGGAAACTTCAAGGTTCGCTCGAGCGACAGATGGAGTTCGCTCGAGCGAACTGCTCTCTAGAATATGAAACTGCAAACAGCAATCTGGTCACTCGAGCGATGTCAGGTTCACTCGAGCGAACCAGTCTCTGTCTCTTAAAACTCCAAGACAGAACATAGAAGGGTCGAGCGCACATAAAGTTGGGTCGAGCGAAGAAGCCCTGGGATGGGTTCACTCGAGCGAATTAAGGTTCGCTCGAGCGACCCATACAATCCACTTAATCTTGGAATCTTCAGTCTTTATGGAAGTAGATCTTTGACAGTCCGAAAACTAAAAGAAATACAAGTTTAGAAACCCCAATTTTGTCAGGACTCTATGAATTTGCCAACTAAAATCCTAACAATCTCCCCCTTTGGCAATTCATGGACAAAACCCTAATTACATGAAAAGTTTATACCCTTCTATCCTAAAGAACAACTAAGCAGATTAAGTCGACGTAGAAGGATTCAAGACTGAGTTTCCTGCGATAACTTTCAAACATAGATCAAGTGCAATATAACAGATAAAGTCAAAGATTTTAAAAGAGTAATTACTAAGAAGATCAAAGTTAAAATATAAACAGATAAGTTCTAAAAGATAAAGTTCTAAAAGAAACATATAAAGTCTCCCCCTTTTTGTTCAGAATTGTCAATCAGAGAGAGGGAGAATAACCAGCAGTAAAGTCATTCAAAAAGTTTGACAGAAACTAAAACCCAACCAACAAGGAAACAGTTGTAAAGTATCAAATGCAATAAAATCAGAAAAGTCATCAGGTCACTGATCGCCAGGAGCCAGACGGGAGAGAATATCAGCCAACACTGCATCCATGTGTGTGAAGCCCTTAGTCATTTGAACGAAACCAGCTGTGACCTGGCCACTCACAGTGTCAACCCGGCAGTGAGATGCTGTACCTGGGCAGCCAACTGAGCATACCGATCTCCTTGAGGCTGCTGCTCCCCCTCCAAGGATCTTCATCTTGTTCCTCCTCTTCCTCAGCAACTGGAGGACCCATCGGAACATGAGCAGTGGATAAAGACAAAGTCCTAGAATTGATGGGGTTCTTGATCTTCATGATTAAATCATTAGCCAGATGAGAGACCTCTCAGAAGGTGAGAAAGTCTGTGATCAAGACCCCAAATGGAAGGAGAGAGTTCTTCTTAGCAGATAATGTTTTGATAAAACCATTCAAGATGACCTGAGGAATATCCACTGCGAGCCCAGTGCCAATGAAAAAGAGTAGATAGCCATTGCGACGTGTGATGTCTGACGTATGACCTCTTGGCTCTAAGTTGTGACATACAAATCGATTCAGAAAACGATATTCGTCAGTCAGGTTGCCATGAAGAAGTAAAGCGCCTGGCCATCTGGTCAGAGCCCCACACAATGTAGTTGCTACATGGCCGTAGTCAATGGGGGCTGGTAGCACAGAAGGGATCGGATAATCCGGATGCTCAACTTGAGGAATTGATAAAAAGTCTACCAGGTCATTAACTTTAATAGAAAGAACTTTTCCTCAGACAAACGTTTGCACAGACCCATCATCCAGGACATCCAATTGGAGTAGAATTCCCTGACCCAGTCAACATTGATAGCATTTGTATTAAACTTCACTAAAGAAAACCAATTGCGGGTAGCCAAACTTCGAAATACCCGTTTGGTGTGCAGTTCCTCAGCAACTTCCCTCTCCGATTCCCCATTGCGATTCGCATACTGAGCGAAAAATTGATTTGATTTTCCCAACGAAGGGAATCTCGTATGATCAAATGATGAAGATGATGAGGACTCAGCATGAAGTCTCTTCTTTGGTGCCATAACTGACTGAAACCACAAAAACAGAATTGAATCCAGTCAACACACCAGCCCTGCAAAAAAAAATTTGGCCTCCAATTGCCAAGAACAAACTACACAACTGCCACATCACAGCTTCTTGATGTCAACCTTCCACATCCACGACAACACATTCAAATTGCCACAGTCACACTATCCCTGCAAAACAAATGGCCTCCATATGCCACAAAATACCACAACTACAACCTGCACAAGCCAATCTTCACAATCACAGCATCCAATCCATACAAACAATCTCCTTTCCAACCAAGAAATCATATCCATCACAGATGTCAACACAAAATTCCATATGAATAAGATTCGAACAATTTCACCAAACATCTCAACATCACCAAAGAAATTTACTTCAAAAGAAATGTAATTGGGCAAAACACAGTGAAGTCCATAGAGAGTGACATCAATAAGCTCGATCTATGCATGAGGCAAACTGAAGTGATGAATGAAGTGAGAATGTATGCAATGTATGATGGAGACCAAAACATGGAAAAAAGAAAAGCAATGAACAATCTAGACGAAAGAGAAAAGATAGAAAAAAAACACGAAATGGAATGAAAAAGAGCCCTAAACCATGACTAGGATGTATATTTAAATAAAATGGAAAACAAAGATGTGCAAAAATAAAAAATACCTTAGGAAGAGGAAAGGACGAAGAGCTGCAGAGGAGAAGAAGAAACGAAATGGGCGTCTGCGTAGCAAAATAATGGAGAAGAGAATGAAGAAGGAAGAAACCTCGGAAATTTAAACCGCCAGGGTCGCTCGAGCGAACTGTCCAGGGTGTTTAAACCCTAGGTACAGCGTGCGAAGAATTCCTAACGGTCACGTTTCGGTCAAATCCCTCAATTGAACAGTGGAAATATGAGCACTTATTCAAACTTTCGTAAATTTAAGTACACAGTGTAAAAACTGAATTGTATGACGAAAAAAAAAAAGAAAAGAAAACTGAAGGCAGTGTGATCTTCTCCCCCTAAACCTCTTTGAGATGAACAAAATGTTATATGGGGAGCACACCCATCAACAGAAAGTTGAGTAAAATAGTTTCCTCCAATTTTTTCTTTCCCTTTTTTTTTTTAACTCATTTGAGTAGCATTTACTTTTCCATATTTTTTGTAACTCATTCGAGTCCTCAATCCCCTTTTTTTTTAAATAAATTGAGGATAGGTTAAGCCATCATTGGTGACTTTCACACTAATGATCGTGGTGGCCTTCTCCAAGAGAAAATTACCAATCAAATAGAAGCTTTCACACACAATCGTAGGTAGTCATCTTCCTCAGGGTTAACCTTATTACCACAACATCTCTCAAGGATAAAGAAGGAGATAGCAGTGAGAGAATCGAAAGTCGACCCGTGCTGTGAGAAAAAGAAAAAAATGGTCATGTGTACAAGTGAGTGTGCACCTAAATAAACAAAAATTTATGGAGTATAGGGAATAAGAGAAATCCCTAATGATTTTCGCAGGGATTCAAAGCGCGTTGCATCCAATGGTTTGGTAAAGATTTCCGCAAGTTGAGTTTCAGTGGGAATATGGTGCAAAGAAATTGTTCCCTCTTCCACAAGGTCACGTATGAAATGATGCCTAATGTCTATATGCTTTGTGCGAGAGTGTTGGACAGGATTTTTGGAAATATCAATGGCACTATGATTATCACAAAAAACAGTCATGGTGTCTTGCTCAATCCCATAATCCTGAAGCATCTGTTTCATCCAAAGAAGTTGTGTACAACAACTTCATGCAACAATGTATTCAGCCTCAGCAGTCGACAGTGAAGTCGAAGTCTGCTTCTTACTATGCCAAGCAGCGAGATTATTTCCAACAAAGAAACAGCCACCAAAAGTACTCTTACGATCATCAACACATCCAGCCCAATCAGCATCAGAATAACCAACAATGATCGTGTTGGTATCTTTGGACATCCAAATCCCATATTCCACAGTACCACAGACATATTTTAAGATTCTCTTCACAGCTTGAACATGAGACATCTTAGGGTTTGACTGGTATCTCGCGCAAACACCGACACTATAGGAAATGTCGGGACGACTAGCAGTGCGGTAGAGCAGACTGCCAATCATACTTCTGTAACTTTTCTCATCAGTATCCAGTCCATCAGCATCAAGACTAATTTTCACAGTGGTGCTCATAGGTGTTCTAGCATGTTTTGAAGCTTGCATTCCAAACTTTTTCAGCAACTCCCTATCATATTTTGGTTGAGAAATAAAAATGCCAGAGGGGGTTTGTTTAATCTGTAAACCCAGGAAGAAGGATAGCTCACCCACCATACTCATTTCAAATTCACTCCGACATTTTATCAGCAAATTTATCAGACAAGAGATCAGATGTAGAGCCAAAAATGATGTCATCAACATAGACTTGGGCAATGACAATATTGTTCTTGTCTTGTTTGATGACCAAAGTTTTATCCAGACTTCCTCTTGTAAACCCATGCTCTATCAAAAATACAGTCAGTCTCTCATACCAGGCCCTCGGAGCTTGCTTTAAACCGTAAAGAGTTTTTTGCAATTTGTAAACATGGTCTGGATGATAAGGATCTTCAAATCCTTTCGGTTGTTCCACAAATACTTCCTCATTCAAAAACCCATTCAAAAATGCACTTTTGACGTCCATTTGTAACAATTTGATATTTAAAAAACAAGCAATGGCAAGCAGCAAGCGCACAGATTCAAGTCTAGCTACAGGGGCAAAAGTTTCATCAAAGTCAATACCCTCAACTTGGGTATACCCCTGAGCTACCAACTGAGATTTGTTCCTAATAACTTGACCAGTCTCATCGGTTTTGTTTTTAAAGATCCATTTGGTTCCGATGACATTCGTATTTGACGGTCTGGGAACAAGCTCCCAAACACAGTTCCTTTCAAACTGAGCTAGTTCATCATGCATAGCATTTATCCAAGAATCATCTACAAGAGCATTTTTTATATTTTTTGGTTCTAAAGAGGAAACATAACAGACATGACTTACCTCATCACATACCTGTTTCCTAGTTTTCATAGGAGCAGAAATCTCACCAATGACTTTGTCTAAAGGATGATCTTTGATGACTTGGCCTTTTTGAGATCGAGGATGAACAGACTTGGGAGTTGCACTTTGCTCTTCAAATTGCCGAATTCTTTCGGGAACAGTAGATTCAGAGGAAGGTTCCCTTGATTCAAACGGGTCAGCATCTGCGTTTGTTTCCTTTGGTGATTCCGAATCAGGTTTGGCTTGGCTTTCTGTTTGATTTTTAGCCTGTTTAGAAGACGGAGAAAAAATCAGTCCCTCATCATCATCATCGGAGAAGTAATCCGAGGTACCTGCATCATCCACTACCACATTAATGGATTCCATTACAACAGAATTTTTTAGATTAAAAACACGATACGCTTTGCTAGACAGTGAGTAACCGAGAAAGATGCCTCCATCACTCCTGGAGTCAAATTTTGACAAATGTTCTCTATCACGCAGGATGTAACATTTGCTGCCAAAGGTTCGAAAGTATTTGATATTTGGCTTAACTCCGGTCCAAATCTCATAAGGGGTGGTTTTCGTTCCCAGACGAAGATATACACGGTTGATGACATACACAGCTGTGTTAACAGCTTCAGCCCAAAACCTTTGAGGTAACTTTTTGCTGTGCAATATCACACGTGCCATATCTTGAACGACTCTATTTTTTCTTTCCACTACCCCATTCTATTGAGGTGTTTTAGGGGCTGAGTACTCATGCTTAATCCCATGTTTGGTGCAAAAAGTGGAAAAATCAGAAATTTAAAATTCGGTTCCATGATCTGAACGAATCCTAAAGACACCGCCAAATTGCTGTCCTTTATCTGCAATAAGCAAAGTCCACAAGTCATTAAAGACAATAAAGGTTTCGGATTTATCATGCAAAAATCTTACCCATGTCAATCTGGAAAAATCATCAACTGTCAAGAATATGTACTTTTTACCACCAATGCTTTCAAATTTTGTTGGTCCCATAAGATCCATATGCAATAGCTCTAAAGGTCTCTTAGTGACAAGAGAATCAACCTTTTTGTGAAGAGCTTTTATCTGTTTGCCAACTTGACATGGACCACACACAGTATTCGGGGCTCTTTTGAGTTTCGGAAGCCCACAAACAAGCTCAAGATTTGACAGTTTTTCCAGAACTTTGTAATTCACATGGCCCAAGCGTTGATGCCATAAATCGAAGTCGCTAAACACTGCTAAATTACAAGACATTTCTTTCTCAGATGAAACCACATAACAATTGTCGGAATTTCTTATCCCATGAAGAACAGTTTTTCCCTTTTTGTCCACAATAATGCATTCTTTGGAAGAAAAATGTACCTCGTGTTTGTTATCACACAACTGACTGATACTCAAGAGGTTTGTTTTGAGACCATCAACCAAATAAACATTTTTAATGTTAGACATACCTGGGATTGCCACAACTCCTTTTCCAACAACTTTTGCCTTACCTCCATCTCCGAATCGAATACTTCCACCATTATAATCTTTTAAAGATGTAAACATGGCTTTGTTTCCTGTCATGTGATGTGAGCAGCCACTATCCAAGTACCACACATCAGAGTTTGTAGCACTAAGTGTTGTAAGTACCACATTACAGCATAGATCAAATTTTCGGACCCAGACGGGTTTGGTCTTAACCTGATGTGAAGAATTTTTAGGCCTTCTACGCTGATTTCTATTGTAATTTCTCAATTTATTACAGTGTGGTCTTATGTGTCCTGTTATTCCACAAAAGTGACATATAGGAATGCATTTAGGCTTAGACACATAAGAGGGATAATAACTCTGAGGATATTTAGCATTTGGATAGACAGGAGGCATGGGTTTCATCGTTGTTCCTTGTATAAATACAGTTTTACCTTTGTCTTTTGATGAAAAAGGACCTACAAATCCAAGCCCAGATTTTGAAGAAGGAGGTAATTGACTTCCCAAAATTTCATTCAACTTCATTGATCCAGTGTTCATCCGGTTGATAGAAGCTTTTGCAGAATCCAGTTCTGCAAGAGCCATCTTTAACTTTCCAGCAAGGTTGTCTTTTTCAGATTTGTAAGTGTTCAAGTCGTTTCGAATGATCAACAGTTGAGATTCAGCCTTTTGAAACTGTTGCTGCAGGCAATCATTCTCTTGACCTGCAAGAATCAATTGGTTAGACAATATTCCTCGTTGATCTTTCAACTATTTTACCTTAGATTGAGAGTCTAGCAATGTAGCTTGCAAAGATATGTTCTTTTCCTCCATTGCTTTCAATTTCAAGGCTCTTTTCTCACTGATTTTGGACATTCGAATAGATTCATGAAGCAATTGTTGATAATCTTCATCTCCTTCCTGTTCGTCATCAGAAAATTCGTTAATGTCGAAATCGTCTTCAGACTTGGATTCCTGCACAGGTGAGATGTTAGAGAGAGCCATGAAAGGAACGTATTTTCCAGACTCACTCGATGGTGAATCAGGTTCAGAAATTTCCTCTTCAGATTCCTCATCCCTGGCAACATTTAAGGCCTTGCCTTTATTTTTATCTCTGTGATTTGCACACATGCAGGCAATGTGTCCATACCCTTGACACTCAAAGCATTTGACAGGCTTAATTTGTTGTACCCTTTGATCGATTTGCAGATGGGTTTTGCTCAGTCTTTGGTACAAACTTACCTTTCCCTTTGGGAGGAGCTTTCGGGTTCAAGGAGTCCTTTCTAAAAGACTTCCTGTTTTTCCAAATCTTGTTAAGTCTTTTAGCAAGATATGCCTCAAACTTCTCATCATCAGTATCACTGACAGGTTCACTAAATTCAGGGACATCCAGTGAATTTGAGGACACTAGAGCAATGTCCTTTCCCTTTTTCTGCTGACAGTGATTGGACTCAAAGGTTTGCAAATTGCCAACTAGTTCTTCAACAGTTAATGAATTCAGATCCTGGTGCTCCTCAATGGCAATTACTTTTGGATGAAATCGTTCTGGGAGAGATCTCATGATTTTCTTAACAACTTTGTTTTGAGGAACGGTTTCTCCCAGATTATAGCATGAATTGACAATCTTGCACAGTTTTGTATAAAATTCATCAAAGGATTCAGACTCTTTCATGCGTATCATCTTAAAAGCGGTTGTCAAATTCTGGAGTTTTGTTTACTTGACAATTTCAGTTCCTTCATAAACAGTTTGAAGGAGATCCCATGCAGCCTTTGCAGTAAAACAAGCAGATACTCTATGAAACGCCGATGCAGTAATTCCATTATAAATAGCATTAATGGCCTTGTTGTTGCAATTAGATCTAGTCCTCTCATCAGGAGTCCATTAGGCTTTGGGTTTGGGTTTTGTTTGCCCTTCAACAGTCATGGTGGGTTCAAGATAACCTTCCACAACAACATCCCAAACTTGGTCATCGATAGCCTTCATATAAGCAATCATCCTAGACTTCCAATATGAGTAATTAGATCCATCCAGAAGAGGTGGCTTACTGGTAGATGTGCCTTCTCTGCTGATATCCATTGGAGATTAGTAAAAAGATCACACAAAATATTAGTGTAACCTGCTTTGATACCAATTGAAAGTGATTTCTACCTTAACACAGGCAGAGGTCCCGCTTACTAAATCTCGATTGAATATCCAACTACTGTGATTAATCTAGTATTTAACCCTAATTCCGAATTAATAAAGCAATCAAACCACAAGTAGAGAAAGACACGAGAATTATACGTGGAAAACCCTAAGAGGGAGAAAAACCACGGGCCTTATCGTCTATTTCAACAGACAACCAAGCACTATGTAAACTTTGAAGAATACAAGACACTTACAACCCTTTTCCCAGTTGTTGACTCAACCTAAGGACTGCCTCAGATCTTGCTGACATCACGTCACAAATCTTCACCGTGCTTGCGCAAGACCGCCTTCAGGAAGGGGATGGAAATTTTATCCAAAACTCTAAATCTTCAGCACAACAACAGCTTTGAAGTCTTGGGGGAAAAGAAGATGGATCTCTTAACCTCTCTATCTCAGGAAATTTGTCTTAATCAGTGTATCTATTAGGCTGAGAGATGAAGCCTTTAAATAGTCTTCAATTCGTGCTTGAGAGGCTCTAGGAGTAACAAGTTGCATCTCGATTGAAATAGGAAATAGCAGTTCATTAGGAATGGAAACTTCAAGGTTCGCTCGAGCGACAGATGGAGTTCGCTCGAGCGAACTACTCTCTGGAATATGAAACTGCAAACAGCAATCTGGTCGCTCGAGCGATGTCAGGTTCGCTCGAGCGAACCAGTCTCTGTCTCTTAAAACTCCAAGACAGAACATAGAAGGGTCGAGCGCACATAAAGTTGGGTCGAGCGAAGAAGCCCTGGGATGGGTTCCCTCGAGCGAATTAAGGTTTGCTCGAGCGACCCATACAATCCACTTAATCTTGGAATCTTCAGTCTTTATGGAAGTAGATCTTTGACAGTCCAAAAACTAAAAGAAATACAAGTTTAGAAACCCCAATTTTGTCCGGACTCTATAAATTTCGCAACTAAAATCCTAACAACATTTATATAAGGTGCTACCTATGGTCCTTTAGTACATCCAATGTACCAGTATAATGATCTAGAGTCCTATACTCTGATGATCTAGATATACCACACTATCTCATAGTGATCACAGTGTGCAACTTTATTAGATGAGATGTCCAACCTCATCACTGGTTGTGAAAATACTTTAAGTATAATGTTTGTGATTCATGTCTCCTGTATGTGAATCTCATCCACACTTACAGATTACATCTAATAAACTTGTGAGCTCCGGTTCATCTCATGAACCATCATGTCATTTTGTATTAGTTATGTGCAAACATAGAAGATTATCATTCATCACATGAATAAAGCATGAGAATATAAATCAATTAATGAAATAAATCAATTTATTCGGATCATCCACTTGATTACGGACATATAATCTAACAAAAAGAGTACGCCTTTTCTATTACTATCTAGCCGAGGCACTGCATGCATCCTCACTCGTGGAGCTTGGCAGGGAGACGTGGTGTGAGTTTGAGTGGGCCTGCCTTGGGTTAAACATGTTTTTTCTCCTAAAGTGATCTTTCGCTTGACTTCACTTTACAAGTGAGTTTTCCAAACCGGCCGGATATATATATATATATTAAAAAATGTTGGTTATCCCTAGACGTCCACGCCTGCTTGAGAAATCTCTGGATCAAATCTATACTCCTCAGGGTCGAACCATTTGTCTGGGACCTATTGAGTCTTCGAAGGGTTCGAAATCAACTACATGCAAGAGGGACCATAATAGCATCTTTCCATGGCCTGGTGGGGTAAGAGTGGGCCTAGCGGGTATAGGCACATTGTTTCCTTGATGATGGCTTGTATTGTAAGTAGACCAAGCTCTTTATATCCGACTAGCAATGCTTCGCACGAGCCTCGATAAAAAAAAGTAAATGGTTTATTACAAGATTTATAAAAAATAAATAAAATCTCAAATACTTATAAAATGAAATAGACTTTCAAAATCTTTTTCTTTTCAATCATGAGAATAATTTGGTGGTCTCCTTACATTGTCAAATATTTTCTAATTCTTTTTATTGATTTTGTGGGCTGCTCATTTCTAATGTTGATTGTTGTACCTTGATTAACATTAAAAACATCCACCACCCTAAAAAAAAAGCCCATGTAATTGATGTAGCTGATCGGTTCATGCTTCACATGCATGGAAATACAATAATCAAATGTACATAGGTATATATAAACTAACTTGAGGCTTCAAATGTGAACAAAGCTGCTACAAATTGCATCACATCTCTTACTACTGATGGTAAAAGGACAAGAGCAACAACAACAAAAGGAGATATAAAAGAGAAATAGTGAGGTCATAGAATCCATATTCACATCAATTTTAAGTTAAAAAAAAAGGGCTCACACAAATACATTGAAGCATAGCTTCTTACATCAAAATAGATATTTAAAAAGAACTATCAACATTTGTATCAATGTCATCCTCTAGTTCATGCAAAAAGTGAGGGCAATAATAAGGGTGCCATGAAAGCAGCAACGGCAGATGGACTCATTTGATTCTCTGAAATATGAGCAGCAATAATATGGAGGGATGGAGATGAGTCGTTGGTTGGATTGATAGATGTGAGAAGGTTCAAGTTGGAGATTGCTAGATTAACAAATTTCCTAAAATCAAGGATTTGCTAAGATTCCATTAAAAGTCCGAAACTATGGGCCCGTTTCTTTATAAGAATTCTTGGAATTCATGTCTGCTGGAATTTACAGAATTCGAGGTGCTAGAATTCTAAAATGCTGCTGAATCCTGATATTCCTGAATTCCCTGTTTCTTTCATACCGGAATTCTTGTCCGAGAATTTCATTCAACCTGAATTCCGTAAATTCCCTGTTTCATAACTACTTGAATTTCTAAGTAGATTTCTAAATATTTATACATTACACTATAAATGTATGCTTATATAAGGATAAAATATTCATAAATATAACAACCATTATAAATCTCAACCAATATAAGCCAAAGTAACATCCACCATAATGCCAACAAAATAACAACCACCATTATAAATCAAATAACCCAACAAAAGTCCAATCAAATCCAAACTTGAACTTCAAATCTACCTCATAATTATCAACTACATCCACAACATTAACAAATGAAATAAGTATGAAATAAGTACCTAGTAATTCTAACATAGCAACTTATAGTTTCAAAGCATAGTAAGTCCAAAGTAAAAGGTTTTTCAATAGTCACTCCTCATCACTATAAGCGTTGTTTAAACACTTAACAAAATCATAATCAAAATACCACTCATCCATTGAGGAACTACGTTTTAAATTCACTGAGCACCACTTGACGATCCTGGTTGAAAATGCATCTCTAGCCATCGTATCTTCTCATCATCATTGAAGCTTAGAAATGTTTCTGCCTTTCTATCATCACTAGCGAGAAAATCAATGATATGCATTTTCATATTTGATGGTATAAAAGAAAGCGAACGAACAACTTCCATGATCATTGGGATTAATATGCTATGATATGGGTCGTTCATGCGCTTTACAAGCTCCTGGACAGCATTTGCAACATCTTGAAAGTTCAGTCTAGGGCCAATGACTAAGTCCTAGAGGGGGGGTGAATAGGACTGAGGCTAAACAATTGCCATTTTTAATTTTCTAATCCTATTTTTAATCAAAATAGAATAAAGAACAAGACAAGCATAGCAAGAGTATTGATGATGCACAAAAATGGATTTGCACACCACCGGTCAAGTATGAGTAATAAATGTGGAAATAAATGAGAGAGAGATTTATAGTGGTTCGGTCAGTGACCTACGTCCACTTTTGGAAAGGCAGAGGTTGCCGGATATGTCATTTCTCAAGTGTCCAGAGATTACAAATGTAGGAGAAGAGAGATGAAGGGAGAATATTGCTTGCCTCGGTATTTGTCTCATGCCCCCCAAGTGCTGGTGGGGCTTACAATTTATAGTCGCTCCCCTAACAGATGGGGACGACTTTACAGCGCCGTTTACGAGGAGCCTTCGAGGTGTCCTCGACTGGGGAGGCAGTTGTGATATTCTCCGCACGACTTGGTAAAAGCGGGACGTGGCCTGCCTGCTTCCGAAGCGACCCGGACTGCTGTGACGTGGCCAGGCATCGTGGGTTTGGGCTCGGACTCCATTGGACCCAACGGATCTTTCATTAATTTAAGCCTTGGCTCATCACAGACTGGGCCACTTGGGCCTGACTCATCATTTGCCCCTCAATGCCCTGTGTCCAATGGAACTTGGAGAGGAGGGCATTCGATTGAATTTTCGGCTGAGTTCGCAACTGCAAAAACTTCGGGAGGCCAAAACATCTGTCTCGAGGCCTTTTTTGGACTTCTGACAACATCAGTCACAGCCATAGGCGGTGAGTTTTGTAGGGCTCGCCGAGAGCTTCGATTTGATATATAATACGCCTCATTCGGATTTATGGACCAAAACTTACGGTGAAAATAGCAAGCAGGCGCGCTGGGCACGGTTCTGGGCAAGCAGAGGGGCCGGCGCCTGTGCTGGGCGCTTCTGAGGAGGTCTGGGCGCCCCTGAGGAAGTGCTGGGCGCCCATGCTGGGCGCCTGGGAGGCCTGGGCGCCCATGGGAGTGCTGGGCGCCCATGGTGGCTGGGCGCCCAGGGTCTGGGCGCCCATGGGGTCTGGGCGCCCATGGTCTGGGCGCCCATGGTGGTTGGGCGCCCATGGGGCCTGGTCAGGGCGCCGGGCGCAGCACGCGCAGGGCGACGGGCGCTGGGGAGGCGGGCGACGCAGCGGTGTCGGCGCCCGTTCATCCACAAAATATTTTTTTTTTTTTTTAAGTCCAAGCACTGGGCGCCCATAGGGTCTGGGCGCCCATGGGAAGTGCTGGGCGCCCATGGGTTGGGCGCCTGGGAGTCCTGGGCGCCCCTGGGATGCTTGGGCGCCTGGGATGTCTGGGCGCCTGATGGTGTGGGGTTAGCTGCTGCGTCCGTGGACTTCTCTGCTGTTGCTGGCGTGAGCTTCGCTGCTGAGGGGCTAGCCACTGTCCGCGTGGGCGAGCAGCTCTTGTGCTGTCCGGACATTTGATTTGGACAGCCGGGCAACTGGTCCGGTGATTTGTAGTAGTCCCGTAGGCTGTAGATAGCCTACCTTCTGACATCGAGCTTTTGGCGACCCGCGAGGGAGCCGATAAGCTGAAGATAGGCTGCCTGCTTGAGAGCAGTGCAGAGTCCAAGCGTTTTGGCGACCCGCGAGAGGGTAGCTAAGCTGGAGATAGGCTGCCTGCTTGAGAGCAGTGCAGAGTCCAAGCTTTCTGGCGACCCGCGAGAGGGTAGCTAAGCTGGAGATAGGCTGCCTGCTTGAGAGCAGTGCAGAGTCCAAGCTTTCTGGCGACCCGCGAGAGGGTAGCTAAGCTGGAGATAGGCTGCCTGCTTGAGAGCAGTGCAGAGTCCAAGCTTTCTGGCGACCCGCGAGAGGGTAGCTAAGCTGGAGATAGGCTGCCTGCTTGAGAGCAGTGCAGAGTCCAAGCTTTCTGGCGACCCGCGAGAGGGTAGCTAAGCTGGAGATAGGCTGCCTGCTTGAGAGCAGTGCAGAGGCGGGTCAAGCTTTTGGCGATCCGTGAGATGATTCACCTCGCCGCCTGGACCTGTTGATTTCCTCAGCATTCATATATTTTTGAGCTTTTGCCAATAGTTCTGGCATGCTCTTTGGCTGGCGCTTCATCACTGAGAAGAGGAAACTTGATGACCGGAGGCCTCCTACGAAGGCGGTCATGCTGACCTTATCATCGGGCTCCTCGACCTGAAGGACCTCCTCGTTAAAACGAGTGAGGTAGCTCCTTAGGCTCTCGCCTCGATCCTGTTTTACGTTGAGCAGGTGGGTGGCAGGCTTTGGTTGGCGGCGTCCCCCAATAAACTGTGCCACAAATGATCTGCTTAGTTCGGCAAAGGAGCCTATGGAGGCCGGGGTGAGATTGGCAAACCACTGTCGGGCGGAACCCTTCAGCGTGGTTGGAAACGCCCTGCACATAATCTCGTCCGGGATACTGTGCAGCTGCATTATTGTTTTGTAAGTCTCCAGGTGATCCAGCGGATCCTTTGCTCCATCAAAGGTTTCCACGGATGGCATCTTGAACTTACAAGGGAGTGGATAGTTCACCACGTCAGGCTTGAACGGTGTGTCCGTTCGCCTGACTAGGTAATCCACGGTCTCTGGTGCGCGTGCCTTCATGGCGTTGAAAACATCGCCTAGTTGATCTTGCATCTCTCTGAGCTTCTCGTCCCATCGGTTGGGGGCTGCTCTGCTTGAATCGTAGAAGTAGCTCGCGCCTTCCAGCTCCTGATTCTCACTTTCCCCTTCCTGGAAATGAGGATCCTCCCCATCAGAAGCGGAGGGAGGATGTGAAAATTCTCCGTGATTTGACCCTCCCGGAGGTGGGGGTCCTCCTGGAGGTGGGGGTCCTCCCAACTGGGCCCCACGGGGGGCGCCCTGGGGATGGGCGCCAGGGTGTACACCATGGGCGCCGCCAGGGTGTACACCATGGGCGCCCTGTGCATGGGCGCCCGGGGCCTGGGCGCCAGGAGCATGGGCGCCCGGGGCCTGGGCGCCTAGGTGGGGAGCTCCTCGCCGTCGTGGAGCTCTTTGATGCCCCGGGCGTGTGCCTCCTTGCGGTACTCCTCCGACCCCTCCTTGCCCCGCGAGCATGAGTTGTAGTATTTGATGGTTTTGGGCCACCATCTGTTGCATAGTCTCCAACATTAGTTGAGGAGTGGGAGCAGGAGCATTCAGGCCAGGATTAGTCAGTGGAGGACCATCCTCGCCCTCTTCGCGTCTTGTCGATCTGGTGGTCACCATAATTTGAAAAGAGGAAGGATACTGACGTGAGAACTTTAGTCGTCCCCACAGACGGCGCCAAACTGATGATGCACAAAAATGGATTTGCACACCACCGGTCAAGTATGAGTAATAAATGTGGAAATAAATGAGAGAGAGATTTATAGTGGTTCGGTCAGTGACCTACGTCCACTTTTGGAAAGGCAGAGGTTGCCGGATATGTCATTTCTCAAGTGTCCAGAGATTACAAATGTAGGAGAAGAGAGATGAAGGGAGAATATTGCTTGCCTCGGTATTTGTCTCATGCCCCCCAAGTGCTGGTGGGGCTTACAATTTATAGTCGCTCCCCTAACAGATGGGGACGACTTTACAGCGCCGTTTACGAGGAGCCTTCGAGGTGTCCTCGACTGGGGAGGCAGTTGTGATATTCTCCGCACGACTTGGTAAAAGCGGGACGTGGCCTGCCTGCTTCCGAAGCGACCCGGACTGCTGTGACGTGGCCAGGCATCGTGGGTTTGGGCTCGGACTCCATTGGACCCAACGGATCTTTCATTAATTTAAGCCTTGGCTCATCACAGACTGGGCCACTTGGGCCTGACTCATCAAGTATAACTGAAACAGAAACTGTAGAACATTCAGAAGAGATATGGACACAGAGATTTATAGTGGTTCGGTCACACAGACCTACATCTACTCTCAAGGGTCACACAGACCCTTGGTTCCACTATCATGAATCAAACTACACAAGTTCTGATTCTATCTCATATTTGATACAGAGGTTCAATCACACAGATCTACTCCTCTTTACAGCAATGTGGTGAGTTTAATCACACAGATCTACACACCTACCACATTATACACATATTGTAGAAATTTGAAGAAGGGTGAACACTTGCCTTGATGATGGTTGAAGTGTTCTATGGAGCTCTGACCGCAGTCGAAGCTTGCACCTCTTGTTGACCTCTTGGTGTTGAGTAGAAAGCCTCCAATGTGTTGCACAACCAGGGTTAAGAGGATTTAGTTTCTAGGGTTACACAAATGAGTCTCTCATGGTGTAAACTATCCTAGAGGATGCACTCCCTAACAAGACACTCATCTAAGAGCTAATGGAGCTCTAGGGTTTACCTAGGTCGAGCACATGAGTGTTTTTGGAAGTGATTTGGAAGCCTACAATGGATGGGAAGAAGGTAGCAAGCAAGGCTATACCCTAAGGTCCTTAAAATGCACAGTGAAACAAGCTACAGCTTTATAGAAAACTCCCAACGGATACATTTTACGGTTAGCCTCTAAAACTGGCGGCTAGCCCCTTTTCAAAATCCCTGAGCCAACGGATATAATTTTGAAAGCGGTCAACTCACGGTTAGCCGCGGGTGGCCTTGGCGGTTAGCCGTGAGGTGACCGTAAAGGTGACCGCAAGAATGACAGGAGAAAATAGCTCTCGGGAAAACAAACCGTAAGACTTACGGTTGCTTGCGGTCAGCCGTAAAGCTCTATGCGGTTAGCCGTAGGGTAACCGAACGGGTGACCGCAGATCCTGACAGAGAAAAAATTGCTCTCTGGAAAGGTGACTGCAGGACTTCGGTTACCTGGCGGTTAGCCGTGAAGGGTCTCTGCGGTTAACCACGAGGTAACTGTGGAGCTGGCCGAAATCCATGACAGGAAAAACAGCTTGCTGGAAAGGTAACCGTGGGTTTTTCGGTTACCTGGCTGTTAGCTGTAATGTGTAAAGAGGCTAGCCGCCAGGTGACCGTAAGGTCACCGAACCCTCTGAATTTCAGGAAAAGATTTAACTGATTAGACACAAGGTATTTTCCAAGGGATCTACAGGATGGTCCGGGTTTGAAATACCTGAGTGAGGGTTGGTTAGCACACATGGAGTTCTTCCTTGATAAATCCAGGCCTTTCAAGACTAGAACTTCTGCCTTCAAACTTGATCTTCCTTGTGAAACTAGAGAGGCAATGTCTTGGATTCTTTGACACGGAATTGACAATACAAAAACCAGTGCACATTGGAAGTGGCACTAACACATCTTTTAATGTTTCTTTCACTTCATCGCTTGTTGTCGACTTACGTTTCTTCCTCATTCGGCCACTACTACTTGATGTGCTGGAGCTGGTCCATTCTCTGGTGAGTTCACATTAGTATGAGGCAAGTGAGGCTCGTCAATGTTATCCAATCCAGCTGTCTGGTTGTCAAAAGTGCTGGGGATGATGAAATCTTCTTCTTCTATCATATTGAGTCAACATTTACTTGGCTTCGTTCAGATCCAGTCATGGCTATATCACCTTCAGTTGTATCGTCAACAATAAGATCACGTATTTCATCGTAAAACTTGATGGTAATGTTCTTATATTTAGCCAATTTGCTCTTAGCCTGCATCAAGTTAAATCAACTAGAACATTATTTATTTACCCAAAAATGCAATTAAGTAATGAGTTAAATGAAAGTAAAGCTCATTTACCTGCTCCAAAGCTCCCCAAACATCTTCTGGAGCAGTAACCATCTTTGTTGTATCGTCCCATCCAAAACCAAACACAGTAAGAAGTTGTTTCACTTCTCTATATCGTTGACGCCAATTTTTGAACTTATTTTTTGCATTATTTATACTTGGTTCCAACTTGGTTTTTTCCTTCACTTTAGCTATAGCTTGTGCCCAACAAGCAATGTTGAAGTTTTTTTCAACCTTTCTTCCTGCCAACTTCATTTCTAAGAGTGTATCCATTAGAACCCTTTCTGTTTTGGGCTCCATTTGTAATTTTCTTTCCTTTGGGACCCTAATGAAATGCCAATGAAAATTATTTACTAAAAAGGGACTGAAAAAATGAGAATGAACTGCAAAATAGACATGAAAGACATCAATAATCTTCACTAAGACAATAAAAAGGATAACCATAACATCGTGTCAATTATTCTCCAATAAGACAAAACATGGTGCCAATTAAAAAACATCATGTCAAACATGGTAGCACGAAACATCATGTCAAATTTTCTCCTTGTTACTGTTGATTTCTTTGTTGTTGTTGCTCTTAATCTATCCACATTTGCTCGGATATGGAATCTCGAAATGCAGGCCAAGTATCTCTATTCCACCTTGGGATAGTTGTTGTATTTCTAGCCCTTGTTAAGGGAGGCTCGATCCTGGATGCATTTGTAGTGGAAATAGTTTCAAGCATTGGGTCTCCAACACCATGCATAACTATATGGTTGTGTAAAACACAACAAGCAATTACAATGTCCCGTTGGGTGGTCAATGAATACCCATGTGGCATTCTCAGAATTGAAAAGCAATTTTTAACCACTCCGAACACCCTTTCTATGGTGGTACGCAATGAGGAGTGTCGCAAATTAAAATTAAAAGCTCCTGAGAATTCGTTGGCAGATGTTCTTCAAACTCTTTGAGATGGTAGCGTACCCCTCTATATGGTTTTAGGAACCCAGGTGCATTACCATAACTGGCATCGACTGGATAAAATTTAACTACATTTGAAAAGTAAAACAGTGGTAACTATAAATTAGTTTGTAATAAGTAAAAATGTACAACTAAACTAGGCACTCACATTTGAATGGTTCTATTACCATCCGGAACCACTAATATATCACCTCTGTTGAACGCAGAGAAAAGAACAGTAGCATCAGTTGTAGACCCCTCCCATCCTGCAAGCACATACTGGAACTTCATATCAAGTCCACTTGCCATGAGACAATTTTGAGATAGTTGGCCGTGCCTATTTCGATATTTTGCCTGCTTTGAAAATGGTACATGAACGGGTACATGTGTACCATCTATTGCCCCTATGCAATCCTATTGAGCGAAAGAGCAAGTTTAGGATCGCATTAACATATCACTTAATATAATAACTATATTAGAAATAAAAACTATATAATACACTAACCTTTAAATACGGGTAGAATCTAGTATTTGTTCTAATCTGTTGTGGAGTAGGTGCATTTTCTGGAATTTGAACATAGTGTGGATAAACTCCGCAAATCGCATCTAACATAGTATGAAAATACTGACTAACGGTGGCTTCTGAATGGTAGAACCGATTGGCCATGACTCTGTTAGTGACATTATGGGCCAAAATGTGTAAAAGCATGACTAGCTGCTCATCCACGGACATAATTCTTGTATGTTGAAGGAGTCCTCATTGCATAAGTGTATCACGCAGTCTCATAAAACAATCAGGGCTCATACGAAGGTTTTCATGACACTAAGGCCCCTTGCTTGACAAAAGTTCTTTCACCCATGAATTGCCCTACAATGATGAGACACGACGTTTTTTCCTAGACTGCTCCTCTTCTAAAGTTAGCCATAGTGTAGCCAACCCGCAACATGCGGCCACAGCAGAAACAACAGCGGATATGATTTGATTGTCTGATTCTGTTGTTATGTAATTGAACATTTTGTTATATACAAGCATTTTAAAGTAAATGAAGTAAAATCATTATATACAAAGAGCTCAAATCGTTCCATAACATATTCCATAACAACATCATATTAAATTGAATAAACTATAAAGGAAGACTAAATACCTTCCATTGAGAAATAATCCTTCAAATTTAAAATATTGTTGACCTTCTACAGCAAATGAGCACTGTCGTAGAATTCCTTCTTTACTCTCCTATAATGATATAAAAAAAATGAAACTCTTAAAATGGTGTAAATCCATATGAAAACTTGGTCACATGGAATTAACATGATAAAATAGTCCTCTGTTCAACATGGAATTTTGTCACTCACCTGTTGGCTACCAACCCATATTTTATGTTATGGGTGTAGTAGCCCTTTAAAGGTGTGTAAGTTTTGGATGCATGTTATACATGTGCCTTCTTAGATTCACATGATGATCCTTCATTTGTGTTGGACATGGCAAGTGGTGTGAGAGACACTTTCATCATTATGATCATCAAAGAGCGATGTATTATCATCCAAATAAATGTTTGAGATAGGTGGTGTGAGAGACACTTTCTTCACCATTTCTTATCGTTACTATAGCTTGTAAACAATTATCCGAAACACTGCATAGTGGAAGATTAAAAACCAAAAATAGATTTCTGGTATAAATTAAAAAAAAATGATACATTGTATTAAAACAGTTAGCAGATAGTTATTGAGAACTACTACTATTACCTTTTGTCAATCCACAAATTAGCATATAAAACATTAAACACACATCAAGTCAGACCATATATAGGGCATGGCATCCGCAAAAAAATTAAAATGAAACGATGACGAGAAGTGTAGGAGCTAAGAAGATCACAAATCAAATGAGACATGAACGAAAAAGGTGCTAAATTTCCAAAATAAATCACAGATTTCTCCAATTTTAAACTATTCAAACACTAATCAAACTTTTCTAAAAATAAACAGAGAAAATCAAACAATCACACAGGTTGTAATAGCAGCAAATCCAGAAAGTCTAATTAAGTAAAGAAATCTTTTGTGATGGTTAAAGGCATTGGGAAGAATTAAAATTTCTGCAGGGTAAATCTTTGATAGATTATGCAATGCAATATGTGTAACAAAGGCCTGGATGGATGGATGTATACTCTGCTATTGGTTGATCTTGATGCATCGAAGTTGATCACGATTTTTCTCAGATTTGTTTCTCACGATTTTTCTCAGATTTCTAGTGTTCGTTGATCGGCCAACAGTATAGCTCAAGTCCAGGTGATTTCGAGATGGGTAGTGGACCTCTAATCAACTGTGCATAAATTGACCTAAGAATGGACGTCAAAGACACAATACAAGAAAGGTTGGTCACACACACTTTGTGTAGTTTGGAGATGACTTTTTTGGAATCGTTACAACTCTGGAAGAAAAACCCCCAAAAAACCATTTTCTTCCCTTTCCATCAAAACACTGTAGGAAAAAAAAAACATACGACAAGATGGAAGAAAAACAGAAAAATAAATCAGGTGGGGAAGAGGAGTTCAGAGGAAGAAGATTACCGGATCTGATTTTTGTGCAGTCGCATAGAATAGAAGATGACAATCGACTGTTGGGAGAACAGGAGTTCTATCGGAATGCCTAGAGTTGCAAACGAAGTATCCCGGAATGGCTGGATTTCTAAATGCTAGAGTAAAGGCTAGCATTTGGGAATTCCACCTTTTTGGAATTTTAAAATGCCACTTACCTCAAATGCTGGGAATTCCCATAAATGAACATGGAATTTCTGACTGGAATTCAGGAATTCCCAGACAGCTTGAAATCCTGTCAGAAATTCTCGCAAAGAAACAGGCCCTATAGGAATATTAATGGGAGACTACACACAGGCTATGATATGGTTGGACTTGATTGATCGTAATAGATCATAGATTTAGTGTGGCCCATATTGATAGGTGATCTAGTGAGAGTGATGAGAGAGATTTTCCATTTTATTTGGAATGTGGATTAGTGCAAATTGGAATCAATTTTACTCAGACATAGTTTAGTTTGAATTAGATCCTCTCAATTAGAGAGATTTCAAGAATCTCTCTTATCTTTCTGTGAGAGATATCAGATGTGTAAGAGATCTTAGGAGTTTCTCTTATTTTTACAAAGTGACATGGCAAGCCAAAGCAGTTTATATTTTTTTAAAGAGGAATTTACAGCATAGGACCCCATACCACTCTTGAGGTCCCAAACAACACCGTATATATGGATACATTTAGCGATTGGTCCATTATGCAGTGGTTGCTCTCGATTTGTAGAACCCAAATAGAAATTGGGTTTTTCAAGAGGGAGAAGAGCAGAGGGGAGGTGGAGGGAGAAGAGGGGAGGGGTGGGTTATCCTATGCAACGGTGATAATAAAAGTTTATGGTTGATCATGGATGGGGTGTGTTCCTGCAAGCAACAACAACATTGCTAAGGTGTTGTGGTTATGCAATGTCGGGTAGGGGCACTACTTGGCCACTGTGGTGGTGGTTGAGGGCAAGAGAAAGTGGGCTATTTTGATGGGGTGCATAGCGGTAGCAAGGGCAAGAAAGGTTAGGTTGTGGATACTTCTTCTAGTTGGAAGGATGATGGGATTTTCATTCTACAGTGAATCCCAATTTTAAATCTAGGAAGAATAGAGATCAAATGGAAAGGGAGTGGACCCATTCTTGGCGCCTGTTCAGAAATTGGTTAACTAGTTTAAATCATATCCATATACGTATACATTTCTAATGATGTGCCGTCCTAGCAGCAGTTGTGACCTCATATAGGTAGTACAATGTAAGACCCCGCCCCGAGTTAATCAAGATTAACTCTAATTAATTACAATTAATACCAATTAATTAAGTCTAATTAGACTAATGATGGTTAATGATCCAACTCAATGAGATTAGTCTCAAATGGACTTAATGAAGTAATAATGAAGAGATTAAGTGAATTGAATGAGTTTTAAGTCTAAACTAAGAGGACAAGACCTTTTTCGTAAATACGGATTTATACGTATTTTGTCCAATACGGAAACTCTTGATACCAACACGTGTATCTCGACAAGTACATTAACTTTCATAATAGACTCGACCTCGTTTGACGAGAATTTGGTCAAGTGACCCTTCATTTTACTTGAATTGGAAATAGTGGTGAAATGAAGGGTTTAGGTGCAAAATACCCTTATAAGGCATTGAAATGAACCTTTGGGCTCATTTTATTCCATCTCCTTTGCATTGAAGAGAAACCCTAGGCACCTCCCTTCTTCATTTCTTCCTTTCATTCTTCTTCATCAAAAGAGTGAGATAGGGAGTATTCAAGTGGGTTTTGGGAGAAACTTCATCTTCTTCATCTCCTTCCTCAACTGTCTTCCTCCATTGGAGTGTTTGGAACTTGGGAGAAAAGCTCAAGGATTCCTTTCCTTAGAACTACAAGTAAGTAGATAATCATTTTTAGTGAGTTTCCAAGTTATCATGAGTGATTAGATATGGTTTCTAGCCAATTAGCTCATAAGATAGTGTTTCTTGTGTTTTTATGGAAATAGGGTTTGGATTTGGGGATTTCTCACCTCAAAGTCAAGCTATCAAGGGATTTCTCGCTAATAGACTTTAAGAGGCAAGTATAAATGCTCATTTATGATTCAAAATGCTAGTCTATAAGTTTCTTTGAGTTATAAAGATGGGTTCTCTAACCCTATTGTTAGAAATGGAGATTTTATGGATTGGTTTAGTTCTATGGTTTTTATGATGCTTTAATGATGGAATAGAAGTGTGATTTTGGTATTTAAATGTTGAATGAGAAGAGGACATGGGATCCTTAAATGTGTATGCAGATGGTGGTTGAAATGGATGAATGAATGAATGAATGTTCGGAGTTCCAGAAATGGAGTTCTGGACAGTTCGCTCGAGCGAACCAGTTACTGTCTGATGCGAAAAAGGTCCGCTCGAGCGAACATTATGTGCGCTCGTGCGATGAAGGTTCTGTCTGATACGAACGTCGTTTGTAAATGTCCGCTCGAGCGAACTGGAAGTCCGCTCGAGCGAACTAGGTTCTGTTTGGGTCCGCTCGAGCGAACTTGGATCCGCTCGAGCGAATCTGATACTGGTCAAACATGAATTATAAGCAAAAATTTGGCCAATCGATCGGACCGTTAGGTCCGATCGAAGTGAATTTTTATATTGAGGGTGGAAAATTTTTAGGGACTAAATGCACATATTAAATGCAAATGTGATGTCCATCGAAACTAACACGTGCATTTGGTAAATAATAATTACACCTAGAAATTGTCTAAATTTGGGATAGAGACAAGTGGGACCGTGAATGATTAATGATTCATCTAATCCCCTTGAGTCTATAATGACTGCATACAAGGAACCATTGAATAATGAATAAATGCAATGAACTATTGAATAATGAATAAATGCAATGAATAATGAATAATCCTGCTGCAGCAGATGATTGGGGTGTTCCGGAGCTCCGTAGTGATGCCAGTGATCTCTGATCAAGACACCGGTAGATCCCACATATAGACTGAAGAGTCAATGAAAAGCCATGTACAAGCCATGTAATGAAATATGTATTGAATGAAAAATGATATTGGACCAAAGGGTCCCATAAGCCATCTAATAAATGTTCAATGTAATCCGAATAACACGAAATGAATGAAATGAATTGACTAATGCCTCCTCCAGGAGGACACTGAACTGAATGATGATAATATTATTGTACTTGTAATCTAGTCACTGATTATCAATTGACTATACTGTTCAGGATATTGCATTAACCTAGATTTCATTGTCTAGAGTTATTACATTGTCAATTGGATATACTTAGCATGGATTATCATAGATGTGTTTATATATTGCTGAACCGTCGTGTTCATAGTGTTATTGATGGCATTACAAGCCCAGTTGCCCATCCCGGCCTTGCAGAGGCCGCGCCGCTTGCGGAGGAGGCCCGTCCGTTACGTCCAGGAGGTTTAGTAGAGTGGGCATAGTTCGGAGGGCGTTGATTTTGAATGTTTTGAGATTATTTTGGGAATTGTTTGATAGATACTTTGTATATCATTTTGAGATGTAATTAGATGTCCCCTACATTGTATGTTAAATATGCAGTGGTGGACTTCATTGGATTATATTTTTGTATATGTGAACTTTACTTGTAATGTAAAGTCAATTATTGTCAATGTATATATATGTTTCCGCAAAATTGTACATTTGACAGGTATGTATGTTAGATCCCTTGTGAGTCTTCGTCTTAACTTCGGTTAATTCGAGATTTACGGGAGTAAGTATGATGACATCGCGATCCGGGTTAGGCCCTGATTAGTCCGATCTCGGGCCCGGGTCGTGACATACAAGCACAACCTACCACAGGTTCCAACCTATCACAACCCTACAATTTCCCCTATAATTTCTCTCAGGTGATCTATTCTTTCTTTTTTCTAATCTTTCTTTTTCCGCAATTAGATTAGGATTTCTTCAGTTTCTAAATTTCTGCAAATAATGATTCTGCACTTTCTATTTTTCTATCAATGTAAACCCTATAAGAGGGGCTTAGGACTGGTTATGGAGGCATTCAGAAATCAATAAATCTAATTAGTATCGAAGAGGTGTCGGGTTCCCTCGAATGACCCGAATGTTTCTTTTAATTTTGCATAGTCTGTTACAATTGGTATCAGAGCCTCTTATTGCCGTTGCTGCATGATCTTAGTGCGTTCCACGAGTTCATTGTCCTCAGTCATATATTAAGAAGATGGCACCACTGCCATCACTACGCTAATGCTGGCCATCGTCATTCAAAATCCGAGGTTCTGAAAATATCATCGAGAGACTGGTTCTCTGGGTGCTATCACGAGTCGCAGGTTCAAGCATCATTGTAGCATCTACATTCATATAATATCTTCTGCTCTTTGTATGGTCCGCACCCGTCCCTAAAAGTTTCGAGCACTTAACGAGATAATGGCGGAACATTCTGAAGTTAATTCAAATGTAACGATGGATGGATTAGTCGCAATGATGGCTAAGATGCGGACAACAATGGAGGCCTTACAAAATAAAATTGCGACAATGGAACAACAAACTATTCCTAATGGAAATAGTACAGCTGCAAGGCCGCCCAATGGGAGCAACACAGTCGCAACCCAATTGTTGCCGACAATGCGACTACGATGTCCAAACTTTGATGGGACCGATCTAGAAATCTGACTCAATGAAGTGGTAAGCTACATGAACTTCCATTGTGTTCCTCAAGAGCGGTGGGTTATGGTAGCGTCTTTTCATTTGGAGAAGGAAGCCAAAAAATGGTACAATTGGCTTCAGGCGCAGATTGTGCCCATCACATGGGCGACATTTACTCAGGGTTTGCTTACTCATTTTGGACCAACAGCGTACGAAGATTATTTCATGCAGTTGATGCAACTCAGGCAAATAGGGTCCCTACAAGAATACCAGGCAGAATTTGAACGAATATCAAGTAGAATAAAGATGTTCCTCAACATAGAATGGTGAGTGCTTTTATTGGAGGACTGAAGAGTGAAATCAATTTCAATGTTCAAAGTCGAAAACCAGTGGTTCTTTTTGAAGCCATATCTCTTGCTCGGTTATTTGACGAAAGACATTCTTCCATCGCTCGAGTTCCTATGGGCTATTCATCAAAAGGAGCAACTGTTCCTAACCATGTAACCACAAAGACGGGTGAGACATTAGTGACTGGACCACAACCTGGACCTCGCCCAGGATTCAAGCACCTGACTCTCGAACAAATGAATGAAAGGCGAGCGAAGGGGCTTTGTTTCAATTGCGATGAAAGATTCACTCCATGACATCAATGTAAAACCAAGAAGCAATTCTTTTACATCAGGGGTGAAGATTTAAAAGAGATAGATGACCCAGAGGAAGAGGAACAAGAAACAATAGTGACAGAGCAAGTTATGGATGTGACCAACACAGAGCCAGATATTTCACTCAATGCCCTAATCGGGACTACTTCACCGCAAACCATGAGGACCCAAGGGATGATTAAGCGGCAGCCACTAGTTGTATTGATGGACTAAGGAAGTACTCACAATTTTTTAAACTTGCAAGTAGCTACACAATTGGGGTGCCCACTTTGAAAGAATGGTGAGCTACGCGTGATGGTCGCAAATGGTGAGACCCTAGTGAGTCATGGTATGTGCCCAAATCTCGTTTTTTTCTATTCAACAATATGAGTTCACTGCTAATTTTTACCTATTAGAATTTGGAGGTTGTGACATGCATGGTCCTTGGGGCACAGTGGTTACAAACCTTAGGACCTATTTTGTGGGATTTTTCTAACATGTGGATGCAATTTAAGTTTAATGGGAAGGAAGTTACAATTAATGGAATGAGCCAACCCTCCATGAAAATTATCCAACCTTCCAAGGCATCTAAGGCCTTGCGTAGTGGCGCAGCTTGTGCTCTCTTATATATGTGCCACCAGGTTTCTCCATATGCAACTGAAAATAATAGTGAGACACTACAACAATTGCTAGAAGAATCTGTAGATCTCTTCTAAGAGCCAACTGAGCTGCCACCTTCCCGCCAACATGATCATCAAATCAGTTTGAAGCCAAGAAGCAAGCCAGTAAGTGTGCGATCTTTTCGCTACCCCCACTTCAAGAAGGGTGAAATTGAGCAACAAGTTTCGGAGATGTTACATGCTGGCATAATCCGACCTAGCAACAGCCCTTATTCTTCTCCGGTTCTACTGGTTAAGAAAAAGGACGGATCATGGCGTCTATGCATTGATTATCGAGCCTTAAATGAAAAAACAATAAAGGACAAATTTTCAATACCCGTCATTGATGAACTATTGAATGAGCTTAATAGTGCTGCATTCTTCTCCAAGTTAGACCTTCGCGCCAGGTATTACCAGATCCGAGTCAAAGAGCACGACATTGAAAAGACTGCTTTCCGAACTCATGATGGTCACTATGAGTTCTTAGTCATGCCATTCAGACTTACAAATGCCCCTTCTACATTCCAGACCTCATGAATGACATTTTTAGAAGGTATTTGCATAAGTTTGTGCTTGTATTTTTTGACGACATTTTGTTATATAGCAGGACTTGGAATGATCACTTGGCGCACCTACGAGAGGTTTTTGGCATCCTGCAAAAAAATCACATGTTTGTAAAATGGTCCAAGTGTAATTTTCCCTCTCTCAAGTGGAGTATCTTGGTCATATCGTCTCCAAAGACGGAGTAGCAGCTGATCCAAGAAAGATACAGTGCATGATAGATTGGTCGCGTCCCACTACTATAAAGGCACTACGCGGGTTTCTCCAACTCACTAGATATTACAGGAAATTTGTTTGTGGATATGGACACATTGTTGCTCCATTGACTGCTCTATTAAAGAAGGATGCTTTCCATTGGAGCGAGACAGCTGAAGGCGCATTCATACTATTGAAGAAGGTAATGACAACAACTCCAGTCTTAGCTCTTCCAGATTTCTCAAAGATGTTTGTGATTGAATGTGACGCATCGGGTGAAGCCATTGGGGCCGTATTAATGCAAGAGCACAAGCCCCTCGCTTACTTCAGCAAAGTGTTAGCGCCACGCGATAAAGGAGCATCCACTTATGAAAAAGAAGTAATGGCTATTCTATATGCTTAGCAAAGTGGAGACCTTATTTAATGGGAAGAAAATTTAAAATCCGAACAGACCATCGCAGCATTAAATACTTGGATGAGCAACGAGTTTCCACTCCCTCCCAATACAAATGGTTATCCAAGTTAATGGGGTATGACTATGAAATTGTTTATAAAAAGGGGCTGAAAATCAAGTGGCCAAAGCTCTTTCCCACTATGCTACTATTCATGCTATATCAATGCCTGTTCATAAATGGGTGGAGGAAATTGTTAAGGAAGCTACCAATAATCCCTATACGATTCACATTATGGATGAAATAAAGGATGGCTCTTCTGCATATCCCAACTTTACTCTCCATAATGGGTAGTTACTTTACAAGGGATGATTAGTATTGGCTCCTGACTCAAAGGGAAAGGTGATGAGTTCACAAAAAAATTAACTTTCATAGAATTATTTTATGATTTTTCAAAGATAAAAGAACTCAAAACACTATTTTTAGTTTTTAAAATAATAAATTTCTTCCCCATCATGCTTTGCTCATATCTTTCCATTATAGATGGCCATTTGTATGCATTTATATGAGTTCTAATGGCTTCCATACAAAATATGTTTGAAAATACTCTTAATTATGTTAATTTCTTTTTGTAGGTGTTAATTGAAGATTAATCTGAAGATTAAAGTTGAGATTCAAGAGTTAAAGAGAGTAAGGATAAGTTTGGAAGACAATTGGATGAAAAAATGACAAAGTTAGGCCAATAATAAGAAGAAAAATGAAAGACCTGGGTTGGTATTTTGACCATATCTTTTTACTCGAGTGTCTAATTGAGGTGATCTCAGAAGCATTGGAAAGCTTTTTCTAAGATCTACAAATCACATTTCACAACATTTTTCTCAATTCGGACGTTTTGGGGGTCAAAATCACACATCAATCTAGGACCTGTTTTCTAACATGGGATCACATCATATGTTCATATTTCCATTCTTGTGAAGTCCCACGTCGGAAAGAAACCAAAATAGAACAAGGCAAATGTTTCTATATAAGGAAGGGAGCTCTAGGCATTAAACACACAAGCAAGGAGAGCCTCCTCCTCTTTACTTAAGCTTTTCATGTAATTGAGAGCAAATTGTAGAGAGAAAGTGAGGAAAGCTTTGTAAAATTTGAAGATTTGTAATGAAAGCTTTGTCTTCTCCAATGGGTGGCTAATTACTTGATTGGATCTTCTAGATGAAGCTAAGTTAATACTATTCCTTTTGCTTATGCTCTTAATTCCCTTTGTTTATGTGCTTAACATGCTATAATAGATTTTTCTTCATTGCAATGTGCCACCTTCCATGCTTATTTTCTTTCTTAGCATTCTTTTTACTATCTATGCTTAGGTTTGATAAATCATGCTTAGGAGTCAATATCTTTTGATAGTTTATACTTACTTTTGATAGATAGTCATTAGGAATCTTTTCTTTTATGAAGGGAAGAAAGTCTTTACTATTAGATTGTTAATTTCTATCTTAGAGCTTTAAAGTTATATTTTCCAAATCTAAGCATTGATTTGTCATTAGATTTGAGTATTTGTTTGGAAAAAGAGAAGAGCATTAGTGTTGGATTAGTGTTACTTAGTGGATTCTCGATTATTCAATCTATCCATTAGTATTGCTTGTTGCTTTTTTTTTACTTACTTTAGTTAGATTTTATTCACATTCCCACACATTTATTCACTTATTTTAATTCTCACTCTCCATTTCTCTATTCACACAATCAATTTCACCTTTGATTTTACACTTTTAGCACATTTCTTTTTATGTCTATTCACTCATTTTCTATCATGTTCTCCTTATTAGTTAGTTTTCATGGATGCTTGTAGTTTCTTTTTATCTTGATCTTTCACTTATTTTCACACACTTATTCACTTGATCTATCTAACATTTCTCCATTGTTCTTGTATTAACCTTGTCATTTTGTTTTTGTTATTAACTTGTTACTAATCTTGTTCTTAGTTTCTTCTTACTTGAGTTTTTCTATTAACATCTCTTTGTTATTTAGTTTCTTGTTTTCTTTTAGTTTGCATTCTTTTATTTCCATTGTTATTATTTTGATTTGTATTTCCATTGTTTTTGTTATCTCCATTTGCATTTGTTAGTTATATTTGAATTGATAATCCTTTTCATTGATCATTGTTATTTTCCTTGTAACGATCCTCGTGGGAACGATATTCGGACTTCTATAGTCTATATTACTTGAGACAACCGTATACTTGCGGGAATTGACAAACAAAAGGTGACTGTCTTACGGTGGTACCATGACTCAAAGGAAGGGGGACATGCAAGGTATCTCAAGACTTACCAGTGCATTCATCGAAATTTTTGGTGGAAAGGAATGAAGCGAGATATTAAACAACATGTTGCGGCTTGTGATGTTTGCCAAAGCAACAAATCAAAATCAGTGGCCCCACCCGAACTCCTACAGCCCCTTCGGATTCCAGAAAAAATATGGACCGACATCTCCATGGACTTCATTGACAGTCTTCTACCTTCAGAAGGTAAAACAGTGATATTTGTTGTGGTCGATCAACTGAGTAAATATGCCCATTTCATTGCTTTATTTCATCCTTATTCTGTGGCCCAAGTTGCTCTAGCCTTCATGGAAAATGTCTTCAAATTACATGGAATGCCTTCATCTATTGTTTGTGACCGCGATGTAGTGTTTACAAGCTCATTCTGGAAGGAGCTCTTCTAACTACACGACACTAACATATTAATGAGTTCAGCTTACCATCCCCAAATTGATGGCCAGACAGAATGAGTGAATCGCTGCATAGAAACATATCTCTGTTGTTTTTCAAGCACATAACCAAAGCAATGGAAGTGCTGGTTAGCATGGGGAGAATGGAGCTACAATACCGGCTTTCACGAAGCCATCAAGATGACACCCTTCGAGGCTGTTTATGAGTATTCCCCACCATCTATAGAAACATATGTGAGGGGTACAACTAATGCGCATCATGTTGAACAAGAGCTCCTTACAAGAGATCGAATCCTTAGGCTGTTGTACGAAAATCTTTCAGCTGCGCAAGCTCGAATGGAGGAACAAGCAGACAAACGACGTTCCGAACGGTCATTTGAGGTCGGTGACTTCGTCTATTTATGGCTGCAACCTTATCGACAATCTTCAGTTGCCATTCGCAGCTCTACTAAATTAGCACCCTGATACTATGGCCCTTAACGCATTCTAGACCACATTGGACCTGTGGCCTACAAACTCGAGCTACCCGCCTCCTCATAAATCCACCCGGTATTCCATGTTTCTTGCTTGAAGAAAAAGTTGGGAAATTCAGCAGTTCCATCCACCAATTTACTCATCTACACAGATATGGGGTTCGTTGATTTAATACCAAAAGAAATTCTAGATAGGCGATTCAAAAAGAGGCATAATCAAGCTACAACTAAGGTTCATATTAAATGGGTTATTTTGCCGGAAGAAGATGCCAATGGGAGTTATGGCCAACAATTCAGCAACGGTTTCCGGATTTTCAACCTTGAGGACTAGGTTGATTTCAAGCGGGGTGGATTGTCACGGCCCCTACAATTTCCCCTATAATTTCTCTCAAGCCATCTATTATTTCTTTTTCTAATATTTCCTTTTTCTGCAATTAGATTAGGATTTCTTCAGTTTCTAAATTTCTGCAAATAATGATTCTTCACTTTATATTTTTCTATCGATGAAAACCCTATAGGAGGGGCTTAGGACTGGTTATGGAGGCATTCAGAAATCAATAAATCTAATTAGTATTGATATCAAAGAGGTGTCGGGTTCCCTCGAATGATCCGAATGTTTCTTTTAATTTTGCGTAGTCTGTTGCACAACCCATATGCCTGTCCTCCATTCATGGAGGTTATGCACTACCGCTTAATGTTGGCAGACTGTATACGTGTCAGCCTTGATCTCCTATATGATGTTATCTATGGCAATGGAGAGCATGGGCAAGAGCCCATAGGTCACAACCTAGGGGGCTGGGATTAGTCTCAACGGACTGAATCACCCATGCAGCACCACCCCTCCCCTCTTCTTCCTCCTGAAAAACCCAATTTCTATTTGGGTTCTGCGAATCGAAAGCAACTACGGCATAATGGTCAATACCGACTATTTGGGTTCTGCAAATTGAAAGCAACCACTGGTCGATATCGACCAATCACTAAACGACAAAAAAAAAAAAAAAAAAAAAAAAAAACACACATTGAGGACTTTATCCATATATACGGTGTTTTTTGGACCTCAAGAGTGGTATGGGGTCCTACGAGGTCCTATGAGGTAAATTCCTCTTTTTTAAAAGAAGAACTCTAGTATCTTTGATTTGGCACTCTTGAGAGCACTTCTCCTTGTTTGCTGTATATAATTTGTCTACATGCCTCTCCCTCCCCAGATGGTTACCTAACTCCTATTGAGCAGCAGTGAAAGTGCCCCACACCATCATCACTAAAATAGTTTCAATCCCAACTAGGCTTGTAAATCCAACCTTGAGAGAAGGGGGCTCGGCCCAGATCGGACCTCAAAAGGCCCTTAAAGTGAGGGCTTTTGTTTCCAAGGAAAAGCCTTAGGACTGGGGCTGGGGCGATATTTTGCATGCTCTTTTGATGGCCAAGTTTGGACAGTACTAGTGCAGCCTTGGCACTTTTATTTTTCTTTATTTCAAGTAATAAAATGGGGCTACTTCCAATCCCTTTCTTCCAATTTTATTGTTTCTTATGTAAGCTCTTTATATTATTTTAATACATATTTACTAGTGCAAAATATTTTTTCCTCCATAGAGTAACTTGGGATGCCAATCAATTCATAAAGATAGCGTGGAACTTCAAGGATATGGGGTGACCCAAATATCTATTTAATTAGATATCTACAACTTCCAATTTTTAATAATCTAAACTAACAGTATTTTTTAAGTATTATTTTTGTGACCGAAATCCAATAATGTTTAATGGTCAATTTAGTGTTAAATTGAAAATGATGCCAATTCATAAAAGGTAGGTAAATGCCCAAAGCCTGGCCCAATGATAGGGATTGTTTAACTGAAAATAATATTTTTTTTGGTAAAAAAGAGGAGTTGAACACGCATTCACTCACGCACAAACAAACCTCCCAACCAAGTGAGTTACAAGTTGGGTTATACCTTCACTTTTATTTATAAAATATAATAGACCCGGTCGGGCTTAACATATCAATGGTGGGTTGGGCTCAGGCTAGGTACTTATGGCCAGAGTCGTTCTTGGCCCGGGCTCAGGTCTGTTGTTTAAAATACGGGCCAAGCCTAGATATTGCTCAGCCCAGCCCATGAACACCCTTATAGAAATGCATGTGAAAGGTGTGAGATAGAACAAACTCTTTAACCATTTTTCTTTTGAGAAAAATAAATAAAATCGTATATCTAAAACCCATGTGAACAAAACATATATAACTTCGTCCAATAAAAGAAAGTTTTTAGAGACAACTTCTATTCTCCAAGGATTTAGTTTTAGTGGTCCCTTTGCAATAAAAGTTAGACAATATAACGCTCAGCCAATTCTCAATGCTTGGTAATAGTGTAAAAAAAGTTAAATGATGGTTTTCTTATTTTGAGGCCATGAGCCTTGCTCTGGCTTGGCCCTGGCCCTCGAGGGTAGGGTAAGGGACTAAGTAGTGCAGGCCCTCTAAGGCCTTTGGCGCACTCGGGTATGGCCTTGCATATATTAACGGTAGGGTAAGGACAAACCCATAGTCTTAATTGATCAAAATCATTGTCCCCTTCTTTTAATACTAGCGGCCTCTTTGTTTCATCTCGTTGAATACTGAGAACTGTATTTTTTATAAGTAGTTAAAAATGAAGAACCAAAGGTAAATATCAAGAAAATGATATGATCAAAATAAATCTTCCTTTGGTCCTTTTTTTTTGCATTAAAATACATAGGAATTGAATACATACAGTGGTTAAAAATGAAGGCCAAAGATGAAATTCCAAAAATGAGCATCGAATGGTATCTTCTTCTAATTGTATTTTTTTAAAGAAAATGTTATTTGATCTTCTTTTCTGAAATTCACTTTAATCTTCATTTTAAATCATCATGTGTATTCAATCCTTTTGAATTCTAATAAAACCAAATAGGACCACGACAATAGAATCAATGGAAGATGGGGAAAAGAATACCTAGTCATTCGAAAATAAGGCCTTAGAGTGAAATTCTCTACCTCAATTTGAGTTATGCTCACCATTAAATAGACCACATCTGCAACATGTTATTAAAATGCTCGATATTGGCTTCCAGATTTTCAAAGTGTTTCCATTCCTCGCACTAGGGAGGAGCATTTTAATAGATTACATTCGTCATTGAGGAATGTGATTGAAAGCTCGATTCCATAGGGTCAAGCGGATGACTCCTTATCCATTTCCTATACAATGGAGCATCATAGTTGCTGCAATGACGATGCATAGTTTCATTAGGAAAAAGGATATGGAGGATCAATTATTTTCATAATTTTCAAGAGAAAATGCCCAAGTAGAGCATGACACTAATGTTGAGGGAGATCTTGGAGAAAGCACTTATACAATTGATATCTCAGATATGACAAAGATAGATGCTAAGAGAAATTCAATTGCATATGCCATTTGGCGAGATGCTTCTTCCGAGGTTTGATTTTTATAATCTTATGTCATGGTGCTAGTTTCTATTTGATTAATTAAATTTTCTATCTAATTAACTGAATGGGTTGTGATGATGAATGCATTGGTGTGTGATGGTATGATTTTCAATTTGTTTGAGAGATGGTGTCCGGTGGTGTGTAATGGTATCTGATGATGGCATGATGGAGATGTTGTATAATAGTGTTTGATGTTGTAATTTTTAAAATGTTTACAAGTTACATGCCATACTTTGATGGAAATGAAGTATTTTCCAAATGACAGGAGATTATGCTGTGATGGTATGTGTGTAGATAATATATGTATTTTTGATTGGGACTATGTTAAATGTGAACTTGAGGGCTCATGTAGCATGTTTTCTTGAATAATATATGAAGGTGGAAAATTTGCATAAGTTCTTTTTGGGACGCTCCATTGGCACACAGAACTTTTCTCTACCCACACACCCATTTTTCTATTTAAAATAAAGCCAATGAAATTACCTTTTTGCCGACCCTCCTCCCTTTCTCTCCCCCACCTTGTCCTTCAGGTCCGGCTCCGGCCTAGACTAGCGGCAATCGATCCCTCCCCTCCCCTTCTCTCTCCCTCCCATCCCCCCCTCTCTCTCTTCCTCCCTCTCCCTCCCCACTGTTTTCTCTCTCTTTCCTCTCTTTCAATCCCCCCACCTCCCCCTTCACCTCCGGCTCCGGCTTTGGCCTGAACCCGTGGCAACCACGATCCCCCTCCTTCTCTTCTCTTCTCTCTCTCCCTCCCGTCCCTCCCCCACTATTTTCTCTCCCCCTCTCCCTCTCTCTTTAGGGAGGGAGGGAGGGAGGGAAGAGGAGGAGAGGGATCGTGGCAGCCGCTGGTCCAGGCCGGAGTCTCAAGTGGATGGGGGGAGAGAAAGGGAGGAGAAAAGAGAGAAAACAGTGGGGAGGGAGAGGGAGGAAGAGAGGGGAGGGTGAGAGAGAGAAGGGGAGGAGAGGGATCGGCCGCCGCCGGTCCAGGTCGAAGCCAGAGCCGGATGTAGGGGAGAGAAAGGGAGGGTGCGTAAAAAGGTAATTTCAAGGGTTTTTTTTTTTTTTTTTTTTTTTTTTTTTTTTTAAAGAATGGGTGTGTGGGAAGAGAAAAAATCCGTGTGCCAATAGAACGTCCCATTCTGTTTTTTTTTTAATAATGACAAAAACTACTCTTCTAAAAAGAGGCAAATAGAGGGCATACCAAACGGTCTATTAAAAGTAGATTTGTTCATTACCAAATACAATTTTTTATTCTAGCCTCTTTTTTCAAGGGCTCTATTTTGAATAGTCTGTCAGAAAAAATAATAGAGATGCCAAACAAGGCCTTAGGACTATATCTTCAAATTTTAGTAGAATAGTAGTGGGTCCTACCTGATTGAGCACAAGATCTGAACATGATTTACTCCACATCAACAGCAATGCCACAAGAGTGCCCAATCATGTTTTCAGTCATGTGATCAGTCTTATGGTGGGGCCTATTCCTATTAGAGTGAAATTTAAGGATGGAATTCATCTTAAATAGTCTAGTTATCTCTATATGGGCCCCATGATGTGCCTAGAATGTGTTACATGGTACCGGGTAATAGCTGGGACAGGGGATCATGACAAACATGGGCCCATTGATTTATTTATGTTCAGATACAAAACTAATGGACCTTATAATGATTAGATCCATGGGCACAAAATAAATGGTCAGCTGAATGAGGGCAATATTTCTATTTTGACTTTATTTTATGGCTAGTCATTATTAACATCTCCTGCACTTCCCCGTTCCGTTATTAACAAAATGAGAAAGCCTCAAACATAAGCAGTGACGCCTCCAATCTAATTCTAGCCGGAAGAAAAGATCCAGTAAAGTTTTCAAACTATGCAAAGAGGATGAAGATAAAAAAATAAAAATAAAAGTTTGTACGTTAGATCTTCGACCCAACAAGAGGAGCCTATGGACCTTGAGGGTGAGAGTTCATTCCAATTTGGAGAGAACTGATGCAGCCCAAAAGGAGTTACCTCCCAGAGAATGGGATTTGAATAATGGGTCACAGCCAACCCAAGAATCATGGGCGAGGCCTAGATCCACTGAGCCTAGACCCATGAACGGCCGAGTAGCCCAGCTCAGTTGTATTGAACAAAAAAATCAAGCTCAAACACAATTGGGACAATTACAATGGATTGGGTCTTGGTCAATTTCATTTGGACTCGATAAACAGCTATCATAAGATTACTACGAACTTAAAAAAATAATATGAAATAGTGATGATAGCAACATGCTAGGTCTGGGCAAGATGTAAGTCACCAAAACAATTTTACGTACTTAAAAATGCGGTCATTGGTAAAATAACTATAATCCCTTAATTAGGTAAAATTTTAAAGCATACATGAGCCCATTTTGAGAAACCATATATACATAAGTCCACTTCTATTGGAAAACAACTTTGATAAGTAACTTTAGATATATATTGGTCCTGCATTGAATGATTTGAAGTATAAAATTGTGTACTTGTTCGCCTCTTATATGTGAGTTTAGAAGTCTACAGCCAAAAGATAAAACTTTCATATCATTTTGTCAGAAGATTAAAAGAAAAAGGCATTCATATAAAAAAATATTTGTTGGTGCACCATTTTCATTGGACTCACTTTCCAATAATATGATAGGAGAATGTTTGGGCTGGTTAGATATTTGAATTTTGAAAGGACCATGGGTTTCATAAGTTAGAGATCTCAAAATTGCTGATTTTAAGAGAGAAGTGATCATAATTACAAGGAAATGATAATCTATTATCCGAATTAAAAGTGGTTTTTGGTCATACATGATTAATGCATCATAAGTAAATGAAGCATGAATAAAATAATAGTATGTACGACTTCCTTCCACATCCTTTTCGTGACATTTATTCGTCATTTTAGCTCCTCTCTGTCTATATCATCATTGACATGGACTTTGAGTCTTCAACCCATAAAAACGGGCCAAGATGGACCCAAAATTTATAGCCAAGGTCTGTTTTTCTCTGGTCTAGTTCGCAATAGTCTTCCAGCCTTCTTTTTTGCTATATTAGGGTATTCAACCATTTGGACTAGACTAATCTCTCCGGGCCCAGAGAGAAGCCGGATGAATACCCCTGCGGCTCCAAGGTGGTAGCACTAGTGGACTCAACATTCGATTCCTTAAAAATGAGGAAGATACCAAGACATTTAGTTCCGAAAGAGGGAGGAACCATGGTCTTGACCACTTGGCCAACCCCTTAGGATTAAAGATAAGCTTTAGAAGATTTAGAAGGGTAAAAAGCCTTTTATATAGAGTTATAAACAATGTTAGAGAATTGTGTATAATTTTATTTGTTGGATCGGCGGCACTTATTCATACCTTAACTGTAGTCATGACCCGGACCTGATTTTCATACTATACTCCAAATACACTTTTTTTTAGGTTGGTCCTGATTGTAATCGGAGGTCCATTAACCACCCTAGTCCCATCCCCTAGACCCACCATTGTCAATTTCAACCCTACAAAAACCCTTGTCAAAACCCTACTCTTCACTTTCTCTACAGAAGAAGTTGGCAATAACCCCTCTCAAAACCCTTCCGAAAACCGTTCCTTTCATTTCTCGCAGAGATGAATCCAATCACAGCAGCAGAAGAACGAATTGTATCAGAGAGAATGAGAAGAAAACTGAACGAAGTCAACATTGAAGCACAGAACCAGCTCTCAGTAATACAAGACCATGTCAATTTCACTCTCCAGGTTCATACAAAAAAACCCTTCTCCCTGTCTCTTCAATTCCAATCACCCCAACCTTCTTGGGTGTCTTTGGAGATCTGGGTCGCTTCTATTTCTCTTAATTTTTACATTTTCTTTCTGGGTATTTTTCATTTCTTTGAGTGATTGCTTAAATTGGGTGGTTGCAGCAAGCCTACTTCAAATGCGCCTACGATTGCTTCGACAGAAGAAGAAAGCAAGAAGAGATTAGTAACTGCGTCGAGCACTGCAGCGTTCCTGTTTTGAATGCCAACAATTTGGTTGAGGATGAAATGGCTAAGTTTCAGGTAACCATAAAAACTGAAGAAGTTATTTCTTTGTTACATTTGATGTTTGGGTGGTGGCTTTTGTTTGCCGAAACATATAAGAAAATCTCTTCTCTCATTGAGTTTGGAAATGGGTTTCCTCTATTTTGTTGAGAATTAAACAATACAACCATTTTTGGAAAAGTATTTCCATTCTGTTATTGGCATTTGTACTTGCCTCATTATCATCAGCTTAGCTTTATTCCATCAATATAGGTCGGCTAGAAGCGTCTTACTGTCTGTCTCTGGGTGTATATATGAAAATGTTAAAGTGTCTTATTTGTGGCTATGAGAGGAATACGAGTAACCTAGAGAAACATAAAGAGAGCACTAGTGTGTTTGGATGTACGGTGAATTGAAGTAAAGTGAGGTGAAGCCTCCATTAACATAAGACAAATGGGTCATATACTCATATCAAAGTACACAAATTCAAAATTTCCTCCTTTTTTTTTTAAAAGTAAAATATCAACCTCCTTTATACACTAAATGACAATAAAACATTCTCTTTTTACATAAAAAGTCAAAAAGATTACCTATCAAGCTACTAAAAACAGAAGATCATCATAACCCATTACATTTTATTCTCTCTTGATTTAATGCTTCACCTTACTTTATTCAATTCATCAGGATGATATCCTGTGATATGCATCCCCTAGAAAGTATATTTTGATAGGCTTCTGTTGTATGATCAACCTATTTAGTTATGCATTGGTTAGGTTAGGTTATGTTTGTTGGTTTTAGAGGATTTAAAAGATATAAAATGGGGTTTGAATTTGCTTATGTAAGTGTTGTGATGGACCTTTTCCTTGTCCAACATCTATTAAACTTGAATGCACATTATATTATGAAATAGGATGTGCTTATGAGGGCTTGTGAACAAACCTAAAAAATCCATTGGGAAGAATATGGGAGAATTTTCTGGGAAAGATTCTTTCACGCATGCTTGTTGAGTTGCACTGAGTTGAGTCAATTTTATTTTGGTGTCGCACGGTGTGTACATGCTTTTGTGTGTGAGACTCACATGTGGCTATGGTGCTTAGGGCCTTAGGCTCCCTCCTAGGCCTATGAAATTTTGTTTCCCATTCCTTTCCTTTTAGCTATTGTAGGTATGGTTCAGCTGTACCATACTTGCGGGTATTGTCATTGGCCACCTTTGAGGTAGCGCATGTCAGTGTTCCACGTGACAGTGGTGGTCCAGCTTCTCTAGAAAGCTTCCTTGCTTCCCGTAGCAACCTTTACTTTTTTTTTTTTAATCCCTTCTCTTTCTAGAAATGATCTTTCTCCTTTGTAACTTTATTTCCTTTAATTTTGTTCAACTTTGGGCAAACTAGTAATCTGCTGGGTGTACCAGTGGATCTAGATTGTGTGTTCACCTGATCTAGTCTGTTGATTGCGACAAGAAGAGCTGGTATATCCCAAGGATAAAGGAGCTGTGATCTAGTGTGCCTAGAGCATAGTTACCTAATTCGTTCCTTTAAGTGCCGAATCACAAACTATTCAAATCAAATAATTCATGATTCGATTCACTTGAATTCGGGATTCTCATAATCTTCTGTTCGATGGAGTTCATTACTGCTGTAGTTAGCAGGAAGGAGTGGGAAACAAGGTGTCAACATATCTTTCTCAAAACATGACATGATATATGTGTTACCATCTAAAGGTTTAACAGCAATCATAAAGGGCGGCCCAGTGGCCCCATCCAAATACAAATTTTTTGTTGAATTCTCTATCAAAAACATAATCATCTAGTGGGGCTTACTGAATGGCCAACATCTGATGAATGACCAACATATAGTCAGAAACATAGTCATCTAATTCTTTCCATTGAATGGCCAACATCTGATGACTCATATATTTTATCTATGTCTAATTCATCAAGCCTTATTTTTTATGGCAGGCCCATAGAGCCACTCCTTGTGTGTAACGCCCCACCATAAACACATGCATGATATTGTCCGGTTTGACCCACAGGCCTCACGGTTTTGTTTCTGCCAGGCCTCAACCCACCAAAAGGCCTAATGCAAGGTAAGGGTGCAAGCTCTACATATAATCCCAGTAACCTGCCAATCCTCTTGGCCCGCCCACATGGAAATCCGCCCACTTGCACCAGGGACTCACACTCGAACTAGTTGAGAGTCAAGTTTGATACCATTTGTAATGCTCCACCCTACACGCATGCATCATATTATCCGCTTTGGCTCATGGGAGTCCAACCCAATCTTATCTTATTGTTTTAAAAGGCCTCATGCACTATGATGCACGGATACGGTATGGATACGACAAGGACACGTCGTAGACATGGTAGGGACACGGATTTTACACATAAAAAGTGAAGTATCGGATACGATACGACACGATACGTTGCCCATTTTGAAGTATCCGTGCATCATAGCTCATGCAAGGTAAGGGTGCAAGCTCTACATATAATCCCAGTCACTTTCCTCTCTATAGTCGATGTGGGTCTCCATGGCGTCACATTGTGCCACATGCCTACCATCCTACTTAGGCAAGGCAAGTTTATGTTAAAATAAATGCAATATGGAGCAATCTGGAGGTGGGATGTCTATGTATGCTAGCTAGAAAGACAACTAGAAAGTGATTTAACTGGATTTATATCACTTTTGAATTCAAATTCTCTCTAGATTTAGAGAGATTTAAGCTTACCTATTTTAATTCATTGTGTTTGTGCCAACATCTTGAATGCTCCAGTTTTCTAATCTATGAGTGATCAAGCTATTTTTTTTCTTTTTTCTTTTTTTAAACAAAACTAATATTGTTGTTCAACTCTAATTCAAGCGAAATGTCATATGAAGATAACACATAGTATGATGGTTACATCCGGTATTTAGGATTTCATATGTGGCCCACACTAATTAATTTATAGAGTATAAAGGCCTTCCTTCTGACACAAAACTAGACGTGGTCATAGTGGAGTCTATAGGGCCATATGGAGACATTGGGCCCCAAATAGACAGGAGAGATTGAAAGGCCTCACTTCCATATGCAGGCCCACTGATCAGATGGGACATCTTTTGTTTGAATTAGTGTTGCTTTTATTAATAAATTTTCATGAAACATCATTTTTACCTAACTTTTGCAAAATCTAAGACTTTTGTAAATCGAATTATACTATCGCCAACTATATTGAATTTTATACTCGAATTAGTTCAATGAGTTACTTGAACTCGAACTGCAAATCAAGCGAATCAGAAAACGAATTAACTGAACCTACTCCATCGAATTTTTTAATTGGACTATATATCAAATTGCAAACTCCAAATTCGAACCCGAATTGATCGAATTGCGAATTTGGTAAATATGGTCTAGAGATCATCCATGTGAGGGAATCTGTCTGTAAGATAGCATTACTGGAATGCTCTTTGGCTCTTATCTACTTATAGCCAATTATCTGTCTCAATTTTTGGATTTTATTTTCTACTCATTTTTTGGGATTTCGCAACCAGTAATGTTATCATTAGACTAGTCACTATGCAACAATGTGGCCCTATCCCATATATTTAGGGTCACCTTCGTGAGATGAGTTCTACCTTTCCACTTGCCTTATTCGAATTTATGTTGTAAACAATATAGAAATTTTGGCCTAGTAATTTTCTTTTTGGTCAGGAACGTGATTTAATCTATAAGAGAAATTATTACATTGTGGAGCAAAGGATGTGTGTTATTGGGTTACATTGTGAGGGTGTCAAGAAACTTAATCCATTCAAGCATGGGTCCACATAGTTAACAACCTTAGAACTCCTATTTGACCTGCAGACAAGGATCAAAATAGTGGTTGCGGTGGGCGTAGCGGGTAGTGGCCAAAACGCTACGTAGCGACCGTCAAACGATACGTAGTGGTAGTGGGGATACGTAGCGGCGTAGCAGTGTGAATCGAAAAAGTTGTCAATAAATTTTGAAAAAATATCTAGAAAATCCAGAATATTGGAAAATGTTAGAATTTGATGATTATTTTTCTATAATAAGTAAGATAGAGGGGAGTAGCAATCCCTTCAATGCATAGAAATTCTGTATCGTTGAATGATTATTAAAAAAACAATATTGATCTAATTTTTTTCATGTATGCATGTTAGTTAGCCATAGTAACGCTTGTTTGGCAAATCTTATCCATATTAAACATATCTATATGAAACATATCTGTTTCAAATGGACCTATTTGAAATAGATGCTTTTGAAATAGATTGTTTGGTTACATAAAAAAGCAGATTGAAATGGATCTTTTAAAATTGGCGGTGCATGATTGTTTTTACAAATTTCTCTATATCCAAAAGGATTCAACAGTTGATTTTTGTTAGTATTCCTAAATATATCAATGGTTCAGATCTTCATATAGGGCCCGGCCCCCACAAAGTCCAAAATTTTTTAAATAATGATTCACGGTTTTTTGCAAATATCTTGAAATCCGTAATGTATCAATGGTTGAATTTTGGTATGGTGGCTACTCAGTATTTTCAAGAGTTTGTATGGTTCAGATTACAGTTTGTGGCCCCACAATTGAAGAAAAAATGAGGCAGCACGGACTGTGTGTATAGACACCCCAAACCCAGTTAGTTTGGCCAAGGACATCAATGGTGGATCAGTTTTCAGGAAATTCCTCGAGATCCACAAAGAATCAAAGACTAATTTTTGAACCGATAGCCGTTTTTGGCTTTCCAAAGAGGGCCAACAGTTTGGATCATGATTACAGGCCCCACTAAAGTCCAGAAATTAAGATCAATGGCTGTCGTTTTCACAAAAATCTCGAGATCCATGATATATCAACGGCTGAAATTTCACTGATGGGCCGTTTTTGGCCTTCTTAATACTCCTAATGGTTTGGATCATGATTGAGGGTCCCAGCTTTGAAAAAAAAAAAGAAGAAAAACGCGTGATACCAAAACTACCGCCCAAAAGCACTGTGCATGCCATCTCTTTCTGCTTCAGAGATGCTCGTCTGTTTCAAGTTGGGACGTTTTCTTTGTTGCGTTAAATAGATGATTTTCCTCTTTATGTGGATTGAAATAGATATGCTAAAATAATTCCCAAACGCTCTAAATGCGTTTTGAATCCCCTTTAAGATAATAAGATGTTGAAAATAGACATGCCAAGCAAGCACTAAGTTAGATTCTATCATGCATTTCTAAATTCATAATTCAAATAAGCAATTTAATACAATTGTATATAGCAAAGGATATATAAAATATAAAAAAAAATACTTAAATAAAGTTTTAAGTTCAAATTCAATAATAGATTACCTTTCATCAAAACAAACTTTGTATTTTTGTTGAGTGGAGAGAAAAGAATACCTCTACCAAAGGGGGTGTCTATGTAGATAAGAGCCCTTAAGAAGAACTCTCTATATTGACTATGTAATTCGGTGAATCTTGTGTTTTTTTATGTTCTTTTAAGCATAAAAGGGTAGAAGAGTTGTGTAGAAATGTTATTTGGAGAGAAAAAGAAAAGAAATAAGTCTTATTATGCATTTTAGATTTTTTCGTAAAGTAGTAATATGTCTCACTTTGTAGCGGGCGTAGCAGCCCCGCAGCGGCCGTAGTGGACCATAGCGCTATGGGTGTGAGCGGTGCTAAATTCCATTTAGCGTGGTGGTCTTCACCGCTACACCCGATATAGCGTAGCGGCCGCTATTTTGATCCATGCCTGTAGGTCCATAATTTGGATTATTATCTAGCGTATAATTGCTGGATTTGTTAGTTTAGTTATTAAATGATTGGTAGTGGCATATATTCTAGCATCATTGAAAAGTATGAATCTCATTATTTGTGTACTTCACTATTTTCACTTCTAGTTATTTTGCTCATCGCCCTTCTTGTGCGTTTCTTCTTTATCGAGTGAATGTGACTGCCTACAAAACTGGAGCATCCAACTCAAGCTGAACCAAGGAGAAGGAACCTGGAATCCCTCTTCCCCGGGACTTGAACTCTTACATAAATTTTGAACTTGTATTGAGCTCAAAATTAAATCTATCATTGTTTGGTTCTATGCCCAGGTTTCCATCCCTATGCCACTCCACGTATGTAGGCTCTCCTTCCCATGGTGTGCTTTGTACCAACCAAGCAAAAAAGCTGACTTGTGAAAAAGAGTCAAAAAGCAGAACTTTGCCCAAATTGTTTGTCAGCTAGGGTACCAGGTTTTTCACTTGCTTATCTCATTACATGTGAGAAAGTCACCTTTGCTTTTACTGGTCATCTCGTAATATTATTAAATGGAAAATGTCAAAGGTTCAACTTTAAAAGGTACCAACTATGTAATTGTGTTGGTTGAGTTTCTTTTCACAATCAAATCTTAAGAATGAGGCAAATGTAATAACCTAGGGCATCCCTTAGTACTGTAGAATCCCACTTTGGTCTGGATAAATTCTGATAAGCACCTCGCCTTTATCATTTATAAAGGCCCTCCAGTTCCAATGAACCTTGGTTCCCAATGGAAACTATATAGTATAAGAGAACAATATTGCACACAAAAAAACCCCAACAAAAAATGGGGGAAAAGCAACCAAAGCCAAAAAAGAAAGAGAGCCAAAGCCCCCAAAAAATGGTATAAACCCAAAACGAAGAACAGATTACGAAGGAGCATAAATAATCAAAGAAGATTTAAGAACTCCCTCTTTGGCAAGCTGATCCGCTTCTGCAGTGCTTGATTGCATATATGAAGGAAAGATATGTTTAAATCACCCAACAGCTAAATCACCTCTTCTATGATATCTGCATTGAGCTATTAACTTTGGTAAGTAGATTCTTTAAATAGATTCAGTGTGCACATCATATGATGTCCAATACTTTGTTTGTGGACTTTTTCCATAGTAGTCAATTCCGTTCCAGTCCCTGTTCCAATTTGACCCTGTAATGGAACGTTTCGCAATTCCGGTTAATTATGGTGTTCACTTCCAGAGGAGACACAATTGAAAAATGAAAAAAAAAAAATAAAATAAAAGAATACCTAAAATTGAAAAAAATAGTTCAAGGCTAAAATTATACTAAGAATGCATACTTATATCACTTACATTAAACAGAATGCATACTTATATATATCACTTATTAAACAACAGGTTACAATTGACCATTTTCAAGGTTTCACTATATACAAATGTAAGTATAAAACATGGGCCAGAATTGGGATTGGAATGGACTGGAATGACCATCATAGACCGGAATTAAGAACCCGGAAACTTTTAGGGGGCCATTTAGTTTCACCAGAGGCCAATTCCAGAAAGTTCCGGCAGGAATTGACCAAAACGGAATGGAATTGACAACTATGCTTTTCTTCCTTTAATACCCATTATGTATTTGGGTACTTGATCCTTATTTCACTTGGGTAACAAAAATCAAATTTAGTTTTTTTTCTTCCCCTAATTGGTAATGTGACTTTAACCTATAACCTTAAGGTTGCAATAGTGAGCACCTTCTACAACCCACTTCCTCAAAATTTAGTATATTTCAATGACCTTCTATCCTTCCATCTGAAGGAGAGGAAAGAACCACTTAAATTTAGCAACCTTTCCAATAGTTTTTTCTCTAACAAAAAGGTCTGTGGTCCGTGCTGCTTCAATTGCCATTCGTATATTGCTGTGCTTTTATAAGCGTGTGGGCCTTACACCTCTGGGTTCGCCTTGAGGTGAGGAAACTCCCCAGGCTCAAGTCTGAAGCATGGCATGTATTTGAGGCTTACGCTTCACTGTATGAGGCATATTTAAAGGCTTATGCCCTAGATCAAGAGTTTGTTTAATTATGCTATAGATCAGGGGGCATTCACTTCATTAACACATCTCATTTTTAAGTAAAAGGGCAATTTATATTAAGTGCTTTAAAGTTCCTTTTTAGTTTAAGATTGTTGTAATTTGGGTTAACATGTCAACCCAACCAAAATCGACTGTTTTCTATGTATATTAATATATTTGAATTTTATGCAATAATTAATTAATTAATTAATTTAGTAAAAAAGGTGTGTTCATGAGGCTTATGCCCCATTCTTTGTGCCTCATGTTTTGTGCAATTGTAATGCCTTGCCTCATGCCTCAACATTTTAGAACATTGCTATAAAGGAAGAGAAGAAACCAAAATGACTGAGGAATTGTACAAGAAGTCTTCTTTTACCAGATAATTCAGTGTGTGCAAAACAAGATGATCCTTTTATAATATATATAGTGTTTTAGTGTTAATTTTTTTGAACTTATATTTTAATCTTTGCATTTTATATAATCCACTCCAGATACTGTTTTGATCTCGGGAAAGAATGTAAATAGAATAAAAATAGTGAAAAGAGTTCCTAATCTTCTGAGAGCTCATAATATATTACAGAGTTTGAAAGGTGGACATTAAAGAGATCAAGTTTATAAAGTTTGAAAGGTAGATATTAAAGGGCTGAGGCGGTTTGAAGAAATTGCAGTAACATGATTGTATGGATCTTTAAAAATGTGCATTGGATCATATGGACCTTAGGCATGATTTATAGAAGTCGATTTAAGCAAGATTTTGGTTTCTCATATGAAGGCCATCTTACATGTGTCAAGTGAAGCCCGAATGTTATGAAATTGGTTATGAAGAATCAATGAGTCTGCTGCTTTTTCAACAAGCCCAAGATTGTACAATTTGAACAAGAATTAGGTAAGTTATGGCCATTTCTGATTATGTAAATCTTAGTGAAAAGATCTAGTAGTAGTTTGGCCCTTTTAAGTAATAAATTATTGTCATTAATGTTGAATGTCGTAGAGATTTAATGGCTGTGACTAGAAGTTACATTTGGTTTTGTTAGAGATTGGCTTATAAAAAAAAAAACTGTAAAGAAGAGAAGGGAGGGAGGCTCTTGGAAATTACTCTTTTTTTTTTTTGAATGGTGCTCTAGGAAATTATTCATTTTTATAGAAGTCAAATCCTTGAGAATATATTAGTGATTCCAATAGGATGAAGATAATAGCAATTAAGGATTGGCTTAGGTTTGTATCTTCCATAGCAAGGCCTGGTGTGAGTTGAAGGTGATGAAAGAGATGCTTATTGTTAAAGAAATACTTAAATACTTTAGAGGAAGGATGGCTTAAACATAAAAATGATGTGAGATTGACAAATCATTTGCCTTTTTAACGAGGACAATAATTCTGTTATGTTGGGCACAATGTATTAAGAAATGTTGGAACTTGGGATCTGTACTGACATTATGGAGAGACCGTTATTTATCTTTTAAATTATAACCCTCCATTTCTATAGATCTAGTTGTTGTTTCTCTCTTCATTTTTTTCAGTGCCATGCCCTTTTGTAGCAATATATACGGTATCTTTTGATCATGCTGCATGTATATAGAGGAACTACGGATCTGTGAGCTGCAGGAAGTTTCCCTCGGCACATTGATCACCTCAAAAACAATGTGGGGGTTGTTTTTCTGCCTTTGCCAGAAGCAATGTTCAGTGTCGGCCATAGTATAGAAGCCTAAAGTTTTTTTCCTAATAGAGGAATGCAGTCCAGCTCTAGTGGGGCACTTAGGACCACCTTTAATCACACACACGCACACACGCGCATATTGGCACTAGGCCGACTAGACACTCCCCTTTATTCATCGTTGGATTGAATCTCAAAAAAATTATAGTTGAAAGGCTGTTAAAGGGTTAGGATAATCTAATGGTGCTATTTTTTTGTGAAACCCTCATCCATGATGAGGCTTTTCCATTCCTCTCCTATTCCCACTCTTGGCATTTGTTTAGGTGGGGCCCACAATCTGGACTGCTTCTTGGAGAAACTTCCCTTGCACAAATATTAGATGGTTATCCATTTTGTTTTTGTTTAGGACAGGCATAATACGATACCATGTTATTTTAGATGCTGTTTTCCTGCTTTTTCTGCACCTGAATTGCAATATTCATATATTGTGGAAGACTGGGAGAGACACTATCCCCTCTAAAACAGTTCCTGTTTTCCATGCCCACTCCATGGTGAAATAGATGACCTGCAGCCATCCTTACCAAATATAATTGAGCCAATTGCAGTTCGGGCCACATCTACATCTTTAATATACTTCCGTTTTTTGTTTTGTCATACCCTCCTTTGTCTCTAAAGCAAAAATCTCACTGCCAACAATGGTTGAATCACCATGCAGGAACGAATGAGCAGGTCTCTGATGGTTTGTCAAGACAAGTTTGAAGCAGCCAAACTACAGCAGCTGAAGACAGGAGCCATGACTGACTTGGAGTCTTGTGTGGACCAAGCAATTCAAGACAGCATTCAGATGCTGCCTCATATTGTTGATCGACTGAAGGCCTCTCTTTCTCTGAATAGTTTCAGTGAACAGTGATAGCAATTTCCTGTTGGAGATTTAAATCTTCAACATTTGAAGAGATGAACGGAGCTAGTCAAGGAATATCAAGCCCGTACTTCCTTCTTCAATGAAGAAGGCTTAGGATACATACAGCTTTCAATTCTATTAAAAGATATTGTTTATTGGCCAAATTTTTTATGCCCATGAGCTCTTCAGGTTTTAAACTTGATTTGATAGGCCTTATTACTAATGCTAGAAACAGCTAGTGTTTTTTGTTGTCGCATCTTCTACAACATCATCTAGAAACTGTATGTTCTTCTGAGGTGTTACCCAAACACTGTTCTCTCATTATTTGAGCTGGATTGAGCATCGGATGACATTACATTCCTGGAGGAATTTTGAACGTCTGAACCGTTAAATGCATTCTTATCAACATTCAGCTGTTGTATAATTAGCTTAGAATATTCAATTTGTTCTCCTGAGTTCCATGGTTCAACTTGGTGTCACCATAGAGTTTCTCTATAATCCTGGCCAAGTACTTGGTCGGAGATCACCAATCCAAATAAGTTCCTGCCGTCGGAACAATTTTTTTTTGTTTTTATAAAGATGTATCTAGCCGTTGGAAACCCCAAGGGGTTGGCCGAGGGATCAGGACCACGGTTCCTCCCTCTTCCGGAGCTAGAGGTCTTGGTATCGACCCCCGGTTCCCCCCTCTTCAGGAACTGAAGGTTGAGTCCACTTGTGCTACCACCTAGGGGCCACAGGGGTTTTCCTGGCGTCTCTCTAGGCCCGGAGGGAATAGTCCAGCCCAAAGGGTGGGGAACCCTCCGTTAGCCAAAAAAAATCTAACCATTGGCGAAATATTCACCTATGCGAATGTCCATCTGGCGGTCAAGCAAGCAAGGGGCATGTAAAGAAGCCAGCCCTCACTACTTAAAAGCACCGGCCAACAATGTCACTGGTCCGGTATGTGGGAACATCTGCAGGAAATAGAGCTGCTAAATCTTGATATATGGACTCTATTTTCCATTCACGGAATCCCCCCCCCCCCCCCCCCTTCTTAATACTGGCTGGTGTGGTATAAGCCCACATTTTACAGGGACCAAGTTCTTAATTACCAGTAAGAAAATGGAAAAAATATTCTTAAATTACAAAGTGCATTGCTCCATACATGTCCCACCTCATATCTGAAAATCAAAGCGTTGGAAATATAGGCTGACTGATAACAAGGTGTACCATTTGTAATAGCCAGTATTGGGGTTGTAATGGTAATGGTGTCTTTCCCAGGTGCCAGGGATGGTCAAACAGGTATACTTTTAGGCAGCCACCAAGGTGCCATTCTCTAGCAAAAAAAGAAAAAAAGGGTGCTAGTCACAGGCCTTATTCTAGTGGCATTTGGCATGCTGATTGTCCACCGACTATACAATAGGGTGCCGGTCATTATAATCACTTGCTTGACATGTGATCAATATAATGATGGCCCCCAGCTCCAGTGTTTTTTCTTTCTTTTAATACCCTAGCTACTGGGTTGGGGACTCATCGAACCCACACCAGTGGGAGAGCCCTCGGGTGAGGGAAGGATCCCTCAGGTGAGGGAAGTTAGTCTCAAACCCAGGATAGCCAGGCGAGAACTTCCACGCCTTACCACTAGGATAAGGCGCCTTACCACTATTTCAAGCAGGTTGTGTTATTAAGCTGGGCCCTGTTCATTGACTCGTTCACAGTCTCTCATCCGGTCCAGCCATTTATGCCTGGTTCACACCTTTCTTCTCTTCAGCACTTGGATGGCTGCCCTTGTCTGGGCAGTGGGTAGTACCCATAAAACTTATTGAATAGGATAAGTTGTTTCAATAGATGACTTTGTTCTGAGAAAAAAAAAAAAAAAAAAAACAAGAGGAGGAATGAATGCCATGCCCGAGCCATTTTCATGAACAGTTAAGCTGTTACTGTGCGCAAAAGGAGCCTAGCCTGGAGGACTCGCTGGAAGCAATGACAACCATGTTGTTTGAAAGGCCTCCATGAATGACTCATGCAAAAAATGGTAATCATTTGATTGTGGAAGGTACATTTTTAAGATCCTCTAAGTTGTCCAAATTTTAACTGGTTGAAAATCTCAAACTCAAGTCCAACCTGAACGTAGAAAGTGTAAAGAATACAGGGATGGCCTAGTGGTAACGGCTCCCGCTCCCATCCCTCTTTACCCCTCTCCAACTTCGCCACTAAGCCAAACAGACAGAAATAAAATAAAATAAAATAAAAAGTTAGAAAGTGTACTGGAACCTAAATCGCCTTTTCAGGTCCAGGAAGCAAGTCAGGATCATCATTTTAAAGAGAGCTTCTAAATACACAGCGATTTGGATCCTTCACACAATTTCTATCCACACACAGCATAAAAATTTTAAAATTCTGACTTTGCTTTCCACACACACAAAACATACCTAAAATGCCCTATCCCCTTTCTCTCTACACTCAAATCGTTTGGAGCCTTTCCTGCCATTGTCAACAGACTTTTGGACCCCTCCTCCTTCCAATTGGTAATATCCCTTCTCCATTTCTTCTTCTTCATCTATTCTGTCTTGGGAGTTCTTGGGGCTCTCTTCCAAGGAACCGAGATTCATGAAAATAAACTCGGATCCAGTCTTTTCAGTTTGGGTTTGAGGATTGAGAAATGGGTCTTGATAATCATGGTTTACTAGCTGTGAAATATTCAATTTTTATTATTGTTTTTGTTTTTTATTTGGTTTTGTGAATGTGGGGTTGGATGTCATTGTTGTGGAGTGCAGTTTTTTGTTTGTTTTTGATGTTTTTGTTTCTATTGCAAGTGAAGGGGCGCTTTGATAATTGTAGCATTGCTATGTATTGTGATGTTTGGTTATGAGGTAATTGAGGTTGATAGAATATGTTTGTGTTAGCTTCTGTGAGAGTGAAGTTGAAGAAAAGATGAAAGATCTAGAGTTCATTTCGGTTTCAGCCCTAAGACGCTGAACAAACCTAGTACGTTCGGCCTCTTGGGGTTGAACAAATCCACTCTGTTCAGCCCTAAGAGACTAAACAAATCCAATCTATTCAGCCTCTCAGGGACAAATAGAGTAGATCTATTACAAAGTGGATTTTTTTATTAAATGTTTAATTTATTGTTCTTAATGGTTGACGCTATATTTCAGATATGGATAGGGGCGATGGACCTAGAGTTCGACCGACAGTGTCAGGCCCCGTCCCGAGTTAATCAAGATTAACTCTAATTAATTAAGAATTAAGGCCAATTAACTATGTTTAATTAAGCTAATAATGGTTTATGAGCAAATAAAATTGAGTTAGCTTAAATTGAATGGATTAGGCTAAATGAACTAATAATCAGGGTTATTAAATGAATTGAGCGGGTTTTAGACTCAAACAAAGGAATTAAGGTCTTTTTCGTAAAATACAAATTTTTGCGTATTTTGTCGAATACGGAAACTCTTGATACCAACACGTATATGTCGATGAGTAAGTTAACTTTCGTAAATGACTCGAAGTCAGTCGACGGGTATTGAATCAAATGACCCTTTATTTGACTCGAATCGTAAATTAGAGAAGATTATGGGTTTAAACGCAAAAATGGGCTTATATAGCCTAAAATGAGCTTCAATGAGCTCATTCATCTTCATTCTCAAACCCTAGGCACCTTTCTTCTCCATTTTTCTTCTTCTTCTTCCATTTTCATCTCCATCAAGCACTGAGAGTGAGGTTTTGGAGTTGTTGGAGTGAAGAGAATCATTTTCTTCATCTTCTTCATCTTCTTCATCTTCTTCTTGGAGTTTTTCTTGAAGATAGAACTTCAAATTGAAAAGTTTCCACTCAAATCCAAGCTAAAGAAGGGGTTTTTCTTAATCAATCTCCAAATAGAGGCAAGTATATACATTTCTTTTGATTTGTATTGTTATTGTGGTGATTTGAGTTCAAGAAGCTCAAATCCTGGATTTTGGTTCAGAATTCTATAACGTCAAAATTCGTTTCTGGGAGTAATGCAGCTAGCCGCAGGACTAACCACCAAAAATCCACAAAATGGTCAGTCTTTGGAAAGCTGACCGCCAACCGACCGACATATTTCGGTTACCCGAAATTAAATTCTCGATTAGCCGAAAGGTAACCGTGGACTGATCGAAATTGAGTCAGAAATTCCACATAATGAGCCAGCTTCTGGAAAGCTAACCGCTAGTAGCCGAAATTGAAATTTCTGTTAGCCGAGGGGTGACCACTGAGGCGACCGAACTAACTTGTATCAAAAGTTACAGGGTTCTGGAAAGCTGGCCGTAAACTGACCGAACTTAGTTCTGCTAGCCGCCAACCAGATTTCGACTAACAGCCAGGTAACCGCTATTGAAAGAAATTACATATTGAATTCTGATTTGTCTGAATTGAAAGCCCAACCACTGAGGATAGGGTTAGGGATATCTAAACCTTCATGAGTGTGAACCAGGGTTATCATTATATACGAATTTACCTAAAGTAATGCCATCTACAGTAACACATACATTGGTAACGAATGACTCACTCAATTATTTGGTTTAGTTAATAGTCTAGAAATGGATTGGAAGTCTGAGTAGAATGATTAATTTAGTTTGATCTACGAGTCTGGCACTACATAGTGGTTTCATAAGCTCGTATTGAGCTACATTGAATCGGTATTGAATCAACACTGAATAATGTGACACTGAATTGAATAATGTAATACTGACTAAAGAACAATACTGAATGTCACATTTAATTAATGAACAATCCTACTGTAGTAGATGGAATTGGGGTGTTCCGGAGCTCCGTGGTCATACCAGTGATCTCTGATCCAGACACTAGCAGATTCCACACTATTTGGACCGAAAGGTCATAGACTGAAAAGTCACCGATAAGCCACCATAAGCTATACATTGGACTAAAAGAGTCACACTGATAAGTCATCTAATAAAGGCTTAATGTAATTAATGAATCGAATATAAACACTGAAATGAATGAAAATGAGTGGAACTAACTGCTTCCTTTGGGAAGAAACTAAACTAAATTGAAACCAATGTTATTGTAGTTGCCAATATAGTCATTGTCACTGATTATGCTATTGTACAGGATATGTCATAGAATTGTTAGTTTAATGAGTTGATAGAAATAACATGTGTGATCATAGAACTGTATATGCATTGTTGAACCGTCGTGTTCACGGTGTTACCGATGAGTTACAGGCCCAGTTGTCGTTGCCGGTCCCACAGAGGCCGAACCGCCAGCGGAGATTGCCCATCTGATACCCCTAGGGGGCTTGATTGAATGGACTTGATTCGGAGTGCAAAAGGATAGAATATTTTGGAGAAACATTTTGATAAACACTTGGTATATCTATTTTGGATAGTAGTTGAATGTCACCTGCATTGTATTTTAAATATGCAGTGGTTGACTTTGTTAGAAATGTATATTGACTTTACTCTTATGTAAAGGATTTGTTTAGTTTTTAAATGGTTGTCAATGTATACATATATATGTTTCCGCACAATTGTACATTGGCATGTACGTATGTAAGATCCCTTGTGGATTTCGTCTTAACTTTGTTTAATTCGGGATTTACGGGAGTAAGTATGATTGACTTCGCAACCCGGGGTTAAATCCAATTACTCTGATCTCGGGCTCAGGTCATGACAGACAGCTTCTAACAAGAGGTGTCTTGCATGAAGAGTTGATGATGTTTCTGAAGAACCAGATGTCCCGGACACCCAGATGGAAGAGGGAAATGAGGATACGGGTTTTAATGAAAGTGATGCAGAAGAGATGACTGCACCGATTCTTGGCGATCCAGCAGACACTTCATTGTTGTTTAGTTTCCATACACATAGCTGCATATATTTGGTAGGATGAGGTTTGTTAGATTGGTTATATTAAGATTCATTTTTTCATTGATTTATTTTAACATATTCCATATGTTAATGCAGGGGCGCCCCCCGCTTAGGTGCTTAAGTCGTGGTGGAAAAGTGAGTGTTTGCACTGGGAGTTGAATTGGAAGAGGCACATGATGAGCTAATCTTAGCCCAGGGTTTATCAGTAAGGATAGAATGGCTAAGGAGTAGATTTTTAGACGTTTCTGATGCACATCTGGAGGAAATGATCATGTGTGCAGCTAGAGCTTACTTGAAGAGTGCATTCAGGACCTGGACATGCTCTACACTTCTATTCATCAAATTTACAAATTGTTGCGGGAGCTTCTATAGAAGAAGTCCAATGCACCTTTTGGAGCCACCATTTGACATCGGTTACTTACACATGCAGAACAATAGGGGTAGTAGTAGAAATTGAAGGGTTGAAGTATTTTAAAAGGTGGATGTATAATGTATTTTGAAGCATATTTTGAAAGGTGAAGTATTTTGAAAGGTATATGTATTTTGTAGGGTGGATCTACTTTAAAGGATGGATTCTATTTTGTAAGCAACTGGATGATGAATACCAATCAATTTAATACAGTTTTAGTCCTATTGAAGTTCCCATGGATGTTGTAAATTTTGATGCTAGTATATCAAAATGAAGATCACTATAACAGTTATGAACATCAATGTCAAGAAAAGTAAGATTGCCATTAAAAAAAAGATGAGTTTGATACAACATGTCATCACCATACAGGTAGGTGGCTACATCATTAACAACAGAAATAAAATCACCATACAAGTGGCTACATTAGTTTATGAGCTAATAAGGTGATCGCCTCATTCCAACTCTATCGTCTCACATGTGGCTACATCAGAAGTGACAATTTCTTTGAAACGTTTTATCCGATAATGGTGATCCGTTTCTCCTTCCAACGTCACGAGCCCACGTGATTAATGCTTTCCGACTGTTGAATATCTGCACATAATAGAATTAAATAAGATGATAATAACTCATAACGTTCTTTTAAATATAATTCAACTATATTTTTGACCTCTTCAGTGTTAAATTCTTGACTATAGTTCACTACGCAGTCGGAGCGAACTTGACTACACTATGTAGACACAACATCCTACATTAAAGCATTGATTGATTAAAGAGGAGGGAGGAACATGTTTTATAGAAATTGAGAATAAACCGCCACTGTTCAGTAGTATCTTGCTGAACAAAAATTTTATGTTCAGCCAAATATGGCTGAACAAAATAGTTTTGTTCAGCCCTATTCGGCTGAATATAAATTTTTTTTTCAGCCAGATACGGCTAAGCAAAATTGATATGTTCAACTATAAGAGACTGAATGTTGGCAGTTTGTTCTGCACTGGAAGTCTAAATGTTTCGTGACAACAAAAAATAAAAAACTCTTTACAAGCTTAAAAAAATGCCAAAAATAAAAAAAATAAAAAACACACAAAAACTCACATTCTCGATGCTATTATGTTCGGGAACTGCATTGTGCTTGTTAGTTTGCTCATCCATTAGACAAAAATAAATGATATTGAGAGTGAGGTTTTACTGAGAAGTAATGTCTTACGATGGTGGGATATGATGGGAGACTAGAATGTGATAAATGGAGAGATGGTGATGTATTGGGAAGAATGAGATTGGAGGAAGACGAGAATGAGAGTAAAGGGATGAATGAGACAGTGGAATGGGAGGAATAAGATGATAACAGTGAAATGGGAGGGTGTGCAGGGAGATACGAGCAGTATCATGTCAAATGTGATCGTCCTTTTTGGTCTTTTCATATAGGGATATAAATGTATTAAAACAGTTTTAAAAAAACCTGTGTGTGAAAGGTTCAAATTGGTGTGTATTTAGAAGCTCTCCATCTTAAATTGCCCAGTCTTAGGTGAAATTCTCCCATGCCCCATCGTAAATGGGCCCTAACTACACAAGTAAATCACATGTAAGGGGAGATGTTCAGCAATCAATCAATCAGATGGAATCAAACAATAGAGCATTTTCTACCATACTGGCTAGCGCTGGAGAGCTCAATTCTGGTAATCCGTGGCAAAAATTCATCTCCCATTTCTTGACCATTTCTCCACTTCAGGTACAAAATTCGGGTCTTTTGAATGCAGAGAAAACAGTCTGCAATACAAATTTGAACAGTGGACAGTTTTCTTCACCTCCATTTTCTCTACCTTTTCTCATCATACAAATTTCCAAATGATCATGTGGATGATGAGAAAAGGATAGATAACTTTGACGTTGTTCACAAATTTGTATTCGATATGGTTATCTACATCTTAACTCATTGAAATAACCTTAGTGTAATATATTCCAGCAGAGAAACTCATGAATGACTTTAGTCGCTGCAACCTCTTTCAACATTAGTTTTTAGAGCAAGAGTTAGCCAAGCCCAACAGAAAAAAGAAGGAAATGCAAAAGTTCACTCCTTTATTTTTCTTTTCATCAGTATTTGCTACATGACTCAAACAAGAACATGCCTATAAAGTGCAAAAGGCGATGATTCAGGACTTTGATAATCTACTCGTATCAAACTCCTTTTTGTCCTGCTGCTCTTCAAACTTATCAATTGCCACCTGCAGCTCATCAGTACCTCCAACAGCCCTCATGGTGTAGAAATACACCCCAAAAACAAAGGTTGTCAAACCTCCAGCCACAATGAAGTTCTTAGTCTTGGGTGCAAGGCTTCCAAATCTTACAAAAGCTGACATGCTGAGGGTAGTTAAGGGCTACAAACGTGTTTTCAACAGTTGAAAAAGGCAGAGATGCTGAATAAGAAAGTTTCAGTAATCAGTACACCTCCAGTAACAAATATTCTACAAACAAATAAGATCTAAAAAAACATATTTCAACAAACCGATAACAAATATTCTACAAACAAATAAGATCTAAAAATATATATTTCAACAAACCAAAGGAGTTCACTAGGAATGCGCTCAAGTCTCTGTGATTATTCCATATTTGTGACATCCATATTAATATACACGAAAGGCATGAGGCAACAAAGGCCAATGCCAAAAAAATCTGCAGAGCATGTCCACTGTCGATTTCTTTATTCACCTTTTTCTCACCAAAACCTAAAAGGTCATAACACCCCCTCACACACACAAACATGGGAACTTAAAAAGTGCTAACAAGTATATAGTCAATCATAAAGTAATCACTAATATCTGATTCTTTTTCATTCTTTATATTCAACTCATATTTTAAGTGATATATATTCTTGATTTATATATCTTTATATATGTTCTTATTGTTGATATTTTTTTTATACTTGATGATGACGACGACGACATATATATTCTCATCTACTTAATGATCTATCTTAATATATACTTGAGATCAAAGCTAAATAAATAATGAGATTATTTTTTTGTACAAAATATTGCAAAGAAGTTTGAACATAATGCTGCTTTATCAAATATTTGTTTTACACATTAGTTTAACTGAGGAATCCGTTGACCATCATTGATCCCTTCAATGTGAGCTGGCATGTTTGATTCAGAAATTGTGTTTTCTCACTCTTTAGTATTTCATATCTACTTCCCTTAGCTCCCTAGTGGAAGGTTGGTCGGTCCAGCTAATTATCTAGGAGCGTGAGGTGTGGATAATGTCACCCCTTGCAATAGCCTAGGGGATTTAGATGAAAAGAGACATACAAGAGAATAACCAAATAAAAGTGCTTTGCTGTAAACTCGGGGATGTAAAGAGAATTTTTAGCCCCAAAGCATCATCCTCATGCACTTAAATCCTGAGACCTATTGAAGCTGCCCCTAATTGGACAATGCCTAAACGAGCAGTCCACACGCATTATGGGTGGGTTCAAAAGGTGGGAGAAAAGTGAATTCCACAAAAAAGAAAAATTGGAGATGGTAGCCACCTCTGCCAAAATAATGAGAACGAAGTGTCGTACGAAATTCTGGCCCATCCACAATATGGGCTGTAATAATAATAATAAGGGGAAAAAAAAACCACAAGAATGAATTCTCCCTTTTAAGATTGGGGAGCCCAGTGGGACAGAACTTTTGCCGGTGACAGAGGAACCATAATTTCACATCAGAAGGGGAGTATACAGCCCTCTAGTATTTTTTTTTTTAATGGTTACTGATTTTATTGAAAAGAAAAAAATAATAATGGATCAACAAAGGCAAAATGGTGGAACAAAAAGAGGGTGCAACCCACCACAAGCTAGCAGATTAAAGAAAACAGAAACCTACATAAGATGGCAAAGGAATTACAACACCACATATTTGGCATGAAACACCTCCAGCCCTCTAGTACTATAGGCAGATTCCACTCATGACCTTTATGGACATAGAAAGGACAGCAGAACCTTGATGGAGATTTTACTTTGTGGTCAATGAAATCAAGGTGTTAGCATCCACAGAAGTTCCCTTTTGCGAGTCAAAAGACTGAACAGCCTAGGTTGCTCCATAAAGATTAAAGACTCAACGCCCTCTTCTCTCTCTCTCTCTCTCTCTCTCTCTCTCTCTCTAGAAGCCAACCCAAGCTTTCCTATTCTCTCATGTTGCGCTCCCTCCCTCCCTTTTTCTCTCTCCCCGTCTCTCTTTCGTTGTGTCTCTATCTTTCTTGCTCCCTCAGTCCCTCTGCCGAAATCCAACCCAACCCGACACCCTAAATCTTTAAATCCTGGAGCCTAACTTTTTGAACTCTAAGCCAAGTCCCTAATTCCTATAACTCTAAACCATAATCCCTAATCTCTAATCTCCTTTCCCTAATCCCCTAAATCCCTAAATCCCCTATATTCTTAAATCCTTAAATCCATTAAACAGTAGTTAAGCTTTTACTGTTTTATGTTTGATTCTATGTAATTAATTGATTATATTCTTGAAGAATATTTGATTTATAATCGATTCTCTAGAGTTGTATAAGTTTAGTGAGACAGTGGGGTTTCTGTTATGATTTCTGTTGAAACCTTTGTTGTTGCTGCTGCTGCTGCTGTTGTGTTGGAATTGTTTTCTGCTCTAGAACTGGGTTTTTAGGCTGAGAAATGTTGCAAATGATACTTCCAGTTGAGATTAGAAAATTGCTTTTGGATGAGTCTCATATGCTATTGAAGTTTGTCAGTTTGTGTTGGGTTAACTCATGCTTGATTTGCAGTTTTACTTCTCCATCTGCATTTTGAATAATTCATTCTTTTTTGAAAGCTTATCTTTTTGAACATTTATATTAGTTTTCTAATGCCTGAAATAGCAAGTAGTAGGAGTGATGCTTTGGTTGGAGATCTGAAAACTTGTTCTACTTGATTCTATTTTTCTTTTTTATACTTTCTAGGGTGGGTTTGTTATCTATTTCAACTTAGATAGGTCTATAAACCAAAATATAGTTGTTTAAACATACAGATGCAGAATATACAAGTAAAAAAAAAAAATTTCAATAAAGCATAAAATCAGTGAATTAGTAATAAAATGAAGCCAAATATCAGTATGGATGCAGGTTTGGGGCTTGGGTTGAGAGGGATTTGGAGATTGAGGATTAGGGCTTATAGTTTAGGAATTTGGGATTTGGAGATTGAGAATTAGGGTTTATAGTTAAAGGAATTGGGTTGGTTTTGGGTGAGGGAAGGGGAGAGAAGGGGAGGGAGAGGAAGATGAAGATAGAGATGAGATTACCTGTAGTGTAGAGAGAGAGAGAGAGCCGATCGATCAGAGAGGGTAGAAGGGAAAGCGGCAGCTAGCTAATTAATATAAGTTGGGAGTACGACCGAGGAGAACTGCTCTCCAAGGCACGAGCCTATGCAGTCCATCTCTGTGGGGGCCTACTTTTGATCAGCCCTTTTTGCACACTCACCCAACCCATGGCATCAAACTTTTTTTCCCACCATTGAATTGAATCCCAAAGAAATCTATGATTAAGAGACAACTAAAGATTAAGGGTATTAAATTAATGTTGGTTAGGATGATATGATGGGATTAAATTATTTGTTATCATCACCCATCCATAAAAGAGGAGACCTTACCTCACTCCTACAGAGAAGAAGCCGCGTCGGAACTCGATGTGTAAATTGGGTTGTGCCTGGCCAGCCCGTGAATGTCGTGTCCAGGGTAGGTTGTTGTCGGCTCAGTACGGCTTAAGTTGTGTTGTGCTACATTGTGCCGCCCATGTTGGCTAAAATGCCTCTCCTTAGATTTTTTTTTTTTTTTTTTTTAAAGTGTTTTCTATGAAGTGAAACAGACTTTATGGACTTTTAGGGTTCTCAATTTGAAATAAGTTGAAACTATTAAAACAAATGCACAAATATTAATGTTAATTTACAAATAAAAATTAATTAATTTAATTTTTATATTTTATTTATATAAAAAATCAACACTTTTTTATATAAATGTTGTGTCGTAACGTGGCATGGATCAGGGCTCTTTGGCCAAACACGGCCCATCTTTTGGGTCATGCAGTGCTGGGCCGGCCCGGTCAACATAGTCAACGTGTTGTGCCAGCCCACGACCTAACCCGATTTACACACCTAGTCCGAACACCCTGCTTGCCAAAGCTATTGTAAGGGAACAATGAAACACACGAGGGAACTCCATCATAGGGCCCACATTAAAGATTGACCCAATTTGTTCAAGATAAATTTCATCCCCTTTAATGATATACCAGTTCAATAAGGGCCTACCCATCCAATTGAGCATAGGGTAAGAACATGATTCGTTACATGCCAACAATGATGCCACACCAGTGTCCACTCACATTTTCAGTCATGGGATCAATGTTACGGTGAGGCCTGTTCTTTTTAAAGTGAGACATGATAATATATCGTTGGACTAGATGTGTTTCATCTCTATATGGGCCCCTGCAATGGAGTTTCAAGCATGTATTACACGGCTCCCATGTGAATGTGTGATAGCTGTCATGACCCCAAAAATTAGGGTGTAATTAAGGGGATGTGATTATAGGGATTACTGTAAGCTATAGCATAATCATTCTCTCCCCCAAGATCTACACAGGTGAGGATACGACGTCTAATACCGTTATGGAACATTTAACGGAAGCTTGCATTTCGGTGCAACCCGAAGTTCATAGCCCATCAGATTTCATGTTACATTACTAATGTCATACTTGTACCATGCCGCATTAGACCGGTATAACATAAAAAGAAGATAAAAAGAGCTAGACAAGTAAACAAGAGATTATATTCTCATGATCCAAAATTACAAAAGATTTATTAATTATAATCTCAAAATAAAATACAAATAGAGGCCAGTATAACATAATACAAAACCCAAAATAAAGACTCCCAAGTGTTAACGTCTCATATGCAGGAGATCCAGTTCACAACTGCTGGGAGGCTGGGCCCCCAGTGGATTTTTGGAAATATATATATATATATATACTAAGTTAGACCCAATATAACCAGGCCCCCAATGACATGTAATCAGGCCCCCAGTAAAAAATATTAGGCCCATTCTTTATACATATTATTAGGCTCATTCTTCAACTATTAGGGCATTAGAGGTAAAGACTGCAGAGTATACCGCCCTCTCCAGCTCTCCTTCACCTTCACCGACTCGCCGACTCAGAACATAAGCACCTCACCAATCAGCATTGTGTAATTCACCCAAAGTGCACATCAGCGCATGTGCCTTATCCTTCCCCAAATGACTGTGTTTGTGTAACAAAGGCACAAAGCCCAAAGTGAAAATTGGAAAGCAAGGTCTGTGATTTAACAGTAAGTGTTGAAAGATGCTTTTCAGGAATGAACATTGTCAAGACAGATTTGCACAATCGAATGAGTGATCAATTTATGAATGATTGTCTTGTATGTTTTATAGAAAAAGAGTTGCTTGGAACTATTACTAATGATATTGTAATAGAACTTTTTCAGAATATGAAAACTCGTAGGGAACAATTGTGATAAATAAAGATTTCTTTGTTTTATTACTTGAAACTATTACATTATATTCGTCCCATAAAAATAACCAAAAAAAAAAAAAAAATCCGGGGGCAACGCCCCTGGACCCCCACTACATAATTGTACCCCCAGTGAGTTTGAATCCTGGATCCGCCACTGGCAGGGTGTGGAGTCTATATGACAACCTCAGCACAACAATCACTCACCTCTTGCGACTTGGCAACTGCCTCCTCCAGATACCACTGTAGGGCGATGGTTAGGGCAATCATACCTACAGCACCAAGCTCAGAGTTAGACATGAATGTCTGACAGGCATTCAATATAAGTGTCATAGTATGCAATAATATAAAGAATAAAAAGTAGCAAATTGAGTAAAATAAGTACAGTCAACTTAGATTGATTTATACAAAATTAGTACGGTATACAATCACACGAACAGTATAATGTCATGTGTAAAACGTAGCAGTAAAGAATAATACAGAACGCTACAAAACAGTCCAATATTAGAATCTATTAGTGTGTTCAAGTGGGTGTGTGTTGCCAGGATTTTCCCTGGGCCCGTTTGGCACTTTACTAATACAATTAAAGTCAAGTAAAGTTTCCATTTTCCAGACAAGATGTCACATCAAATGCACTTTATTCAAAACTCCCTCCATCTTTTTCATCTAAAAAGTCAAAAAGCAACTACATTTATACACTAAAATATAAAAAAACTCCACTTTTCCATACAAAAAGTCAAAAAAATCCCATAACAAACAACTAAAAACAAAATACCATCATAACCCACTTATATTTTATTCTTTCTTCAAAATCAACTTTACTTGACTTGACTATATTAATAGAGTTACCAAACTGGCCCTAAAGCATTGGCTTGAACCGGGGGAAGAAGTGATGGAACAGGATTGTTGGAATGGGTGCATACGCGTGTCCCATAGCGACCAGTACTTAATCATCAGTACGGTCCATCCGCTAGTCACATAGCGATCGGGATATGATATATGACAAGTTTTGTGCACTACAATTGATGCATCATCTTTAAGTGGGTCATACGCTTTGTGATTATGGGATCAAAATCTGTTTAAAGCGACCTAAATAATAGGAGTTATTTGACCAAGTTTCTCTTTGAATGAGTAAGAGTCACGTTGGTAGGTTGTTAGCATTAGTGGAGCTTTTGTAGGAGAATGTGGATATTGGAATGTAAACATGGGAGTCTTAAGAGTCTGTGAATACTTGTAATAAAAATGATCATCACTGATTTTTCGTTAACAGTTATCTGTTTGGTGCAATCTCCCATCTGAGATTTTATCCTTTTAAGCTTCTTCTTTGAGCAGTGATTTATTTCTTTTCACTATGGCTCGAGGAATGCTAGAAAGTTCATATCAATTGGTATCAGAGCACGATCCTTGGATGGTAGAAGGAACACGAGCAGCCCAAATGGAGGAGCTACTGCGCATCCTACAAGATTCTCAGGTAGAATTGAAAGAAGCCTTCGAATGCCATGCAAAATTGCTAACTCAAATACTACAACGCTTGGAGAGTCCTGCAACTGCAGAAAGCTTGGTTGGCAAAACATCTCAAGAATATCATGCTCTCGTTGAGCCTCTGCTTTGGCACTACTCCATATGCACCAATGGTGATAGAGAAGCCCAAAACTTTGAGTCCACTACCACTACCGCCACATCAAAACCACCTCCGCCCACCGTGGGGAACGCCGCCTCACGCCTCCCCCCTTTTGAGGTCAACCTCCTCAACCCACATGCCCTCCAGTCCACCGTCAATGGCTGCTTTGGCGTCTTCCACATGGTGTACCCCTCCTCGTCGGATGAGCTGAGGAACCCATTCCTAGAGCTTATCCTTCCTACCATACCGAAGACTCTGAACATCCTTATAAAAGGACCACCAGCCGATGCATTCGTCTCACATCGCCAATCACACTATGCCGAGACGTCATGGGTTAATCTCCACTACTGCAAGGGTCAACAAAAATGGCACATGGTACCCAAGATGATGGCGGAGAAGACGGCGTGGGACTACAGGAAGATGCACGGGATTGATTTTTTAGGTTCGTACATCAGTTCACATGTCTTGGCCATCTTTTACAATAGGGCCTGAACACCCTTGAGTGGTCCATAATATTCAGCCCACTCATCTACCCCATCTTTGCCATGGCCAATGTCTATTTGGGCCTGATCATCATTACCTACGTTGTGCTTCCCTATGCTTGTTGGCCTTCTGGATCTATACAATGGCAAGACATATGCTCTTCTTCTCTTCTGACTTGTTCACAACGACCGACCAAAAGTATTATAAGTTTGAATAAAAAATGTTTGGATATGATTCACAATCACAAGTACATCTAAGTTCTTTCTCCATTCTTACTTATGGTTTTGGGTCTGCTACCATTGCATCGACACTTACACATGTAGCTCTTTTCAATAGAAGGGAGTATGAACATTATCAGGCTTCATGCAAAGGTAGGGATGACATACACACAAAATTGATGAGAAAGTACAAGGACATACCTGAATTAGATGCTACTTGGGAATGTTACAGATTGTTTCCTAAATGCTAACCTTGTAGACAAGGTTAGTCTAAGGGGGATGGATTGATACATGACAAGTTATGTGCACCACAATTGATGCATCATCTTAAAGTGGGCCATATGTTTTGTGATTACGGGATCTAAATCTGTTTAAAGAGACCTAAATAATAGGAGTTATTTGACCAAGTTCCTCTTTGAATGAGTAAAAGTCAGGTTGGTAGGTTGTTAGCATTAGTGGAGTTTTGGTTGGAGAATGTGGATATTGGAATGTAAACATGGGAGTCTTAAGGAGTCTGTGAAATAGTTGTAGTCTTTGTATTTAAAGAAGAACTTGTAATAAAAATGATCATCATTGATTTTCCATTAACAGTTCTATGTTTGGTGCAATCTCCCATCTGAGTTTTATCCTTTTAAGCTTCCTCTTTGAGCAATGATTTATATCTTTTCACTATGAATCGAGAAATGCTAGAAAGTTCGTATCAGGATATGAAGTAGTACAGCTCTTCCTTGGAGCTTAATACAGGAAATACAGGGGTGGTGGTACTATATTACTATGCAAATTCGATAGTCATGATGATATCAATCAATGCAGGTAACAATGCAGGCACAGTAATCACAATGATTCCAGAAATGCTGATAATAACAATTAAAATCTAGCAATAACTATGTTTTGTGGTTGTGGCTCATGGCCCAATTCGAAAGGTCAGAGTCCCAAATTGGGAAAAACTCCTTGGAAAAACAGGGGTGGTGGTACTATAAAACTATCTTTGGAAAAACTCAAATTTCTAAGTGAGGTTTGGTCACAAATGGGTCTACCTATTAAGCATCTAAAAGTCCAAATTGGGTCCCAAGGGCAAGGGTTTTAGTTCCCAAAACTAGGGCTAAAAGGTGTCAAAATAAGGCTCACCGGCCAGTTGAAAACCCGCAAGAGTTGGGCTAAAAAGGGGCAAAAATAAGGCCCACCGGCCATGGAAAGAACCCCTCATCGGCTATCCAAAAATCACACCCACCGGCTATAGGAACAGCGCCTAGTGGCCATTGAACAGCACTCACTGGCCATAGGAAAATTTGTTCTATGGTTGACCATAGGTCAGCTGGAGAATAAATTTTTTTGCTAGTCATAGAATGTAGAATTTCTGACGGGTGGGCCGTTTGGCGGGCTGTTAGGCTCACTTTGGCCTGTTTTGAACCCAGAATTTGGGCCTTTTGTTCTTTTAACATTTTTTAAATTCAAGGACCTATAAAACTCATTTTTTAACAAGATATTGCAATATAATCATTATTAATTTCAGCATTTTTTAATTATTTATAACCATTGAATAAACTATAATCATCAATTGAACGATAATAACATGCGGTGATAAATAAATTGAACACTTTCTTTAGCCTCTTAGCTACTTTAATCACCTTGTAATCTGCCCCTAAACCAGCTGGAAACACCTCTTAAAAATTTTCCAAAAAAATCAACTCCAAAAATCTCCTAAAAATCAAAACCCAAGCTACACTTAAAACTACCCTATGCATGTGACATATGTGAAGCAAATGGACCTCTGGATCATGAAAACAATCGAAATAAGAAAAGCTCTTACCTCTAAGAACCTCAGATGAGAGAAGAGATGAAGGTCCTGCCAGTCATGGAATCACGCCAAAAAGACATATGTTGCATAAGAAGCGGCATAAAGTCAATCGGCAGAATACTAGTTTCTACGCTACTAGCATTTTGATTACATAAACAAGTACTCATAACCTCTTTTTTTCTTTTATTTTCTTTCTAAAAACTATGAATTTTTAATAATTCATGAATATTTAGATTACAATGCTGGTCATATCCGTGCTTGGCATGGGTTGTTATGCTAGTTTGATTTGATGCATGCAATTAGCTAAGAACTTTATTGGAGCAAACATACGGCCAACCTTTCTTACCGCTGGTGTGTCAAATGGTATCTGATTATATTTTTTACTCCAAGAGAAATTAAGATCATATTTTTTAGAGTCCACACAAGTGAGAAGAGGAGGCCACAAATGTGGAAAGAGTAGCATACCCGGATATCAATCCCTAGATCGCCAGATGACATTGAGGGTTGCCAACCAATTGAAACCCCACGTTATCATCTTTTGTATATTTAAAAAATGATTTTGAAACTATATCCGGGTCTTCATCCACCATGATTCTACTTTGGATCCAACCCATTTGCATCCCTACTTCCCTACCACTAACCTCCAACGTGGGGAAAAAGATGGCATTAGTCCAAATCTTAGAAAATGCACATTTACCTGAGCCCCCACTGTCCCATTCCATGTGGCCCGAATACCCTCATGTTTCACAGAATAGAGCAGAAATTTTGAATGTATCAGTGAGCCAGAAAGTAGTTCGTCTCATGGGTCCTTGATTGTGGATCCTTAAAACCAACTCAATTTGGGGGCAGAATCAGATTCTCAACAAGCTAAGAATGCATTAGAGGACGACTGTCCAATGACCCTATTTTGGATCCCACCGTTGGCTTGTACTAGGCTCCGATCAACGGCAATCGGTTATCCAAACATATGAACACTAATTTGCAAGAAATAAGGCAATTGATTTAGACCAATTCTTTTTTTTTTTTTAATATGAATTAAAGATTAAATCTATTTTTAAAGTAGCCCCAACAACACACATTATTGTGTTCAAAAGTAACAAAGTACAAGGGAGGGTTGTAAACACATGAAGGGTGGGAGAAGCTCAACAAAGGCAAACTGGAAGGAGGAGATGAAAAAAAGCGGAAGATCCCATCTTTCTTCAATACAATCTTCATGGCTCTGGTTGCATCTTCTCACATTCATCTCTTATTGACTCGAAAAGAACAGAGGAGAGATACCTTTCACCGAAGCTTGGGAACACAACCTGAAATGCAATAAGCACCACATTGGCATGGAGTTGGAGACAGGGCAATGCTATCGCGCTAACAGAAAAAGTATCCATGTGTGTGATTGCATATTCATGTCCATGTTCTCACATACATGCTAATACTGAATATATGTGCATATGAACAAGCTTTGTACAACTATGCTTCACAATCCTAGCATTTGCGATCAGATCTGTTACTCAATTTGAGACTCATTCGCATAGGACAGTCTAATATTTCAAGTCCAACCAGATACTTCATATGCACTGTCTACGTAAAAAGAATCTAAAAGAAATTAATGACCGCACTTTTTAACACTAAAAAAGGATTTAATAGGATATCGTATAGCTGATCTGTCAATATTTTAATTCCTGCTTGTAAAATGTTCACCTTTAATATGACGTATGACTATTCATGATTTACAGGTAAAAGATTTTACCATTCAGTCATCTAGTGAGATGTACCAATGATGATTTTATATAAGAATCAATTTTTGCAAATATTGATAGATATATTGCATAAATACAATCTGAAAAATGGAGGTCAAGACTAGCATAGTATGAAGCATGGTGACCACTTCATCTGTGTGAACACACCATTATAGGTGCTGTGCATATTGATATGTGCAATAATATTTGAGCAGTTTAATACTCGACAGTGGAGGGGCAAGACTATTATACAGTTGTGTTATAGCAGCCCAACCGAGAAAACATGATAGAAGATTGGCATTCAATTTCAAAGACGTGACAGAGATACAAAAGACATACCACAATAAGTTTCCCTGCATTTTCAGGTCTCTTTGCGACCTTAATAGCGGCTGCAGCTGCTGCACCAGAAGAAATACCAACCTGCACAAAGCAAAGGAATGTAAGTCATTTGTCATAGTAACATGCAAGTTTATGCTAACTGTCTTCTCATTTGTGTGTTTCTCCAGGTATATGTTTACGTGTATATCAGATGTATTGATTTTTTTTACAAGTTTTGTTTCATCAACTTTGGTATGTTCACACATGATGTATGCACCAGCATCTGCCAGTGTGTTGCCGCCACTTATGCCAACAAGTTTTCAGCACAATTTTTTTGACTTTATAGCTATATAGTAACAGCGGCCGGAAACAGAGGACAAAACAAGAATAGGTTACCTGATGCATCCAGCAACTGAAAGACTCCAAAGTGAATGGCAGCCGAAGTTGAACACTATTGAGATACATCTCGGTATGAGTTGCAACAGAAAAACCATCTATCACAATTATTTGGCATTTAAGGTGAGTTGAGCATATCCCTGTGTTTTGTGGATCCAATCGATCTATCGACTAAGAACCTGGTTGGGTTCACACAGTTCAGCTGTGCTTAGTGCCATGTAAAAGCTCCAACTTAAACAGAAACAGCCAATTTTTATAACATCACTTGACTTCAAAATTGAGATGTCCAAGTCAAATGGTGATATCAATAATCTCCAAGTACAAGAATTGTGAACTTGACCTATTGCACGAATATGAGAACTCAAACATAATTTTTTTTAAATGGTAAGAATTCAACCATCATGCAACCGCATAGGGGACAAATGCTCATTATTTCCATTTTCAAATTTTTGGAGATACCAAAATAAGCTTCCACAGAGTACAAACATCTATATTAAAAAGATACACAGGATCTCTGCCACAAGTAAATCACATTTTCTTGACAAAAGCTGATAATGATCCTGGGTTGCTGGCTTTGTCGGTAGGGTGCATGGCAGATAATAGACTTAACCGCAGCTTATTGCTCTTCCTGGGAGATTCAATTAGAGATTGGCCAAAACAAGGCTCCATGGAAGTTTTAGGATTTATAATGATGAGATAAAAGATACGGATCAAGATTTTCAAAAGTAATTTATTCATGCTCTGAGGAGTGAATGGGGAGGCATTTGCTCTTGCAAAGAGTGTGTCTCAGCAGTCCTTTGGGTTCGGCATCTAATCCTGTTGCCCATAGTGGTGATCTTTGCTGTCAAGGGTGTGCCCGTGCGATTGTTTGCCTTGGCATCATTTACTGACATTGGCCAATAAAGGATGCCTCTGTTGTGCTTAATTTTTTTCCCCTTTCTACTGGTAAAAAAATAAAATAAATCTCATTTCCATTAAATGATATATGTGGAGTTCAACTTATCCATGTTTTCTCAATTGAAGCTGGAGAGATATGGTAATAGGGTGGCAAAGAGGTCAGGTCAGGTTGAGAGGAAGGAATAGGGGGATGAGATCCAAATGTATCCATTTATTAAAAAGGCCAAACCAGAGCAAAACTGCATAATTGAGGGTCAGGGTTTCCACGCCACATATGACCCATATACATTGCCGATCGGATGCAGGTCAATTTCATGGGCCAACTAAAAATTTACCACTTGAAGTGGCAAATGGGATATTTTTTTATTTTTATTTTTTTGGAAGTGGCAAATGGGACATGTTAACAGGGGAAATCTATGGATTGAGACCCGGCTCGTGTCCAACACGTATATGACCCATATAAGCCGTGGTCAGAGTTTACACTGGGTAGGGTTAGGTTAAGATGCAAGTGGTGGATGTAAGGAAATTATCTTTAAGTCCATTGCTTGGATCACAAGTTCTTTCCTTTCCCAAATTGTGGTCATTATAGGAATCTGTTTTCTTAGGATACATGCTATTCCTTACACAAAAAGGTTTCTTAATGAGATGTATTCCATAACAAACTCTACCTTGATGGATGGTTGAGATTAAGTCTATGAAAACCCTGATTGGGAATACGGTCCTCTTTTCACCTATAAAACAAAGCCTTTCGTCCATCACAAAGGTATTCATGAAAATCAACACATTAAGGTTTTATAGGCAAGGAAAGAGAAACCGAAACCATTCACATAGTCTCTTTCTCGACGGATCACAGCATCAATCAGCAATAGCACCAGACTGCAGGATCAGAAAACTCTCTGCATCAGGATGTCTGGAGGTACTCTTTAATTTATTTAAGATTAAATCCTACACGTGATTATCATGCTGTTCACGATCTTAGGGTTCATGTTAATAATAGCATAACATGTGGTATCAGAGCATGGTTTTAGAACACATGATCGTCCATTAATTAGGATAACTATGTATCGCCATAATCGGCAAATATAGATCCGTTCTGACTCTGTTTTGCAGCAATTTATCGATCCAACTATTATGGCCTGAATGAATGGTTTATATTTATGTTATTCCGCAATTTTTTTTTTAATTTGGACACGACTGTTTGATCGTGATTTATTTAAGTTTTGAATTTTCAATTATGTATAAACTCCTGCGTGAGTAAAAATTCAATGTAATAATGGAGGAGATCAGTAACTTGTACGTCATGATTGAAAAGGATGCTGTTTCGAGACTGAAGATGGCGTTTTGAAGCAGTCGAAGATAAAAACAGATGATCGAAAAGAAGGACAGAAAATAGGCCATATAGTTGGATCATATTTTCATAATTATTCCGTATTATGTTGATTATCATTAGCATGTTTTTTCGTAATCGATGATATAATGCCTCAAAAAAATTTTTCGAGGCTGCCGCCCCGAACCCCGCCATTATGGTAGGCGCCCCGGAGGGCCAGCCCCCCTCGGGGCTCGGCCTCTTTATCAGTACTTTTCATACAATGAATGATCTATCATGAATGCATGCAATATATATAATGTTTATATTCACATTAAGCCTTTTTTATCACCAAAGTTGTATGCTTAGGATTAGGTCTCACCACAGTGACCCTAACAATTAAATACTGAAATTTGGCCCTAAAAGTACCATTATGATCATGTTTACATTACATATTGTTCAAGAGGGTATGAAGCATTTAATCGCCCACAGGCAGATTATACTCATACGATTGAACAATAATTAAGGAGTGTTTGTTCCTAATTAAGATTAACATCACTCATTTACATCACCTTGAATATGACAACCTTAGATGGTATAATGTGTAGAAATTATGGTGACTACCCATAGGAGCACCTAAAATTTTGTAGTATATATTCATATATTATGCGTGTGTTGTCTTATTTTTATTAAAGCCTTATTGTTGTATCTCTATTGCAGTTCTTGCAACCACTAATCTCACTTCGCATGCTACCTCTGTCACTAAGCTCAATGGAACCAACTTCTCAGAATGGAAAGAGCAAGTTGAGTTTTTACATTGGGGGTACTTGAACTGGATATCGCTCTTCGTAAAGATAAGCCAGCTTCACTCACTGATAAAAGTACCCCTGATGAAACAACCTTCTTTAATGCCTGGGAAAGGTCTGACAGACTAAGCACTATGTTTTTGCGAATGACTATTGCCACCAATATAAAGACATCCCTTCCTACACCTGAGAATGCTAAGGACTATATGAAGGCAATTGAAGCTAGGTTTAAGACTGCAGACAAATCCCTTACTGGGAAACTAATGGCAGATCTTACAACCATGAAGTTTGATGGCACCAGATCAATGCATGAACATGTCATTGAGATGACCAACCTTGCAGCTAAACTAAAGAATTTGGGATTATCAGTGGATGAGGCGTTTCTCGTCCAATTTATCCTAAACAGTTTACCTCCTCAGTACGGGCCTTTCCAAATTCACTACAACACTATTACGGACAAGTGGACAATGAATGAATTGGCTAACAAACTAGTTCAAGAGGAGGCCAGGCTGAACCAACAAGGAATTAAAGTAGCTCATCTCGTTCAAGGAGCTGGACACAAAGCTGGGAAAAAGCATAATTCAGGCCAGAAAAGAGCACCACCCAGATCTAATGAGGGTGGTCAGAACCCCAAGAAGAAAAAGATGGAAAACTTATGCAAATTTTGCAAGAAACCTGGACATTTTCAGGCAGACTGCATTAAACGTAAAGAATGGTTCAAAAAGAAAGGTAACCCTATGGGTTTCGTAAGTTATTTCGAATCAAATCTTACTTATGTTTCTTCTGATGCTTGGCGGATTGACACTGGTGCTAATGTTCATGTTTCCAATTCAATACATGGATTCCTTACGATCCAAACCATAAACCCAAGTGAGAACTTCCTTTTCATGGGAAACAAAGACAAAGCTCCAGTTGAAGCTATTGGAACTTTTCGTCTTGTTTTAGATAGCGGTTATCAGTTAGACTTATGTCAAACTCTTTATGTTCCATCTCTTTCCCGTAATTTGGTTTCTGTAAGCGCACTTGATAAAGTTGTTTACTCATTTGAAGTAGGAAATGGTAATTTCAGTTTATTTAAAAATTCTAGTCGTATTGGTTCTGGAATTTTGATTGATGGGTTATACAAGTTTCATCTTGATAGTCAACTTGCTGAAACCCAACTTACCCTGCATTCTAAGGAAACAAAACGAAAGTCATCCAAACTCGACTCTTATTTCTTGTGGCATAAAAGACTGGGTCACATATCCAGTGAAAGAATCAAAAGATTAGTAAAAGATGGTGTCCTTCCGGATCTAGATTTTACTAATATTAATGTATGTTTGGATTGTATTAAAGGCAAAACAACAAAACACACAAAGAAAGGAGCCACAAGAAGTACTGAGCTTCTTGAAATAATACATACAGACATTTGCGGACCATTTGATGTTCCAACCTTTGGAGGAGAAAAGTATTTCATTACCTTTATTGATGATTACTCACGTTACTGTTATTTGTACTTGTTGCATGACAAATCTCAGTCTGTGAATGCTGTACAAGTGTTCATTACTGAAGTCGAAAGGCAATTAGATAGAAAAGTGAAAATCATAAGGTCAGATAGAGGTGGTGAGTTTTATGGAAGGTATGACGAAACAAGACAACATCTTAGACCTTTTGCAAAACTTCTCCAAAAACTTGGAATTGTTGCCCAATACACAACGCCTAGTTCTCCATGGCAGAATGGTGTAGCTGAAAGGCGAAATCGTACATACATGGAAATGGTTAGATCAATGATGAGTCATGCTAACTTACCTATATCCTTATGGATGGATGCTCTACGCACAGCTGTTTATATCTTGAACAGAGTTCCCAGTAAGGCAGTTCCAAAGACACCTTTTGAACTGTGGAAAGGATGGAAACCTAGTTTACGACATCTCCAAATTTGGGGTTGCCCAGCTGAGGCTAGAGTCTACAATCCACATGAAAATAAATTGGACCTTAAAACAATCAGTGGTTACTTTATAGGTTACCCAGAAAAGTCCAAAGGATTTAGGTTTTACTGCCCTAGCCATAGTACAAGAATTGTTGAAACCGGTAATGCTAGATTCTTTGAGAATGACGAAATCAGTGGGAGTAATAAACCTCAAGATGTGATCATTCAGGAAATCAGGGTACCTATCCCTTTACCCTCTATTCCGAAAGATGTTGGCAATCCTCCCGTTGTTGAACCATTTAACAATGAGGAAAATCCAATAAATGATCAACAACTCCATAATGAGATTGTCGCCAATGAACATATGGATAATGCACCAGAGGAACCAGCATTAAGAAAGTCTCAAAGACAAAGGAGATCAGCTATTTCCGATGATTACATGCTTTACCAAGTAGAATCTGGAGAAGGGACAATTAATGACCCGATTTCTTATTCACAAGCCATTAAGGATGTTAATTATAGTAAATGGATTGATGCCATGAAGGATGAATTGAAATCTATGAATCAAAATCAAGTCTGGGAAGTTGTTCCATTGCCTCAAGGACACAAACCAGTTGGCTGTAAATGGGTCTTCAAGACCAAACGCGACTGCAAAGGCAATATTGAACGCCATAAAGCCAGACTTGTTGCCAAAGGTTTCAATCAGAAAGAAGGTATTGACTATACTGAGACTTTTTCCCCTGTGTCAAGGAAGGATTCTCTTAGAATTATCATGGCATTAGTAGCTCACTATGACCTCGAGTTACATCAAATGGATGTGAAAACTGCCTTTCTTAATTGAGACTTGGAAGAAGAAGTCTACATGCGTCAACCTGAAGGCTTCATAAATGAAGGTCAGGAAGACATGGTCTGCAAACTTAAGAAATCAATATATGGACTGAAACAAGCTTCGAGGCAATGGTACCTAAAGTTTCATGAAATCATTACTAACTTCGATTTCATAGAAAACATCGTTGACCCTTGCATATACCTCAAGATCAGTGGGAGTAAGTTCATATTTTTGGTTCTTTACGTTGATGATATATTACTGGCTAGCAGCGACCTTGGTTTATTACATCAAACAAAGGACTATCTCAGGCATTTTGAAATGAAAGATATGGTTGATGCTTCCTATGTGATAGGAATAGAAATATTCCGTGACAGGTCACTTGGTATTTTGGGATTGTCTCAGAAAGCATATATTGATAAAGTTCTAGAGAGGTTTGGCATGATGACCTGTTCCTCTAGTCCTATTCCACTGCATAAAGGAGACAAGCTTGATCTTTCGCAGTGTCCACAGAACGAATTGGAACTTAAAGAAATGACAAAATATCCTTATGCTTCTCTTGTCGGGAGTTTGATGTATGCACAGGTCTGTACAAGACCTAACATTAGTCATGCTGGCATGCTCGGTAGATTTCAGAGTAACCCAGGGATCGCTCATTGGAAAGCTGCAAAGAAAGTACTGAGATACCTCAAGGGAACAAGGAATTACATGCTCACATACAGAAAATCAAGTCACCTACAGGTGACTGGTTATTCAGATTCAGATTTTGCTGGATGTCCTGACACCAGACTTTGCACTCTTGGCTATGTGTATCTCTTATGTGGAGGTGCAATATCATGGAAAAGCCAGAAATCCGAGTTGCTTTACTCATCCACCATGATGGCTGAGTATATAGCATGTTACGAGGCTGCAATTCAGGGAACATGGTTGCATAATTTTATCTCTCAGTTTGGAGCTTTGAATTTCATCTCTAAGCCATTAACCCTTTATTGTGACAATGAAGCTACAACCTTCTTCTCCAAGCATGACAGGATATCTAAGGGATCCAAACACATGGACCTTAAATATCTCTCACTGAAACAAGATGTTAGATTACAGAAATTTATCATTGAGTCTATACGTACAGATTTCATGGTCGCAGACATATTCACGAAAGGACTACCTCCAAAGACCTTTCAAGGACATACTGAAAGCATGGGTCTTGAAGATAGTTCTTAATTATATTTTCTGCCTTTTATTTATGTACTTATATTTGACATTTGTTGAGCTCTTAATGCAACTCTACATCTGCTATTTCTGTTTTTCCATTGTGTACATTTTATGTTTGGATGAATGATAAACAGAAACAGTCTTTCAAAATAGACATGATGAGACCATTACGTATATCTCCTATTACGGTCTAGTTATGCAGGTTGTCACTGCTGTAGTACATGGAAGTAAGCATGTTGCAAAATAATGTGTGCACGCCATGACTCCCATTGACCACTGAATTAGCCAAGACACTTATGATAACAGACTAAAGAAATGTTTAGCATATAATGCGCGCCTTATGATTCCTAATATGAAAAACACTAAAGGATCTTCCTATCGACCAAGTGGGAGACTGTAAGGAAATTATCTTTAAGTCCATTGCTTGGACCACAAGTCCTTTCCTTTTCCGAATTGTGGTCATTATAGGAAATCTGTTTTTTTAGGATACATGTTATTCCTTACACAAAAATGTTTCTTAATGAGATGTATTCCATAACAAACTCTACCTTGATGGATGGTTGAGATTAAGTCTATGGAAACCCTGATTGGAAATTCGGTCCTCTTTTTACCTATAAAACAAAGCCTTTCGTCCATCACAAAGGTATTCACGAAAATCAACACATTAAGGTTTTATAGGCAAGGAAAGAGAAACTGAAACCATTCACATAGTCTCTTTCTCGACGGATCACAGCATCAATCAGCAACAGCACCAGACTGCAGGATCAGAAAGCTCTCTACATCAGGATGTCTGGAGGTACTCTTTAATTTATTTAAGATTAAATCCTACACGTGATTATCATGTTGTTCACGATCTTAGGGTTCATGTTAATAATAGCATATATAACAGTGGATGCATGACATGTCAATGCCATACACTTGCGTGCAAAAAAGTAAGTATATGTTAATGATTCACTACATATGTCCGTAAATAGAAACAAAGAGAAAAATAATAGTTATTCCATAAAAGAATTTCAAATGTAATCCTAAATGCTAGTGAATGATACTAACCAACATGCCTTCTTGGAGTGCCACTTGTTTTGCAGTCTCAACAGCTTCATCACTTGATATCTGGATATGCAAACACGATGAGACAAGTGAAACTTTGTGCAAACATCACCATGCATGAAATTAGCTACAAGCATGAGCAGAAGGTACACAAAGGCAAGGAGACGGCAAGTAATGGGGGAAAAAAGAAAAAAATAATAATAATGAACTTTGAACAATGTGGCCATGAAAGAAACTACCATTTTGTGGCCTACCCAGAAAACCAAGTTCTTGACCATTATGGGAAGATGGCAAGTAAAGGGGTTAAAATTTTTTTTTAATGCACTTTGAATGATGCGGCCATAAAAGAAACTGCCATTTTGTGGCCAAACCAGTTACTCGGAAAACCAAGTTCTCGACCATTATGAGAAAATGAAGATGCATAAGCATGCAAATGCATTACTATCCTTTGAGAATTGTGACCAAATTAGAAAATCCAAAATGACATATGGCAATAAAATTGATGATCACTATCACTTAACAAGTGCAATAAAACAATCAGCCAAAAGATTGACTGGGAAAAAGAACAAAATGAAGAAATGAGAGAAGCATGCAGCAAACAATACCTCTAAGACTTCATCAACCACTTTAAGATCTAAATTCCCTGGTACAAAACCCGCTCCTAAACCTTGAATATTGTGAGGACCTGCATGCAAAAGATGGCATTGGTCAGAAGGACGCACCAAATTCACCGTTCTACAAAATTTATGAATAATAAAAGAGAAAACAGCCAAGATATTATCATTTTGCTTTACCAGGCTTTCCCCCAGAAATTATGTTGTTTTCAGCAGGCTCAATGCCAATAACCTGAGCCAATGCACAGCCAATAATGTAGCAAAAGAAAAGAGAAAAACTGTGAAAGCCAACAACCCAATGATTCAAAACTAGCATTTCCCAATAATTTACAAGGTGATGATAATGCAGGAAAAGAGCATATTATAGGATTTTTTCAGAGACAGTCATACGTACCTTTATGTTAGGATTTTTGCTTTTCAGAAAATGACCGACACCAGTAATAGTTCCACCTGTTCCAATGCCAGCAACAAATACATCCACCTTGCCTCTTGTATCTTCCCAGATTTCAGGACCAGTTGTCTCATAGTGTATCTGCACTATTTTTTTCCCGAATGTAAACTGTTTTTATTGATGCCATGAGTGCGTTTCTTCACTAAATGAACAAAGACTGAGGTACATATCCTCCAGGGTTTTATGACAGTATGTCCCCAGTACCTTCGGGTTTGCAGGGTTGTCAAATTGCTGAAGCATGTATGCATTGGGTGTCTTCTTCAAAATCTCTTCAGCCTTTTGAATTACTCCGATCGCGCCCTTGGCCGCATCAATAAGAACAAGTTCTGCTCCAAATGCTTTCGGCATCACTCGCTTTTCCAAGCTCGATGAATCGGGCATTGTTAGGATCAGCTTATATCCTTTTAAGGCAGCAATAAATGCAAGACCAATGCCTGTGTTTCCACTGGTTGGTTCCACCAGAATACTCTAAAAAATTACAAAAGGGGAGATCTCAATAAGGAAATAGAATAGGAACCAAGTGAAAATTAATGAGGCATCACTATATTATACTTTTTCTGTTTATTTCCATTGTTTAATACTAATAAAAGCAAAAAAAATTGAACATATCGTCATTACAAGACACCACAAAATTAAAATAAATCATGTCAGAAAAAGAAAGGCATACCTCAGAAGAAAAATTAAGAAAGAACTGCAAAGTGCATCTAAAAAGAAACTGTGATTATAACTTAATTTACCTTTCCAGGTGTTATAACTCCCCTCTGCTCTGCATCAGCTATCATACTATAACCTATCCTAAAAACAAGGTTGAAAGGAAGGCATTACTGGTGCTGTCAACTTCATGGGGAAACCTACCGAAGGTAAATATAAATATCTTACCGGTCCTTGACACTGCAGCATGGTCCCATGAACTCAAGCTTGGCAGCGACATTTGCAACGCAACCCTCGACAATATTATTTAGATATACCATCGGTGTTTTCCCTATAAGCTGCCATGAAGCAATTAGGAAAATGTTTAGAAACGTTTTCATTGTCAATTCAACACAATTTTGTAATTAATGAGGTTTTATTTTCAAGCTCAGACCGTCTACAATGACAAGTTAACAAACAAACAAACAAATAAAGCATAGTTCTGAAAACTTGAAAATTATATCTCTACAAGCTAAAAAAGAAAAAGAAATCACAAGGTCATGAAACTTACACATAAAAGAATCTCTTAAAAAGGTAAAAAAAAAGCAAAAAATCAATTTATTTAAATGCCATAAGTTCAATCTTCAACTGCTACCACCTATTAAATTCATATGCCCAGTACATTCAAGCTAAATTCGTATAATAATTATAGTAACAGTAATGTTTCTCTAACATTAAAAAACTACACTTCCAAGATTTTTTGAATAAAATTCCAAAAAAAATTAAAAGAAAACAAATGAAGCAGAAACTTTAAGGGGAAAAAAAAGTAGTGAGAAACATGTGATTTCTCAATTAAAACTTGCAAGATGCAGAGGAATCCAGGTTTAACATTCCATAAAATTGCCTAGAACCCATCAATTTACAAATTACAAGAAGTGATGCCTAAAATTCCCCTAATTTGTTCTATCATTAATTAAATTAAACCCATACACACAAGCAACAGAAGAAGGAGACGAATTCATCAGCCACAAAAGAAAAGTAGATATATGAAGAAAAAAAAACTAAAATTAACAAACAATCAAGTTTTATTCATTCTCCCCAATGTACCAAGAAAGCATCTATAATCCGATTTTCTTGAGTAATCTTAAAATCAATTATATTGGTCCCAGGCTGGTGGCTCAGCTGGTAAGGAATGTGACAATCCTCCATGGGGAGGTAGGGTAGTTAGTTCCAAGCATTATCGTCCAAGCATTATCGGACATGGTCATGGTCATGGTCAGAATATGTCCTGAGCGCCTTCTTCCAAAGAAAATAAAAAGTTGCATGCTCAAAATTCGGGCCCTTTTAAGATTTTGAAGAAGATAAGTTCCAATGCATATGTTCTTGATCTGCCCGCAGACTTAGGGATCAGTTCCACTTTTAATGTGGAGGACTTGACTCTCTATCGTGGTCATCACACAGATGAAGGCATTGAAGAACACCTCTTATCTATACCACCTACTCATCCTCCATCTAATCAAATTGTAGATGTACTTGATGATCAACTCGTGTCTACACGTCGCGGAGGTTTTCAGAAATTTCTTGTCCAGTGGAAGAACCGGCCCCTCTCAGATGCATCATGGATCACTGCTACTGATTTCCAGCGACTCAATTAGGATTTATATGAACGTTATCAAGTTATACACTTGCCAGAGTCGATTTTTTCTAAGGGGGGAGAAATGATGCAAATCGAACAAACCGAAGTCCATTGGGCCTAACCCGTGAGCTATCGGGTCAATTAGGACCAACCCATTGAAAAAGCCCGCAAATCCAATGAATTTGAACCACCGGTGGGAAGCTACCTTATTTTAGTAGTCTCCTAATTACTTTAGAAGTTTAGAAATTAGTAGATTTCTAGATTATGGATAGGAAAGATCGTAGGAACCTTATTATAATTACGTAGAATCCCCTTTTAGGGATTTACAACTTCATCATCTTATTATTGAATTGAAATTGAGTCTGGTTTGCTATTGATTGATTCTGTGCGTGAGCTTTGGCTGTTGAATCCATCTGGATTCAGCCAAATCCCATTTGGTCCCTTTCCTGGCTGCATCAAATTTCCTGCAGGTTTAGCCTTCATATTCTCGTTTGCTACTGGACTCTCCTCTAAAGCATCCTAGAAAACAGTTAAAATGGAACTTCTCCTACACTTTCCTTGGAAACAAAAGACCCGAAACAAACCAGATAATAGTTCAAAACCCATATATCGACCGACCCGACACGTAACGTAATGGTTTTGGGCTTTGACCGATACAATGTCCAAACCAGAGCGTTCAACCGTGATTCCATAAACTAATTAAGAAAACAGTAGTATTTTTCAAGAACCCCAAATCCCAACGCATCCAAAACGGAAGACAAAACCGATTTTCCCTCGCTTCCCACTCGGATTTCGAAAAGAAAGAGAGACCCAGATGGAGATTCTCTGGAATGTAGCGAAACCCCACCTGAGATACATCTTCTGCTATGTTGAGGCCTTCGATCGAAACAGCTTTGCAGGCAGTAGTGAAGGAAAGGGAGGTCTTTCTCCCAATTGCTGGAGAAGAAGAAGAAAACCCTAATATTGTTTGTGGAAGGCATGAAGGATTCGAGAGAGAAGCCATTGCCATTGATTCGCAGGAGAAGTTGAAGAAGAAGAACAGAGCCTTATCGGCTTATCCTCTTCTTGTTCTCTGGCGGGCACCGTCGTATCCTTTCGAAGAATTATACCGTGCTCCGCGGGTGTATTTTGAATAAAGGTAGCTCGCGTATTTACAATTCCGAGTTGGTCCCACATTTGTGGGGATGACATTTGCACAAAAGCATACATCGTCCTCGTCCTCAATAATATATTAAAACGAATATCCCAATCTTATAAATTTATTTATAATAAATTAATTTAAAAATTCAAATCAACCAAAAATTATGAAAACCAAACTTTTCATCGTTTAATTCAAGCTAGTGTACACAAAATAATGGAATCATATGCATTTATGCTCATTTTGAATACTGAATAAAAACTTTAAAAATAACCTTAATTTATAGAATTGGAAGGGATCCCTTTAAATTGGGTTACATCCACACAAATGGGCCCAAGAGACATTTTATTAAAAGGCACATATTTAGCCTAAGAGACACATTTTATTGCAAAGACATATATTATGTGTTTTTGAAAGGACACATCCACAAATGGACCCCAATAAGCTGATATGGCTTCTCCTAATTAAGGCCATAATTGAGGGTTTTTTTTTTTTTTTCAACCAACGTTTAGCTTTAGAGAGAAAGAGTTGGCTTGTTTGGTGCTTTCTTTGACCATCCTCGCATATCTAAGTATATACTATCACAACGCTATTATTGAAAGTTTATTATTTTGAAAGAATGTCAATATATTTTTAAATATTATTTCCTTATTAAAAAGATGGTATGCAACATGAATTGTTATATAAATAACAAGTAAATATACAATATTTTAGAATAATTGATAGATTTTCATGATTTTTCTCTTCTTGTTTCAATTTTCTCACATTCTCTTGCTTTGCATGGCCCGGGCGCAACCCGCTTTGGGCCAGGTCCTAGCCTACGGTCTTAGTACTCAGGTTGAGCTTGGATCTAAATCTTTGGTTCATTTAACATATGGTCAGGGCGTGATAGAAACCCGGTCTCTCTAATATGATTTTGATTCAGAATTTTCTTTTCTTTAATTTCTTTTTTTAATATATCAGGTCTAACCGAACTGAACCCACATTTTGAATAATAAAAGTGAGGTCGTCGAGATATTTGGTGGGCCTCAAAGTTACAACTTGGGTATGATTTTTCAAATTATATTTGATTGCATCCAAGTGATACTAACTAGGGGTGTACGCAAATCGGATTGGTGAGGAATAGGCCAAATCCTTCACCAATCTGTGGCTGTTAAAAACCGATCCGATTCGTGAAGAACTGAATCGGATCGGTTTAATCCGTTCAATCTATTGAATCTAATATTGTTAAAGAAAGAGATCAAACATGTTATAAAGAGTTTCAACATACAAGCTAACAATCTAAAAAAAATACAAATTACAAATATCAATCAGTGAAAATTTGAAGAGCATGCTCTCAAAGCTAGGGTGAAATTTGGTCTAGGGTTTCATTTGTTATACTTATATATAAAAGTGAATTACATTTTGACTCTTGAATTTTTTTCTTGTTTTATATTCAGACCTCTTAACTTATATTTAGACCCATTAAGTTTTTTTTTTTCTTATTTATATTTAATATTAACATATTGGATATGATTGAATCCACGAATTGAGGGTGAAATCCGCCACTGATCCGTTACTAACGGATTACAAGATTTTCAATCCGTTTACTTTCAGTTTGGTTAAAAATCAGCGTATCAAATCGGATCGAATCGATTTTATGGATCGGCAGTTTTTTTTGTGCACTCCTAATACTGACCTGACCCTTAAGGTAAAATTAAATGAATGATAAATGCAGGAGGGAGCAACTGCAACTCGTATAAATTTTAGTTTGAATTTTAAAATTATTGGTGTGTATAAATTGAGAGGATCTCCTCTCATGTAAGTCACGGTAAATTTATATGTAATGCATTTATTTATTTGAAACTATTACATAAGTCATGGTCAATTTACATTCAATGCATATATTTATTTGAAACTCTTTAATCTTATAAGGCAACTTCCCTGTAGTTCCGTCCGAGTTCTAATGTAAAGGTGAGCAGGAGATGCACACAATTTATTCATAACCTTAGCCTTCTTAGTTTCCGTTTGGACTCCTCTTATTTTTTTTTTTTTTTTTTTTTCACTTATGACCCATGGTATCTCCCGCCTGGAAAGCCTTTCTATCCATATGAACCGGGTAAAACTATGGAGGTGGCCAACGAAAGTAAGCGTCAAACACATGACTCTCCCTTTCTTGAGGCGCAAGTCCTTGGCCAAGCGAGCTACCACTCTTTGGTTTCCATTTCAACTTTTCAAGACCTACATCTGCCACTGTTGTTATTTGCAGTCATATAGCTGCAGATGGTTCGGCTGATCTGGAAAGTCTGTTTCAGATCAGCCAGATCATCTAAAAACATGTTCAACATTTCATATCAGAAAGATATGCGTCATTTTTGCCGTCATTTTTTCATAATACACGGGAGAGGGCGGGTCAGGAAAGGTGGGATCATTTCTAAAACAATGGTGGTACTTGCAAGGTTCTGGTCAAATTGCAGCAAAGAACATAGTACATAGAACTAGAAATCTCTACTCGATTTGGAGGCTGCTAACATTTGCTCTCATTTCATCATCAATTTCTTATTCGTTGGTTGGCTACAGTTTGAATATATAATCTGTTCCCATGTTTCCTATACATAGCAATCCCAAGGGTCACGCTTGAGAGAAGATTGCTCTGGTAGAACCTTCGCATCTCTTAACTACGATGGGAAGATAAGCACAGGAGTAAGATGTTATATCAATAGTTTAATACCAACCCAAACTCTCCTATGGTCATGGATTAATCTGACCCGGCACATGGCAGGTGGGTCTCGGGATTTCTAAAATGGGGCCTAGCTACCATATCAATTGTTTTGATTTTGGGTGGACTCTTGACGAGTGCGCGTGACCAAAAGGTGCCTAAATGGTTTTTGTTTGGGTAAATTAGGGAGAGATCCTTTAGTACCGTGTTATAAAGTCTCCAGTACACAACATAAATATTTAAGGCTTACAGTCCCTTGCGCATGGGATTAATTCAGGCGATGGTCCCTAAGCATATGACATTAGATTTTTTATGACTTATTTGCCCTTCTAACCATTTAAATGCGCAGTGGTCCCTAAGCATGTGACATCAGATTTTTTATGACTCATTTGCCCTTCTAACCATTTAAATGGGTGTCATGCAATTTAAATATGGGTTTTAGCTCCAACTCACCATCTTTCCCGGATTATTTTCCAATTTAAATGTAGTAAGATGAGTTTTTGATCAAATTTTAAGTTTTAAATTGGGGGGAACGACAATTGATGGAATTTTGCTTAGAGTGGCTTGCTTGGTGCTGCTTTTTTTTTTTTTTTTTTTTTTTGTATCATCTTCCCTCCTTTGGGTGCTTTTGGTTGTCCACATACATATACAACTCAGATAAATTTGATATCAATCTCATCACAGTCCAAAACAAAGTCAAATAAAATCATAACAAATTTATTTAAATTCACTTCAAACACAGATAATTTCATATTAGATTCTGATAAATTTTTATCAAAGCTAGATAAATTCAAACTAAATCTAGTCATACCAAACCAAATCTAGTTAGATAATCTCATATCGAAGTGACATAACTTGTTTTTAAACTGGCTATGATTTCAAACACAGATAAATTCATATAAACTCACGCCAAAGTTAAATAATTTCCCATCAAAGTTAGATAAATTCACAGCAAACTCAAATAAATTCACTTAATTCGCATCAAACTTAGATTAATTCAAAATAAACACAAATAAATTCATATCAAACTTAGAAAAATTCATACCAAACATAGATAATATCATGCCAAAGTTAGATAACATTATGCCAAAGTCAGATAACATATACAAAACACTTGTTTTCAAACTGGCTATGATTTCAAACACAGATAAATTTATATAAACTCACGCCAAAGTTAGATAAGTTCCCATCAAAGTTAGATAAATTCACAACAAACTTAGATAAATTCACTTAATTCGTATCAAACTCAGATTAATTCAAACCAAACACAAAAAAATTCATATCAAACTTAGAAAAATTCATACCAAACACATATAACATCATGCCAAAGTCAGTTTACATTATGCCAAAGTCAGATAACACATACATAAAACTTGTTTTCAAACTGGCTATGATTTTAAATACAGATAAATTCATATAAACTCACGCCAAAGTTAGATAAGTTCCCATCAAAGTTAGATAAATTCACAGCTAACTCAGATAAATTCACTTAATTCGTATCAAACGTAGATTAATTCAAAGCAAAATAAATTCATATCAAACTTAGAAAAATTCATACCAAACATAAATAACATCATGCCAAAGTCAGATAACACATACAAAACTTAGATAAATTCACAACAAACTCAAAAAAACTCATTTTAAAACCAATTTGAATACATTTTAAAGTCAAATAAAAACATGTGACATCTAGTTAATTTCATACCAAACTCATTATTTCATAAGAAACTCAAATAAGCTTAGAGAAAATCGTTTCAAAGTCACATAACTTCATTTGAAATCTTGATTAATTAATAACAAACATAGTTAAATTGAAGTCAAACTTTGAAAAATCATGTAATATATAGATAAATTCTTTAAAAAAAAATTTAATTGATCATAGACTAAGATAACGTCACATAAAGCTTAGATAAATACATTTTAAAGTCAAATAATTTCATATCAAGCTCAGATAAATTCAAACAAAAACTTAGAAAAACTTATGTCAAACTCAATTAAGTTTAAGTCAAGAGGATTCAGTTGCTCAAGGTCACCGATGAGTTGATTTTGCTTCTTTATGCAGTTTCCTTCATATTCTTTTTCAGAATTTTATTTTTCTTGGATTTCGGAGTGTATGAAGGAATATTTTAAAGTGGTCCGTGTTTGGTAACGTATAGAGTATATGAAAAGGTGGCCCCACCATCATCAATGCATAGTGGGGCCACCTTTTCAAAACCCAAGCTGATCTCATTAGCTCTAACAATAATTTTATTTATTGTGTCTAAATCATTAAATAAAATTTCATTAGGCCAACCGTTAGATAGATCCAACACGAGGGGCTCCCATCATTTCTATTCCAACACAAGAAAGCAAATCCAGAATGCATTTCAAAATGGTTTTTTTTTTTGGGGATGGGCTAGGGTACAACGACGTTGTAGTGTAATCGTTGATGTATATCCAATAAATGTTTACCACGTCTTTAAGTGCCTAAAAATTACAGACTTGGTTTAGATGAGTATAAAGCTCTTAATGATGCTGTTAAGCTGCTTTGAATGGACTGGATGCCCTGAACCTGAAAGGGAGAAGAGAAACGAAGGTCAGAGCCCTTGGCTGCTGTCAGCCGAAGGCACTCTGATGTCTAAGTTAGTGCACTCACTGAACGAAGGGAGAGTGAGTGGGGAAGAAGGGAGTTCAGGTAATGAGGGAAGTGTATTGTATATTGCATACCTTTCATGGATCTTACCATGCATATATATAAAAGAGTATCCCATCAGAAGCTTCCTGAGTGGAGGTAGGTGAGAGCACTGTCCCATCAGATTTTCTTCAATCCCACTCATAAGTGCGGATGCGATTGTCGGATAAGGATAACCCCTTACCGATATCCGGCGGCCACCCTAGCTGACAGTATGTTCTGCAACGTAGCTGTCCCATCACATAATTGAGATTAGACGCTCAGTGTTCACCTCAGTCAACTGAACCGAACTGGAGAAGGCGCTGAGGCCGGGCGTGCTCGAGGTCGAGCACTGTTGTCGAGACACACGGGGCCGAGCCCAGAGGAGCATGATCGGTACTCTTACTAAGACTAAATCCATCTTGGCTCCAGCTGGCACAACTGCCGAGCTGGGTAAAACAAGATTGAGGCAATCCTGATTGGTATTTTTACCTAAGTCAGGAGTAACTTCGGTATTAAGAAAACACCCCACACAATTGCCCCTAGCTCCTGACCTTAAGAGAGTTCTGCAACCATCTGGGGTCGGGAGCTAAGTAGTTGGGAGTTTTCCAATGCCGAGCCTGCAGCTCTCCATCTTGACATCGGTTGCTGACGTCTGATCCTTATCACGACGCTATCTTATCTTCTTAGGGCTTTTAAGCCAGTGCAGCTTCGTCTGCCCGAGGGCGTAGAAGTCGCTTCGCCTGCCCGAGGCAATCAATTACCCTGACAGCATTACTGCGGAAGGTGTATCGCCCCTGCTACGTGCCACCATTTGATTGGTAGTATGGCTGCTCCGAAGCGACGCATGAGGCTTCCGAAGCGTCGGTCTGAACGCGCATCCTTGAAATTCGAAAGGGCACCCTTCTGTTCTATATAAACAGTATGCCCTTCTTTTACTTTGGCGTTTGACTAAGAGAGACTCTGCTTCGAGCGAAGGTTCTGTTGGAGTGAAAAACCTAGCTTGGTCTGTTGTCTTCTTGTCCTTGTTCTGTCTTTGTAAGTCCTCTCTTCCTTTGCTCTCCTTTTCGATACTTTTGCTTTCCTCCTTGCCCCTGCTAGGGTTTTCTTTTTTTTTTTTCCTATTTCCGTTCTTCAGTCCTCCTAGATTTTGATCATGGGAGTGGGGGTGAACGGACATTGGGTAGATACCCCTGGGGAGATGGCTGGCTTCAGGGAGAAGTATAACATTCCGGCGGATGTCCAGACTAGGCTAGATAACTTAGATGACCCGTTCGATGGCGATTTCTTTCGCGACGGGTGGATGCCTTTTCCCTTGGTCTCGGTGATCGAGGGAGGGGTTAGGTTCCCCGTCCACCTGCTCTTCAGAGCGTGCCTGATGAAATGGTACCTCGCCCCGTGCCAGCTAATGCCGAACAGCTTCAAAATCATTATGGGGGCTGTAGAACTTAATAAAATCTTAGGAATCTACCTCGGTGTCCATGACATCGAGAATGCCTATGACCTTTGTAGGTCAACAGGGGAAACAACCCACTGTTTTTACCTCCGGGGAAACCGAAGCAGGTCCCCTTCGTCACCGACCTCGAGGACTCGATGCGTCACGCTGGGAGCGATCGATTGTTTGTTGCCGGCAACTGGGAGTATGGTGTCGGATGTGATTTCTAGACCCGATGTGGGTGAAAACACAGTGTTATATAAAGCGATACGTGAAAGTACTGACCAATTCCAAAGATTGCCGACTAATCCTCGAAATGGTAAAAAAAAATGTGATCGCCAGTCTTGGTAAACGGCCACGACTCCGTTTGATCGCCTCCATGCAGGAAATTAAGGGTCCCACTCATCACAACGCCGCTGGCGACGCATGATGGTCTCATCAATATTATTTTGGGTCATTGTTATGGGGTCAGTCCATCCTTAAAATTTGAGATGAGTGAGAAGACTAAGTTCCATGCATTTAGAAGAAAAGAAAGAAAAATAGTTGAATTATGAAATAGGTAACATAATCTTGAACTATATGGGTTGTTGCATGCTTGTTGTCCAATTTTTAATAATTTTTATGTAACTCGGATCAGTCTCAAATTTTATAGGGATTCAGTGTATGCGATGATAAAGTCCAATATTTAATTTCGGATTTTTATGGTTGTTGGAAGCTCATGAAATAATGCACACAAATCAGATTAAATATGCAGGAATTTCTGCACTATAGAATCTGGCCCCTGACATAGGTCCACTCTCCAAATTTTTATAATTTATACAGACCTCCAATTATGCTAAAAATTTTATGAGACTTAAAAGACTCGAAGAAGAGGCTCCTGTAAAATTTTCATGAATTTTGACTTAACATAACCTTTCATCATTATGCACACAAATCCAAATTAACCTGTTGGATTTTCTGTACTGCAGAATTTGATCCGTGACCGAGGTCTATTGTCTGAATTTTGATAAATTTTATAAGGCTCCAATTAATTTTAAATTTTTATGGGAGTTAATAGACCCAAAGGGGAAGCTCCTGTAAATTTTCCATGAATTCTAAATGAAAATAAACCCTTGTGATTATGCACATAAATCCCGGCTTACATGCTGAGTTTTCTGCAGTGCAGAGTCCATGACTCAGGTCCACTGTCCGATTTTTAATAATTTCTTGAAAAATTGAAATCAGATGAACCTAAATCTCACTGAAAGAAAACTGATATGGGAGTATTCAGAAAAATCAGTTATTCTTTATTCAAATTAGAAATTATTGAACCAGGGATTTGAAAACAGTGTACAGGTTTCCAAAATCTGCTGCAGTCCCATTTACATATTTTGGCTGGTTCAGCTCGGAATTCTAGAAAATTCATTTCGTATTGAAATTGTATAATTCTGGATTGACGGGAAAAATAATTCAGAGATGCATAAATAGAAAAATCAGCATGGCATGATTTGGATTGAAACATGCAATAAAGAAACTCCTATCATCAGTTTACAATCCCAAAGGACAGTCAAGCACTGTTTACCTTCTTTCATTCAGCTAAAAAAAAAGTATTAGAAACTGATAAAATAAATAAATAAATAAATAAATAAATAAAGGGTTTGGTGCCAATATTCATTGAGGGGGATCGACTCCGTTCACCGGATACCCTCCTCGAATCCCTTGGCAGGGAAAGGGTAGGCTTTATTTGAAAACATGCATGCAAGGATGCTTGAAAAAGGGTCAAAAGCACATGCGACACGTTGATAAAAAATGAAAGCCTAAGTGCTCACTACAACGTTGGTCTAAAGATGGGAGGACTAAGGCGTCGGTCGATCTAGGGAAAGATCACCTAGAGAAGTGGACTATCATCCGTCAGGCCCATCTTAAAACCAACAATCGCTTAGGACACGTTGGGGGTGGATACACACTAAGCTAACCTAACTTAGGAGAGAGTGAGGGACCTGTGTGCCACTGTCAATTATAGGAAGTCCACTAGGAGGCTATCGCCGTAGGGCCTAGGGAGTAGCTTAGAAGGGTGGACGATGTCGTGGTCACTAACACCTAAGGGTTGGTGTTACTCAATGCATTAAAGCGATAATGAAAGCATGGGTGAAAGATGGTTTTGAAAATATAGCATGTGCTGAAAATTCCTTTTCAAATATCAATGAATTCATAGATCAAGTATAGCCTATCCTAATAGCATGAAGCTCAATGGTGAAAATTGGCGGAGGTTGAATGAAGAAAAGAAAATTAAAATCTTTTTCTTAATTTTTGAAATTTTCTGATTTTTTTGGATTTTTGTGAATGTGGGGCTAGAAGGGCTTAACTAGGGGTGTGCATGGAACCTAATCTAACCGTTCATCTCTTTTGCATTGGAGTACATAGATGGGATGACCCCATGAAAGGGCCAGTCCGCCTACCGCCACTCTCCTAGTCCCGAAAAGACTAAATTAACAAATAATGATAATGAACAGATATAAGGCTAGATGGAATGGAGATGAAAAATCTCGATGATGAATGGAGATGACGAATGAAATAATTTAAAAAATGATGATGGTTCTGTCCACTATCTTAGGCAATAAGATGAACAAACAAAGTGAGAAAAAAAAATGCATGTGCATGTTATATGGATGATATGAATGCATAAGATTAAGCTAAATGCAAGATATAAGAAATAATTTATGAGAAAATTAGGCTATATATATAATGTATGGCATGCCAGGTTGATGATTCAAATCTGAAGCATGGATGAGCATTTTTAACAATTAATATCAGCATGCTAGAATAGATTTAGACCAGTGGAAATCAAAAGACAAACAAGTGAACCTGTTTACTGAAAAGTTTCGGAGAGGACCACTTTCTGCACCTCCGGCTTCAAAGCACTTTGACTTCTGACTCTTATTTAGGATGTATGGTGAGATTAGAGTGGCTATGGTGAGTAGTGAGGACGAGTGAGACACATATTTTCGAAGATATAGAAACGGGTCAAGCAGGTAGATAGAAAGATCGAGAATAAGAGACTCTGGGGGTGTGCGTTTGTGTTAGGATGAGGCGCAGATGATGGAGCCAAGGGGAGTGTGGCAGCAGGTGGGGATTGCACTTGGGCTGAGTTGTCTTAAGCTAGTAAGATGGGCTGGCTAAGATGGGTTTGGGCTCGGGCTGAAGGAGAAGGATGGAGGGAAGCCTGAGTGCGGGGATACCGAGCTAGGGTGTGTGTGGGTTGCGAGCAGGGGTGCACAGTGAAAGGGAGATCTGCACAGAGGAGAGGAAGTCTCTGACCAGGATGTTGAATGAGAGGGTGTCACGACCCGGGCCCGAGATCGGACTAATCGGGGCCTAATCCCGGGTCGCGAATCCACATACTTACTCCCGTAAATCCTGAATTAACTGAAGTTAAGACGAGACTCACAAGGGATCTAACATACGTGCCTGTTAATGTACATTTGCGGAATACATATATTGACAAACAATTTAAAACGATACGAGTTCTTTGCATTAAAAGTCCATATATACATGTTCACATCCTAATAAAGTTCACCACTGCATATACAACACATAATGCGGGGGATATCATTCTTTACAGTTTCACAAAGAATGAATATACAAAATATCATCCAAACGTTTCCAAAATGTTTTAGTACTTTCGCCCTCCAATGTTACGCCCATTCGATCAATCCTCCTGGAGGAATCGGATAGGCTTCCTCCGCATGCGCGCGGCGTGGCCTCTATAAGGCTGGGACGGGCATTTGGGCCTGTAATGCCATCAATAACACTATGAACACGACGGTTTAGCAATGCATAAACAAATCTATGATAATCCATACTAAATTAGTCCATTTCTCACGTAACAATTCTAGATAATTAAATGTAGAACAGTACAATATCATATACAGTATAACCAATTAATAATCAATGACTAAACTTCAACTACAATAGAATTATTCTCATTCAATTCAGTTTCTCCCCAAGGGAAGCAGTTAGTCAAAGCATTTCATATTATTCATTAATTACATTGAGTATTTAATAGATAGCTTGTGGGACACTTTAGTCCAATGTCACTTTTCATTCAATAAGTATTTTCATTATATGGCTTATGTATGGCTTTTCAGTGACTTTTCAGTCTATATGTGAGATCTACCAGCGTCTTGATCAGAGATTACTAGCATCACCACGAAGCTCCGGAACACCCCAATCATCTGCTGCAACAGGATTATTCATTAATTCATTGCATTTATTCATTGTTCAATGGTTCATTGCATCTATTCATTGTTCAATGGTTCATTGCATTTAATCATTATAGTTCCAATTGAGTTAGAAGAATCATTAGTAATTTATAGTCCTACCTGTCTCTATCTCAAATCTAGACAACTACTAGGTGTAATCATTGGTTACTAAATGCACGTGTTATTTTCGATGGACATCACATTTATACAATTAATGTGTGCATTTAGTCCCCAAAATTTTCACCCACAATATCAAAATTCACTGGAGGTCCGATCGATTGGCCAAATTTTCACTCACAGTTAGTGTTTGGCCAGCATCAGGTTCGCTCGAGCGGCTCTAGGTTCGCTCGAGCGGCTCTAAGTTCGCTCAAGAGGACTCAAACAAACAGGGGATTCGCTCGAGCGGACCCAAGTTCGCTCGAGCGAACGTCTACAGATAGCAGTTCGCATAAGAGAGAACCTTCATCGCTCGAGGGCACATAATGTTCGCTCGAGCGGACACTTACGGATGCCATTTCATATCAAACAGTAACTAGTTCGCTCGAGCGAACTGTCCAAAAGTCCAAATCTGGAATTCTCATTCACTCTTCTTTCTTCCATTCCATTCACAACTTGCATAGAGAACTTGGAACCTTCTGTTCCCTACACCAATCACATTCTAATACAACTACAACACTTCTATTCCCTCATTCCATCAATCATCTCCTCCAATACATCAAATCATATACTCTTGAGCTTTTCTTCCAAGTTTCTACACTCCAAGGGAGAAGACAAGTTGAAGAAGAAGATGAAGAGGATGGAAATCCTTCAAAAGTCCCTCTAATCAATCCAAGACTCCATCTTTATAAAGGAAAATGGAAGAGGAAATGAAGAAAAGGGTGTCTAGGGTTTCTCTTCAATGAAGTTAAGTCAAATGAACTCAAAGAAGTGCATTTCTTTTATATAAGCTCCCTTTTGCAACTAAACCCTTCATTTCTCACCTATTTTCAATTCAAGTCAAATGAAGGCTCATTTAGTCAATTCCTTGTCAAACAACTTCGAACCTATTACGAAAGTTAACGTACTCGTCGAAATACACGTGCTGGCACTAAGAGTTTCCGTATTCGACAAAATACGTATAAATCCGTATTTATGAAAAATGCCTTGTTTTCTTAGTTTGAGTCTAAACCCTCACTCAATCCATTCAAATTCCTTTATTATCATTTCATTAAGCCTAAATCAACCATTTGAGACTAATCTCACCCAATTTGATCATTAGCCATCATTAGTCTAATTAAACATGATTAATTAGCATCACTTTAATTAATTAGAGTTAATCTTGATTAACTCGGGCGGGGTCTTACAGAGGGCTGAGATGGGTGGCTGCTGTAGAGAGAGGAAGAGGGGGAAAAGAGAAGGAAGTGAAGAGGGAAAGAGAAAAGATGAAGAAGCGCAGGTGGGTAAGGAAGAGGAGAAGATAGAAAGGAAAGAAAGAAGAAAGGAAGGAAGGGGGTGATGCAGCGGCAGCAAGAGTGATGCAGGGAAGAGTGAGAAAAGGAAAAAAAAGAAAAGAAAGGAAGAAAGGACAAAGGAGAAAGGAGAAGGAGGAGAAGGGTAGAGAGGGACTGATGGGGTGGCGCTGGGAGAGACGGAGGGCGGAGAGAGTGCAGAGAGGGAAGGAGACCAGGATAGCAGAGAGGCGACGGAGAGAGAAGAAAGGGACTAGGAGGGAATGGGACGGAACAGGGGGGAGAGGAAGAGAAAGACGAGGAGGAAGAAGAGAGAGAAATGAAGAAGGGAAGAAAGAAAGAAGAAAGCGGCAGTAGGGGGAGGAAGATGGGTGTGCGCAGGTGGATCTGGGTGCAGTGCTGTGGACGGAGACAGGGGAGAAGAGAAGAGGAAGAAGAACAGAGGGAGAGAGGGAGTGGAGGAAGAAGGGGAGAGAGAGATAGAGAAGGGAGGAGAGCAGGCGGGTGCAGGGAGACAGAGAGAGAAGGGGAAAAAGAGAGTGGGAAGAAGAAGAAAAGGAGATGGAAGAGAGTGTTGGTGCGTGTGGGTGCAGGTGGCAGAGGAGAGGAGGAAGGGCCTACCTGATGAGGAAGTAGGAGGAGGCTTCCGGAGGAGGAAGAAGGTGCTGTGCGTGGGCCGGGGCTGCTCCTGCGTGCGTCAGGCTTGCTGGTGTGCGTCTGGTGGAGGAAGATGTAACCGAAGGTAGCGAACGTCTGGTGGGGGAGATGGGTGCTGGTGCTGCGAGTGGGCGGCGCTGTGTGCAGGGGACGGCGCTATGATGGAAGATGATGTGTGGTGAGAGTTCTGGAGATGGAGATGATGAGAGATGAAGGAGGAAAGGGGAGTCTGGGATCTGCGCAGATGGAGATGGGTGTTGTGTAGGGAGAAGAACATGAGAGACCGAGGGAGATGGGAGAAGAAGATGGAGAGAGATCGATGGTCGATGGGGGAGGAAAATCTGCGCATGAGAGGAGATTGGGACGAGGGGTTATGCGCCTGTAGAGAGATAGGGACGAGCGAGTTGGGAAAGAGAGAACGAGAGGGAGATATCAGGGAGAGTGGAGAGTCCACGTGGACTCTCCTCTCCCATGCAGCTGATGGGCCACGCAGGCCAGGTCGAGTCCGGGTCAAGTATGGGTTGGACTTGGGTCTGGTCTGGTTCAATATGAGGTTCGGGCTAACGGGTTGGACTTGGGTCGGTTTTAGGTTGGGTTGGAGTTTGATGGGCCAGGCCTAGTGGGTCCGGTTTGAGTTTAAAAGAAATTTGTTCGGGCCCGGTAGGTAGGATCCGGTGGAATTTGATCAGGTTCTTGTCGCCGAGGCCAAGCTTCGTAGATTTTGATCTTTTCGCCGGATTTCAACGTTCTACACATCGTAGGAAAGCTCTCAGCGAGTAGGTCGCGATGAACCGACTTTTAGGGTGATAAGAGGTCTAGAAATGGTATGTGATTTTTCATGCAGGAGCTTTTGGAGTGTGGGGCCCGCTACCATGATTTTTTTTTTAATCCGCCCGTCCAATTTTGGAGTTCTACAAATGGACGGAAAGCACTTGACGAGTAGATTTCAACGAGCCAACTTCTGGGGTGATCAGGGGTCTAGAGATGATAGGTGACTTCAGGGGGCGCCCCGGAGAGTATGGGACCCGTTGTTGCTATTTTCGATCCGCCCGTCGGATTTTTGAGACTTGAGTAGTGTTGGAAATTTCTTGATGAGTAGATCATATTGGTGTATAGGTTTTTGTAATTTGAAGGGCAGGAAAAGACCTGATTTTTTTTAAGGGACCCAGGCTTGATTAATTTTTTAAGAAAAGACATAACTTTTGATCTGACCGTCAGATTTTTAAAATCTCAGCATTAGTGGAAATCTCTCAACGGGTAGGTCCCAATGATATATGGGTCAAGTCCATTCGAAGACATAGAAAAGATTTGAATTTTTGGGGTGCACACATATATTAAATTCGTAAAAAAGGCATATCTAATACGATCGTTGGATGCTTTAAATCCTTATGTTATCAAGAAGCTTATCAAAGGTAGATTATCATGGAAGTGAGATCCATAAAAGAAAAAGCCTATATTGATGCAATCTTCCTAAATGTGTATGATAATGAAGGTTTTAATTTATTCATTCAAAACTGTCCAAATGGGGCAAAATTGGGGCATCAATAATATGAGTATTAAATTGTCCATAGGGGTGCCAAAATGAGGTGTCTACATATGGGGAGGACGAGACCAAGGCGGAGAAGAGGTACAGGATCCCTCGTTTCTCCGGGATCCCCCCAAGTAAATACCGAGCTCAATAGCATGCTTATTCATCCTTTTTTTTTTTTTTTTTTCTATTTGCCGAACTGACATCCTTTTCATTTGTCGTGTAGAGGTCGGCGAAAGGAGGAAGGAGGCCCAGCGCGTGGGCTGGAAGAGGAATGATGAGTGGCTGACTGCTATACAACGTTACCGAGGTCACCAAGAGAGAGCTGCCTGGTGCATCTTAGGGTACCAACCGAGGTACCGAACTTATACCAAGAGGCAACGGGTCAAAATCGTTTTGACCAGGGTCAGCCATGCTCCGGAAGCGACAAGGTTACCGGCTAGCTCGGAGGCCACCGACCCAGAGCAGGCGATCGAAGAATACACCTCCAGTCCAAAGGAAGACATGGAGAGGAGTCGTCCCCCTTTGGTCACCACCGACCAAAAGGCCAAGCTCCTCGGCAAGCGGGTTTCCTCCTCTTCAAGGTCTGCCGACTCCACACCCAAGGATGTCGCTAGGGCTCCCTCCTCCACTACTTTTCGGCAATGGCCAATCGACACAAAGGAGGAGGGATGTCAGACGAAAAAGGCTAGGGGTGAAGGCCAGCGCCAGGGTGAATCTCAGGGGGAGAAGGCGCTAAGGGAGAAAGAGCCGTGACAGGGGGCGTCGGAGGAGAGGGAGCCACCGCAGAGGGAGCTGGAGGAGGAGAGGGAGCCGCGACAGAGAGTGCCAGAGGGGGAGCCGAGGCAGGAGGCACTGGAGGAGAGGGTGCTAGAGGAGAGGCCCAGGGGCGAGGGCTCATCTCGGCAAGGGCTCTGTCCAAGCTTTAGCTCCCCAGGCTCCTGGCCTGACTCCGTGGAAGTCGTCCCTCCTCCTCAGGCCAGGGCAACTGATGACCGTGGGAGACAAGCTATCCAACAATCTAGCAGTAGCGGCTGCGTTGGCCAGTGCCTGCGCCCTCCAGGTGGACATCCAGCAGCCGAGGGGGATGGATGAGGCCCCGCTGCTCATGTCCTCCCTTCAGTCAGCCCTGCTGGAAAGTTGCATCCAACGAACTTCTGGCAATTCCTGATTTTCGGTATACTTCCTTCTAATACATCGGTCTTCTTTCAGATTGTGCAGAGGATCCAGGTGGCCATGGAGAAATCTCACCAGAGCTGCTCCACAATTCAGAAGCTGGAGGCTGAAAGACAGAAATTTGGAGCGGCTTTGGAGGGGAACTCCGAGCAGCTGAGGAGGGAGGAGGAGAGCAACGCCAAGCTCAATGAGGAGATGGAGGTGGCGATGGCCGAGCTTGTCAAGATGAGGGTTGAAAATCATAAGCTCAGGGGGACGGCCGAGGGCCAAAAGGGCGGCACAGCTCGAGGCAGCCATCATAAGTCAGAAGGCCGAATTAGAGGCCTTGGTGAAACAAAAGGCTAAGGTCGATGCCTTGCTTCAAGCAGAGAAGGATGCTTCGGCGAAACAAAAAGCCGACTTCGAAGCATTATTGCAAGCGGAGATCGACACCTCGTTTCGGGACGGTGTGGCGGGCGCGACTAGGGACTATGAAGCCCAGCTCGAGCAGCTGGGTTCAGACTTGTTCGAAATGGGTTTTCGGGCTTTGCTGAAAGAGGCGGGGATCCCCGAGGATTACCCTATGTACCAGAACCAGCCCAAATTCCTTAGCCAGAGTCCGGGTCGAGCCCCGGCCACCCGTCCACCGAGGTCTCCCTCGAGTTTTTCCCGGCTAACCTCCCTGTTTCTCCCGAAGCTCCTCCTGACGCTCCTCCTGAGGTTCCAGCCACTGAGACCCCTCCTGCCGATGTCGGGGCTGAATCTGCGGAGATCCCCCTAGCTGATGCCAAGGCCGGTGGTGTTGAAGTCATAGATGTGGAAAAATCTTCTTGATGTTTCTTTTTTATTTACTGCACCTTGGGGAGAAGTTAAAGCTTGTAATTTCTTTTTGCTCAAATGTAAAGACCTTCGAAAATGAATACAATCTTCTTTCTTCATCTCTATGTGCAATGTGCTTCTTTTGTCTCGACGAATATAATTATTCATTTTTCTCTCCCATTTATGCTTCTGAGCTTGGCCTCATAACTGGAATAAAGACGAGTAACAAGGACAAGGGCATGTTGCCGAGATTGGTTCCATAACCAGAACAGGGTAGTAAGTTAGGTTCTACAACCAGAGTGAACCAACAAACTAGGTTCTATAACCAGAGTAAGCTGAGTTCGGTTCTTTAACTAGAACAAAAGAGCAGCTAGGTTCCATAACCAGAGCTAAGCTTGGTTCCCTAACCAGAGCTAAGGGATCAAGTTCGGTTCCACAACCAGAACTAGATAAGCTAGGTTCCATAACCAAAGCTAAAGAATTGAGTTCGGTTTCACAACTAGAACTAAATAAGCTAGGTTCCATAAGCAGAGCTGAGCTAGGCTCCATAACCAGAGCTAAGCTAGGCTCCATAACCAAAGCTAAGGAATTGAGTTCGGTTCCACAACCAGAACTAGATAAGCTATGTTCCATAACCAAAGCTAAAGAATTGAGTTCGGTTCCACAACCAGAACTAAATAAGCTAGGTTCCATAATCAGAATTAAACTTGGTTCCATAACTAGAGCTAAGGAATTGAGTTCGATTCCACAACCAGAACGAGATAAGCTAGGTTCCATAACCAGAGCTAAATAAGCTAGGTTCCATAACCAAAGCTAAGATAACCGGTTCTTTAACCGAGTCGATGTAAGCTAGTTCTTCAACCGAGCTAAGTGCAGACGCCGAGTTCCATAAATTGGGCAAAATTTGAAAGCAACAAAATGCATCCTTCTACAAGAGTTAATTTTATTGACTTCAAAGATTGAGTACAGTCTAAAAATAGTACTTTTTGAGGTGCGTGGCATTTCATAGGCGTAGTAGCTCTCTATCCCCCATGTCCTCAAGTTTGTAAACTGACCGCCCAACTGCTGAGATCACTTTGAATGGCCCGTGCTAGTTCGGTGCGAGCTTTCTTTCACTGGGGTTTTTATCTACTGGAAGTGTCGTCTTTAAGACTAAATTCCCAGTTGAAAACTTCCTTTCTTTGACCCTTTGATTGTATCCTCTGGCCAGTTGCTGCTGGTAAGAAGTTAGGCAAATGGCTGCTGCATCCCTTCGTTCTTCAGCCAGATCAAGCTCTTTGACGAGGTTTACTTCATTCTGGCCTCGGTCAAACAGTTATGACCTGAGGGTTGAGAGACCGACCTCGAGTGGGATCACAGCTTCCATCCCATAGGCCAAGGAGAAAGGTGTTGTCGAAGTGGAGCGCCTCGGGGTAGTCCTATACGCCCAAAGGACACTCGGAAGCTCTTCCACCCATCTCCTTTAGGCTCGGTCGAGTCTCTTTTTGAGTCTATCCAACACTACTTTGTTTGAGATTTCAGCCTGACCGTTGCTTTCTGGATAGGCCGGGGTGGAATAGTAGTTTCTGATGTCGAGCTCTTGCAGAAGTTTTTGAAGAAATTGGGGTCGAACTGGGTCCCGTTATCCGAGATCAGGGCTCGGGGCACTCCAAATCTTGTGACAATGTTCCTCCATATGAAGTTTTTGGTGTCCTGCTCGGTGATGGAAGATAATACTTCGGCTTCTATCCATTTAGTGAAATAGTCAGTGGTTACTATCAGCCATCTCTTACCCCCCGGAGCTCGGTGAAGTGGCCCCACCAGGTCCAACCCCCACTGGGCGAAAGGCCACGGGCTAGAGAGCGGACTCAGGTCCTGTGCTAGCTGGTGGAGAGAGTGAGAGAACTTCTGACACTTCTCACATTTCTTGGCATAGAGCTGACATCCTTCTGCATGTAAGGCCACCAGTAGCCCTGGCTGATAGCTCAGTATGCCAGTGAACGACCTCCTATGTGGCTGCCACAGATTCCTTCGTGGATTTCGAAAAGGAAATCTTCAACTTTGCTTAGATGGACGCACTGAAGGTAGGGGCTAGTGTAGGTTTTTTGTAGAGCTTGTCATCTGGAGACAACCAAAATCAAGCTGCCTTCAGCCTAATTTTGTGAGCCTCGCTCTTTTCTTCGGGAAGCTGGTCATTCCTTAAGAAGGAGACGATTGGGTCCATCCAGCTCGGGCCGAGGTCAACGCACAAGACCTGCCGAGATGGGTGGAGCTCTGTGGTCGGTCTGTCTAGTGCTTCCACTTCGACAGTTCTTTTCCTTCATGCCTCAATAGCAGAGGCCAGGTTGGCAAGAGCGTCGGCGTGAGAATTGGAGTATCTACCAATCTGCCTGACTTTAACCTTTTCGAACTGAGAGAGGAGTTGCTTTGCGTGAGCTAGGTAGGTTGCCATCCTGTCGTCTCGGGCTTGGTATTCTCCATTCAGCTGGCTCGTCACCAGCTGAGAGTCGCTGAAGACCACCAGTTGCCTTGCCTCCGGGATTTTAGTACTGCCGAGCCCTGCGATCGGCGCTTCATACTCAGCTTCGTTATTGGATGCCTTGAAGTCAAGTGTTAGGGCTTGCTCAATGACAAGGCCCTTCCGGGGATTGAAGGACTATGCCTGCGTCAGCCCTTTTCGAGGTTGAGGACCTGTTGACGAAGACCTTTCAGGCTGAATCGAGGAACTGCTTCCAAGATCACTCTTGTTCCATCTCGGTCTCGGTGATTTCTTCACCCTCACTGCCCCCCAGTTCAGTATCGAGCTATCTCGGTGCCGAACTAGGAGAGGCAAATTCCACAATGAAATCTGCCAAAACCTGAGCCTTGATCGCCATTGTGGGTTGATATTGGATATCATATTGCCCCAGCTCGAAGGCCCACTTAGATATTCTTCTAGAGAAGTCCGCCTTTCTGAAAAGGGACTTGAGTGGATATTCTGTAACAACCACTACAGAGTAGGTCTGGAAATAATGAGAGAGTTTGCGGGAAGCACTGACAAGTGCTAGTGTAAGTTTCTCTAATAGCAGGTACCTTGTCTCGGCGTCGAGCAGGATCTTGCTCGTGTAGTAGATAGGCTTATGTTGCCTTTCTTCTTCTCTGATGAGCACCGAGTTTACTGCATGATCCGAGACTGCTAGATACAAGTACAGGGTCTCCCCTTGCTTCGGAGTGTACAGCAGGGGAGGTAAAGATAAGTATCCTTTGAGTTCCTGAAGGGCTCTGTAGCACTCCGGGGTCCATTGGAACTTCGAGCTTTTCTTTAAAAGCTGAAAGAAGGGACGACACTTGTACGAGGCTCTGCTGATGAAACGGTTGAGAGCGGCGGCCATCTCTGTTAGCCTCTGGACTTGTTTTGCCGTGGTCGGACTTTGGATAGCCTGGATCGCCAAGATCTGCTCGAGATTGACTTCAATTCCTCATCTGGTGACCAGGCTTCCCAAGAACTTGCCGGAGCCAACGCCAAACGCGCACTTGGACGCATTCAGCTTGAGCTGGAACTCTTTGAGGACAGTAAACGTTTGACTCAGGTCTGCCAAGTGGTCCTGTGACCTTTTAGACTTGACAACCATGTCATCAATATAAACCTCCATTGTCTTGCAGAGTTGGGCCTGAAACATTTTCGTCACTAGCCTCTGGTAAGTTGCCTCCACGTTCTTTAACCCAAAAGGCATCACTTTGTAGCAGTAGATGCCTCTAGATGTTATAAACGCGATCTTTTCTTCGTCAGGCCCATACATCGGGATCTGGTGGTAACCTCAGTAGGCATCGAGGAAACTCATCATTTCATGCCCAGCAGTGGCGTCGATCATTTGGTCGATCTTCAGGAGTGGAAAGTTATCCTTAGGACAAGCCTTGTTGAGGTCGGTAAAGTCCACGCAGACCCTCCAGCTCCTATTTTCTTTTTGACCACTACTGTGTTGGCCAGCCATTCAGGATAGTTGACTTCCCCAATTGCTTCGGCCTCTAACAACTTTTTGACCTCTTCGATCACGGCCTCTGCCTGCTGGACCCCAGTTCTGCGAGCCTTTTGGACTACAGGTTTGTGCTTGGGATCCACGTTCAGCTTATGGCACATGACCTCGGGGTCGTCGCCAGGCATCTCATAGGGGGTCCAAGTGAAGACTTCCTTATTCCGTATCAAGAAGCCAAACAGGTAGGACCTCTCTGTCTCTGCAAGCTGACTGCCGAGCAGGAAGTATCTCTCTGGATCGTTGGGATCGATGCTGACCTCGGTGAGCTCCTCGACACTCTTCTACTCGGGAGCTTGGCCAACAGCCTCAAGCTCTGCTTCCAACTCGGCCATGTGGACCTGTTGCTGTTCTGCTTTGCCAGGAAGCACTGCCATCAGGCACTGCTTGGCCATCTGTTGGTCGCCTTAGACTGTGATCACTCCAACTCTTCCGTCCGCGTTCTCCAACGGGAACTTGAGCTTCTAGTGGTGGGTGGAGGGCACCGCTTCCATGTTGTGCAGCCAAGTGCTCCCCATTATTGCATTATATGGGGATGGTGCATCCATCACTAGGAAGTCGGCTGTCATGGAGGCGCCCCCAACCTGGACTTGGAGGGAGACCTTCCTCTTGGGGTACACTGGTTTGGAGCTGAAGCCTACCAACGGAGTGCAGGCTTCCTGCAGGTCCTCCTTATTCAGACCCATCTTTTTGAAGCAGTCGTAATCGAGGATTTTTGACGAGCTCATGGGGTCCACAAGGACCCTCTTGACTTTGAAGTTCTTTAACATCAAAGTCAGGAGTAGTGGATCGTTATGGGGAAGTTGGACCCCGTCCAGGTCTTCATATGAGAACCAAATCTTTGGTCTCTCTTTCCGCGCCTTTTTGGGAGAAGGACCGAGCTCGGCCGTCATCACCTGCTTGCCGTGCAGGGCCCTCCTGGCCTAAGCACGAGCCTAGTTGCTTCCCCTGGGAGCAGGAGCGAGGTGGATGACATTGATGGTGCGTTCTGGCTCATCGCTGTCATGATCAGTATCAGGCTGGCGCTGGTGAGCTCAGTGGACCTTGTCCTCTTCTTTGATGAGGTCTTTGAGGTGCCCGTCCTTCACGAGCTTTTCGAGGTGGGCCTTGAAGGCCATGTAGTCTTCGGTCCTGTGCCCATTCTGTTTGTGGTAGGCACAAAGTTGCTCTGATCGCGGGTGGAGGGGTCACCCTTCATGGGCTAGGGCCACTTGAAGAAAGGCTGCATCTTGATTCTGCCAAGGAGCTTGTAGATGTGCTCCTTGAAGATTGTGTTAACGGCCTTGTAGGAGGCACCAGTTGGTTTTGGCTTTGCGCTGCCCCCCGAGGTGGGAGCTGAGCGCATTGTTGAGCTCATTGGTGCTCTGTTCCGGTCCACATCCTCTCTCCTGGATAACTTTTTATCCTTCTTGGAGGGTCTGTCTTCGTGCCAGGTGTCGAAACTCTCCCGAGCTTGGGCCTCATCTTCTTCCTGCTCGATGAACTGGTTCACCCAGGCCATTAGTGCTTTCACAGTGACCACGGGGAACCGGACCAGGTCCTTATGAAGATCGTTGCTCGGCAACAGAGCCTGTTTGAAAGACCTGATGGCCACTCTATAAATGGCATCTTCAACCTGGCTGTAGATGGTCCAGAACCTTTTGGCGAATTGTGTGATGCTTTCAGTCCACCTCATTCTGATGGCCATTAGGTTATCGTCTGTCTTCGGGATGACCCTGTGCGCTTGGAACTTTTCTATGAAGGAGTTCCGAAGCTGCCGCCAACTCGAAACCGATCCCTCTGAAAGCGCATAGAACCACCGCAGGGGGAGGTCGCCCAGACTGGAGGAAACGACCTTACAGTTCATGTTGCCGACTTCACCCCATACCGACATTCTCTGAGTGAAATGTCGGAAGTGCGCAGCTGGGTCCGAGGTCCCATCGTACAGGTTGAATCTCGAGACGCTAAACTTCTCAGGGAGTGTATAGTCCCTGATCTCCTGGGAAAATGGAGATGCGCCACTGTCCTCGGTGTCGTAGGCGTTTAGCCGATCTTGGGTGAAACCGACCACCTCCATGTTCTGCTGTACTGTTTGTTTAACCTGTTGATTGAGCCATATTCTCAGGTCGGGGTCGTTTTCAGGCCTCTGGCGCTGCTTCTTAGAGTCAGAGTTAAGATGAGTGCTGCTCGAGCCTTTGTCATAGGCTCGGTCACGTCGCTTGTTGGTCAGGACTTGCCTCAAGTCCTGTTTGACCTCTGGGGCCTGCAAGGCTTGCTGGCGCGCAGGAGGTATGACCGAGGCCTTGACTGGGACCTTTGCCTTCTCTCGGAGCTGTCTCTGGAGTTGGCGAAACAGAAGATCCTGCTCTTGAATATGGCTATTCTGGGCCCTGATATCCTCAAGGAGCATATCGTCGACGTCCTCAAGGATTACGTCGTCATCGTCCTCCTCGGAGAACAGGTCTTCGTGGTCGTCGAAAAGCACTTGGTTGTCATCATCGAGGAGCACGTGATCATTTTCCACATGGTCTTGGTGACGGGACTGGTGCGACTTGGAGAGCATTAGTGTATTGCCTCGTCGGGAACGTCCCAGAGGAGGAATATCATGACAGGGTTGTTCCCGTAAGATAATGTCCTGACGGGGACGCTCCACCTGAGACGGACCCTGCCGGAGACCCTCCACAGTAGGGTTGTTACAACGAGGAGGTGCTGTCACCCCTTTCGACGACGAGCCCGACTGGGTAATTGGCTCTCCCACGCTCATCACCCCGGATCTTCCCCCGGTCCTCTTCTGGCGAGAGATCAATGGCAACTGCCCTGGCACCTTTGGTTGGTGCGTCACCGGTGGTGGCGGCTGGATGGGTAAAAATATAGGTGGCGGTAAGGACCTAGATGGCCCAACATCCTTCCCTTTCTTAATCTTTGGAGGCATGGTTTTTGAGATGAGGATTTGGTTTTTTCAAACGTTCCCCATAGACGGCGCCAATTGTAAGTGCCTAAAAATTACGGACTTGGTTTAGATGAGTATAAAGCTCTTAATGATGCTGTTAAGCTGCTTTGAATGGACTGGATGCCCTGAACCTGAAAGGGAGAAGAGAAATGGAGGTCAGAGCCCCTGGTTACTGTCAGCTGAAGGCACTCTGATGCCTAAGTTAGTGCAGTCACTGAACGAAGGGAGAGTGAGTGGGGAAGAAGGGAGTTCAGGCAATGAGGGAAGTGTATTGTATATTGCATACCTTTCATGGATCTTACCATGCATATATATAGACGAGTGTCCCATCAGAAGCTTCCTGAGTGGAGGTAGGTGAGAGCACTGTCCCATCAGATCTTCCTCAATCCCACTCATAACTGCGGATGCGATCGTCGGATAGGGATAACCCCTTATCGATATCCTGCGGCCACCCTAGCTGACAGTACGTTCTGCAACGTAGGTGTCCCATCACATAATTGAGATTAGACGCTCAATGCTCACCTCGGTCAACTGAACCGAACTAGAGAAGGCGCTGAGGCCGGGCGTGCTCGAGGTCGAGCACTGCTGCCGAGACACACGGGGCCAAGCCCAGAGGAGCATGATCGGTACTCTTACTGAGACTAACTCTATCTCGGCGCCATCTGGCACAATTGCCGAGCTGGGTAAAACAAGATTGAGGCAATCCTGATCGGTACTTTTACCTAAGTCAGGAGTAACCTCGGTATTAAGAAAACACCCCACACAACGTCTTTGTGGGAAATTCCCAACGGCATTAACATATGGTGAAACTTCTTTAATTTGATGATAATAAATGCACTTTCTTTTCAATTTTACCCTTTCAATTAAAGAAACATTTGCACTGTCTTATTTTATGATGAAAAAAATAAAGGCAAAACGTTTGTAACATTGGTCTCTTTTAAAAATGGGCCCCACCTCAACATTTTTCCTACATATAAATATAAAAGTGAGACCCACCTCTCTCATGCTTTATAAAAGCTCCCTCTATTTTCTCACCTCTATTAGCAACTTTCAAATTAATGCTTTTTTTATATAATCATAGCACCTTGCATTGAAGTGGGACCCGACTTTAAATTGATTATTTATATATGTAATTAAAAAATTTAAAAATAAAAAAACTAAGAAATTGAATCACATTAACTGTTATGGCTCTAATGACTGGTACAACTACTTAATTGAAAATGTATTTGGCCGGTCAGGACTAGTAGGGTGCACCCCCTTCGTCAATGCATTTTGGGGCCCACCTTTTCGAAATATATGGCGCTCATTAGCCCTGTCATGCTATGTGGCGATCAATCTGTAAATTACTTTTCGAATTTGTAAGATGGCTACCATTGGATTTTTTCTGTATAACTTCTTGTAGATTTTATGGTTTGGAAAAAAATGGACGGAATCCCTCATGTGTGATTAATCCTATGGTTGGGCCATTGAAATCATTTTTGAAAATCTTGAAACAACTAATAAGATGGGTGCTAAAGCTAATAAACAACTCATATTTCAAAAAGGTGGGCCCCACACTGCATGGAAGAAGTAGAACGCACCATACTACAATGCAGCGGCGCTGCACTGTATCCGTGCTTGTATTTGACCAAATTTCCTATCTTAATTCCGTTGCACCTCAATGCCAAGCACTACTTAAGTCCAGGTGTGGTTTTTTTTTTTTTTTCAATTACATTGCACCTCAATGCCAAGGTGGTTTTTTTTGTTTAAGTCTTGATGTGTATTTGGGAGTTGGCCAAATACTGTATCAATTAGAGAGTTATATATATCAGCCTTAAGAACCATATCATTTGATAAGATTCAGTCTCTCATTTTGTTTTTTGTTTTCTTAATTTTAACCAGATTTATAAATGATTAATTTTAAGGTGGGTCCCACTTCAATATATGATGTTTGGAAAGGTGCTATTGGAGGTGAGAAACTAGGGGAAGCTTTTATAAGCATGAGAGAGGTGGGTCTCACTTTTATATTTATGTAGGACAAATGTTGAGGTGGGGCGGGCCCATTTATAGAGAGACCAATGTTACAAACGTTTTGCCCTTATTTTTTCATCATAAAATAAAGACAGTTCAAATGTCTCTTTAGTTAAAAGGGTAAAATTGGAAAGAATTTGCATTTATTAAGGAGATTCTACTGGCACACAAAAAATTTCTTTTCCCACACAAATTCTCTTGACACATATCACTATAATTTAAAAATTATATTGGTTCTTTCCACACACACTAAAAATCCCCAAATTACCCATCCTTCCATTTCCCTCTTTCTTCCCACTCACATCATCTTCCCTTTCTTCCCACACACAAATCACAACCAGACCTCTCCACATTTCCAACATCTCGGTCTCTCCGGCATTCCCAGTCCTCTACACCATCTCATCTTGCAAACGTAAGTATTTCTCTCCCCCATTACTATTTCATGCTTCTTCCCCATTTCTGTTTTACCATTTCATCCACCTTAGACTACCTTTTTTTCATGAAAACTTATTATGGGGGATAGATTTGCATTCAGTGTAAAATTTTACAAATAATGGTAGTGTTTTTTCACGCATTTGGGTTCATTTTAATGTCTCATCGCAGCAAAAATCGTGATTGTTCGATATTGTACTTCCAAACATACAACATATGTTCGATACTTTACTTTTGAACATACAATAAATGTTCGGTACTGTACTTCCGAACATGTGCATTCGGTTCAGACTTGAAAGACCGTATGTACATATTTGGACCTACAACTCGTTCCAAGCGAGAAAAAAATTTTAAAAAATGGAAAAAATACGAAAAAAATAACGAAGAAACCGAGGAAGATGGAATGAAAAAATGCACCATTTGATAGTTGATTTCTTCCTTCAGTGCACTAGAAAGCCTTAGAGATGAAATGAAAAAAGATCAAGTACAAGAAGAAAGAAAGATGAAGGAGATAGAGGAAGATGAATTGCCCAAGAGTAGAAAATGGAGGAAGATGAGTTGCCCAAAACCATTGTGTGAGAGAAGTGGATAGTGAGAAGTGGAGGGTGAGATGGGTGGGAGAATGAGATATGGAAGAAGATGAGCTTGTGTGTAAAAAGAGAGAATATATTTTGTATTTTTATGAAATAATGAATATTTTGATCATTTTGCAAAGGAATAAAAATGTAATAAAGAGAAACAAATTTTTTGTGTGGAAAAAATAAAAGTTTGTACACCAATAGCAACACCTCATTTATTATCATTGAAGAAATTTTACAAAATATTAATGCCCTTGGGAACTCCAACAAAGATGTAGATATGCATTTGTTCCCAAGCCCACCCCTTTGTTTTGTTATAAGTGGTGTCCAAAATATCAGTACAAATCTGCCCTCTTTCATTGTTGTCTGTAAATTGCATGTGACAGACATAATACTATTTACTGCTAGGACAGGGAAATGATAAGAAAGATGAGGGTGGCCGGCAATGTGTGGCACGGGCTACACCTACACTCCGGTACAGAACGTTGCAGCATCCCCGATGGGAGTTTTCTGTGTGTACCAGGTAGGGATGAAAGTGGGCCGGGCAGAGCCGGGCTTTGAGAGGCCTTGGGCTCGGTCCTAGTATTTTTCAATAGGCCCTAGCTCGGCCCGAGCTCGAGAGGGCCTCAAAAATCCTGACTTAGGCTCGGCTCGTATTAAGTTATGAGGCCCTAGGGCCGGGCCTTTGAGCCCGGCTCGATTGAGGCCCTAGGCTCGGCTCCTGAGCCCAACCCGTTTTATAATGATACAGTACTAGCTGAAAGGAAATATTTTCAAGAAAAAAAAATCCTGTCGAAATTTAAAGAAATCTGCAAATGCAAATCAGAACAAAAAATCGTCAAATGCATGCATTTATCCCATATTCCCATTCCCATAATTTGGATTACAGCAATAAAATTAACTAAAATAAGAAAGACTCCATAAAAGCAAAGGGAGCTCAGTTCCAACACTCCATAATAGTTCAATGTTAATGTAGATGAGCATTATCAAACTCCAACAATAATACAAATCAAATTAAACTCCAATAGCATCATAGAATAAAATAAAGTATTCGGCTAGCATCATAAAATAAAGGTTTAGGGTTTATGGATTATTTAGTGCTTAGATTTAGGGTTTAGGGTTCATGGATTATTTAGTGCTTAGGGTTTAGGAATTATTTATATTGGATTAAAATTAGGGTTTAAGGTTTAGTGCTTAGGTTTAGGATTTATGGATTATTTAGTGCTTAGGGTTTAGTGTTTAGGGATTATTTATATTAGATTAAAACTAAGGTTTAAGATTTTTGGATTATGTTATATCATATATGTATTATATACTGTATAGTGTACATATATATAATATATGTATTAATAAATGTAGGCCCTAGGGCTTATGAGTCGGGCTTCATCAAACCCGAGCTCGGTCCTTTTAAGCAAACGGGCCTCCTACTAAGCCCTAGCTCAGCTCTTTTGTCTTTTGAGCCGAGCTCGGGCCGAGCTTATAACCACCTGCAGACGGCCCGGCCCACTTTCACCCCTAGTACCAGGAGACGAAATGGTACATCCATGGTTGAAAATCTCGGCCGATATGAACAGGTATCGGCCTATACCTGTACGATATTTTGATGGGAAATCGGTATCGGTATTGCCCATCAAAATATCGCCGACATATTGGAATATATCGGCCGATATTTTGAATATATCGGTCGAACCGATGTTCGACCGATATATTCAAAATATCGGCTGAGGAATGTATCATCTCGTCTTCTTCTCTACAGTCTTCCCAAAGAAAGCTTAAATGGAAAAAGAAAAAAAAAAACCCTCTGGCTGCAGTATGCAGGAAGAGAGAGATAATAGAGGAGGATGAGGAGAAACTAACCAGAGCTTCCCCGCGGGTCTTGGCCGGCCGCACCTCCTCATTGCTGCCGCACGCCCACCTTCTTCTTCGGTTCCTCCACTGCTCCTCTTCCTCTTCTGCTCTCCCACTCCCCTCTCTTTCCTCTCCTTTTCTTTTCCTCCCTCTTCTTTTCTTTTCTTCCCTCTTCTTCTTCCCCTTTTCCATTTCCCTTCGTTTTCCATCTTCTATTTCAGCATTGAGGCTCATGGGCTGGGGCAACTCAACAGGCGTAGTGAAAGATGGGAAGGGGCCAAAGTCAAACGATGAAAATGCCCTTTTTAGGGTTCTGGCCCTTTTTCAAGAGTTGTATACATTCATGTATGTGACTTTGACAAATTACCACGTTATGATTCCTACAATGGCGTCTACCTACATAAAAATCTAAACCGTTCAAAATGATTCTCCATCCTTCTATTATGTCTAGAAAAAGTTTCACTCTAATTGGTAATTATCCTTCCATTAGATTAATCAATCAATCATTTAAGGAAAAAATCAATTTAATAACAACACATCTTCTAATAAAATGAAAATCGAATGAGGGCATGTAAGAGAAGCGCAACTATTTTGAGCGGATTTGAATTTTATAGGTGGGTCTACCATGAAGACTACAAGACTTCCAAATTATCCTCACTATTTTTTAATTACCCCTTATTAAAAGGGATCAATTTTTTTAAATCTAAACCACTCAAAGATAAATGCCCCATTTTGTGTGGCCCTGTAAAATTTTTAACTTAAATAGGAGTTGGGCCCACTTAATTAGTCACTTATAAAACATCTAGACTAATGATTTAAATCATGTAGCATGACCAATTCAATATTTGAGGCCCAACTATGATTCAAGGAAAATTTTAACAAAGCTATTACAAGAGGTGAGTTATTTTTTATAGTTGGGATTTTTAATTTAAGATATGGCTACATTAATGGATTTATAAATTATAAGAATGGACGCATAGACTATACATTAAAATTTTACATGTACTAAATAATTAATGATTAGACAGCGACACATGATGTCATAACTTAGAGGGACCGATATTTTGATTTATTATTGTTACTAATGGAAAAAACATTGTTTTCCAACATTTTCTAATATTTTGGATATTTTGGGTATTTTTGTGATTTTTTTTTGGATTAAAATTTTTTTTCACACTACGATGGCCGCGACGGACTGATAACCGCGTCGGATACCGATATCATATCGGTTTTTTATCCCGATCGATACCGCAGCTGATACCGTGATTTTAAACCATGGGTACATCCCTCTTTTCAAAGTTTTTCCCGGGCTACCCTTTGGTGTCCAAAATATCAGTACAAATCTGCCCTCTTTCATTGTTGTTTGTAAATTGCATGTGACAGACGTAATACTATTTACTGCTAGGACGGGGAAATGATAAGAAAGATGAGGGTGGCCGGCAATGTGTGGCTCGGGCTACACCTAAACTCCGGTATAGGACGCTGCAGCATTCCCAATGGGAGTTTTCTGCTTGTACCAGAAGTCGGAACGGTACATCCCTCTTTCCAAAGTTTTTCATGAGATAATTGAATGCATTTACTTTTCCATCCTACCATTTCAACTAGAGAATGCTCTACAATCTCTCTCACCTTCTGTTATCCAGAAAAAGACTAAAACATCTGTCACCCTTATGTGTCTATCTCTTCTAACTTATTTCTTACTAGACACAAATACTCCCTACAATTTAGATTTTCAAATGATACTAACTATGATTTGTTCAATATATTGTTAATATTCTTTTTTTTTTTAACAATTTTTGTTGTCTTGAGATATTCATGATTTAGAAACCACTAGCATGAAAGACCTTGCAATGCAGGTAGGGGTGAAAGTGGACGGCCCTCAGACGGCCCGTTATAGGCTCAGCCCGAGCTCGGCTCAAAAGACGAAAGAGCCGAGCTAGGGCCTAGTAGGAGGCCCGTTTTCTTAAAAGGGTCGAGCTCGGGCTTGATGAAGCCCGGCTCGTAAGCCTTAGGGCCTACATATATTAATACATATTATATATATATATATATGTACGCTAAACAGTATATAATACATATATGATATAACATAATCCATAAATCCTAAACCTTAGTTTTAATCCAATATAAATAATCCCTAAACCCTAAACACTAAACCCTAAGCACTAAATAATCCATAAACCCTAAACCTAAGCACTAAACCTTAAACCCTAATTTTAATCCAATATAAATAATCCATAAACCCTAAGCACTAAATAATCCATGAACCCTAAACCCTAAATCTAAGAACTAAATAATCCATAAACCCTAAACCCTAAACCTTTATTTTATGATGCTAGCCGAATACTTTATTTTATTCTATGATGCTATTGGAGTTTAATTTGATTTGTATTATTATTGGAGTTTGATAATGCTCATCTACATTAACATTGAACTATTATGGAGTGTTGGAACTGAGCTCCCTTTGCTTTTATGGAGTCTTTCTTATTTTAGTTAATTTTATTGCTGCAATCCAAATTATGGGAATGAGAATATGAGATGAATGCATGCATTTGACCATTTTTTGTTCTGGTTTGCATATTCAGATTTCTTTAAATTCCGACAGGATTTTTTTTTTTCTTGAAAATATTTTCATTCAGCTACTGCTATATCATTTTAAAACGAGCTGGCCTCACGAGCCGAGCCTAGGGCCTCAATCAAGCCGGGCTCGAAGGGCCGGCCCTAGGGCCTCATAACTTAATAAGAGCCGAGCCCGAGCCAGGGTTTTTGAGGCCCACTCGAGCTCGGGCCGGGCTAGGGCCTACTGAAAAATATTAGGGCCGAGCCTTAGGCCTCTCAAAGCCCGGCTCGGCCCTGCTCACTTTCATCCCTAAATACAGGGTTAAACATACTTTTAATTAAGGTTAATATTTAAATTAATTATCTACTAAAAAAAAGGAATAGTCAATTAATGTTCAATAAAAACGTGAAAGTCCTATGCGATGCAGGGGTAAGTCCCATTAAATTGATTTATAAGTTGAAACTAATAAAAAAAACAAATATAATAATTAATAAAAAGGTTAAGGCACAATCAAAATTAGTTTTGCCCCTTATTCAAAACCCAAAAGGCACACACCCAATTAGAAAGGTGAGAAATGTGATCCTTTTATAAGCGTAAGAGAGGTGGGGCCATTTTTATATATGTGTGAAAAATGCTTGAGAAGAGTGAACCAATACACCAGATGAAAGGCAACATTGGAAAAAAAAATCACATTCATTATCTCCAGTCAGATTTTGCAACAAAGAGACTGCCATTTAAAAGTCCACAACACATGGTGAACTTCTATTGGATAAGGGTGGATTACGCTGCAGCATTGATGTACCGAAGCCCACTGATAAGTCCACAGAACTAGGTCATTAAGTCCATTTCATTAGCATTTGTGGACTTAATTAGGTTTAATTGCATAGAATTGCATTTAATTTCATGATTACATGCATTTGAGGATATTTTTTGAGAAATGGTTAAAATTGGTCAAAATTCATTGAATTGCATGACTTTTTGAAATTAAGTTTTTCTCATCTCATTTATCACCCCAAAATTAGGCTTTTGGTTTCATCAATGCATATCTTGCTATTTTTGGCACCATGTGCTATTTTTGGAAAGTTGGTCATTTTGGTGCATCATTAGGAATATAGGGTCCCATACATGGTTTATAATTAATTTCTTACATATGATTAATGTCAAAATTGCCTCTTTAAATTTGTAGGAGAAATCAACATGGGACCTACATTGATGAAATTTGAGAAGAGAGGTCAAAGAAAAGTCAAATAAGCAAGCAAAGAGAGAGTCTAAGCATGCTTGGAAGTCCAACATGGGCCCCACACACCCCATTGCATGCCAACATAGAAGCTTCCATTTTTGCACAATTATTACCGGATTTTTCAGGGGCAGCAACTTAAAATGGCTATAACTCTCAAACCGAGTGTCGGATCGGCGCAATCTAGCCACCGTTGGAAAGCTCTTTTCGAGTAGATATCCATGGAGCCCAAGATTGCCAAAATTAGAGCCATAATGGCGCCGTTGCCCGGGAGCCAAAAACTTGATGTGATCAATATCAATCATAAAATACCGCAAGTGCACGGGTGTCTAGATGAAACAGTGGCAAGAACGGGTCGAACCCATAGGGAGCTATTAAAGAAACTTTTAAATTAAGAAAACTAATTAACTAACAATTAAGAAAAGTTTTAAGTTCTTAGATAAAAAAAAATAAACAACTAATTTAGAAATTCAAAATCTACCAATTAATGAAGGTGATTAGAGCATAGGAATCCAATAAGCATCCACCAATTATTTATCAAGTAACCCTAACTTGTTCCAATTTTTACTTCAAATCAAAGATAAATCAATGTTTTTAATTTGGAAAATCTAACTTTTAAAATCCCTTTTTAATTATAAAAATTCAAAACTCAAGACTTCCTTCATCTCATAAAAGAATAAAAATAATTTAAGCATTACCCATCAAAAGTAAGCATAAACCATCAAAAGATCTAAATCATAAGCATGGCCTATCGAACTTAATCATGAGTAGTCAAAAACTAATTTTTATTTTTAGAAATAAAAATAGAGATTTGCCTAGGGCACGAAGACAAGCCTATTAATCATTAAGCACATAATCATGGAACACAAATTAGAATTACTAAACAAATAAAAAGACAATTACTTACCTTCATCCATAACTCTAATCAAGAAAATTAGCCCGCCATTGCAAAGAATGCTTCTTGGTTTATTGTTAAAAATTGCATCTTTATAACTTCTCATTCACAAATTTTCTCCTTCAAAATAAATCCTTGGACTTGGCCCAAGGCTACCAAAAATAAAAATAAACTAATGGAAAAGAAGAAAGGAAGAGAAAAAGAAAAGAATAGGAGAGAGGGAGAGCCTTGGACGTATGGAATATGTTATGGGTCTCCATCATGCCTTCTTTTATGCTTTTTGCAAACCCCTTTTAGTAAAGAAGTACTATCCTTCTAGGTCTCTTTTTTCCTTATTTGTAGGGATTCTTTCTTGTTCTCCAAGCTAACTTCTTTCTTTGGAAAGACTTTTAAAATTTGAGAGATCTCCTTACCTTATTAGGTTTCTTGATGCATACACTTTCTTTGTACAATTCCAAGAATATCTCTAAAAATTGCATGATGATGTAAAGGGAATAAACTTTCCAAATATTAAGATTTCTTACAATTCCCGCCTAAAACTGTAGCAGACAACTTCCCGAGGTCATATCTCCCTCATTATGGCTCTGATTTTGGCAATCTTGGGCTCCATGGATATCTACTCGAAAAGAATTTTCCAACGGTGGCTAGATTGCGCCGATCCGACACTCGGTTTGAGAGTTATGGCCATTTTAAGTTGCTGCCCCTGAAAAATCCGGTAATAATTGTGCAAAAATGGAAGCTTCTATGTTGGCATGCAATGGGGTGTGTGGGGCCCATGTTGGACTTCCAAGCATGCTTGGACTGTCTCTTTGCTTGCTTATTTGACTTTTCTTTGACCTCTCTTCTCAAATTTCATCAATTTAGGTCCCATGTTGATTTCTCCTACAAATTGAAAGAGGCAATTTTGACATTAATCATATGTAAGAAAATAATTATAAACCATGTATGGGACCCTACATTCCTAATGATGCACCAAAATAACCAACTTTTGAAAAATAGCACATGGTGCCAAAAATAGCAAGATATGCATTGATGAAACCAAAAGCCTAATTTTGGGGTAATAAATGAGTTGAGAAAAACTTAATTTCAAAAAGTCATGCAATTCAATGAATTTTGACCAATTCTCCAAAAATATCCTCAAATGCATGTAATTATGAAATTAAATGCAATTCTATGCAATTAAACCTAATTAAGTGCACAAATGCTAATGAAATGATGACTTAATGACCTAGTTTTGTGGACTTATCACCCACCCCGTGTGGCGTTTGCACTAATTTTTTAAAGAATTCTGACATAAGTAACTCTGCCTAGGCAATTAGGATGTGGGCCCATCTTCAATCGAAATATTGTCTTAACATTCCTGATAAAGCAAATAATTTTCCAAAAGACAACACCCGATTATTGGAGTAAAGAAGATGAGGATTTTAGTAAATGAGATTTTAAAGAGAAATAAATTGAAAAAAAGAAATCGTTCAAAACAGTAAATGAAATTGAGAGTTGAGACTTTAGGGGAATGAAACGTGATGTACGCAGGTCCGGATCCTCCGGCATATCGAAAACCTAGTATTTCTTTTGGTAAATCAACCCTACAGTTAAATGAGTCAAACCCCACAGTGGGGCTGACCTAGTGTTTATGGGATATTTGAAATTAGAATGGCAATGGGTTGTGACCTGTCCCGACCCGCTCTTGTTAGGGATGGTTTTGGTGATATTTTGGTCCGGGGTGGGTTTGGGTTTTGTTTTTCTACCCTGCCCCTGCCCTGTCTATATAATATTATATATTTTTATTATGAAGACTAAAGAACAAATTCATGTACTGTAGGTGGTATTGGACACTAACATATGGCATGCTGGAAGAGAATTAGGTGATGCATGTGTTCGATATATATGATGATGTGGGTATTTCCAAGGTCTTTGACCTAACAAGACTAGTCCCCTGGAGTGGTGTGTTCGAAATGGAGTGGTGTGTTCGAAATTTAGCATATTTACTCACATAATTTATATATTTTAAAAATCTTGAACTTCAAATATTTAAGATGGGGTGGGTTTTGGCTTATCGCCTTGTTCACTTTATAGGCATTTTCTTGTTCGAGTCATGTAGCAAATACTGATGAAAAGAAAAATAAAGGAGTGTAACTTTTGCATTTCCTTCTTTTTGCTGTTGGGCTTGGCAAACTCTCGGTCTAAAAACTTATGTTGAAAGAGCTTGCAGCGACTAAGTCATTCATGAGTTTCTCTGCTGGAATATATTACACTTAGGTTATTTCAATGAGTTAAGATGTAGATAACCATATCGAATACAAATTTGTGAACAATGTCAAAGTTATCTATCCTTTTATCATCATCCACATGATCATTTGGAAATTTGTATGATGAGAAAAGGTGAAGAAAACTGTCCACTGTTCAAATTTATATTGCAGACTGTTTTCTTTGCTTGTTTTCTCAGCATTCAAAAAACCTAAATTTTGTACCTGAAGTGGAGCAATGGTCAAGAAATGGGAGATGATTTTTTGCCACTGATTACCAGAATTGAGCTCTCCAGCACTTTTATTATTCAAAATGTGGGTTCGGTTTGGTTATTTCCGGCATATTTGAATAATAAAATTATTCAGGTCTAATCGACGACCTCACTTTTTTTTAATATATTAGGTCTAGTCGACGACCTCACTTTTATCATATCACTTTTAATATGATTTTGAATAATAACACATTCTACTCTCCCATCATATCCCACCATTGTCGGACATTACTTTTTAGTGAAACCTCACTCTTAATATCATTTCTTTTTTTGTGTCTAATAGATGAGCAAACTAACAAGCACAATGCAGTTCTCCAATATAATAGCAGTGAGAAGGTAAGTTTTTGTGTGCTTTTTTTTTTTCCAGCATTTTTCGAAGCTTGTAAAACGTTCAAGCTTTTAGTGTAGAACAAATTGCCAACGTTCAGCCTCTTATAGTTGAACATATCAATTTTGCTCAGTCATATCTGGCTGAACAAAAAATTTATATTCAGCCGAATAGGGCTGAACGAAACAATTCTGTTCAGCCATATATGACTGAACATAAAAATTTTGCTCAACAAGATACTACTAACAGTGGCAGTTTATTTTCAATTTCTATAAAATATGTTCCTCCCTCCTCTCTAATCAATCAATGCTTTAATGTAGGATGTTGTGTCTGCACAATGTAATCAAGTTCGCTCCAACTACGTAGTGAACTATAGTCATGAATTTAACATTGAAGAGGTAAAAAATATAGTTGAATTATATTTAAAATGAATGTTATGAGTTATTATCGTCATATTTAATTCTATTATGTGCAGATATTCAACAATCGGGGAGCATTAATCACGTGGGCTCTTGTGACATTGGAAGGAGAAACGGATTACCATTACCTGATACAACATTTCAAAGAAATTGTCACTTCTGACGTAGCCACATGTGAGACGGTAGAGTTGGAATGAGGCGATCACCTTATTAGCTCATTAACTGATGTAGCCACTTGTATGGCAATCTTATTTTTTTTGTTAATGATGTAGCCACCTGTATGGTGATGACATGTTGTATCAAACTCATCTTTTTTTAATGGCAATTTTACTTTTACTTTTCTTGACATTGATATTCATAACTGTTATGGTGATCTTCATTTTGATATACTAGTATCAAAATATACAACATCCATGGAAATTTCAATAGGACTAAAACTGTATTAAATTGATTGGTATTCATCATCCAATTGCTTACAAAATAAAATCCACCCTTCAAAGTAGATCCACCCTACAAAATACATCCACCTTTCAAAATATCTTCAAAACACATTATACATCCACCTTTCAAAATACTTCAACCCTTCAATTTCGACTACTACCCCTATTGGTTCTGCATGTGTAAGTAACTGATGTCAAATGGGCGCTCCGAAAGGTGCATTAGACTTTTTCTGTATAAGCTCCCTGCAACAATCTACGAATCTGATGAATAGAAGTGTAGAGCACGTCCGGGTCCTGAATGCACTCTTCAAGTAAGTTCTGGCTACACACATGATCATCTCCTCTGGATGTGTATCAAAAAGGTCTAAAAATCTACTCCTTAGCCATTCCATCCTTACTGATTGACCCCGGGTTGAGACTAGCTCATCATGTGCCTCTTCCGGTTCAACTACCAGTGCAGACACCCACTTTCCTGTTTGGCACAGTGGCAAAGTTGGAGAGGGATAAAGAGGGATGGGAGCAGGAGCCATTAGGCATCCCTGTATTCCTTACACTTTCTACTTTCAGGTTGGATTTGAGTTTGAGATTTTCAACCAGTTAAAATTTGGACAACTTAGAGGCTCTTAAAAATGTACCTTCTGCAATCAAATGATTTCCATTTTTTGCATGAGCCATTCACGGAGGCCTTTCAAACAACATGGTTGTCATTGCTTCCAGCGAGTCCTCCAGGCTAGGCTCCTTTCGCGCACAGTAACAGCTTGATTGTTCATGAAAATGGCTCGGGCATGGCATTCATTCCTCCTTTCTTTTCTTTTTTTTTCTCAGAACAAAGTCATCTATTGAAACAACTTATCCTATTCAATAAGTTTTACGGGTACTACCCACTGCCCAGACAAGGGCAGCCGTCCAAGTGCTGAAGAGAAGAAAGGTGTGAACCAGGCATAAATGGCTGGACCGGATGAGAGACTGTGAACGAGTCAATGAACAGGGCCCAGCTTAATAACACAACCTACTTGAAATAGTGGTAAGGCGCCTTATCCTAGTGGTAAGGCGTGGATGTTCTCGCCTGACTACCCCGGGTTTAAGACTAACTTCCCTCACCTGAGGGGTCCTTCCCTCACCGGAGGGCTCTCCCACTGGTGTGGGTTCGATGAGTCCCCACGCCAGTAGCTAGGGTATTAAAAGAAAGAAAAAACACTGGAGCTGGGGGCCATCATTATATTGATCACATGTCAAGCAAGTGATTATAATGACTGGCACCATTTTGTATAGTCGGTGGACAATCAGCATGCCAAATGCCACTAGAATAAGGCCTGTGACTAGCACCCTTTTTTTCTTTTTTTGCTAGAGAATGGCACCTTCGTGGCTGCCTAAAAGTATACCTGTTTGACCATCCCTGGCACCTGGGAAAGACACAATTACCATTACAACCCCAATACTGGCTATTACAAATGGTACACCTTATTATCAGTCAGCCTATATTTCCAACACTTTGATTTTCAGATATGAGGTGGGACATGTATGGAGCAATGCACTTTGTAATTTAAGAATATTTTTTCCATTTTCTTACTGGTAATTAAGAACTTGGTACCTGTAAAATGTGGGCTTCTACCCCACCACCCAGTATTGAAAGTGGGGGAAAAAGGAAGGAAGGAAAGAAAGAAAGGGTGCCATCATTCCTTGAATTTTCAGATTGGACAAGTGAGAACCTATGTTTTCGTTGTATGATGTACCCTTATGTGTGGATCTTACAGATGATCTTCTAATATGTAGCTCTCCTAGATTGGAAACAGTCAGAGTATAGCAACAACTGTCCACATTCAACCAAACAGAATAACTGGGATCTATATTATGCGAATTCTGTGAATGGAAAATAGAGCCCATATATCAAGAGTTAGCAGCTCTATTTCCTGCAGATGTTCCCACATACCGGACCAGTGACATTGTTGGCCGGTGCTGTTAACTTTTAAGTAGAGAGGGCCGGCTTCTTTACATGCCCCTTGCTTGCTTGACCGCCAGATACATCTTTAGAAAAACAAAAAATTGTTCCGATGGCAGGAACTTATTTGGATTGGTGATCTTCGACCAAGTACTTGGCCAGGATTATAGAGAAACTCTATGCTGACACCAAGTTGAACCATGGAACTCAGGAGAACAAATTGAATATTCTAAGCTAATTATACAACAGCTGAATGTTGATAAGAATGCATTAACGGTTCAGAAGTTCAAAATTCCTCCAGGATGAATGTAATGTCATCCGATGCTCAATCCAGTTCAAATAATGAGAGAACAGTGTTTGGGTAATGTTTTAACTTTTTAATGTAATGTCTTTTCCTTGAGCGGTTCTTTGCAGTAGAATTCCTCCAAATCCTATTTCAGAGGCATCGGTCTGTATAATTTTAAATAAGTCTGGATTCGGAATATTTAGGCATGGCAATGATTTAACTTTTTGTTTTATCTTTCGAATTGCTTCTGTATATTGAGGAGTCCATTGTTCTACAGAATTTTTTAAGCATTCTTGTAGAAGATTTCTTTCTTTAGAGAGGTTTTGAAAAAAAATCAGAAGATACATAATTGAGGCATCCTAAGAATCTTTGTAATTGTTTTTTATCTGTAATTTCATCAGGAAAATTGTCTGCAAACTTGATTACTCTTTCGACAGGAGTTATTGTTTTATTTGATATTTTATAGCCAAGGAATTGTATTTCTGTTTGAAAAAACTTTATTTTTCTTTGAGAAAGAACTAAGCCATTTTTCTTTATAATCCATTTGAAAGTTTTTAAATGTTTCCATTGATCATCAATGGAGCGAGAAAAGATTAGAATGTCATCAATGTAAACGATTGAGAAATTTTTATAAGGGTGGAAGATGTCATTCATCATCTCTTGAAAAGCTAAAGGAGCATTTTTTAACCCAAAGGGCATGACATTCCATTCATAATGTCCAAAAGGGACAGTAAATGCAGTTTTATAACGATCTTTTTCTTTAACCTGTATCTGCCAAAATCCTGATTTAAGATCAAATTTTGAAAAATTAAAACCTTCATATAAGCGAGTAATAAGATCTTGTTTGTTGGGACTTGGATATCTAATTGATTGAAGAACTTTATTTAATGGTTAATAATTGATTACGAGGCGTGGAGCTCCCCGTTCCTTTTCAGGAGCATTTTCAACATAAAAAGCTGTACAACTCCAAGAAAAATGCGATTTGCGAATTAATTTCTTTTGAAGTAAATCTTTTATTTCTTTATCACATAATTCTAAAAGTCTAAGACTCATTTGATGTGGTCTAGCTTTGGTAGGGATATCTCTTTCATTGAATGCAAGAATATATGGTAAGGATACTTGATGTTTCTTTCGATGCCAAAAGGCAGAAGGTATTTCAGAACAACATTCTTTTATTAAGGAAGTTTGGAAATTATTCATTTTGGATTCAAGTTCTTTTCTTTAATTTATCAAAATCTAATATGATCATACAGCTTCTCTCTCTCTCTCTCTCTCTCTCTCTCTTGACCGGAGACCAGACCTGCAACGACCGGAGGCAAAGAAGAAGACAACCAAATCCAGATTTGTTTGTTGATGTTGGTTGTGGTGTCAATGGCTTATAGGAATTGTTAGAAGTTTGGGGTTTATTGATGAATTCAATTAGTTTTCTGAACTTGGTCTTCTTTTTTGTCATTCTCCGTGTGGTGGGTTTTCAATCTTTCTTTGTTTGGTGATTTAGGTTAGCTAGGTTTTGTGTTGTTCTGAAATTTCATTCTTTGTGTGGCGGGTTTTCAATCTTTCTTTGTTTGGTGATTTGGGTTAGCTGGGTTTTGTGTTGTTAAATTTTGTTTTGTTTTGGTGATCTGGGTTTGTGGGGTTTTGTGTTTTTCTGAACTTCTTCGTGTTTTGTTCGTCTCTGAATTGGGTCTTTAGTCTTATTTTGTTTGGTGATTTGGTTTCGTTGGGTTTTATGTTTTCCTGAGCTTGTTCTTCATTTGGTATTCTCTGAAATGGGTCTTCAATTTTCCCTTCTTTGGTGATCTGGGTTCGCCGAATCTTGTGTTTTCTTGAACTAGCTCTTCTTCTTTTGTTATCCACTGAATTGGCTCTCCAATTTTGGTTTGTTTGGTGATCTGGGTTCGCTGGATTTTGCGTTTTCTGGACTGGGTTTTGGCTATTTGGGTTGGTGGTAGTTTTTTTTTTTTTTTTTTTTCCACAGGACGTTTGATTATTTGGGTTAGTGATGCTGTTGCTTGTATGGTAATTTGATATTGTTCATCTGTCGATCTGAACTTCTTTTTCTTCTTTAGCTCTTCTCTGAATCGGGTCTTCAATCTTTCTTTGGTTGTTGATTTGGGTTTTTGTTGAATTTCGTTTTCTCTGAACTGGTTTTGGTTTTGGCCATTTGGGTTGTCCTTGTTTTCTTCGCAAGAGGTTTGGTTTTGGCCATTTTCCCACGGTTATTAACCATAACCAAACCGTCCAACACTGTTAACCATGGTTTTTGTGAATATAGTTACGGTTTTGAAAGATAGAAAACTGCGGTTACGGTTCGGTAACGGTTTTCCCAATATGACCGGTTAACCGAACTGTTACACCCCTACTAATATCTAATTCTTTTTCATTCTTTATATTCAGCTCATATTCTAAGTGATATATATATATATATATATATATATTCTTGACTTATATATCTTTATATGTTCTTATTGTTGATATTTTTTTAATAGTTGATGATGATGACAACGACATATATATTCTCATCTACTTAATGAACTATCTTAATATATACTTGAGATCAAAGCTAAATAAACAATGAGATTTTTTTTTGGTACAAAATATTCCAAAGAAGTTTGATTTACACATTAGTTTAACTGAGGATTCCAGTGACCATCATTGATCCCTTCATTGTGAGTTTTCTCACTCTTTAGTATTTCATATCTACTTCCCTTGGCTCCCTAGTGGAAGCGGTCGGTCCAGCTAATTATCTAGGAGGGTGAGGTGTGGATAATGGCACCCCTTGCAATAGCCTAGGGGATTTAGATGAAAAGAGGCATACAAAAGAATAACCAAATAAAAGTGCTTTGCTGTAAACTCGGGGATGTAAAGGGAATTTTTAGCCCCAAAGCATCATCCTCATGCACGTAAATCCTGGGACCTATTGAAGCTGCCCCTAATTGGACAATGCCTAAACGAGCAGTCCACACACATTATGGGTGGGTTCAAAAGGTGGGAGAAAAGTGAATTCCACAAAAAAGAAAAATTGGAGATGGTAGCCACCTCTGCCAAAATAATGAGAATGAAGTGTCGTACGAAATTCTGGCCCATCCACAATATGGTTTGTAATAATAATAATAAGGGGAAAAAAAACCACAAGAATGAATTCTCCCTTTTAAGATTGGGGAGCCCAGTGGGACAGAACTTTTGCCGGTGGCAGAGGAACCATAATTTCACATCAGAAGGGGAGTATGCAGCCCTCTAGTATTTTTTTTTAATGGTTACTGATCTTATTGAAAAGAAAAAAAAAATAATGGATCAACAAAGGCAAAATGGTGGAACAAAAACAGGGTGCAACCCACCACAAGGTAGCAGATTAAAGAAAACAGAAACCTACATAAGATGGCAAAGGAATTACAACACCACATATTTGGCATGAAACACCTCCAGCCCTCTAGTACTATAGGCAGATTCCACTCATGACCTTTATGGACATAGAAAGGAAAGCAGAACCTTGATGAAGATTTTACTTTGTGGTCAATGAAATCAAGGTGTTAGCATCCACAGAAGTTCTCTTTTGCGAGTCAAAAGACTGAACAGCCTAGGTTGCTCCATAAAGATTAAAGACTCAACGTCCTCTCTCTCTCTCTCTCTCTCTCTCTCTCTCTCTCTACAGTACAGAAGCCAACCCAAGCTTTCCTATTCTCTCATGTTGCGCTCCCTCCCTCCCCTTTTCTCTCTCCCCGTCTCTCTCTTTCGTTCTGTCTCTATCTTTCTTGCTCCCTCAGTCCCTCCGCCGAAATCCAACCCAACCCGACACCCTAAATCTCCAAATCCTGGAGCCTAACTTTTTGAACTCTAAGCCAAGTCCCTAATTCCTATGACTCTAAACCATAATCCCTAATCTCTAATCTCCTTTCCCTAATCCCCTAAATCCCTAAATCCCCTATATTCTTAAATCCCTGAATCCATTCCCTAAACAGTAGTTAAGCTTTTACTGTTTTATGTTTGATTCTATGTAATTAATTGATTTTGATGGGTCAGGCCCGACCAAGTGGCCCATTCCGTCATGAACCAAGCCTGAGTTAATGGAGATCCGTTTAATCCAATGGAGTCCGAGTCCATATCCACGAAGCCCGGCCACGTGGCAGCAGTACGGGTCGCTTTGGAAGCAGTCAGGCCACGTCCCGTTTTTACCAAGTCCTGCGGATAACTGCTTCGCCAATCGAAGACACCTGCCGCATCGGTTTGGTGGACACCTCGAACGCTCCTCGTGAACCGTGCTGAGAAGTCTCCCCATCTGTTAAAGGACGCTTATAAATATGAAAGCCCCTCGGCACTTGAGGGGCAGGCAATTATTATTTACTAGCAAAGATCTCTCTCTCCTAAGTTGTAACCCTTGAATATTAATATATCCGGCGACCTCAGCCTTTCCGAAAGTGGACGTAGGTCACACTGACCGAACCACTATAAACCTCTTTCTCGTCTTTATTATCGCATTATTTATTACTTGACCGGTGGTGTCTGAACCAGAGTTTGGCATCATCAGTTTGGCGCCGTCTGTGGGGACCGATAAAATTCTCACGTTAGAATCCTCTTTTTCCGAAATTATGGTGATCACCACAAGATCTGCAAGACGCCCGGAGGACAATCCCTCTCGAGAAGGCGAGAATGATCCTCCACCGACTAATCCTGCCCAAGACGCCCCTGCTCCCACTCCACAGCAGATGTTAGAGACTATGCAACAGCTGGTGACTCAAAACCAGCAGATCCTACAGTTCATGCTCACAGCAGGACATGGAGGAGCACACTTTGGAGAACCCCAGCATGGATTACCGCGCCCGGGGCACGCAAGGGCTCCACGTCGGGGAGCTCCTCCCCCGGGCGCCCATCCCCAGGGCGCCAATCCCCTGGGCGCCCATGCCATGGGCGCCAACCCCCTGGGCGCCCATGCCCCTGGCGCCAACCCCCTGGGCGCCCATCCCTTGGGCGCCCGAGGGTTTCCTCTTGCCCCTCCTTTTGGGGTTACACTAGGGGCTGGGAGAATAAATCAAGAAGGACCTCCTCCTCCCGGTGGAGTACAGTTTGAAGGATTCCCACCTCCAGGAGGAGCAGGACACGGAGGACTTCCACCTCCGGGGGGAGCACATCACGAAGGACCCCCATCTATTCCCTCTGCTTCTAATGGGGATGGTCCTAGTTTCCAAGAAGGGGAAAGTGAAAACATGGAGGAGAGCAACTTTCATGATCACTCCCGAGGAGCTCCCAATCGCTGGGATGAGAAAATCAGAGAAATGCAGAACCAACTCGGTGATGTATGCAACGCATTGAAGGCGCAAGCCCCACAAACGGTGGATTACCTAGTCGGGCGGACGGATACACCGTTCAAACCCGACGTGGTAAACTACCCTCTTCCTCCAAGGTTCAAAATGCCGTCCATAGAAACCTTCGATGGAACGAAGGATCCATTGGACCACCTGGAGACGTATAAAACTGTAATGCAGCTGCATAACATCCCTGACGAGGTTATGTGCAGGGCATTCCCAACTACCCTGAAGGGTCCAGCTCGGCAGTGGTTTACCAATCTAGCCCCAGCCTCCATCGCCACCTTTGGGGAGTTAAGCAAATCCTTTGTGTCGCACTTCATTGGAGGGCGCCGCCACCAAAAGCCTGCCACACACCTGCTCAGCGTAAAACAGGATAAAAATGAGAGCCTGAGGAGCTACCTCACTCGTTTTAACGAGGAGGTACTTCAGGTCGAAGATCCCGATGACAAAGTGACAATGACAGCCTTCTTGGGAGGCCTTCGCTCATCGAGTTTCCTTTTCTCAGTAATGAAGCGCCAACCAAAGAGCATGACAGAGCTACTGGCAAAGGCCCAGAAATATATAAATGCTGAAGACATCACCAGGGCTAGGCGAGGTGAGTCCTCCAGATCCGGGGACAAGGGGAAAGAGCGGGACAGAGACGAAAAGAAGGAGACAAGCAACAAGCGAGGCAGGACAGAGAGGTTACCTGTCAGAGACCGACTCGGTCCTGCTCCGCAGAGAGACCGACTCGCCCCTGCTCCGCAGAGAGACCGACAAGCATTCACCCCCCTCAATGCCGCTGTTGAGCACATTCTGCTCCACATACAAGATGACCCAGCCGTGAAATGGCCTGGAAAGATGAAGTCCCCTCCAAACCGCAGAAACCCGGACAAATATTGTCGCTTCCATCGCGACCACGGTCATGACACCGACGATTGCTATGACCTCAAGAGGCAGATTGAGGATCTTATTCAACGTGGTCACCTGCGCCAGTATGTTGCTGGTAGAGGGCAAGCACCACCACCTCACAATCGGGAGGACCAGCAGCCCATTGGAGAAATCCGAACCATCTCGGGCGGACTAGCAGAGTCGCTCTCTGCCATCAAGGCCCATGCCAGGAGGGCAAGGCATCCTGAGGAAGCACCCCCATCCAAGGCGCCCAGGCACGGCTTCAGCGAAACCATATCCTTCTCAGATAAGGATTTGGAAGGGATCCAGTAACCCCATAACGACCCTCTGGTGCTCACTATGACCGTCGCCAATTTCCAGGTGCATAGGATCTTGGTAGATAGTGGCAGCTCGGCGGATATCCTATACGCAGAGGCCTATGATAAGCTAAAACTGGGCCGGGAAAGACTGCAGCCTATTAAAACCCCCCTCATCGGGTTCTCAGGAGAAAAAGTGTATCCCCTTGGGACAATCACACTGCCAATTACAGCCGGAGCAACACCCCGAAGCTCCACTACGCTGGTTAATTTCTTGGTGATAGAGTGTCCGTCAGCCTACAACATCATATTAGGGCGACCCGCTCTTAACGCATTAAGAGCCGTTCACTCCACATATCATCTCATCCTCCGCTTTCCAACCCCGAACGGAGTCGGGGAGGTCAGAGGGGATCAGGTTGCAGCAAGAGAATGCTATTTTTCCTCAATGAAGGCCAAGAAGACACAGGAGGCATTGCAAGTCGAAATCTTGGACCCGAGAGATGACGCCACCACAGAAAGAGGGGAACCAGTTGAAAAACTCACCCCCATGGCCTTGGATGAAGAACATCCTGACAGAAGAGTGTACATCGGCTCTTCTCTTTCGGAAGATCTGGTCCACAATTTGACAGATTTTCTGAAAATGAATGAGGACATTTTCGCATGGTCACATGCGGATCTTGAAGGAATCGATCCCGAAGTCGCCACCCACCGCCTCAATGTCGACCCTCGCCACAAACCTGTTCGACAAAAGCTGAGAGGCGCCTCCACTGAAAGGGCCCAAGCAATGGACAAAGAGGTCGGGAAGTTGATAGAAAATGGAGCGGTCAGAGAAGTGGCATATCCCGAATGGCTGTCAAATGTAGTAATGGTGACAAAAGCCAGTGGGAAGTGGCGCCTCTGCGTCGACTTCACGGAGCTTAACAAAGCATGCCCAAAGGACAGCTATCCGCTGCCTCGGATTGACCTCCTCATCGACGCCACAGCAGGACATGAACTCCTCTCTTTCCTAGATGCCTATTCTGGATATAACCAGATCAGCATGCATCCCCCAGATCAAGAAAGGACATCGTTCATCACTCCAAAGGGGACCTACTGCTACAGGGTCATGCCCTTCGGGCTAAAAAACGCAGGTGCAACCTACCAGCGCCTGGTGAACAAAATGTTCCAGTCCCAGATTGGGCGAACAATGGAGGTTTATGTCGACGATATGCTGGTGAAGAGCTTAGCCGCAGCAGATCACATCGACCATCTTCAAGAGACTTTCAATATTCTCAGAACCTACCACATGAAGCTAAACCCTGAGAAATGCGCCTTTGGCGTGGGATCAGGAAAATTCTTGGGCTTCATGGTCAACCAGAGGGGAATTGAGGCGAACCCTGACAAAATCAAAGCTATACTCGACATGAAGTCACCCACCTCGACCAAGGAGGTGCAGCGCCTCAACGGAAGAATTGCAGCACTCAATAGGTTCGTCTCTAAATCTGCAGATAAGTGTCTGCCTTTCTTCAAAATTCTCCGAAAGGCTTTCGAATGGGGACCTGAGGCTGAGGAGGCCTTCCAGAAACTTAAAGCGTACTTGGCCACACCTCCCCTCCTTTCACATGCTGCACCGGGTGAGGTATTATATTTGTACCTGTCTGCCTCCTCCTCAGCAGTCAGCTCTGTTCTGATCAGAAATCATGATGGCGTGCAAAGGCCTATCTATTATGTCAGTAGAGCATACCGGGGCGCCGAGATCAGATACTCTGAATTAGAAAAACTTGCCCTTACCCTCATCTCTACTGCCAGGCGACTACGGCACTATTTTCAGAGCCACACTATCGTGATCGTCACCGATCAGCCCTTGAAAAGAGTCCTGGCAAAGCTGGATGTATCCGGAAGACTCCTCAAGTGGGCAGTAGAACTGGGCGAGTTTGACATCCAGTACCAACCAAGGGTATCCATCAAGGCACAAGCACTGGCAGATTTTGTAGCTGAGTTTACATACAGCGAATGTGAACCCACCGTGTCGCTGCCGTCTAGTCCAGAGATGCAAGTCGAACTGTCACTCGGCGAGGGCACCCGGGCGGTCGCACAAATACCAGCACCAGGCGCCCATGTCACTCCGGGCGCCCCGACACCAGCAGTGGGCTCCCAGGCCACCCCGGGCGCCCAGACACCAATGGGCGCCCAGACATCTATGGGCGCCCAGGCCACCCCGGGCGCCCAGACATCCACGGGTGCCCACTCTCCTCCTGACGACCTGACATCCCCAGCGAGCGTCCAAATACCTCTGTGTGGCCAGGCACCTCGAGAAGATTTTTCTTCACTGCCACTTTGAAACCTGTATGTTGATGGCTCCGCAACCAGCGAGGGAGGCGGAGCGGGACTCATTTTGATCAGTCCTGATGGTACACCCATCAAATATGCCGTGAAGCTACACTTTATTGCCACAAACAATGAAGCAGAATATGAAGCACTCCTCTCGGGATTGAGATTGGCAGCAGAAATGGACGCCCGGTCCCTCTCCGCCTATAGTGATTCACAATTGATAGTCAACCAAGTGAATGGCGAATTTGAAGCAAAAGAAACAAAAATGCAGGAATACCTTGGCATGGCTAAGAAGCTAGTCCAGCAGTTTCGACATTTCCAAATCTGTCACATCCCAAGAGGTGATAACATGGCTGCAGATGCTCTCGCCAGGCTCGCCTCATCCCTGGAGGCCTCATTCACAGAACCGACACTCATCGGGCACCAGTTCGAGCCAAGTAAGTTGGATGTGGACACCACAAACATCAACTGCACCACGGCCGAGTTGAACTGGATGACCCCCATCAAGGCGTACCTCCAAGAAGAAACAGTACCAGATGATCCCCTGGAAGCCAAGAAACTCAGGATGAGAGCTTCTAAGTTCACCATCCTACAAGACGTACTGTACAAAAAGGGGTACAACTTACCGTTGCTGCGCTGCCTTTCCCCAGAAGAAGCTGACTACGCCCTTAGAGAGATTCACGAAGGGATTTGTGGAAATCACTCTGGAGGACGTTGCCTCGCCCATAAAGCGCTTAGGCAAGGGTACTTTTGGCCAAGCATGGTAAAAGACGCCAAAGAATTCACCAAGAGGTGTGACAAGTGCCAGCGCTTCGCCACTGTGTCAAGGCAGCCACCAGAGGAGCTGACTACCATCCTCAGCCCATGGCCTTTCTCCAAGTGGGGCATTGACATCTTGGGCCCCCTGCCTTTGAGTAGAGGCCAGTGCAAATTCATAGTCGTCGCCATAGACTATTTCACAAAATGGGCGGAGGCAGAACCCCTAGCAAAAATAACAGACTCCAAGGTGAAGGATTTTGTCTGGAAAAACCTGGTCTGTCGCTTTGGGATACCTCACGCCATTGTCAGTGACAATGGCAAACAGTTCGACAACAGGCTCTTCAATTCCTTCTGCGCCGACCTTCAAATAAAGCAGCCTCACTCTAGCCCGGCACACCCCCAGGCAAATGGGCAGGCAGAGGTGATGGTGAGAACAGTCCTGCGCAACCTTAAAATAAGGCTCGAAAGAGCAAAAGGTCTGTGGGTCGACGAGCTTCCGGGGGTATTATGGGCCTATCGAACCACGCCACGGACTCCTACCGGGGAAACCCCTTTCTCTCTTGCTTTTGGGACTGAGGCGGTCATTCCTATCGAAATAGGGGTATATTCCCTAAGGGTCCACCACTACGACCCTACCACCAATGAGGAAGGACTCCGCCTCAACCTCGATTTGCTAGAGGAGACAAGAGAAATGTCTGTGGTCCGTAATGCGGAGTACAAGCGACGCATGGCCAAGTACTACAATTCGAGGGTGAAGCCTCGTTCCTTCCAACCAGGAGACCTGGTCCTCAAAAAGGTGATCCTCGCCACAAAGGACTCTCGGGAAGGAAAGTTAGGACCAAATTGGGAAGGTCCCTATCTCATAATAGAAGTGGTGAGACCGGGCACCTACAGAATCCAGAACTCTGAAGGAAAGGTCTTACCCCATCCATGGAATGCAGAGCACTTGAAGAGGTACTACCAGTGAAGATTTTGAACTGGGTGGATTAGGGTTTTTGTTTAGGTACTTGATGTTGCACTTTTTATTGTTCAAAGCATTGTTCAAAGCATTGTTCAAAATAAAGCAATGGATAGATAAATAAAATTATGTTACTTTCATTACAAAAAGATCGCATAAGCAGAAGCAAAAGTCCCTATGCTCTAATCACTCTCATCCCCCTCCTCATCATCCTCCTCTGCATCGTCCTCAGCATCATCAGAGCTGCAGCCACCATCATCAGGCGCCTCCATCGGCACAAAGCCTGATATGTCAATGTCTGGAAAGGCAGCCGAAATCTTCTCTCGAAGCTCCTCGTAGCCATCAATGAAGGCATCTGCAAGGCCAATCTGTAGGTCCCTCTCAGCTTGAGAAGCTCTCTCGTTCGCTGCCTTCATCTCTGCCTCCATAGCAACTTCTCTGAGCCTCGCCTTCTCAAGGGTCCGAGCAAGCTCAGCCTCACTGAGCGAAGCCCTCTCACGGGCCTTCGTAAGCTCAGCCTCATTGAGCGAAGCCTTCTCACGGGACTTCGAAAGTTCAACTTCTGCCTCGGCCGCCCTCTTAGTGGCTGCTGAAAGTCCGATCTCAAGCTCGCTCACCCTCTCACGGGCCACAGCAAGATCAATCCCCGAAGCCCTACCAGCGGCTTCCAAAGCAGTAATCTTCTCTTGAGCAGTGCAGAGCTCTAGCCGCACAGCCTCCTTCTCCCGTCTCATCTGACCATAAGATTGGGCTCTCGACAGCAAGCAAATGGATGCAGTAGAAACCTGAAGAGATAAGGGACGAAAGTGAGACGGTTAAAAAGAAATAAAGGGGTAACGGTCTGGAGAAAAAGGAATAAGAATCTTTACCTGAGCCAGGCCCTCTACAAATGAGTCAATAACCCCCTCGGTGCCTAAGGCATTAACCCGAGAAACCTCATGCGGCAGCACATATCTCCCTAGCCTGTCCCGCCTCTCCCACGAATGGCCCAGCATGGAACCAGTCCTAGCCGATACCCCTGAAGAAGTACCCGGTTGGGGAGGACACAGTTGAGGGGCAGGAAGTGTAGCTGAAGAGGAAGACTGCGGGAAAGCAGTCTTAGCGGGAGAGATCCCTGCCTGAGGAGACACCGTGGGTAAAGCCATTCGAGGGGGAGGCACCCGAGACTTGACGCGAGTCGCTGGCGGAGAGGTTCTTGGAGAGGCGTCGTTCGTCCTCACCGCCTTAGAGGAAGGGGTACCTCTGTCCGAGAAGCGGGTCGAAAAGCGGGGGCCTATCATCTCTCTGCTTATCTCTATGCCTGTTAGAGAGAAGTGTTAGCCAATGGTACATGGGTACAGCATGCATATCAGGTAAAAGTTTAAGATTATTGCCAAAGCAGGAGTAGCTTACTTTTTCTTTTGGATGACGGTCCAGAGGGGGACCCGCCTGTCCTATCCGAAGAAGAGTCCGTAGGAGGACCACTGGTCTTGCCTCTCTCCTTGGGAAGAAGGACTCCCAAGTCCTTGTCAGGGTGATCTCTCACCGCTTGCAGCTTGTGCTCCTGTTCCGTGGAAAGAAGGGGAGGATCTGCAAATGAGGACATGACAGTGAACACATGCATAAAAACAAGGAAGCAATCAGAAAGAAAGCAATCAGAAAATGTACCTAGTCTCTTAGCGTCAATCCATTTGGTGGGTACCAAAGGTCGATCTGACTCAGCAACCCACTCTCCACCGACGAAGAAGAAGCGAGATTTCCAATCGTGGCAGTTTGAACGTAATCCCGTGAGCAGTCTTCCGCCCCTAGGGGTAAAATAGTACCATCCCCTGTGAGGGGCTGGGGACTCAATCAAACTGTAAGCAGCATGAAACTCGATAGGAGAAGCGTCTTCTTGATGTACTCTCCCCCACAATACAAAGAAGCCAAGCAGAACTCTCCATCCGTTAGGTGCTAATCGCCCCGGAGTTAAGGAAAAATAGTGGAGAGCACGGCAAATGGGAGAAGGTATTGGAAATCTTAGCCCGGCCTCGATCATCTCTTCGTATATCACGATGTCACCGGAAGAATCGTCACAAGCTGGCTCGTCCGCTTCAGCACGGCGGCACATCACAGTAGGAGGGATGCAAGCACTAATCTTCAAAAGATCACCGTCAGTTTTGAGTACACTAAAGGTAGTACTCACCTTTGATCCGGCATCCTCAACAACAACTTTCCCCTGGTACTTTTTGCGTCGACGCAGAATTCTGCTGGATACATCACTAGTGCCTTCGCCCGCGCTCGTGGGGCCCCGCCCGCACGCTCCCGTCTTTGAACACGTCGACCTCAACCTAGTCTGGGCGCTAGCGCTTTTGGGCGCCTCCGTGCGCGCCACGTCCTCGCCCGTGGGACCCACAGCACTCACAACCACCTGGGCCCCCAGCCTCACGCCCACCTGAGGGCCCGCACCGGGCGCCGCCGCCACAGGGACTCCTCGGGCACCGGACGCCGCCGCCGCAGGGATGCAAGGGGCGCCGGGCGCCGGGCGCCGCCGCCGAAGGGGCGCCAGGCGCTGCCGCCGCCGGGACACCTGGGGCGCATGGCGACGCCGCCACCACCGCAGGAATGCACGGGTCGCCGGGCTTCGCCGCCGCAGGGCAGCCAAGGGCGCCGGGCGCCACCACCGCAGGACCGCCACGGGCGCCGGGCGCCGCCGCCGCAGGGGCGCCGGGCGCTGCCGCCGCCGGGACGCCTGGAGCGCCTGGCGATGCCGCCACCTGGGCGCCCGGGACGGGCTCTGCCTTGCTGCCGGCGTCCGGGGCGCCCGGGACGGGCGCTGCCTTGCTGCCGGCGTCCCCGTAACCCGTAACGCCACTGCCGCCGCCGGCCAGGCTGCCGATGTCCCTGCCTGCATCGCCCGTGCTGCCAGCAATTTTGACACCGATTGCCTGCCTGCTGTTAACTCCCTCCTGGGATTGCTCAGCCATGGTGGGTCTCCTTCTTTGGGGATAAGAAAGGTGAAGATCTTTAAAAAGGGGAATAGTTGAAGAAAGGTGGGGTTGCCTAGGGATTCACAAGTTGAAAAGGAAAGAGGAACAGTTGAAGAAAGTTGGAGTTGCCTAGGGATTCACAAGTTGAAAAGGAAAGAGGAACAGTTGAAGAAAGGTGGGGTTGCCTAGGGATTCACAAGTTGAAAAGGAAAGAGGAACAGTTGAAGAGAAAAGACCTCTGTCATGCTCTCCTCTCTTTCAAAGGGCTTTTATGGCCTAGGGTTTCACAAGCCCCACAAAGCCTAGGGTAAAAAATCATTTAAATGGAAAAGAAGCCCGGATAGTAAAAATGCCCCCCTTTCAAAGCTTCTTTGGGCGCGGGGCATTGAGGGGCAAATGATGGGTCAGGCCCGACCAAGTGGCCCATTCCGTCATGAACCAAGCCTGAGTTAATGGAGATCCGTTTAATCCAATGGAGTCCGAGTCCATATCCACGAAGCCCGGCCACGTGGCAGCAGTACGGGTCGCTTTGGAAGCAGTCAGGCCACGTCCCGTTTTTACCAAGTCCTGCGGATAACTGCTTCGCCAATCGAAGACACCTGCCGCATCGGTTTGGTGGACACCTCGAACGCTCCTCGTGAACCGTGCTGAGAAGTCTCCCCATCTGTTAAAGGACGCTTATAAATATGAAAGCCCCTCGGCACTTGAGGGGCAGGCAATTATTATTTACTAGCAAAGATCTCTCTCTCCTAAGTTGTAACCCTTGAATATTAATATATCCGGCGACCTCAGCCTTTCCGAAAGTGGACGTAGGTCACACTGACCGAACCACTATAAACCTCTTTCTCGTCTTTATTATCGCATTATTTATTACTTGACCGGTGGTGTCTGAACCAGAGTTTGGCATCATCAGATTTCATTCTTGAAGAATATTCGATTTATAATCAATTCTCTAGAGTTGTATAGGTTTAGTGAGACAGTGGGATTTCTGTTGAAACCTTTGTTGTTGCTGCTGCTGTTGTGTTGGAATTGTTTTCTGCTCTAGAACTGGGTTTTTAGGATGAGAAATGTTGCAAATGATACTTCCTGTTGAGATTAGAAAATTGCTTTTGGATGAGTCTCATGTGCTATTGAACTTTGTCAGTTTGTGTTGGGTTAACTCATGCTTGATTTGAAGTTTGTCAGTTTGTGTTGGGTTAACTCATGCTTGATTTGTTGTTTTACTTCTCCATCTGCATTTTGAATAATTCATTCTTTTTTGAAAGCTTATCTTTTTGAACATTTATATTAGTTTTCTAATGCCTGAAATAGCAAGTAGTAAAATAGCAAGTAGTAGGAGTGATGCTTTGGTTGGAGATCTGAAAACTTGTTCTACCATATGCATTTGATTCTATTTTTCTTTTTTATACTTTCTAGGGTGGGTTTGTTATCTATTTCAACTTAGATAGGTTTATAAACGAAAATATAGTTGTTTAAACATACAGATGCAGAATATACAATTAAAAAAAAATTCAATAAAGCATAAAATCAGTGAATTAGTAATAAAATGAAGCCAAATATCAGTATGGATGCAGGTTTGGGGCTTGGGTTGAGAGGGATTTGGAGATTGAGGATTAGGGTTTATAGTTTAGGAATTTGGGATTTGGAGATTGAGGATTAGGATTAGGGTTTATAGTTTAGGAATTTGGGATTTGGAGATTGAGGATTAGGGTTTATAGTTAAAGGAATTGCGTTGGTTTTGGGTGAGGGAAGGAGAGAGAAAGGGAGGGAGAGGAAGAGAGAGAGAGACAGTAGAGAGAGAGAGAGAGCCGATCGATCAGAGAGGGTAGAAGAGAAACCGGCAGCTAGCTAATTAATTAATATAAGGTGGGAGTACGACTGAGGAGAAATGCTCTCCAAGGCATGAGCCGATGCAGTCAATCTCTGTGGGGGCCTACTTTTGATCGGCCCTTTTTGCACACTCACCCATCCCATGGCATCAAATGTTTTTTTCACCATTGGATTGAATCCGAAAGAAATCTACGAGACAACTAAAGATCAAGGGTATCAAATTAATGTTGGTTAGGATGATATGATGGGGTTAAATTATTTGTTATCATCACCCATTCATAAAAGAGGAGACCTTACCTCACCCCTACTGATAAGAAGCCACGTTGGAACTAGAGGTGTAAATTGGGTCCATGAATGTTGTGTCCTGGTTAGGTTGGTGTCGGCTTAGCACGGCTTGGATCGTACTGTCCTACATTGTGCCGCCCATGTTGGCCAAAATGCCTCTCCTTAGATTTTTTTTTTTTTTAAGTGTTTTCTATGAAGTGAAAGAGACTTTATGGACCTTTAGGGCCTGTTTCTTTACTGGAATTCCTGGAATTCCTGTCTGGGGAATTCCTAAATTCCCAGACACAGTGGAATTTCTGAATTCCCCTTGGACTTGAGCATCCAGGAATTCCACACAAATGCAAAGGGAGTGGAATTCCTGGATTCCCAAAGGTCAAAAGAAAACTTTCAAGTGGCTAGAATCCAGAAATGCTACTGAAGAAACATGGGATTCAGAAATTCCAGGGGACAGCATGTCACATCATGTCCAGGAATTCCTGGACATGGTGAATTCCTGGCAGAAATTCCAGCAAAGAAACAGGGCCTTAGGGTTCTCAATTTGAAATAAGTTGAAACTATTAAAACAAATGCACAAATATTAATGTTAATCTACAAATAAAAAATTAATTAATTTAAGTTTTATATTTTATTTATATAAAAAATCAACAATTTTTTTATATAAATGTCGTGTCGTAACGTGCCATGGATCAGGGCTCTCTGGCCAAACACGGCCCATCTTTTGGGTCATGCAGTGCTGGGTCGGCCCGGTCAACATAGTCAACGTGTCGTGCCAGCCCACGACCTAACCTGATTTACACACCTAGTCCGAACACCCTGCCTACCAAAGCTATTGTAAGGGAACCATGAAACACGCGAGGGAACTCCATCATAGGGCCCACATTAAAGATTGACTCAATTTGTGCAACATAAATTTCATCCCCTTTGGTGATATACCAATTCAATAAAGGCCTACCCATCCATGAGCATAGGGTGAGAACATGATTCGTTACATGCCAACAATGATGCCACACTAATGTCCACTCACATTTTCAATCATGGGATCAATGTTACGTTGAGGCCTGTTCTTTCTAAAGTGAGACATGATAATATATCGTTGGACTGGATGTGTTTCATCTTGCACAGTATGATCATCTCTATATGGGCCCCCGCAATGGAGTTTCAAGCATGTATTACATGGCTCCCGTGTGAATGTGTGATAGCTGTCATGACCCCAAAAATTAGGGTGTAATTAAGGGGATGTGATTACAGGGATTACTGTAAGTTGTAGCATAATCATTCTCTCCCCCAAGATCTGCACAGGTGAGGATACGAGGTCTATTACCCTTACGGAAAATTTAACGGAAGCTTGCATTTCGGTGCAACCCGAAGTCCAGAGCCCATCAGATTTCGTGTTACATTACTAATGTCTTACCAGTTGCATCATACTTGTACCATGCCGCATCAGATCGGTAAAAATAAAAAGAATATAAAAAGAGCTAGACAAGTAAACAAGAGATTATATTCTCATGATCCAAGAAATTACAAAAGATTTATTAATTATAATCTCAAAATAAAATGCAAATAGAGGCCAGTACAACATAATACAAAACCCAAAATAAAGACTCCCAAGTGTTAACATCTCATGAGCAAAGAGCGGAGTCTATATGACAACCTCAGCACAACAATCACTCACCTCTTGCAACTTGGCAACTGCCTCCTCCGGATACCACTTTAGGGTGATGGTCGGGGCAATCATACCTACAGCACCAAGCGCAAAGTTAGACATGAATGTTTGGCAGGCATCCAATATAAGTGTCATAGTATGCAATAAAATAAAGAATAAAAAATAGCAAATTAAATAAAATAAGTACAATCTACTTAGACAGATTTATACAAAATTAGTACGGTATACAGTCACAAGAACAGTATAATGTCATGTGTAAAACGTAGCAATAAAGAATAATACAGAACGCTACAGAACAGTCTAATATTAGAATCTATTAGTGTGTCCAAGTGGGTGTGTGTTGCTAGGATTTTCCCTAAAGCATCGGCTTGAACCGGGGGAAGAAGTGACAGAACAGGATTGTTGGAATGGGTGCATACGCGTGTCCCATAGCGACTAGAACTTAATCATCGGTACCGTCCATCCGCTAGTCCCATAGCGGTGGGATATGATACATGACAAGTTTTGTGCACTACAATTGATGCATCATCTTAAAGTCGGCCATATGCTTTGTGATTATGGGAACAAAATCTTTTTAAAGCGACCTAAATAATAGGAGTTATTTGACCAAGTTCCTCTTTGAATGAGTAAGAGTCACGTTGGTAGGTTGTTAGCATTAATGGAGCTTTTATAGGAGAATGTGGATATTGGAATGTAAACATGGGAGTCTTAAGAGTCTGTGAATACTTGTAATAAAAATGATCATCACTAATTTTTCATTAACAGTTATCTGTTTGGTGCAATCTCCCATCTGAGATTTTATCCTTTTAAGCTTCCTCTTTGAGCAGTGATTTATTTCTTTTCACTATGGCTCAAGGAATGCTAGAAAGTTCATATCAACTGGTATCAGAGCACGATCCTTGGATGGCAGAAGGAACACGAGTAGCTCAAATGGAGAAGCTATGCTTTGGCGTCTTTCACATGGCATACCCGTCCTCGTCGGATGAGCTGAGGAACCCATTCCTAGAGCTCATCCTTCCTACGATGCCGAAGACTCCGAACGTCCTTATAAAAGGGCCATCGGCCGATGCGTTCGTCTCACATCGCCAATCACACTATGCTGAGACGTCATGGGTTAATCTCCACTTCTGCAAGGGTCAACAAAAATGGCACACGGTACCCAAGATGATGGCGGAGAATGTCAGTGAAATAGAGTGAAAGCAATTGTGAGAGAGAATGCTCAATATCGTCCCCTTTGAGGATCGATTGTTGTTCATATATATAAGGGCTCAATTCCCTAATTACAATCAATTAAGAATCTTAGATCCTAAACTTTAGCAACAAACTAAGTAATCTCCTTTGACTAAGTACAATACAATAAAAGGGTACAAGAAATGGGCCTAAATAGATGGGCCTACTGAGATTGGGCTTGGATTGACACCCCCCCCCCCCTCTCAAATTGATGCTAAGGAGTCATAAAGCAGCAATTTGAAGACAAGAAATTGATGTCGAGGCCGAGGAAGTCCCTTTGTGAAGATATCTGCAAACTGAAACTCTGTAAGGACATGAAGAAGACTAATGACATCACGCTTATATTCATCTCGAATAAAGTGGCAGTCAACTTCGATATGTTTGGTGCGTTCATGGAAGACGGGATTTTCGGTGATTCGGATAGCCCCAGTATTATCGGCATGCAATGGAGTATGAGAGGTTTGAGCGAACCCGAGTTCCGAAAAAAGTCCCCGTAACCATTAGATCTCAGAACAAGCAGAAGACATTGCCCTATATTCAGCTTCCGTGGAAGATCGGGACACCCGTTCTTGTTTTTTGCATTTCCAAGAAACGAGAGAAGTTCCAAGGTACATGCACCAATCAGTAGTAGATCGGCGTGTATCTTGACAGCCTGCCCAGTCAGCATCTGCATAAGCGGTCAGATGAAGAGGATTATCCTTTGGATAATATAAACCACGAGGGACAGTTTTTAGCAGATAGCGGATAATGCGCTTCACAGCTGTCAAATGAAGGTGTCGAGGAGCTGTCGTGAACTGGCTCACAAGATGAATAGCATAGGATATGTCAGGTCTAGTGATGGTGAGATAGACAAGACTTCCCACCAGATACCGGTAGGTATGAGGATCAGGAAGAAGATCACCATCATCTTTACTCAACTTGAGATTTACCTCTACAGGCGTATCAACAGGTGAAGAATCATGGAGGTCAGCCAACTCGATAAGATCTGATGTGTATTTGTGTTGATTAACAAATAGACCTTTGGGAGATTGATGCACCTCTAAGCCGAAGAAATAATACAATGGGCCCAAATCCTTCATACGGAAGGAATCCCTGAGAGAAGCTTGGAGAGAATTGATCATAGCATCATCCGTACCAGTGATAATAATATCGTCAACATATACGAGAAGCACAGTAACACCAGTAGATGTGTGGCATAAAAAGAGAGATGGATCAGAAGGACTCTGGGTAAAGCTACTCTCGCATAAGCGACCCTTGAAGGTTTCGAACCATGCCCGAGGAGCTTGCTTTAGACCATAAAGTGATTTGCGCAGGCGGCAGACAGACCTCTTTGAGGGAGAGGGGACGCCTTGTGGTATCTGCATATAGACTTCTTCTTGCAGATCCCCATGGAGAAATGCATTTTTGACATCCATTTGGTATAAAGGCTAGGATTTAGAGGCAGCAATGGCGAAAAGTAACCGAAGAGATGTCATTTTTGCCACAGGTGCGAACGTTTCCTCAAAGTCAATGCCATACTCATGTCTGTTTCTGAATGCCATAAGTCTAGCTTTGTGTCTATCCAATGACCCATCAGATTTAAGCTTGATCGAGTAGATCCATTTGCAACCGATGGGTTTAACTGCTGAAGGACACTCCACAATATCCCAGGTGTGATTCTAAGCCAATGCATCAAATTCCTCCTTCATGGCCTGGTTCCAGCAATCTTGTTGGGCAGCCTGCAAATAAGAACTTGGGATAGAGATAGAAGATAGAGTGGTCATCAAGGAAGTATGGGTAAATCCATACCGATCGGGCAGTCTAGAATTTCTGGAGGGGCGACGTAAGGTAGGAGTAGTTGTGAAACCATTTGTCGGTGGAGGATCAGGGGGAGGGCCATCTGCAGTGGGAGGTTTCTCCCGGCGGTGGTATACAAAAGCAAGATTAAACCTAGTAACAGAGGTTTGATCCGAAAAACCTGGTAAGAGAGCTGGTGAAGAGGGATGAGGACAGTCCATGTGAGTTTGGAAGAAATATTGATTTTCAAAGAAAATAACATTTCGAGAAACCCTGATACGACGACCAATGTGATCATAACAAACAAAACATTTTTTATTAGTAGCATAACCCAAAAAAGCACACCTGCGAGATTGTGCTGTTAGTTTCGTTCTTTCTATGGGAGGTAGATGATCAATCACAAGATGATGACCAAACAATTTAAAATAAGGCGTTAAATGAGCAATGGTAGGTGATGGAATGTGGTTTATGAGATAGGCAGTCGTGGTGAGAGCTTCAGTCCAAAAACGAGGGGGAACAGATGCTTCAATCAGAAGAGTTCTAGTGACATCAAGACGATGTCTGTTTTTCTATTCCGCGACTCCATTTTGTTGTGGAGTATACGGACAGGTACGTTGAGAAATAATTCTTTTATTGTTTAAAAATGATTGAAAATCCTTGGAAACATACTCCCCCCTGAATCTGAGCGCAAAGTTTTAATGCATTTAGAGAACTGGTTTTCAACATATTGAACAAAAAATTTAAATGCATTAAGAACATCAGACTTCAAATGTAATAAATAAATCCAAGTAGATCTGCTGTAGTCATCAATGAATGTTACAAAGTACTTGAAATGACTATGTGAAAGGGTCAGAGCAATGCCAAAAACATCACTGTGAATTAAGTCAAAATATGTAGTGCTCCGTGTGTTAGAGTTTGGAAAGGGTAAAGTTTTACTCTTTCCTAATTTACAAGCATCACATTCCAAAGAAGTAGAAGCAACAGGTTTATTTATTAATCCAGATTGAAATAAAGTAGACATTGTAGAAGCATTCGGATGACCAAGTCTATTATGCCACAATCTAGAATTATTCTAAATGAAAAAACAAAATAACTGATGTAAAGTTTTGTCATGAATAAATGAATACACTGGTAAGGAAAAAAGTCTTCCACGCTTAGGTCCCCTCGCGATCACTTCCCCCGACTCCTGGTCCTGCACAACACAACCAGTAGAAGAAAATGAGACATTGTAATTATTTTCAACAAGTTGACCCACAGAAACCAAATTGGTAGCAAGATGAGGAGAAACTAAAACATTGGTTAAGGGTAAGGGGCCAGGGGTATCACCAACAGAGGTGATGGGAAGATGATCTCCGTTGGCAGCATGAACAGTAAGATGACCAGTGTAAGGAACGACATTTTGTAATTTTATGGGTGAAGAGGTCATATGGTTACTTGCACCAGAATCTAAGTACCATGTATTAGAAAGAGATGACTCAGTACCTGCGATGTTCATGGATGCCAAGGCATTGATAATCATTTGGTTTACCATCTCAGGGGTGAGAGGAGCTGGGGATGCAGATTGTGTGGAGGAACCAGGTTGTGAGGAAGAATTAGACGGCATAGAACCACTGAAGTCAGAGGATGCATATCGTGGAGTGGTTACGGTGTAAGCACTAGGAGCTGACGGCACTGTGTAAGGACAAGAGGCTGACGGTACATAGTTGCGGGAAGCAGAATTGCGACCCTTCTTCCAACATTCATCAATAACATGACCAATGGCTTTACAATATCTGCAGATCTTTGCCTTACATTGATTTTCATAGTGACCATATTTCTTGCAGTTATGGCATTGAACTTTACTGATATCCCGAGGAGATGGTCTGGTGATAGCAATATAGGCAAGCGGAGCCTCAGTAGATCCCTGTTGTTCCAGAGTAATTTTAGTGACCAGACGTTGTTCTTCCCGCAAAAGCTGCTGAAGACAGTCATCCAAGCTGGGAAGAGAAGCCCTACTCATTAAGTTAGATCTAACTGCCTCAAACTCCCGACGAAATTTCATGAGAAACTGATCCCGATGGCTACTTTGCTGTAAAGGAAGTAGTTCAGGGAGGAGTGCGTCAGACACCGTAGCAAACTTAATCTCATCATATTCTGACCACAGTCTGCGAAAGCCATTGTAATACTCTTGAATAGACTGGGTGCCTTGATGAAATTGAGAAATGTCAAGTTCCAATTGAAATTGACGAGCAGTATTGCCTTGTTGATAAATCTTTTTAAGATAGTTCCACATTTCCCGAGCAGTTTTGCAAGGTCTGAGGTTGAGGATAAAATGTGGGTCAACCGAGCCTAACAACTAGGTTTTGATTTTAGCATTCTTAGTTTTCTAAGCTAAAATCTTCTTGTCATCTTCTGCCGGTTTGGGTTCAGATCTATCAATATATGCCCAGAGTTCCTTTCCTTCTAAGTAAATTTGAAATTGGAAGGCCCATGAGGTATAATTTGTTCCATCAAACCGAACCATTTTAATTTCCGATTTATCCATGATGAGCAGACGAAAAAACATGAACTATAACTAGAAGTAGTACCCAGAACAAGCAAGTAACCCAGACAGCAAGAACTAAATCAACAGCAGTAATTATATGAAGATGAACTAGAACAACAGCAGTAATTTGATGACAGTTAAACAGGAAGAACACTGTAGCAAAAAAACAGCCAGACCAAAAAAAAAAAATCCCTGTCGTGCAGTGTATGGACTCCCACGTGGGCCCCAGCAGATGATCAAGGCTAGATCAAAGAGTGGGGATGAAAAGGTGGTGTATTTTCGCACCTTTTGGAAGTAGTCCCAGGCAGAACTAATCGAAATCCAAAATTCTGGACAGCTGAGATGAAAACAATTGGATAAAACTGAATTTCCACAAAAATTAGTAGAAGGCCTACCTTTGATGATCCATAAATCTTGAAAAATTCTTCATAAATAAGAAGAGAACCAGGCGACCAAGATCTGGGATGATAGGGGATGATCGGAGGGATTCCAGATGTGGAAGATGGCTTGGAGGATCTATAGATCCTTGTAGCTTGAGGAAACTACAGCACTAGGGCATGTCCAAAAGGCTCTAATACCATGTCGGTGAAATAGAGTGAAAGCAATTGTGAAAGAGAATGCTCAATAACATCCCCTTTGAGGATCGATTGTTGTTCATATATATAAGGGCTCAATTCCCTAATTACAATCAATAAGAATCTTAGATCCTAAACTTTAGCAACAAACTAAATAATCTCCTTTGACTAAGTACAATACAATAAAAGGGTACAATAAATGGGCCTAAATGGATGGGCCTGCTGAGATTGGGCTTGGATTGACAGAGTAGACGGCGTGGGACTACTGGAAGATGCACGGGATTGATTTCAAGTCCGTACATCAATTCACATGTCTTCGCAATCTTTTACAACAGGGCCTAAACACCCTTGAGTGGTCCATAATATTCAGCCCGCTCATATACCCTTTCTTTGCCATGGACAATGTCTATTTGGGCTTGATCATCATTACCTACGTTGTGCTTCCCTATGCTTGTTGGCCACTGGATCTATACAATGGCAAGACATATGCTCTCTCTTCTCTTCCGACTTGTTCACAACGACCGACCAAAAGTATTATAAGTTTGAATCAAATATGTTTGGATATGATTCACAATCACAAATACATCTAAGTTCTTTCTCCATTCTTACTTACGGTTTTGGGTCTGCTACCATTGCGTCGACACTTACACATGTAGCTCTTTTCAATAGAGGGGAGTATGAACATTGTCAGGCTTAATGCAAAGGTAGGGATGACATACACACAAAATTGATGAGAAAGTACATGGACATACCTGAATTAGATGCTACTTAGGAATGTTATAGATTATTTCCTAAATGCTAACCTTGTAGACAAGGTTAGTCTAAGGGGGATGGATTGATACATGACAAGCAATGTGCACCACAATCGATGCATCATCTTAAAGTGGGCCATATGTTTTGTGATTATGGGATCTAAATCTGTTTAAAGAGACCTAATAATAGGAGTTATTTGACCAAGTTCCTCTTTGAACAAGTAAAAGTCACGTTGGTAGGTTGTTAGCATTAGTGGAGTCTTTTTAGGAGAATGTGGATATTGGAATGTAAACATGGGAGTCTTAAGAGTCTATGAAATAGTTGTAGTCTTTGTATTTAAAGAAGAACTTGTAATAAAAATGATCATCACTGATTTTCCATTAACAGTTCTTTGTTTGGTGCAATCTCCCATCTGAGATTTTATCCTTTTAAGCTTCCTCTTTGAACAATGATTTATATCTTTTCACTATGAATCGAGAAATGCTAGAAAGTTCGTATCAGGATATGAAGTAGTACAGTTCTTCCTTGGAGCTTAATACAGGAAATACAGGGGTGGTAATACTACTATGCAAATGCGATAATCATGATGATATCAATCAATGCAGGTAACAATGTAGGCACAGTAATCACAATGATTGCAGAAATGCTGATAATAACAATTAAAATATAGCAATAACTATGTTTTGTGGTTGTGGCTCATGGCCCAATTCGAAAGGTCAGAGTCCACCCTGATTTTATCATCTCGCATACTTTAGAATTCAAGGTTTCCATTGGATATCAGAAGTACACCCGCGGTTCGAGGCTTACCTGTGACCTCAACCCTCACAAGGGGACTTCATCGCCCAACTGGTTACTCTCGTGTCTCTCAATGTTACAGTCTTTAACAGAATAAATGGAATTAGAAAAACATTGCAGATCAAAGGGATCAGACAGACATAAATTGGTTCTCCAAAATCGGGTACAATTAGTGAATCTCAGCAAACATAGTCGAGTCATTATTGAGTCGGGTTAACAGTTAAGTGTAAGCAATTCAGAACTGAAAGCAGCAATTTTGGGCTAGAAAATAGTATATCTATGCCCTAAAAATCCTATAGAAAAACGGGCAGCATTTCGGCTAGAAATGGAGGCACCGGACGAGTGGTAAAAGAATAAAGTGATCCGGGTAACTCAAGCGGGGTAGGGCAACTTAATGCTCGCACATCGTCTGAAGAAACCACCTAAGAATCCGGGCACATCCAAGGTTAAAGTAGGGCGAAGACCGTTCGCTAAATCCCAATGAGTCTCATAGGTCACAGTCCTAAGGCCGGGTATGACAGGACGCGTGAAACACAACAGATAAGAGAAATATGCACCATGCATATGAATACAAAAATTAACTGGTAAAGTGTAGTTAAGGATCCATTACAATGAAGTCTTTAGCTGTTGATTACCTTGGATATGCAAGTATGATGATACTCGAGACTATATGCTTTAAGGGTTGGATATCATGTTTGGTTTTACAATTGGTGCATTCGGAAGGTGGAGATATCTAAATCCTAATTCCGGATAGAACGATAATCACCTGCTCCACATTCCTCCGGATAATTCGAAGAGTGTAAGACAGTTGAAATTAAGTTAGGCAGTATTCAGGTACAAGGTACATCATAATCCTAGGTTAATGATCCCTTAAACAGAAGGAAACCAGCAGCAATGGGTTAATATAAGTGTAAGACCCTCAAAGGCCCTCATGCACATGGATTGCTGGTTGTCCAAGACCCATCCTTAGGGTGGATCTCCAGGGTGCAAAACACCCGCAGTTGGGTGCAAACAGTGTGGCCGCGATACGTAGCGGGGCCAAAGGTAGGGTACAAGGTCCCCCAAAATATAAGTATTCGGTCCCTGTAAGAAGGGTGACCGTGTTCAGTAGGTTATAGAGGGGTTAGGCGTCTCAAAGACCCTTAACTAGGGTCACCGGCCATCCCTTGCAGTCCTGAGAGTGTGCAATGGTTGTTTGGGGTGGATTTCATAAAGGTAGCCAAGTATTCTTTGGAAAAACTCACATTTCTAAGTGAGGTTTAAGTGAGGTTTGGTCACAAATGGGTCTACCTATTAAGCATCTAAAAGTCCCAAATTGGGTCCCAAGGGCAAGGGTTTTAGTTTCCAAAACTAGGGCTAAAAGGTGTCAAAATAAGGCCCACCGGCCACTTGAAAACCCCCAAAAGTTGGGCTAAAAAGGGGCAAAAATAAGGCCCACCGGCCATGGAAAGAATCCCTCATCGGCTATCCAAAAATCACACCCACCGGCTATAGGAACAGCGCCTAGTGGCCATTGAACAGCACTCACCGGCCATAGGAAAATTTGTTCTATGGTTGACCATAGGTCAGCTGGAGAATAAATTTTTTTGCTAGTCATAGAATGTAGAATTTCTGACGGGTGGGCCGTTTGGCGGGCTGTTAGGCTCACTTTGGCTTGTTTTGAACCCAGAATTTGGGCCTTTTGTTCTTTTAACATTTTTCAAATTCAAGGACCTATAAAACTCATTTTTTAACAAGATATTGCAATATAATCATTATTAATTTAAGCATTTTTTAATTATTTATAACCATTGAATAAACTATAATCATCAATTGAACGATAATAACATGCGGTGATAAATAAATTGAACACTTTCTTGAGTCTCTTAGCTACCTTAATCACCTTGTAATCTGCCCCTAAACCAGCTGGAAACACCTCTTAAAAATTTTCCAAAAAAATCAACTCCAAAAATCTCCTAAAAACCAAAACCCAAGCTACACTTAAAACTACCTTATGCATGTGACATATGTGAAGCAAATGGACCTCTGGATCATGAAAACAATCGAAATAAGAAAAGCACTTACCTCTAAGAAGCTCAGATGAGAGAAGAGATGAAGGTCCTGCCAGTCATGGAATCACGCCAAAAAGACATATGTTGCATAAGAAGCGGCATAAAGTCAATCGGCGGTATACTAGTTTCTACGCTACTAGCATTTTGATTACATAAACAAGTACTCATAACCTCTTTTTTTCTTTTATTTTCTTTCTAAAAACTATGAATTTTTAATAATTCATGAATATTTAGATTACAATGCTGGTCATATCCGTGCTTGGCATGGGTTGTTATGCTAGTTTGATTTGATGCATGCAATTAGCTAAGAACTTTATTGGAGCAAACATACGGCCAACCTTTCTTACCGCTGGTGTGTCAAATGGTATCTGATTATATTTTTTACTCCAATAGAAATTAAGATCATATTTTTGAGAGTCCACACAAGTGGGAAGAGGAGGCCACAAATGTGGAAAGAATAGCATACCCAGATATCAATCCCTAGATCGCCAGATGACATTGAGGGTTGCCAACCAATTGAAACCCCACGCTATCATCTTTTGTATATTTAAAAAATGATTTTGAAACTATATCCAGGTCTTCATCCACCATGATTCTACTTTGGATCCAACCCATTTGCATCCCTACTTCCCTACCACTAACCTCCAACTTGGGGAAAACGATGGCATTAGTCCAAACTTAAAAAATGCACATTTACCTGAGCCCCCACTGTCCCATTCCATGTGGCCCGAATCCCCTCATGTTTCACAGAATAGAGCAGAAATTTTGAATGTATCAGTGAGCCAGAAAGTAGCTCGTCTCATGGGTCCCTGATTGTGGATCCTTACAACCAACTCAATTTGGAGGCAGAATCAGATTCCCAACAAGCTAAGAATGCATTAGAGGACGACTGTCCAATGACCCAATTTTGGATCCCAACGTTGGCTTGTACTAGGCTCCGATCAACGGCAATCGGTTATCCAAACATATGAACACTAATTTGCAAGAAATAAGGCAATTGATTTAGACCAATTCTTTTTTTCTTTTTTTTATGAATTAAAGATTAAATCATACAGAAGGCAATATTTCAGATCATCATCAAAATTAGCCATGGGACTTTCCTCCTCAATTTCCATTCATGAATAAGAACATAAGATCCTCAACAAGATAGGCAGACAGCTTCTATTTTTAAAGTAGCCCCAACAACACACATTATTGTGTTCAAAAGTAATAAAGTATAAGGGAGGGTTGTAAACACATGAAGGGTGGGAGAAGCTCAACAAAGGCAAACTGGCACTACAAAAAAAAATTAAATATAGCGGCGGATAAAAACCGCCGCTATATATATGAAAACTGCCGCTAATACGTTTTGCGGCGGAAAAATGTCCGCCGCCACTTTTGTCGTTGATACTCCTGTCGCTGAATGTATTTGCGACGGAAAAGGGGCTGCTGCAAAAAAATTATCAATAGCAGCGGTTGTAAACCACCACTAATTATTGTAACTTGTAGCAGCGGACATCACAAACTGCTGCTACAAGTTAGCAAACTTTAGCAGCAGAAATCACAATCTGCTGCTGTAACTTGTAGCAGCAGAAATCACAAACTGCTGCTGAAACTTGCACACTTCACAAACTACTGCTGAAAACAACAGATATCAATTCAATAGGGACTAAAGAAAGACACATTTATCTCCCAGTCATGACAATAATCATTCAATGTCATGTCCAATGCTAGGACTGGTAGGAGACAATAAGCTTTTACAGTTTTTCTCTCTCTCTCTCTCTCTCTCCTTCTTCTTCTTCTTCTTCTTCTTCTTCTTCTTCTCCTTAAACAATAAGAGAATCAGTTGTGTACAGATTACTGAAGAACATTAAGATTCTTGTAGGACAGTAGGAGAGTTAAGTAAATCAGCTGTGTACAGATTACTGAAGAACATTAAGATTCTTGTGGGACAGTAGGAGAGCTAAGTATAGCTGTGTGAGACCCACTTTAGGTGGGCCCCAGCAATCACCATTGATTGATCAGGAATGCTCTCTCTCCTCCTTGGAATTAGAAAGATCCTACTCCCTAGTGGTAGAAAAGTTCTTATTTAAGTTCGAAGTGAACTGTCTAGTGACTGGATGATTGAGGATGGACTGATGGTGGGCCTGCCTTTTGTTTGACCCTAAATTACTCAAATAAGCAAAATTACTCATGATGGGTATCTTTGTGTTAAGAGATGGATTGCCCTTGAGAAGATATTAAGAGTACTCCTTTTCCATAATCTAGCATTATACTAATTTTGAAGTGTAAGTATTAAAAAGTATTTTATGTATCCTCTGCTAATACCTTAGCTAAGGAAATTAATATCTTCAATCAGAAAACCTAAATTACTCAAAGAAGCAAAATTACTCACGATCGCTATCTTTGTGTTAAGAGATGGATTGTCCTTGAGATACTGAGGCTCTTACTGTTATATTGCATTAATTCTATAAGACAGTATAAAAAAAATTAGACAACCTTTGGTTCCCATTCTCCTTTATATTCAGGATTTGAAATGGTTGGGGCTGTCCATTCACCATCTTTCTCATTGTCCCATTCTTCTGGCTGCATCAAGCATATTTGGATTTAACATAGGAGAAGTCTAACAGAAAAATTACTTAACAAGTTCACTTCTAAATAATTTTGCTTTATGAAGCTTATGAAATATTATTGGACAAGATATTTTTATATTAGCTACCCTTTCGGCATCAGGCAACTAAATTCTGATGGACACCCATCATACTGCTCTTGGTGTTGGGAGCTCCTTGCAGCAGTTACAGGAAACACATGGGACATGTAAATAAAGATAGTTCTCGTGAAAAGAAGAAGAAGAAGCCTTGAGCAATTCATTTCAATTCAAAGCTTACTTTGTACCCTGCTAGTTGATGCAGAAGAAGCCTTGAGCAATTCAATTCAATTCAAAGCTTACTTAGTACCCTGCTAGTTGATGCCATCCATTGCTTTCCCACCGCAACCATCTCTCGACTTCCCTTCTTTCTAATCTCCACTGTCACATAAGAAAGTTGTCCCATGTGGGCTAAAGTTGTAGCCTCAATATCCACTTCTTCCTGCATTCAAACAATGGAGAACCCAGTTTACTTCTCTATGACCTGCTATTTTATCTTGTCCTTGCCAAATGCATTTTCCTTCCTTCATTTAGCAAAACCAACAGAAGAATCTTTCTAAATTTTACAGTCTTTTGTTCAAACTTAATGGAATAAGGATATATTTATTGTAGAGTGTTAGTCCTACTAATTAATGGGACAAAGACAGGCCTGCATTTTAGAAACTCACACCATTCATATGGTGGGAAATGAGGGTGGATGGTCCACGTGTCAATTCTACCCCATTAGATACCTAGTTGTGCTCTGTTTGGACATTGGGCTCTAAATGTACATTGTTTAGAATGCCTTGGATTAATGGCTCTGACCCAGATTTGACAGTTGAACCATTACAAATCTGAACCTAGATTATGCTCACTTTGATCCATCTTAAAAAGAACTTCAAGAAACCCATTGCGACATCCGTGAATTCATCCTTCTTTATTGGCATTCTCAAATGACTCTGAACTAATCTTAAGAACTTGATCTCATATATATATATATATATATATGTGTGTGTGTGTGTGTGTGGGAATTGCTCCTATGAGAGACACTCTCACCAACTTGGTGAGAGATAGGTGGGGGCCCTCACTTCCATATCCACTCTCACCAACTTAAATGCAAGGACCCCCAACTTAAATGTGAGGGCCCCTACCCATCTCTCACCAAGTTGGTGAGAGTGTCTCTCATAGGAGCACTTCCCTATATATATATATATATATATATATATATAGAGAGAGAGAGAGAGAGGATAAGATGAAAAAGAAGTGAGGTGTGGGCATAAGCATATTTGATTAGAATGGTGCCCATGCCCCCAATGAGTAGGATGTTAATCAATTGCTCTAACAATGTGGCGCGAGTGACCCATGCCCTTTGGATGGTCAACACATCTAAACCGAATATTTTCTTTAATATGGATTTAAAGGGATCAACATTGATCTTAGCCGTTGAAAAGTATGATATATCATAGAAGAATGATGAAGGAGAGATGTATGACGACAAACATTGATGTTAGCCGTTGAAAAGTATGATATGTCGAAGTCGACCGAGATTTTAATCGTGCCAGTGGTAGAAGCTATAGCCATGGAACCCACGTTATCAATTAGAGTTGCAATAGCACCTGCTCGCCAATTGCCATCTTTATCCTGAAATTGAATGAAATTCACAAACAGAAAATCAATGGTCACATTGGAGAGTTTGATATTTGGTGGGGTGTGCAGGACATCAAATGGACTATTTCAAAAGAAAGTGTCTAAAATGCTCTTTAAATCCAAAAAAAAAAAGGTAAATAAAACAAAGTCCCAGGTCAATCTTGCTCTATTCATTTCCATCTGTAATAAACCACCCCCTTGCTTCCATTGAAACCAATGATAAGGCCATACACCATTAAAGAACGACGTGACCTTCCAAATGTATGATGGGCTCCAACAGTGCAGGCTATGAGTAATGTGCACTGTACAAAGTATAGTATCGAATGATCCACGTTTGATAGAGCTAACACCAAAAAAAATTCAGATGGAGGACCACCATATGCATTCAAGAAAAAATAGTAAAAATAAAACGCTCCACCGGCAACTCAAGAAAAGTCCTGCCAAGGTCCCATTCAACACAAATTATAGCTAAGCCTTTTAACCACCATGTCCAATAAGATGGTTCCATGATAAACACAAAAGATGCAATCCATACTACCTCCTTTTAAGGAAGCATCAACATGATACAAAATCCTAGCTACAACAAAATTTGCAATGAAGAGATTCCCTATAAAAACACATCCACCTGTTGGAATAGATACTAACTGAACTCAACAATGCAAATGTGCTGGACCAACATCACTCAATAGTTCGATAAAGTTTGAAGTTTATCAACACCAAAATCAAATACTAAGCCTATGAAGGAACACTGATAATATCAGGAACCAAGAAAAAAAGAGTCTAACCTATATGAATAGATAGTTGCTCATCAGAGGAGATCGGCAACATTCGATGGCAGCTCCTCTATCACCACGTTATAGAACTTCTGAATATCAAAGAGCATCCTCTCGTCATCCACGGTCACAAAGTTAATTGCAACACCTTTCCTTCCAAAACGACCACTTCGTCCAATACGATGAAGATAGTTCTCCGGTTGAGTCGGCAGATCATAGTTTATGACAAGTGAGACTTGTTGCACATCAATGCCACGGGCCAGCAGATCGGTGGTAATAAGCACCCGTGAAGACCCAGAGCAGAACTCACGCATAATGATGTCTCTAGTGTTCTGGTCCATATCTCCATGAGTTGCAGATACAGTGTGGTCTTGGCTGCACATCTTATCAGTTAGCCAGTCAACCTTTCGTCGAGTGTTTACAAAGATAACACTCTGTATGATTGCCAATGTCTCATAGAGGTCACAGAGTGTCTCCAATTTCCACTCTTCCTTTTCAACGTTAACATAGAACTGCTTGATTCCCTCAAGGGTGAGCTCATCTCTCTTCACCAAAATTCTCACAGGCTTATTCATGAACTTGCGGGCGAACTCCAACGCCTCAGGAGGCATTGTAGCAGAGAAGACGCCAACTTGAAGTTTTGAAGGAAGGAGCTGAAATATATCATAAATCTGATGCAAGAAACTGTCAGAAACATCCAGATCCAGACAATCAATTGAAAAAATGTGTCAAAATTAATAAATCAGCTCTACTTAAAACTGAAGGTCCACCGATGCATAACACCAAGGTTGAATGATCTGATTTTGGGGCCTTGTTTCAGTCTCTTTCAATTGCATTTTTTTACAGTCATACTTTTTGTTCCTTTTTTTAATCAAATGATGACTGCTGGGCTGGAATTTGGATTACACATTACTCAATGAACTTTGAATTATTTGTCTATACCAAAATATCTATTTTTTATCTATAATGTGCGCCTCGCTTCAATGAAGCCCGCGCCTCGCCTTGCACCTTGATGCGCCTCTCACTTTTAAAAACACTAGGCCAGACAATACAGAATGACCAGAAATGACTGTATAACGTTTCATGATTTGCGAGAAACTCCTTTCTGCACCTTTTTCATTTTCTTTTTCTTCTTTTTTTTTAAATGATATGCTTTGTGAAAAACTAATTAACACAGTTGTAGATGATGGGGCGGTAAATAGTTTGGCTGAATGCATAATCACATCCAATCGTAGCATCATAAAATACATCATATGCAATCATCATAATCATGATAATTTAGCCTAATCCAATTTGTGCATCACAAGGGCATTCATGAAAGCAAATTCATTTTTTCCATCAATAAAAGGAGCAGTTTTAGCTGCAGTAACAGGAAGACTTTTATTGGTCGAGAGTGATACTTTAAACTTGAATGAGATAGGTTACTGAAGTCTAAACGTCAGAAAATGAGAGAGGTTCTCGGATTCTAAACATCAGCCACATAACTTTCAAAGATTTGGAAATGCTCTTCACGGAAGGCATATGCATCAGTGGATTTTTAAAAAAAAAGGACCAATCAACCAATATGACAATAAACTGAGAAACGGATTCACAAGGATTTATACTGTGGTCCTAAATCTTAGAAGATGAAACAGGAGGCGGTACCTTACAGTAAAACTTAGTTATGACAAATTTATCAGGTAATAAAGATGCATGCTGCACTTCATGGAATCCTACTAGATTTAAGTTTAACAGCCAGATGAGATGAATACATGCCAATGATACCTCTACTTCAACGACTGTACATGTAATACTATGGGGCTTGCACTAAGGATCTATCCTAAAGGGAATCAACAAGAAATATGACAACACAAGGCCATAGCATTTAGTCAAGAAGACAGCTGTGTGAAGTAAAAAAAGGAAAGAGTATCGGGTGAAAAAAAAAAAAAGGACCTGATCTTTAAAACCTCGAGAAAGCATTTCATCTGCCTCATCCAAGACGAACACCTTAATGTAGTCAGGCCGAAGGGACTGTCTTTGCAGCATATCAAAAACACGACCAGGAGTGCCAACGAGGACATGAACACCACTGGAAAGAATGCGCTGATCCTCACGAATGCTAGTTCCACAAACACATGCGTGAACCTTCACGCCAAGATAATCACCAAGTGCCCTCATAACCTTTTCAATTTGTTGTGCAAGTTCCCGAGTCGGAGCAAAAACCAACGCTTGACATTCAACAAGGCCATAATCTAGCTGCTGCAGAATTCCAGAGCAGAAAGTTGCTGTCTTACCAGTACCAGATTGCGCCTGCTGAATTACATCAAGTCCCTTACAGAAAGGCACAATTCCCCTCTGCTGGATTGCGGATGGCTTCTCAAAACCTTTAAAGGAACATTCAGAATAAATTCAGCATCTTTTTCTATGAGATACAAGATAGAAGATTTTTCAGGTATTACATAAAGCAAGACAAATCTGCACCTACCATATGCATATATGCCTCTTAGAAGGTTCTCCTGAAGACCAATAGAGTCGAAGCTCTCATAAACCTTATCGTACGATGTAAAAAAGTCTTGGGCATCTGTTGTAAGCCTAAAACCATCCACACACCAAGACAAACATTAGCATTATATTTAACACCATCATGATGGGATTGACACATCACTTTCATCAGTTTCCAGTTTCTGGTTAAATAAACATATCATGAAACAAATGGCAGTACTGATACATAATAGCTAAAAAAACTTACAATTCATTCATTTTGGCATCAAATTGGCGAGCACCAAATTGCGATCCTTCTGGTGCCACTCCTGCCATGACTGTAAAAATAGAAAACCACCTCACATGCAGATCCTAGGTCAGGCAAACTTAAACTTACATATTAAGAATGTTGAAAGATAGATCCTAGGCCATCAGCTTTGCACCATTCATGTGAGCTCGAGAGAGGAAATTAGCCATGTAATTCCTTTGTCTTAAGAAATAAAGCCAATTCAATCAAATACATTACTTATACATATCATAAGCTCCTAGTGTGCAAACACTGCCAAATAAAACAGTTCAAAAATCTGTTGAAATCTGATCCAATCCTCAAGCCAAACAACACAACATAACTAGAGCACATATAAGAAGAAAAAAAAAAAGAAACAGAGAGAGACATCCTCGACTCTCTAAAGTTCCTTGGGTTAGTGAGGCATCAATAAGAGACAGGGATCCTAATACCACCCATACATTACTAGAGCCGCCTGGGCTTTATGATTGGCTAATATATCATGATGGAAGAACAAACATCCATTATTACGTTGAAGTATGAGGGAAGTTGCATACAGCTGGTTTTCACAAAAGCCCTCTACACCATTGTCAAAGAAACCAATTGTTCAGAAAGAAGAACTCATAAAAGAAGGCCAATGCTCCGAAGGACTTAATGGATGCTATGCATAAGTTCATTGAATCTTCGTATTCTTTGGTGTGCATTAGGATATTGTATCTACCTGCACTTGCTGTGGGTGTTGAGCATTTCATTCTCAAATAACCCACATCCACACCCATCTCTTCATAAAGTCTCTTTAGAAAGTGTGTGTGTCTATATATATATATATATATATATATATATATATATATATATAGACAAAACCACAACCGAAACCTAGCTGGAATAATAATCCCAGAAGGGAAACCCATGTCCAAAATGAAAAAAAAAAAATACCCAATCAGGCCATCACTCCAGAATGCAAACATAAAATAAAATCAGAAAACAAATTGCAGAATACCTTCCTATCAAAAATGAATCTTGGAGAAACTCACATACAAAATGCACCCATCTTATAAGAAACAAACAAAAACAAGAACAAAAAGAAGAAAAATCTTGAAAACAAAAGAGAACCCAAAACCCAGAAAACCAATTCAAAGAAAACCCACATCCAAAAATCCTAAACCATGACCCTCCATCCACAAAAACAAGTTTGCAAGCCCAACCCCCCAAAAACCCATAATCTAAAATCAATCAATTAAAACGTAAACAGACAGCATGGAAAAGATTAGCTTAGGTTTACGGGGATCTGAGAAAACTTACCTGCAAAAAAAAAAAAAAAAAAAAAAAAAAAAAGCCCAGAACCATGGGCTCAGTTTAGGAATGGCTAAAAGGAAGTCAGATTTCCTTTCTGACGAGTAGCGAGAGGTGGTCGGTTTGGAAAGGGAGGCAGCACAGCAGCCGGGCAACAGACAGAAAGAAAGAAGATGTGTGTATTCTTAAGAATATGGTTAAAACCAAAAAATATATATATGGTAATGGATATGGAAAGTGGAAACAAGGGTTCTCTCTTTGAAATAACCAAAAGAAAAAAAATGTTAGAAAACATTCAAAAAAGACTAATTTTTCCCTGCCTAAATCACATTTAAATGTGATTCCACTACAGGGACAGGGTCATCCAAAAAAGACTAATTTTTCCCAACTCTCAATATCAAAAGCAGGACGAATTTCATATCCAAGCCAAGTGATCTTTCCTAATGTCTCCATCCAATGCAAAGCCAATTAATAAAAACACAAAATAGAATCGCAAGTAAATCAAATTCCATAAAAACCCAAACATCCCACAAGAGAATTTGACCACAAAAAGAAAACCCAGAGAGGGAGAGAAAGACCTTATTTACAGCAGAGCAGACGAACTTGCAGCCGAGAACAATATGGCTGAGAAGAATCGAGAAATCACCCCTCGATTCAGGATGCTTTGACTTTTCATTCAGCACATGATGAGTAATCGTCATCAAATCCGTCCGATGAGCATCCGCTGCATGATCCATGGCTCACCCAATAACACCCACAACACAAAATCCAATTCATAACTGTAATTTCTCATCCCACATTCATAACATCAACAATACTATCACAAACAAAAATCACACTGGTCTTACTGTATATCACTAACTTGAATTTCCTTTTGAATGGCGCCGAAATCCACGAACCGCTTGCCAGGCAAGTGCAGGAGCTCCCCCACTCAGCCTCCTCTTTGCCCCTCCGCGGCGTGTGCACGAGCTGTAGAACGAGCGGCCGTTGCGTGCAGATGTCGGAGCCCCTCGGCAGGAAATCCCTCCCCACGAGAGCTTCGAGAACGCTCGATTTGCCCCTGCTCTGGCTCCCGACCATCACCACCTGCGGCAGATCGATTGTCGACGCGCTCCCAAGCTGAGCGAAGATGTCTTGGAGCTTGTTGATGATCGGAATCACTGCATGGCCGAGGGGATTCGCAGGCTCCAATGAAGGATGGGAAGGAGATGTAGAAGACGAAGTCAAAGTCGATGTGATCGAATCGTCCGTCATTGATCTTCTTTGAAGATCTGCAATCAATTTCGGGTTTGAAGAAGCAGAAGAAGAAGAAGGGGATCTAGGGTTTTGGAAACCCTAGCAGAGAGAGGCAGAGAGATATATGGAGGTTTTCGGTTTGCGCTCCAATCAGAGATATACGGATGTGGGTTTAGGGTTATAGGGAAGACGAGGTTTTGGGTTTGCGCTCCAATCAGAGATATATGGATGTGGGTTTAGGGTTTTAGGTAAGACGAGGTTTTGGTTTTTGGGGGAGGGAAGACAAGGTTTTGGGTTTTGGATTATAATATGTATTATGTATAGCAGCGGAACATATTTTCCGCTGCTTTATAATATGTATTATGTATTTTTATTTGACATTTATAGATGTATTACGTATAGTGGCATAATATATTTTCTGTTGCTATATGTATTATGTATAGTAGCATAATATATTTTCTGCTGCTATATGTATTAGGTATTTCCTTCATTTATAGTGACAAAATACATTTTCTGCTGTATATATATTATGTATAGTGGCAAAATACGTTTTCCGCTGCTATATGTATTATGTATAGTAGCATAATTCATTTTCTGCTGCTATATGTATTATGTATTTCCTATATATTTATAGTGACATAATACATTTTCTGCTGCTATATGTACTATGTATAGTGGCATAATACATTTTCTGCTGCTATATGTACTATGTATAGTGGCATAATACATTTTCTGCTGCTATATGTACTATGTATAGTGGCATAATACATTTTCTGCTGCTATATGTATTATGTCACATACTTAAATGTAGATGTGAATACATATTTCCTATACATTTATAGTGACATAATACATTTTCGTACATTTATAGTGACATAATACATTTTCTGCTGTTATATGTACTATGTATAGTGGCATAATACATTTTCTGCTGCTATATGTAAGTGTTTATAGTGGCATAATACATTTTCCGCTGCTAAACGTATGTACGAATACGTTTATAGCAGCAAAATACAATTTCGGCCGCTGTAAGTATATTGATACTTAGATGTAGCGACAGATGCATAAACCGCCGCTAATTGTCACTTTTCTTGTAGTGTGGAAGGAGGAGATGAAAAAAAGTGGAAGATCCCATCTTTCTTCAATACAATCTTCATGGCTCTGGTTGCATCTTCTCACATTCATCTCTTATTGACTGGAAAAGAACAGAGGAGAGATACCTTTCACCGAAGCTCGGGAACACAACCTGAAATGCAATAAGCACCACATTGGCATGGAGTTGGAGACAGGGCAATGCTATCGCGCTAACAGAACAAGTATCCATGTGTGTGATTGCATATTCAAGTCCATGTTTTCACATACATGCTAATACTGAATATATGTGCATATGAACAAGCTTTGTACAACTATGCTTCACAATCCTAGCATTTGCGATCAGATCTGTTACTCAATTTGAGACTCATTTGCATAGGACCATTATTGACTGTTGTGGTGTGACCAAATTGAACTGAAGGTAAATAACAAGAAAGTTAGGACAGTCTAATATTTCAAGTCCAACCAGATACTTCATATGCACTGTCTACTTAAAAAGAATCTAAAAGAAATTAATGACCGCACTTTTTAACACTAAAAAAGGATTTAATAGGATATCGTATAGCTGATCTGTCAATATTTTAATTCCTGCTTGTAAAATGTTCACCTTTAATATGAAGTATGACTATTCATGATTTACAGTTAAAAGATTTTACCATTCAGTCATCTAGTGAGATGTACCAATGATGATTTTATATAAGAATCAATTTTTACAAATATTGATAGATATATTGCATAAATACAATCTGAAAAATGGAGGTCAAGACTAGCATAGTATGAAGCACGGTGACCACTTCATCTGTGTGAACACACCATTATAGGTGCTGTGCATATTGATATGTGCAATAATATTTGAGCAGTTTAATACTAGACAGTGTAGGGGCAAGACTATTATACAGTTGTGTTATAGCAGACCAACCGAGAAAACATGATAGAAGATTGGCATTCAATTTCAAAGACGTGACAGAGATACAAAAGACATACCGCAAGAAGTTTCCCTGCATTTTCAGGTCTCTTTGCGACCTTAATAGCGGCTGCAGCTGCTGCACCAGAAGAAAAACCAACCTGCACAAAGCAAAGGAATGTAAGTCATTTGTCATAATAACATGCAAGTTTATGTTAACTGTCTTCTCATTTGTGTGTTTCTCCAGGTATATGTTTACGTGTATATCAGATGTATTGATTTTTTTTTACAAGTTTTGTTTCATCAACTTTGGTATGTCCACACATGATGTATGCACCAGCATCTGCCAGTGTGTCACCGCCACTTATGCCAACAAGTTTTCAGCACAATTTTTTTGACTTTATAGCTATATAGTAACGGCAGCCGGAAACAGAGGACAGAACAAGAATAGGTTACCTGATGCATCCAGCAACTGAAAGACTCCAAAGTGAATGACAGCCTAAGTTGAACACTATTGAGATACATCTCGGTATGAGTCACAACAGAAAAACCATCTATCACAATTATTTGGCATTTAAGGTGAGTTGAGCATATCCCTGTGTTTTGTGGATCCAATCGATCTATCGACTAAGAACCTGGTTGGGTTCACACAGTTCAGCTGTGCTTAGTGCCATGTAAAAGCTCCAACTTAACCAGAAACAGCCAATTTTTATAACATCACTTGACTTCAAAATTGAGATGTCCAAGTCAAACGGTGATATCAATAATCTCCAAGTACAAGAATTGTGAACTTGACCTATTGCACGAATATGAGAACTCAAACATCATTTTTTTTAAATGGTAAGAACTCAACCATCATGCAACCGCATAGGGGACAAATGCTCATTATTTCCATTTTCAAATTTTGGAGATACCAAAATAAGCTTCCACAGAGTACAAACATCTATATTAAAAAGATACACAGGAGCTCTGCCACAAGTAAATCACATTTTCTTGACAAAAGGTGATAATGATCCTAGGTTGCTGGCGGTAGGGTGCATGGCAGATAATAGACTTAACCTCAGCTTCTTGCTCTTCCTGGTAGATTCAATTAGAGATTGGCCAAAACAAGGCTCCATGGAAGTTTTAGGATTTATAATGATGAGATAAAAGATATGGATCAAGATTTTAAAAAGTAATTTATTCACGCTCTGAGGTGTGAATGGGGAGGCATTTGCTCTCGCAAAGAGTGTCTCTCAGCAGTCCTTTGGGTTTGGCATCTAATCCTGTTGCCCATAGTGGTGATCTTTGCTGTCAAGGGTGTGCCCGTGCGTTTGTTTGCCTTGGCATCCTTTACTGACATTGGCCAATAAAGGATGCCTCTGTTGTGCTTAATTTTTTTCCCCTTTCTACTGGTAAAAAAATAAAATAAATCTCATTGCCATTAAATGATATATGTGGAGTTCAACTTATCCATGTTTTCTCAATTGAAGCTGGAGAGATATGGCAATAGGGTGGCAAAGAGGTCAGGTCAGGTTGAGAGGAAGGAATAGAGGGATGAGATCCAAATGTAACCATTTATTAAAAAGGCCAAACCAGAGCAAAACTGCATAAGTGAGGGTCAGGGTTTCCACGCCACATACGACCCATATACATTGCCGATCGGATGCAGGCCAATTTCATGGGCCAATTAAAAATTTACCACTTGGAGTGGCAAATGGGACATTTTTTTATTTTTATTTTTTTGGAAGTGGCAAATGGGAAATGTTAACAGGGGAAATCTATGGATTGAGATCCGACTCGTATCCAACACGTATATGACCCATATAAGCCGTGGTCAGAGTTTACACTGGGTAGGGTTAGGTTAAGATGCAAGTGGTGGATGCATGATATGTCAATGCCATACACTTGTGTGCAAAAAAGTAAGTATATGTTAATGATTCACTACATATGTCCGTAAATAGAAACAAAGAGAAAAATAATAGTTATTCCATAAAAGAATTTCAAATGTAATCCTAAATGCTAGTGAATGATACTAACCAACAAGCCTTCTTGGAGTGCCACTTGTTTTGCAGTCTCAACAGCTTCATCACTTGATATCTGGATATGCAAACACAATGAGACAAGTGAAACTTTGTGCAAACATCACCATGCATGAAATTAGCTACAAGCATGAGCAGAAGGTACACAAAGGCAAGGAGACGGCAAGTAATGGGGGAAAAAAGAAAAAAAAAAATAATGAACTTTGAACAATGTGGCCATGAAAGAAACTACCATTTTGTGGCCTACCCAAAAAACCAAGTTCTTGACCATTATGGGAAGACGGTAAGTCAAGGGGTTAAAAAAAAAATTTTAATGCACTTTGAACGATGCGGCCATAAAAGAAACTGTCATTTTGTGGCCAAACCAGTTACTCGGAAAACCAAGTTCTCGACCATTATGAGAAAATGAAGATGCATAAGCATGCAAAATGCATTACTGTCCTTTGAGAATTGTGACCATATTGGAAAATCCAAAATGACATGTGGCAATAAAATTGATGATCACTATCACTTCACAAGTGCAATAAAACAATCAGCCGAAAGATTGACTGGGAAAAAGAACAAAATGAAGAAATGAGAGAAGCAGCAAACAATACCTCTAAGACTTCATCAACCACTTCAAGATCTAAATTCCTTGATACAAAACCCGCTCCTAAACCTTGAATCTTGTGAAGACCTGCATGCAAAAGATGGCACTGGTCAGAAGGACGCACCAAATTCACCGTTCTACAAATTTATGGATAATAAAAGAGAAAACAGCCAAGATATTATCATTTTGCTTTACCATGCTTTCCCCCAGAAATTATGTTGCTTTCAGCAGGCTCAATGCCAATAACCTGAGTCAGTGCACAGCCAATAATGTAGCAAAAGAAAAGAGAAAAACAGTGAAAGCCAACAACCCAATGATTCAAAACTAGCATTTCCCAATAATTTACAAGGTCATGATAATGCAGGAAAAGAGCATATTATAGGATTTTTTCAAAGACAGTCATACGTACCTTTATATTAGGATTTTTGCTTTTCAGAAAATGACCGACACCAGTAATAGTTCCACCTGTTCCAATGCCAGCAACAAATACATCCACCTTGCCTCTTGTATCTTCCCAGATTTCAGGACCAGTTGTCTCATAGTGTATCTGCACTTTTTTTTTACTGAATGTTAACTGTTTTTATTGATGCCAAGAGTGCGTTTCTGCACTAAATGAACAAAGACTGAGGTACATATCCTCCAAGGTTTTATGACAGTATGTCCCCAGTACCTTCGGGTTTGCAGGGTTGTCAAATTGGTGAAGCATGTATGCATTGGGTGTCTTCTTCAAAATCTCTTCAGCCTTTTGAATTACTCCGATCGCGCCCTTGGCCGAATCATCAGTAAGAACAAGTTCTGCTCCAAATGCTTTCAGCAGCACTCGCTTTTCCAAGCTCGATGATGCGGGCATTGTTAGGATCAGCTTATATCCTTTTAAGGCAGCAATAAATGCAAGACCAATGCCTGTGTTTCCACCGGTTGGTTCCACCAGAATACTCTAAAAAATTACAAAAGGGGAGATCTCAATAAGGAAATAGAATAGGAACCAAGTGAAAATTAATGAGGCATCACTATATTATACTTTTGCTGTTTATTTCCATTGTTTAATAATAATAAAAGCATTAAAAATGAACATATCGTCATTACATGACACCACTAAATTAAAATAAATCATGTCAGAAAAAGAAAGGCATACCTCAGAAGAAAAATTAAGAAAGAACTGCAAAGTGCATCTAAAAAGAAACTGTGATTATAACTTAATTTACCTTTCCAGGTGTTATAACTCCCCTCTGCTCTGCATCAGCTATCATACTATAACCTATCCTAAAAACAAGGTTGAAAGGAAGGCATTACCTTTGCTGTCAACTTCATGGGGAAACCTATCGAAGGTAAATATAAATATCTTACCGGTCCTTGACACTGCAGCATGGTCCCATGAACTCAAGCTTGGCAGCGACATTTGCAACGCAACCCTCGACAATATTATTTAGATATACCATCGGTGTTTTCCCTATAAGCTGCCATGAAGCAATTAGGAAAATGTTTAGAAACGTCAAACTAGTTGAACCTTTCATTGCCAATTCAACACAATTTTGTAATTAATGAGGTTTTATTTTCAAGCTCAGACCATCTACAATGACATGTTAACAAACATATAAAGCATAGTTCAGAAAATTTGAAAATTATATCTCTGCAAGCTAAAAAAGGAAAAAAATCACAAGGTCATGAAACTTACACATAAAAGAATCTTTTAAAAAGCAAAAAATCAATTTATTTAAATGCCATAAGTTCAATCTTCAACTGCTACCACCTATTAAATACATATGCCCAGTACATTCAAGCTAAATTCGTATAATAATTATAGTAACAGTAATGTTTCTCTAACATTAAAAAAATACACTTACAAGATTTTTTGAATAAAATTCCAAAAAAATTAAAAGAAAACAAATGAAACAGAAACTTTAAGGGGAAAAAAAAGTAGTGAGAAACATGTGATTTCTCAATTAAAACTTGCAAGATGAAGAGGAATCCAGGTTTAACATTCCATAAAATTGCCTAGAACCCATCAATTTACAAATTACAAGAAGTGATGCCTAAAATTCCCCTAATTTGTTCTATCATTAATTAAATTAAACCCATACACACAAGCAACAGAAGAAGGAGACGAATTCATCAGCCACAAAAGAAAAGTAGATATAAGAAGAAATAAAACTAAAATTAACAAATAATCAAGTTTTATTCATTCTTCTCAATGTACCAAGAAAGCATCTATAATCCGATTTTCTAGAGTAATCTTAAAATCAATTATATTGGTCCCAGGCTGGTGGCTCAGCTGGTAAGGGATGTCACAATCCTCCATGGGGAGGTAGGGTAGTTAGGTCCAAGCATTATCGTCCAATAGCACCTTAAGTAAAAATAGAATTAGATGGGCAGATAGGATGGTGATTGCGATTTGGATTTGACGATAAAATAATTCCATTATATTTATTCTTCTATCTAATGCACTAGACCATCCACCAAACCAATAACACATGTGATTTTTGAATTTCTTGAGAACACAAACAAACAAACAGAACTCCAAATTTTACCTGTTGCTCAAACTTTATAAAGAAACAATTGATGTTTCCAACAACCTATCTAACGACCATCCTTTTCCACCTCCAACTCCAACAATGCATTCAATTTTCCATAGTAGCTTTAAAATCATAATCATATAACAGTAGAATCCCTTCAAAAATAGAAAGAAAGAAGAACATTGAAAATAAAGAAAAGTTCTAAGTTCATCTATTTTCGATCTTATTCAATCAGCAAGAGAGAACCCAGATGAATTTTTCTATGAGATTGTAAAAGGAGAACAGGAAATCTCTTCATTTCCACAGAACCAAACCCTCTAAATTTCAATCATCAATCCTTCAAAACATCATTATGAGATTAAAACTCCGGCACAGCCAAGTCAAAATGTCCCATACATAATTGTTTTTGGCATGACCCATACCAATTTTGAAGCAACCTGGATCCGCAAGCAGTGATGAAACGGGTGTAGACAAGCCCTGCGAGAGAGTTTACCGAATCCTGGACGGATTCTAGTGAGGACCAATTCCGCATAAGGGAATTAGCTGAATTCCTCTCAGAACTCAATAACAATCTTCAAACAATCTTCCATTAAAGATTAAGAGAAAACCAAACAAACCAATCTTTATTATCGAAAAATCTTGAACTACTCTCCTAATAGAGGAATTACATATTTATAGGAAGGGTTGGACATCCCCTTTCCTAATAGGACTCTGCTTTCCTAAATAATAAAGAAAATAACTTGCTTAACAATCTAAATAAAATAAAACTCCTAATTTTAATAACTTCTAAATAAATAACAACTCTCTAAATAAGATTCTTAACTAATTAAAACTCTAACTAAATGAATGACCTATTGGGATTGTGGACTGAGCCCAATTAGTTGGCAGACCATGGGTCTGGCCTGCATCAGTTTCTCCCCGCTTTGGAGAGAACTCGACCTCGAATTCTGTAAATGTCCAACTGGGTCAAAAATCAAGCATACAAACTTTCAAAGTTTTTGATCTTCATGTACTTCACATAGCTTGGGAACTCGAATTGATTTGATCCTCCAGTTAGAAACAGATTGGAGGTATTGATTCTTCTGATGTTTGCATTGTTCTTGGATCTGTGATCGAACCATTAAATGCTGCAATTGTTGCATGTGTCCCAACAGATCTTGATCTTTGAATATCCATCGTTGATTCCCAAAGATGAAGTCAATGTGGGGGACTTCAACAATTTGTTCAGCTATTGACGTCTCTTGAACAATTGTTAAATCCACCAAATGATTAGGCTTGTTGCTCATTAGATATATGTCTTCAACATGCCCTCGACCTTCTTCATTAGCCTCTTGCCTCTTTTGATCAGCACTATCCATAGCAATGATTATAGTCCCTGTGTTTTCTTGCTCTTCTGAAATATGCTCCATAGCAAAAGTGTTGCATGCTATTTCATATGACAACATCGTGATATCATCAGTTTCTTGATCTTGCTGTTCAATGTCATCCTTGATGTCTTTTATCATGGTTTGTAGCTCTTGTGGCATAAGCACGACATCTGTTTCTTCCTTCTGCTCACTCTTTGATTCTTCAATTGGAGGTGAAGATGTAGATGTAGAAGGTGTTGTCGATGGCAATGGAATGAGCTCAATTTGTTGTCCTTTCCAAAGAAAAGAATGTATGTTCTTCTCTTCATCAGTATGCACATTCATATCCAAAAGCCATGGTTTTCCAAGAAGAATATAAGCGACATTCATATTGATAACATCACACCATATATTATTTTCATAATTGCCAATCTTGAAAGATACCAAACATCGATGAGTTACTGGAATGATTACATCATTGGCCCATGTAACTTTATATGGCTTCAGGAGTTTCTCAGTTGGTCAGTGAAGCTTGTCAATCACTTCTTGCGCAACGAAGTTTGTCGCGCTGCTGCGATCAATAACCAGATTAGCTAACTTGACTTCACACCTAACACGTGTTTGGAATTTTATATGTTATTTCCATGCTTCTTCTTCCATCTTATTTGTGGTGAGAAGTCGTCGTATGACAAGCTTGGGATTATCTTCTCTTGAAAAATGCGTTTCAACAACATGAGCTCTTCTTCTTTCCAGGGACCTTCTTTCTTGAGATTTATATTGTTGCATGTGAGATTGTCGAAGCATGTGCTCCACACGGATAGCTTCTTTCCTCGTAGTCAATGCCATACTCCTGTCTGTTTCCGAGTGCAACAAGTCTAGCTTTGTGTCTATCCAAGGACCTATCAGATTTAAATTCGATCGAGTAGATCCATTTGCAACCAATGGGCTTAACTGCTGAAGGACACTCCACAATACCCCACGTGTGATTCAGATCCAATGCAACTAATTCTTCCTTCATGGCCTGGTTCCAGCAATCTTGTTGGACAGCCTCCAAATAAGAACTTGGGATTAGATAGAAGATAGGGTGGTCATTAAAGAAGTATGGGTAAATCCATACCACTCAGGCGGTTTAGAATTTCTGGAGGAGCGACGTAAGGTAGGAGTAGGCGTGGAACCATTTGTCGGTGGAGGATCAGGGGGAGGGCCATCTATAGTGGGAAGTTTCTCCCGTCGGTGGTATACAAAGGCAGGATTAAACTTAGTAACAGAGGTTTGATCCGAAAAACCTGGTAGGAGAGCTGGTGAAGAGGGAGGAGGACAGTACATGTGAGTTTGGAAGAAATATTGATTTTCAAAGAAAATAACATTTCGAGAAACCCTGATACGATGACCAATGGGATCATAACAAACAAAACATTTCTGATTAGTGGCATAACCCAAAAAAGCACACTTGCGAAATTGTGCTGTTAGTTTCGTTCTTTCTATGGGAGGTAGATGAACGAAGCAAACACAGCCAAAGGTATGTAGGTGATCAAACTCAGGATTCTAACCAAACAATTTAAAATGAAGCGTTAAATGAGCAATGGTAGGTGATGGAAGGCGGTTTATGAGATAAACAGCTGTGGTGAGAGCTTCAGTCCAAAAACGAGGGGGAACGGATGATTCAATCAAAAGAGTTCTAGTTACATTAAAAAGATGTCTGTTTTTCCGTTCCAAGACTCCATTTTGTTGTGGAGTATATGGACAGGTACGTTGAGATATGATTCCTTTATTGTTTAAAAAGGATTGAAAATCCTTAGAAACATACTCCCCCCTGAGTCTGAGCGCAAAGTTTTAATGCATTTAGAAAACTGGTTTTCAACATAGTTAACAAAAAATTTAAATGCATTAAGAACATCAGACTTCGAATGTAATAAATAAATCCAAGTAAATTTGTTGTAGTCATCAATGAATGTTACAAAGTACTTGAAATGACTATGGGAAAGTGTCGGAGCAATGCCCCAAACATCACTGTGCATCAAGTCAAAACATGCAGTGCTCCGTGTTGTGGAATGTGGAAAAGGTAAAGTTTTACTCTTTCCTAATTTACAAGCATCACATTCAAAAGAAGCAGAGTCAATAGGTTGATTTAACAATCCAGATTGAAATAAAGTAGACAATGTAGAGGCATTTGGATGACCAAGTCTATTATGCCACAATCGAGAATTAGTCTGAACAAAAAAACAAAATAACTGATGTAAAGTTTTATTCTGAATGACGGAAGGCATTGGTAAGGAAAAAAGTCCGCCACGCTTAGGCCCCCTCGCGATCACTTCCCCCAACTCCTGGTCATGCACAACACATCCAGAAGAAGAAAATGAGACATTGTAATTATTTTCAACAAGTTGATCCACAGAAACCAAGTTTGGTAGCAAGATGAGGAGAAACGAAAACATTGGTTAAGGGTAAGGGGCCCGGGGTATCACTAACTGAGGTGATGGGGAGATGATCCCCGTTGGCAGTTTGAACAGTGAGATGACCAGAGTAAGGAACGACATTCTGTAATTTTATGGGTGAAGAGGTCATATGGTTACTTGCACCAGAATCTAAGTACCACGTATTGGAAAGAGAGGAACCAGTACCTGCAATGTTCATGGATGCTAAGGCATTGATGATCATTTGGTTAACCATCTCAGGGGTGAGAGGAGCTGGAGACGCAGATTGTGATGAGGAACCAGGCTGTGAGGATGAATCATACTGCAGAGAACCACTGGAGTCAGATGATGCATATGGTGGAGTGGTCACTGTGTAAGCAGTAGGAGCTGACGACACAGTGGAAGTACCAGGGCCTGACTGCACAGAATTGCGAGAAGTAGAATTGCGAGCCTTCTTCCAACATTCGTCAATAACATGACCAGTGGCCTTACAATATCTGCAGATTTTTGCCTTGCATTGATTCGCATAGTGACCATATTTTTTGCAGTTATGGCACTGAACTTTATTGATGTCCCGAGGAGGTTGTCTGGTTGTAGCAACATAGGCAAATGGAGCCTCAGCAGATCTCCGTTGTTCCACAGTAGTTTTAATAGCCAAACGCTGTTTTTCCTGCAGAAGTTCCTGAAGACAGTCATCCAAGCTGGGAAGAGGAGCCCTGCTCATCAAGTTCGATCTGACAATCTCAAACTCCAGACGAAGTTTCATGAGAAGGAAATAATTCCGGTAGAAGTGCTGCAGATACTGAGGCAAACTTCTCATCATATTCGGACCACAGTCTGCGGAAGCCGTTGTAATACTCCTGAATAGACTGGGTGCCTTGAGTGAATTAAGAGATTTCAAGTTCCAATTGAAACTGGCTAGCAGCATTGCCTTGTTGATAAATTTTCTTAAGATAGTCCCACATTTCACGGGCATTTTTGCAGGGTTTTAGGTTGAGAATAAAATGTGACTCAACAAAGCCCAGCAACCAGGTCTTGATTTTAGCATCCTTTGTCTTCCAAGCTAAAATTTTCTTATCATCTTCCGCAGGTTAAGGTTCAGATCCATCAATGTGAGTCCATAGTTCTTTTCCTTCCAAGTAAATTTGCAATTGGAAGGCCCATGAGGTATAATTTGTTCCATCAAAGCGAACCAGGGCTAACTCATGTTTTTCCATGAGGAAAGACTAGTAAGAAGCACACAAATCAGGCCTTCGAAGATACTGAAGAAGCAAGCAGCAAAGAGCAACAGCAACAGTAACAGTAACCCAGTGATAAAGCAGAGAATAGAAAGTCACAGGTAGTAACACAGCAACAAACAGCAAGAAGAATCAAAGCAACAGCTAACAGCACGCAGCAGATATGAATCAGATGTTCACAGATATGAATCAGATGTTCACAGAGACCAAAAAAACAACCCAGGCGACCCCTGGTTTGTGTCTGGATGAACACGAGGGGCCTACAGAGGGATTGGAATGCAGATCAGGTGGAAAATCTGATTGCCAGTCGTGATTGTCTTCCTTGAGATGAAATCTGGTGTCAATATTCCAAGGATCCAAACCTTTGGATGGTGGAGATGAAAACTTCTGCCAGAAATGGGAAGATCACGAGATTGAGCAAATGGCCTACCTCTGATTAGTGAAAAATTATGAAAAAATCACCAAAAATCCCTCCTTCAGTGGGCAACCAAGTCTATTGAGATTTCCAGTTGTGTCTGGATGATCACAAATGGGCCACTGTTGAACGGCTATGATCAGCAAGTGGATGATTACTCTGGGAGAGGGTGATTCCTCTCAGATCACTTAGAAGATTGCAAATACTAGTTTTGACAGCAGCCCAACAAATAGTAGAAAACAGATAGTAGAAACACAACAACACAACAGCAATTTGGGGATGAAAACAGCAACACGTCCTTGGACGTTAGTGGAAAGATGTCCACGTGAGCCCCAGTGGATGATCAAAGATCTGATCAGAGTTTGGGGATGAAAAAACAGGGATTTTTCACAACTATTGGAAGAAGTTCCACTAGACACGGATCAAAATCCACAATCTTTGACGGTTGTGATGAAAACTTCTTAATAAAACTGAAATATCACAAAATAAGCTAGATGGCCTACCTCTGATGAGACAAATTTACTGGAAAAATAGTGATAAATAAGAGGAATAACAGGCGAGCTTGGTGACTGATTCCGTCAGTTTCTGATATGATGATCTCCAGGGGGCCACGTCTGATCTAAGTGATCAGGGAGGATCAGAGATGATCCAGCTGAAGAGAATGATCCCAGATGATCATAGACTGGCTTCCAATGTTTGGAAGATGATTTAGGAGAAGATCACAGATGATTGACCCTGCTCTGATACCATGACATTTTTTGGAGAGATGGAATTCAGACGCTGATGATGTTTTAATCTGTCCAGTCTTGGTCGACTGTTCTCTCATTATAAAGGGGCTGAATGCCCTAATTACATGCAAGTATTCTTATCTAGATCCTAAAAATATGGTTTACAAACTAAGTAGCTTTGACTAAGTAAGATATGAAGACTGGGCCCAAAATGGGCCTGGGCTTGGATTTACAGCTTCTTTATATGCTTCTTGAACAGTTTGACAAAACTTCATTTTCTCCTCTAGATTAGAGTTTAACCCTCTCATAAAACGAGTGACATCATGCAACGCACTTTCATTCAATGCACATAGATATTGCAGTTTTCGAAATCGGCGAGTATATTCATCAATTGACAACTCCTTTTGCTTCAAATACCGGAATTCATGAAAGTAAAAATTGTTCTGAAAATACCAATTTCCATATGTGTATTGATATAAATAACTTTGAACTTCATCCGAGGGACCAATATTTCTCATACTGATTTGGATGCAAGATGAACATAAAATTTTAATGCTTTTTCCAAATTAAAATATGACTAACCAGATGTGTAGATCATTGATTGGAGCTTGCAGGTGATGACGGATCATTAATCGGATTACAGATGATCAAGATATCACTTTTTGAAGATCAATGGCTGAAATTGAAGCTGATGATGTAGGACTTTGGTAGCAATTTGGCTTGCCTAAGGCTACAAATTTCTGTAACTCTTTTTTTTCTTTTTTGTTTAATTTTGCTGCCGGTGGGCTGGGCTGGATTCGGGCTCAGGTCGGGTCTGGACTACAGGTCAGGCCCAGATCAGAAGTTGAGCTTAGTTGTGCCTAAAGTTTGGCACGTGTGGAAATAGTCTGCCCTGGGTGAGATGGATCCCACCAACTATGATCTCGAACTATATGTTGTGGTACAGACTCTACGTTATTGGCGACATTATTTAATTGGAAGAGAGTTTGTCTTATTCTCTGTTCATGAAGCCCTCAAGCATTTACATTCTCAGCAGAAATTGAGTGCACACCGTGCAAGGTGGAAATCATATCTTCTGGAATTCACTTTTGTCATTCACCACAAGGCCGGCAAAGAAAATCAAGTTGCAGATGCTTTGAGCCGCCGTAAGCATTTATTAACAAACATGTCTGTCATTGTTCCGGGCTTCGAAGAAATTCGCCAAGAATACCCGGCGGATAAAGATTTTGGCCACATTTACACCGCTCTTCTCAATGGCGATCCAGCTTAACACCCGCACTTCAGTATTCATGATGGATATTTGTTTCGCGGCACACAATTATGTCTTCCCCATCCGTGAGCATATTGTACGAGAATTACATGGTGGCGAATGTAGCGGACACTTAGGCCATGACAAGACCCTTGATCTTGCTAGTGACAAGTACTTTTGGCCTAAGATGAAATCATATATCATTAAAATTCGTGATTTATGCAGGGTTTATCATCTTGCAAAGGGTAACAAAAAGAATATAGGACTCTACCAGCCCCTTCCCGTCCCACATGCTCCATGGGAAGACATCAACATGGACTTTGTTCTGGGTCTACCGAACACAGCACGGAAAGTTAATTATATATTTGTTGTGGTAGATCGATTTTCTAAGATGACTCATTTTATACCATATTCCAAGTCTTCTGACGAGTCCAAAGTCGCACAGTTATTCTTCAAAGAAGTGGTCCGTCTTCATGGACTTCCTAAGACAATTGTATCCGATCGAGATACGAAGTTTATGAGCTATTTTTGGAAGACACTCTGGCTGGCCACTAGGACAAAGTTACAATTTTCCAGTGCCTATCATCCGCAAATAGACGATCAAACAGAAGTGGTAAATCGCAGTTTGGGCAAACTGTTGAGGTGCTTGGTTCGAGATCACATTACATCCTGGGATTTGGCCTTACCCATGGCTGAATTTGCTCACAAAAATTCAATTAACAGATCTACTGGGATGTCACCATTCCAAGCCGTGACTGGTGTACGACAGCGCTTACCTGTTGATTTGGTTCCGTTGCCACTAGATGCGCGACCAAGTGGAGAAGTTAAAGATTTTATCCGACATATGCAGCATGTACTGATGAGGTTCGACGTAACATCGCCATTAATAATGACAATTACAAGCAGCATGTTGATGCACGTCGCCGTTTTGTTGAGTTTGCATCCTCGGAATTCGGGCCCTTTTAAGATCTTGAAGAAGATAGTTCCAATGCATATGTTCTTGATTTGCCCACAGACTTAGGGATCAGTTCCACTTTTAATATAGAGGACTTGACTCTCTACCGTGGTCATCACACAGATGAAGGCATCGAAGAACAACTCTTATCTATACCACCTACTCCTCCTCCGTCTAATCAAATTGTGGATGTACTTGATGATCAACTCATGTCTACACGTCGCGGAGGTTTTCAGAAATTTCTTATCCAGTGGAAGAATCAGCCCCTCTCAGATGCATCATGGATCACTGTTACTGATTTCCAGCTACTCAATCCGGATTTGTATGAACGTTATCAAGCTATACACTTGCCGGAGTCGAGTTTTTCTAAGAGGGGGAGAAATGATGCAAATCGAGCCAGACCTAAGTCCATTGGACCTAACCCGTGAGCTATCGGGTCAATCAGGACCAACCCATTGGAAAAGCCCACTAATCCAATGAGTTTGAACCACCGAAGGTTGTGGGAAGCTATCTTATTTTAGTAGTCTCCTAATTACTTTAGAAGTTTATAAATTAGTAGGTTTCTAGATTATGGATAGGAAAGATAGCAGGAACCTTATTATAATTATATAGAATCCCCTTTAGTGATTCACAACTTCACCAACTTATTATTGAATTGAAATTGAGTCTGGTTTGCTATTGATTGATTATGTGCGTGAGCTTTGGCTGTTGAATCCATCTGGATTCGGCCAAATCCCTACTGTGGATTTGGTCCCTTTTCTCGCTGCATCAAATTTCCTGCAGGTTTAGCCTTTATATTCTCGTTTGCGACTGGACTTTCCTCTAAAGCATCCTAGAAAACAGTTAAAAAGGAACTTCTCCTACACTTTCCTCGGAAACAAAAGACCCGAAACAAACCAGATAATAGTTCAAAACCTACATATCGACCGACCCGACACGTCACGTAAGGGTTTTGGGCTTTGACCGATACAATGTCCAAACCAGAGCGTTAAACCATGATTCCTTAAACTAATTAAGAAAACAGTAGTATTTCTCAAGAACCCCAAATCCCAACGCATCCAAAACGGAAGAAAAAACCGATTTTCCCTCGCTTCCCACTTGGATTTCGAAAAGAAAGAGAGACCCAGATGGAGATTCTCTGGAATGTAGCGAAACCCCACCTGAGATACATCTTCTGCTATGTTGAGGCCTTCGATCGAAACAGCTTTGCAGACAGCAGTGAAGGAAAGGGAGGTCTTTCTCCCGATTGCTGGAGATTTCTTGGGATTTAGGAATGAATGGCCTCGAGAAGAAGAAGAAAACCCTAATATTGTTTGTGGAAGACATGTTAAAGGATTCAAGAGAGAAGCCATTCCCATCGATTCGCAGGAGAAGTTGAAGAAGAAGAACAGAGCCTTATCCTCTACTTGTTCTTTGGCTGGCACCTTCGTATTCTCGCGGGTGTATTTTGAATAAAGGTAGCTCGCGTATATACAATTCCGAGTTGGTTCCCCGTTTGTGGAGATGCCATTTGCACAAAAGCATACATCGTCCTTAATAATATATTAAAACTAATATCCCATTTTTATAAATTTATTTATAATAAATTATTTAAAAAATTCAAATCAACCAAAAACTATGAAAACCAAATTCTTCATCGTTTAATTCACGCCAATGTACACAAAATAATGGAATCATATGCATTTATGCTCATTTTGAATACTAAATAAAAACTTTAAAAATAACCTTAATTTATAGAATTGGAAGGCATCCCTTTAAATTGCGTTACATCCACACAAATGAGCCCAAGAGACATTTTATTAAAAGGCACATATTTAGCTCAAGAGATACATTTTATTGAAAAAGCATATATTATGTGTTTTTGAAAGGACACATCCACAAATGGGCCCCAATAAGCTGATATGGCTTCTCCTAAGGCCAGAATTGAGGGTTTTTTTTTTTTTTTTTTTTGCAACCAACATTTAGCTTTAAAGAGAAAGAGGTGGCTTGTTTGGTGCTTTCTTAGCCTTAGCCTTCTTAGTTTCCATTTGGACTTTTTTTTTTTGGGGAATTTAACGGGAAAAGCCCTCATAAACTCTCTATTATTTAATTTGGCCCCGATAGAAAAGGCCAGATAGAATGGGCCCTTAATTGACATTTTTCTTTTTTTTTTTTAGTCTTTTAGTAGGATAGTCGATATCAACTATCCAAATTAAATAAAAAGTGGTCACGAACCGCTTTTAACGGGAACTGTCTTCTTCTTCTTTTTCCCTTTTTTCCTTTCATCCTCGTTGGCGAGTGACACAGTCTCAACGGTGGTCCCAGGCGGTCATCCCAGGCAGTGGTCACCTCTCCCATTCGCTCCAACTTTTCAAAGATTCTCCACACTTTGACACACATGGAGGTATGTTGGCGAGTGGTTTCTTTGTCGTATTTGTGCCCTAAATTTGGAATGGGATTTACTGTTTTCGATGGGATTGAAGGGGCGACATTGCAATCTCATTCTAACTTTTGTGTTTAATTAAAATGCAATTTTATTCACATTGTGTAGTTTGTCCATGTGGACAAGGATGCATTGACTGTCAGCGCTGGCGTTTGTGGGTTTTTTTGTGGGGTTTTTTGAATCTTAGTGAATGGGCTATGATGAAGATACCTATTTATGGATCGAAACCCTTCTCCATCCTAATGTTGGTGGAAATGCATTGATGGAGAGTCATCCATACAACTCATCCAGAAATCAACCTTCGGTGGAAATGCATACTTGGGATGGAAAAGAATCAATAAGCAAAAGCTTCTGACAGAATCCTAGTAACAATGTTGGAGAGTCATCCATACAACACATCCAGAAATCAACTAAATTTGCAGGAATACCAAACTGTTGTGATATATTCAGTATGAAAGTCTCATTAATAGGTGAAATGTAGAGTGCATGATTTTGCCTTCTGTCTGCCCATAGCATTGACAAGCACATTTCCAGTGGGCAGTGGTGGACCCTCAATTTTCATTAAGGTGAAGCGAACACTACACAAGAATAAGAAAATTAAAATGATTCAAGACTCTACACAACAAAACTCACAATAATTTTTATAAAATAAACACTTTAATTTCACATGATATTATAAATCTATGTTGCACTCACTCACCACACCCATGATCTCAAGGCAAAGGATTTTCTCCTTGAATTTAATTGGAGGGGGAGATTTCGGTCTGGGAGTGGGAGGGTTTAAAATGGGATCCTGGTGGGTTTTGTGGACATATTTGATGATGATGATGATGATGGGATGATGGGGGTGGGCATTGAAAGAGATGCGTTGGAAGAGAGGCCAAGTGAGAGGTGGTAGGGTGTGGCTTGATGGTGTTTCGTCAGAAGGCCATCTATTCACCAGTAACCAGATTGAAATCATTTCCACTGATGTGTATTGACTGGGGATCAAATATTTGATTATTATTAATTTTTCCATACAAGAATATGATAATCATTTCCTTTGTTCTTTCCTGATCTACTGGCCTAACCAATTGAAGAGAACTCATGTAGGGCCATTCAAGATCTCCCCTTACTGGTAGCATCATCTATAACCTACACTAAACTGAGATTTGCAACAACATATATGGAAGAAAAGAGGAAATAGAAAGAGAATGAAGAAAGACGAAGAAAGAGAAAGGAGGAGATATTTGGTGGTTTTCTTCTCTATTCCATTTGTCACCTGTGGAGCTTCTTAACGATTGGTAGGTTCGTTGCTATGGAGCTGGGAATTTTTTTTTCTTTTTTAGATATTCCCTAGGCATTCTCTTATTTTTGTACAAAGGATGAGCAAGTGAAGGGGTACCCTCATACATAATAAGAGTGACAGATGGTGCTCTTTAATTAGCCCCCTCAAAGTTACCGTATCACATCTTGATAGAAGATAGAGACTCACATTTTTCTTTTTGGGAATACCTTTACACCACAATGGACACGTGGGGCAACCTTTAACAAACATGGGGTGACTTGTCCGTCACATATGGTGCATGGGCCAGGGTCCAATTGACTCTATGCAAATCCTTTTTGATATATACATTGCACAACAGAATAACAATCCACACTTTGACGCACATGGAGGATCTCTGTAGATAACAATCCTTTCTGATATATACACTGCACAACAGAATATTTATAATTTTTAATTGCATTTTGCGGCATAGATTTGGGTGCCTAGATTCCATTTGTCCATAAAATACAAGCTCCTGCAAAAAATGCAAAGAACAGACTACCATTATGATAGATCGGTAGTTATAAATACATAAAAATAAAGAATTCCACCACAAGTGTTGAAACCTGCTCCAGAATCACTCAAAGTGTTGTTTCTGAGCATTTTTCTCTAGAGCTTGATGATAACGAGTAGAGACTTGGAGTATTATCCTCTGTACTAACATCATTGAAATCTTTATCAAACTATCTGAGGACCAAGGAACAGTTAGTTGAAACAAACTTTCCAGACAGTTAAAAGCATGAAGCACCTCGAAGCAGTAACTTAACCAATTGTTTCACCAAGACCATAGGACCAACTGACTGTTTCAACATATTGCCAGCAGAAGACCAATTTAAAACACTACTAACCATAATTTAATTCATATCAGGATTGCCACAATGATGGAGAACATCAAGAAACATAGCACTCTTTGCACATGCATCTAATATCTAGGATTGCATGTTTTGATAAAGAGTCATCATGGATCCCCTTTTCAGTAAACTTCTGGCAAGCCAGTAAAACATGAGCCCACAATGATCAATAAGACAATGCCAAAGCCATATCATGTGTGTGGCAATTATGTTATAATTTGCTTTCATACCCCTAGCTCTAGACAAAATCCTTAAGTTAGGCTTTTGTTTCAATCCCATGGCTTTAACAAAAACAAATTACTTCACATCCCAGAAACAGGAAAACAATTACTGTTTGGATCAGGAATGGATTTGTTTCATTTGTTTGATTGGCATTTAATTGTCCAGTGTACACATTTGATATTTTTCAGGTTAATGAAGAAAACATAAACGATGCTGACAGAGGACTCCTATTCTCTCAAAGAAATCATATTTCAGAAGGCATTCGTCGATGAGAGGTATAACGTAAATAGATATCAATTATCTGTCTATAATTTCAATCTCCTAGTTTTGTTGTTTTGTCCTTGGAGTCACCTCACTAACTTATGCTCTTACAGGAACTTGGTCGCATGAGATGTATCCCAACAAACCCCGACAAAGATATATGGGTGCTTACAGACACTCAAAAGCAATACGTACGCCGAACGGGACTACACCACTTGGCGGAGATAGAGCGTATGGTCATAGACCATACGTTGATAACAGCGTTGATTGAGAGCTGGCATCCAAAAACAAATACATTCCATCTACCAACGGGGGAAGCAACTATAACACTTGAAGACGTTATTTATATCTATGGCTTGCCAGTCGATGGCCCGGTCGTAACCGAACGGACTTTCCCCGGCAGGTTTGTAGAGCCAGTGTGTCAAAAGTTGCTTAGGAAAACTCCCTTGAAGAGGCAAGACTATATTGGCATAACGATAAACTTTAAGTGGCTTGAAGACAACTTCAAGCCTTCTACGTGGCAAGATGAGGAGTTCAAGATAGACAAAAATGATGAGATTAGAGCCACTCGGGCATATTTGATCTTTTTGGTGTCCGAGCAAATCTTCACACAGACTTCAGGTGCGAGGGGGCCTGCTTTTCTGCTTGAGTTGTTCAAAGAATTCAAGCCTTACACATGGGCCCCTGCATGCCTTGCAAACCTTTATAGAATGCTTACAAAGGGAACTTGGTGGGGCGAGGATTCGGAAGTGACTGAGGGAAAGGGAAAAGATCAACAAGAGAAAGATAATAAGTCCTGCAGGACACCCACGGGGCCTTTACAGCTTCTACAGGTGATTAATTTGCATTATTACCATTTTGGTTTCACTATTTAGTAGCTAACGTACGACCTACGTCTTCTTGTTTTCCTTCGCAGTTATGGGCTTACTCTAGAATGACTATTGGACGGTGTCCTCTGCCAGAGAATAGTTGGAAGAAGGACATACAATTTCCGTTGTTCAAGACATGGCATAGGAGGTTGGGGGAACACTCACCCCTAGCTACAGTGAAGGAAGTAAGCACCAACTAAACACCTTGCCGGCTGATGGGGTAAATATATATGGTTACCGTACTTTATAAAATGTTTTTAATGTAGTTACCTATTGCATCTATCTTTCTGTCTTCTTATACGTGACCATATGCAGTTCACTTGGCAGCCGTACTCCAAATACCCTAAGAAATTTCGAATGAGCGTCTGAAAGTGGATCGCGATCGTTTTTCATCATCGACCGGTTTTTTGTGGTACTGGATTGTTGAGCGGCACAACACGTGGCGAGTCATGAAGCAATTTGGGCTCAGGCAACGGGTCCTCCCCCCCCCCCTTTTCAGTATGCCATACGTGAGGAAAGAACGTGTTGAGAGAGTGATAATTGATTACAGCTTGTACATGGGTGATGAGATAGCAGGATTGTGGGCTGCATGAAGGCAACTTGGATTGCACGGGGAGGAGTGCACCCACCCAGCACATTCTGAAGAGTACCTGGTCTGGTATGTTGCAAACACAATCCAACACATAGCCATAGTCAGTGTCGAGTCCGAAGCCCCTGTTCAGTAGGAAACCCCATCTGTTCCGCAAAAATATGTCAGTATTTGAATGCTATAGCGATGATGTTTTTCATTTATATGGTTGTAATATTGTGGATAAACTGATGACATGAATGTTGCAGTAATCAGGTTGAATCACTTGTTGCTCGCTTAGAATAGTCATGCGATCGAGCGTTCAGGAGGAAGGACATGTCAAGTCTGGCTGATTCCATTCGGAAAAAGCTTAAGACTTTTAAAGCAGCATTCGGGACTTCATTCGAAAACTACAACATGGATGAGTGTAACAGCTCAGATTCTGATGATCATGTAGAGAAAGTAGAACTGCCCATACCGAAATTGATTTTACTCTTGTGCAACCTAACGAACTCTTTACTGTTGTTATGCAGACAAGCACCAGAACATCTCATAGTGCTCCGTCTTTCCATGTTCCTGATACCGACGCCGGTCCTTCTCACACTGTTCCCGACAGTGACGCTGGTCCAACACAAACTTTTTCTGCTGAGGCTGTTCCCGACGCTGGTGCTGGTCCATCCAACAATGTTCCCCCTGAGGAAGGTAAAGAGCATGATGCTAATCCAGATATCACTAGGGCCTCCCACACGAGAGTCAAGAAGGCTGCTCAGAAAAGTACTAAAGCGAAAACTCACAGGAGAAAGGGCAAGAAACGCCCGGACGACGTTCCAACCACATCCCAGCCAGCTGACTTGCCACCGTTTGAAAAGGTTCTCAACACCCCCCCAATAGCCAGGGCATTGTTCGACACCCCAGTGTCAGTTCACAGTGATTCCGCGATAGTTGCTGCAGCACTGCCAGCTACCATAGTGTCTTTGATTTGGAGAATCAAGCGCTTGCCCCGCATGCGTAAAGTGCCCGTAAAGTTCTCTGATTACTCATTCTATAGTGCATTCGGGCTATGTATTAAACGATCAGGAGCAGTTCTTCGTTAGGGGTTTCAACGAATATTATAGTACAAAGTAAGCGTAGAAGTTTCCCTCGTTTTTTCTAAATTGTTTATTACTTCGTTGCAATATTCTATGTAATCTTTGTGTTTATTACCAAACATCTTTTTCATGCAGAGGGCATGAACTAGCAAGCATTTATACCATGGTATCCAGCAACGATCTAAAGAGAGCACTTGACGAGGGAACTTGGCTGGACACCAATTTTATGTACTACTAATTTGAGATTCTCAGAGACGGATGTCCTACTACTTTCATCACGGACCCAAGCATATCTGTAAGTCCGTGCTAAACTTTTCTTCGCTTTATGGTTTAACGGACACCTATGATTGAAATCACCTCTATGTGTTAACCACTGATTGAGAGGTGGCTGCATTACTCTATGCAGAGTTGGTGGCAAGTTGGATCTGACGCCAATATTGAAGCTGCCTTCGCCAAGCATGGCCACACGGTCTGGGAAGCTAGGGAGTGTCATACTCTGGTGTTTGTACTCCACTATAGGAACCATTTTACGTTGGTGGTGGGATACGTTGATGAAAGGCGGTGGGAGTTTTACAACAGTTTGGCTGGTGATCGTTTGACGCGGAGTAAGGCGGAGCAGTTTGTAAGTATTATTTGAACTTCTATATTGCATTCATTAATTGAAATGGAGACATCACCTCTTATTTTAACATTCCCCAACCCCCCCCCCCCCCCCCCCCCCATTTCATCATTGTTGCAGATTGGGTGGTTGAACGCTATGTATACGCATTTTGGGTGGACTGATCCGTTTTCATGGACTATATTGATCAATGAAGACATTCCTCATCAGGACAATTGTAATGACTGCGGAGTCTTCGCTGTTGCATTCGCAGAGCATTGTGTTCACCGCTGTCCAATCACATTTACACAATCCGACATCCCTTACTTCCGTAGCAGAATTGTCATTGAGTTGTTCAAGAGAAGTTGGCAGGTGAATGCCAAGAGGTTGAATCTCCCTGATTTGTTGAACTTACCAGTTTGATCACCAAAGTTATGAAGTCGATATTCAGTTCGAGGATTGGGAACATTGTTCATTTATTGTTTTGTAAACTTGATGATTTATGAGATGGGAAAACTTGTGGGCACTGAAATTTGAAAAACAGTATGGTTTTGTATAGATGATGATTTATGTTCGAAGGAAAACATTTCACTCTTGATGATAGGTTTGTTAGTCAATATTTATGTATGTTTTGTAATTTGAATGGATAGCATGTCAGAGAATGGAATGTGTTCAGACTGATGGATGAGGTGGTAGTGACTGTATGGATGAGGTGGTATTGTATATGATTTGACTGTTATCAGGTACTCTAGAATGTCAATGTGAATGTATGTACATTGTATGTCAATTTCATAAGATGGTTATGTGGTTTTACAAAGAATAATAGTCGATATCGACTGTTATAACAACCGATATCGACCATATAACTGGTTACAAAAAAAGACAGTCATAGTCGATATCGACTATTATGACAGTCGATATCAACTATTTAACTGGATTTAAAAAAAAGACAGACATAGTCGATATCGACTATTTTTTTAGTCGATATCGACTGTTTAACTGGCACATAAAAAAGACAGTCATAGTCGATAACGACTACTTAATTGGATTTAAAAAAACACAGACATAGTTGATATCGACTATTTTTTTAGTTGATATCGACTGTTTAATTGGAACATAAAAAAGACAGTCAAAGTCGATATCGACTATTAGTCGCAGTCGATATCGACTATTAAGTGAATGAATCCACATAATTGTAGTCTATTTCGACGGTCTATTTAGCTGGAACAATTCATGTATCATATAAGGGACAAAACAAACAAAAGAGTTTGCAAGGAAAGAAGGTAGAAGTCAAATTTGGGACAATACAAACAACATATATATTTATACCAAAAGTGTTCAACATATAGCCCCTTAAAATGGGTCGTCCATCTTTTACAAAAAAGTTACATGTTTAATAACACTTATATTAAGTTACAAAAAATGCTCCAGCACGATGTACAAGGTCTGAACAACATCTATAACCAGCCAAAGAGCATTGTTCAGAAGACTGTACACTGTCTGAACGGCTGCATCTTCAAGCACATTCACACCAAGTATTCACTACCCACTTCCAAAAAATGTTGATCAGTAGACTGTACACTGTCTAGACAGCTGTATCTTCCAGCAGCACATTCACACTAAGATGGCGCCACCCACTTCCACAAAAAATGTTGATCAGTAGACTATACACTGTTAAGACGGTGCCATATTCCTGTAAATTCACATAACATATTCACCACCCACTTCCAAAAAATGTTGATCAGTAGACTGTACACTGTCCAGACTGCTGCATCTTCAAGCACATTCACACCAAGTAATCACTACCCACTTCCAAAAAATATTGTTCATGTGACTGTACACCGTCCATAATGAACTGCATCTTCCGGCACATTCACACCAAATATTAACAATCCACTAAAGAGTTGTTCACATTAACAACTTGCATCCGCCTTCCCAAAACTATTAACACCAACAAGCAAAAAAAATTCTTTCCAAAAAATGCTTCAGCAATATTTCAAGTGTGCGCCGGTGGATTGCGGCAACTTTGCCGGTTATGCCCCCTCTCCTTATAGTTACCACAAGTGACCACCCTTCGTTGGCGGCCACGATCTTTGGTCCGAATCTTATTCTTCTTTGGCCGCCCAGGCTGTTTAGTGGCTCGTGGAGGGAGAACTCATTCATCAGATGTGTGCTCCCATTGTTTACTGTCACGGGTAGCATGCAAGACTTCACTATACGTCGTGCGATATACATTTGAGAAGTACCAATGTTCACAAAATTCATATGGATCATAGTTTCTAACTCTCATTGAAGCCAATGCATGAGCACACGGGATCCCCATGATATCCCATTTTTGGCATGTGCAAGTCTTGCGTTCAAGATCAATGACGTCCACGTACTCCGCTGATTGTACCTGAAACTCAACTAGGCCAGCCACACGAACATGTAGTCGCCTGGCTTCTTCCGTTTCTTTTTCCAACACTTTCTCCGCATAGGGTGTTAGACGACTTGTAACCACTTGAGATTCAAGATGGCGCTTCTGGTAAAATTCCATTAGTTTGGTCCGTATTTCCTCGACCTGTTTTGTAATAGGGAGGACTCTCGTGTCCTTTAAGAGGCCATTTGTGCATTCTGCTGCGTTGTTAGTGAGTATGTCATACCGCCGTCCATCTATATATGCATTGGCCCAACGTTGCCTTTCAATTGAATCAATATAAGTGAAAGCCTCTTGGCTGACTGCCCGTATATCAGACATATATGCATCGTACTCAAACGGCCTGTTTGCTTTGGCGGCATACCAAAATTTCATAACAATTGCCGTATCACTGAAATCCACCCTGATATTCTCGGCGATGTGACGGCAACAATAACAATGCTTTGCAGAGGATATGACGTTCAAGATCGCTGGAACAAGACCTTTTTGTCGATCAGACACAATAGTCAAATTGTTAGGCTCACCCAGCGCTATATGCAGATTTGCAAGGAACCACTCCCAACTATCACGTCGCTCGGATTCCGCAAAGGCAAAAGCGATTGGGAGGTGCTTATAATTGGCATCGTGTGTAACAGCAACGAGCAAGACACCGGAATACTTACCTCGGAGATGTGTCCCATCTACAGCAATCATTGGTCTACAAGTTTTAATGAAAGACCTTAGACAAACTCTGAATGCCCAAAAAAATCTTCTAAAACGGCCTTCAGATGTGGTGTCTATGTTTGTTATTGTACCTAAATTGGTCCTCTACAGTTCAATACAGTAACTAGGCAACATTAGAAAAGATTCCTCGTAAGACCCTCGCACTGCACGCAGGGCTATCTCATTTGCTAAATGTGCCTTCCTGTAGGTAATTGTTGTCCCAAATTCCATTTGGTAGTCGTTCATGATCTCTTTTCGTTTAAGATTGGCATTTTGTCGGACTCTATCCATGATGAACTCCGCAATTAGCAATGCCGACGCCTGTTTATGTTCCGTCCCCATCTTTGGCTTCGAGCATTTATGGATTGGATTATACGTACGCACTTTGAATTGTAGTCCTGACTCCACGATGGAGGCATGAATGCGCTAAGGGCAATTCTGATCTTTACAGCATGCTGTTACTTTGTACATGTTCATCTTCAAGTACTTCAAAGTAAAGTTTCCATAAATTGCAAACTTGGCAAGAGTCTTTCGGAATGTGTCACGATCAGGGAATTCACGTCTGATCCACATTTCCCGTGCTGAATTGTTTCCAACGTCTACATTCAATTCGTCAGGTACCATTTCGTCGATGAAATTAACACCTGAATGTTCACTTGAAGGACATGCGTTGTCTGCTGGATTAGCCCCGGCAACGTTGCTTCTGTGCGCACCAATCACAACCACTGGAATTTGTCCGATGAAATTATTTTCATCAAAATGATGATCATCACCGAACTCAGCCACATCCTTTATGTTATCAACAAATGCATTGTTGACATTGTTCATTGGATTAACCCCTGCAATGTTCATTCTGTCCGCGTCCATCCCTACCACTGGAATTTGTCCAGTGAAATTAATCTCATCAAAATCATTCTCATCGCCATACTCTACCCCATCCTCTATATTATCAACATCAATTTCTTGACATAAGGTATGCGGTGGACTTGTAATGTCTTGAACAGTTGAAAAATGCATGTCATTATCTTCTTGGAGATCGACGATAGGAAGCTCTGGAATGGTTGTCCCGTCGTTCACTTCTTTTCCCATGCAATTTAACAATACACCACTCGATTCTCCAATAATAGATCGATGCTTGTCATTCCTCTGAAACCTACAGTGCATCAACAATATAGCAAAATCTGTGTGAGGGATTGGGATTAATATTTGATAAATGTTTAATTTAAAAAATAACATGTTAACATACCTTGACTGTTCTCCTCCTCTGTATTATCCATTGTTCGATCTGTTAGAAATATATAAGTATATTCCATTTGTATCCTGACCCGATGCTTTCATCATTCTGTTTACATCATTATCATCTTCAATGCTAGCCAGTGAAAATGCATGTCCATTGTGATGAATGTATTGTATGCTTAAACTTTCAATCGATGAATCCCAATTAGATGCTTCAATTGCTTCGGCAACCAATGACCCATATGTTATGTCGGTTGATAAATACCGCATCTTCTGCTTTCCTCCATTATAGACTTGCCGCATCATATCAAACTCAAAGTTTCCATCGTAGTGGAATATGATTAGGACATCGCAATCTGACATGCTGTTTATAAATTAAAATTATTTAGTATATATAGTGGTAGAAACAAAAGGTAAATATGTATGTATAAACAATGCCCATAGTGAAAGGGCAAGTGTATGTATAAAGTAGATGCATTGTGATATTCCAAAGGTTGTATTAATTGTATTGTTAAACAATGCCATACACGGACTATATACATTTTAAACCATATAGCAAAATATTTATATGTAAACCAAATACAACAGTGTAGGAGCATCTCCACATTTTATACCAATTTCATGGGACAAGGTCCATGTCCTGTTAAAATTTATAGATCTTGTAAAATAAATGTTCTGTTTTAGTTTAGGCTGAATAGAAGAAGAGGAGTGATGTCTGTATTGTCAAGTACAACCACATTTAAAACCCTAAACCCAAAAAAAACTATGCTAAGATTGAAGATGGCATGTCACTTTAGGAGAAGATATCCACCTTTCAGAACTCTAGATGAACTTGGGTGCCATTTTCTGGGTCATTCAAAAAAGGGACATTCAAAACTCTAAACCCAAAAACGTATGTGAAGATTAAAAAGATGGGAGTGGTTTTTTATGAGCAAATATCAACAGTTCACAACTCTATATGCACTTGGATGCTATTTTCTAGGACAAATCATGGTCGTTGATTACTTGTCTAGGGCAAGTAAGATATAAAAGGAAGAACATTAATCAAAAGGTTGGGTTGCTGCCAAGTTTTGGGGAAACTATCAAACTAATAATATAGATTCATGTGTGTACCTGCCTTTTAAAGGAGTACAACCACCACCATTAATAGAGTTCTTGAAGAGCTGCTGATGGATATTCGCCGCCAAAGAAGGGTTGCTCGCACCAAACGAGACAAAAGATGAAAACGGGAAACGCAGATGCGAAACTGAGTTTTAAGTCTGCTTACAGATTATAGTCGATACCGACTATCCCACTAAAAAACAAAAAAAAAAGACAAACGTCAATTAAGGGCCTATTCTGTCTGGCCTTTTCTATCGGGGCCAAATTAAATAATAGCGAGTTTATGAGGGTTTTTCCCGTTAAATCCCCAAATACATATCATGAAATCAACAAAACAGCAACCAGCCCTGCTAGAAAACATCTAGTCCCTATTTAATATCTGTTGGGGCACACTAGTCCCACCAATATGTAATGTGTACTTAGATTTAACCGCTCATCACTTACTCTTTTTTAAACCAAAATGACAATGGCCAGATTTTCAATCCAACCGTGTGTTTACTTTCTAGGTTACATCTAAAATACCCTTCAAAGCTATGGATGGAGAGGATGAGGACTTTACTTATCTTTTAACTTTTGTGTTGGTTGTATCCTGATTATCTGTAAAAATGATTAGTGCTATTGATTTAAAAGAAAAGACAAAGACCAGATCCAGTAATTTGGGGCTTTGGGCTTATCCCTTTTGTTTTCAAATTGGATTTTGATGTTACATTTCTTCCCTAATTAGTAAACTAGAGCTAGCACAAAAACCTGTGCTAATCACAGGCATGTATGAAGACGTAGAATTATATGTATATTAGAAATGGGGAGGATGGGAGTCCATAACAGGGGGAAGTATATTAGTGAAAATTGAAGGAGAGTATGTTAACAGTTGTAAAAATTGAAAGTAACTTCTGGTCAAAATATAAAGTACAGTCAAAATTGGATCCAAAACCTTCTAGCTTAATATATTATAATGAGATTAGTTAGGATTGAGTACCTACTGCCTTTTGCTATTTGACTTGCCAACCTGACTAATGTGACCAACTACGTACACTTTGACTTGTCAACTCAACCTGAAACCAACCTACTTATTAAGGGGGTTTGGGTTGATCATATTGGCTTCCAACTTAGGTTCATGTTGATTTTTTCCACCCAATCAACAAATAACCCAACCGTTTTTTTTTTTTTGGGAGATTTCCAAGTTACAATTGGACCCATTTGAGATGACAATAGGTTAGTTGGATTTGATACAGGTCGGGGTGCAAACCCATCCCATATCAAGTATAGGTCGATTTTAATACTGGTTATCATTTATTTATTTATTGTTTTTAGATATTAAAAACTATATTACACTATACTAACAGCTAACTACATCACATGAAATTTGTATATCATATTTGACTAGCAAATAAACTGGTCATTTTAACCATGGGACTATTTTGAAATCCAATAAGCAAAAAGTGGCATCTTCCTCTCCACAACGAGGAATGGTAGAGGGTAATTCATAGCTTTATTGGTAAGGGACCTATGTAGTGTGTGTAAGTGCCCTCTTAGCACACTTCCCGCGAGGGGAATGAGTAGAACTCCATTATGGTTCCACCTCGTGAAATTTGAGCCTGTTAATCACATTATCAATCATGTCCTCAATCTAAAGAAGTAAAATTACATGACATTCTACTGTAGGAGAGCTCATTTTGAGCGGCTCAGATTTTCAACAAATTAGGCCAATGGAGTTCCACTCCTTTTGGAGGATTTAGAGTCTATTACTCCCAGTTACTCAAAACTGTCGATGGCCACAATTCAATCAAAGACTTGGTCAGTATAAATTGAATTGGACAAGAGCATATGAGACCTTTCAAGAAAATGGATTTGGATGCAGAGACTCTGACACGTGGCCGGAGATCTATGTGCATTCTGACAATTGGGAAGCTTTGCATACACTTACGAGAGACAACCTACATTCACTGATCTATTGGGAATCGTATTTGTGAGAACAGATCGAGTCTAACTATATGTGGGATTGTATTCTCTACTGGTCTACACCCTACTTGATATGATGTGGGACCCATGGCATGCGGGCCTTACGATTTTCCTGTAAAAGGCTTAGACATTTTTTATCTTAGTTCCAAATGTATCATGTCAACTACTTCTGTGGAGGAAGATGAATCCTTCCCTTGAAAATGGTAATTTCACTGGATTGCAGAAACGTAAAACACCAAATCAAAATTTCTTTAGTTTCTCTATTTTGTTCGATGCCCCAAACGGGATAGAATAGAAAAAATTCTATTTTTCCATTTCTAGATAAAACAAGTCCTTAGTGCTCTCTCTACATGAGTAACGTGACCCAGATTACAATTTCAAGAAGTGACCGAAAGCAACCAGATTACACTTCATCTAAAAATGAGGGTTTTTTTTTTTTTGAAAATCTGACTAGATGTCACGACCCGGGCCCGAGATCTGATTACTTCGGACGGACCCCCGAGTCGCGGAACCATACTTACTCCCGTAAATCCTGAATTAACCGAAGTTAAGACAAGACTCACAAGGGATATCAAATCACAATACCTGTCAATGTACAATGTGCGGAAAACATGTATATATACATTGACTACAATTAACTTTACACGAAAGTAAAGTTCCCTTATACAAATTTACAGTTCACTACAACCAACACTGCACACTTAAAATACAATGCAGTTGGTATTTAAGTACAATCCAAAATTCTCTATTACAAAAATATTCATTTACAATCGCCCTCCGACTACGCCCACTCCGCTAAACCTCCTGGAGGTAACGGACGGACCTCCTCCGCAGGCGGCGCGGCCTCGGCAGGACCGGCACGGGTATCTGGGCCTGTGACATCATCAATAACACGTGAACACGAAGGTTCAACAAGATACATGCATTTTCATGATTCTTCATGTTATTTAACAATTCTATACAAGAATTTATCAATGCAAGAACTTAACAGTTCTATAGAACCTACTTCAATTCCATAACAAGTATCTATGTCAATCATATCCTTTCATTTCATTTATTTCGTTCATTTCGTTCATTTCGTGTCTTCCAACGGAAGCAGTGTAAGCACAAGGCGGAAGGGCAAACCATTCATGGCCTAGGCTTCAAGATTATTCAATTTTCATTTAGTCAATTTAATTAAGCACAAGGCGGAAGGGCAAACCATTCATGGCCGAGGCTTCAAGATTGTTTCACTGTTCATTACATGACTTATCACAAATGGTGGAAATTTTCCAGTGTCTTGATCAGAGAGCACTGGCATTCCATGAGGCTCCGGAACGCCCCTCACATCTACTGCAGTAGGAATCATTCATTCATTCAATTTACTGTCACCTTTAGTGACTTTCATTTCATTTCATTAATTCAATTCGTGCATTATGTCAATGACGTTCACTATGTCAATGAAGTTCACCTCTGTGTCACTTCATGGATTCTATTCATTTCTTATCAATTCTATTCACACTTCTAAGCCAAACAAACGAGTGAAGCGTTAGTTATCCAATGTACGTGTTATTTTCGATGAATGTCACTTTATGTATTTAATTTGTACATTGAGACGACCTTCGCTACACCTATGGAGGCTTAGACATCAGCATGGAATAGCCTGTACAAACTAGGCTTCATTTCCATAATCTTCTCTGAGTTCATCTCAGCTGTCGGTTGGCCTGTCGGCTGACCGACCATACAACGTCGGTTGACCTATCGGTTAACCGACACTTTGTCGGTTCAAGTTCCAGAAGCTGGATTTCCAGTCCATTCTCTGACACATTTGTCGGTCAGGCCTCGGTCAGGTGTCGGCTGACCGAAGATACCACGTCGGTTGACCGACCTATTGTCGGTTCGAATTCCAGAGAGCTGGAGTTCACTGAGACAAATTTCAGATCTGTCGGTTAGTCCGTCGGTGACCTGTCGGTCGACCGACACTCTCATGACGGCTGACCGACACAACATCGGTCAGAATTCCAGAGAGCAGAAAACTCTCTGAGACAACTCCCAGAGCTATCGGTTCACTCGTCGGTTGACCGTCGGTCAACCGATACTGACCCAGAAGCTCAGTTCTGAGCTTCAGATTTTCTGAAGTGAAACTTCAGAATTTGAGTCAAATGAACTCCAATCTCTCTAAAACACTATAAATCACAAGAATACATATGTACTTGGCTCTTGTGAAGGTTGAATGGATTAAAACCTCTTTCTTGAGCTTGATTCCAAGAAGAAAACCTCGATTTCAAGCTTCACACTTTCACAATTTGAAAACCAAGCTGGGGAAGATGAAGTGAAGGATGAAAACTCCTTGAAAACACTTACAAACCCCTCGTTTGCTACTTGATTGAGTGAGATTGGAAGAAAAGAAGAGGAAAAGTAAGAAGAAAGGTGCCTAGGGTTTGAAATGCTTTGGAAATGAGATGAATGACTCATTTGAGTCATCCTTAGCTTATATAAGCTAGTAAATTGCATTCAAGCCCATTAATTTCACTAAACTACAATTCGAGTCAAATGAAGGGTCATTTGACCGGATTCTCGTCAAACGACTTCGAGGTTATTACGGAAGTTGACGTACTCGTCAAGATACACGCGTTGGTATCAAGAGTTTCCGTATTCGACGAAATACGCGAAAATTCGTATTTACATAAAAGTCCCTCATTTCAATGTTTGAGTCTAAAACTCCATTTAAACCATGCAATTCTGTTCTCTACTATTCCATTAAGCCTAATTCATTCATTTGAGGCTTATTTCATATCATTTGGTCATTGACCATCATTAGCTCAATTAACCGCAGTTAATTAGCCTTAAGCATAACCAATTCACTTAATCTTTTCATTATCCGATCATTACACGGGACTAACTCCATTGAGTTTAGTCATCAATTGCTAATTAAACTAGTTAAACATGGTTAACTAGTACTAAATTCAATTAACTAGAGTTAATCTTGATTAACTCGGGACGGGACCTTACACTAGAGAACATTGAATATGAAAAACAAATGGTATGAACAATTGGATATGTCCTCTGGGATAGGAGATGTAAAGAATACTTGAAGAGATTTTCTAAATGCACCCACATAACTTGTTGAGCATGCCCACATTCTCACCATACAAAAAAGAAAGAATTTATTTTTGCTAAGCCCACCCACAGCAATTCCCAAGCTGCCCCCTTCCCCTCATTCTCCTCTTCTCTCCTCTTCTCCTATTCTTCTATAAAACGGAAGGGAATCTATGCAAATGGAATGAAGGGTGGGAAACACTATTTAATGGAAGGGATGGGAGAGAGGAGAAGGGAAGTCCCGAACGGAGTGAAAAAAAAAAAAAACAGACAAATATCCGCATTATGCAAGAAAATGCAGAGCTGTGCACATAAAAAGTGCACGGCGACTCCAAGTCATGCACAATTTTTTTGCACGACGTATGAAAACTGTGTGTGATACGACTCCAGCGATGGCCGAGCACTATTACATTACATGGCTAAAGATGGCCGAGCACTGCATGTGATGCACGGTTCTGCAATTCCAAGCAGGACGCGAATGAAAAAGAATTGAACAATGTGTCAAAAAAAGATACCTTTTCTTTATAGATGGTCATTTGTTGGTCCATATTGGAGATGGCTTCTATAAAACACAATGTGGTGCCTAAGATTGGCGGTGTGGTAGCTTATATGGGGAAATTGCGAGATGGGTTGGGAGATGAGTTCTTCCAAGAACTAATGTTGGGAGTTTTATGATGATGAGAAAAAGAAGTAGAAGAAGTATAGTGATGAAAGGAAAGAAGATCAGAAGAGGAATAAGCTAAGATAGAAATTTGAGAAATGAAGATGAAGTGAAGAAGAAGAAGAAATCGGTGAGCTTTGGTAGAGAATATGAAGTCCTGAAGAGGTACATGAAGCCACGGGGTGGTTTCGGTATTTCACAGATATAACTAAAAAAGATATAAATACACCTCATTGATTAACTAGTAAAGTCAAACACAAGCAGAAATGGAAGAATAATCAAAGTCAAGAGCAATATCTAGCAACCAGACAATCAGGCAAAGCCCTTCTATTTTCTTAATATACCTACTACCACAAGAAAAAAGGTTGCAAAGATTGTAGTTCTTTAATCTATAGGCTAATTCCACTGCCTGGTTTCCTCATCATTACATCCTGGTCTGTTTTACATTATTCTTTCTTGTTTCTAAAGAATTCTATACAATATTTTCATTTGTTCTCAGTGTCTTGGATGATTCCAGTCAATGTAAAATATACAATATGTAAATATAATATGCATGTTCTCAAAGCATAATTGAACCAAAAAACACGTCATATTTTTGGTCTGGACCGTGTAAACAATTTGGGAAAATGTACCAGCCAATGCTCAATTTAAAAAATATGTGTTGACCATCAATATGTTACTAATAATTCGGATTGTTTCGGTCAATTCAAAAACAAAAAAAAAAATTTGAAAAATGAAAAAAATGTGATAGTATTTAATTGCTTTTAGATGTAAATAAAATTACTCAACATAATGTAAAGGCCAAGAGGATATATTTCCATTTTTCCTTTTGTTCGAAATCCATTTAAAATCATTATTAGTGAAGGCCAAAACCTTTAGTGATGGATGCAACTTTTTTGTTTGAACCCACACGTAACATTAAACATATGTTTAAATGATATTGCTCGCAATGGTATTTTGGTAGGAATTTAAAATAAACAGCTTGTGGCATATTGTCTGCATTGAACAAAATGATCACTATTATGATACAGGCAATGGAGAGTGAAATTGCACAGATAAAATACAACAACTACGGAGATTGATATTGCCAACCGACTAATTCCATATATTTTTAAGAAAACAGAATAAAAATAAATGCAGATGTAGTCTTCACTAGTACAGAATTAAGTTTAAGTAATCCTCTTTGGAAACTGAGAAAATCTCAGCAGCAAACTGGCTGCAACTTTCAAAAGTTGTGAACTATTTTTAGAAGGCCCGCCATGATGACAATAAAGTGATGGCTATTGTCAACTATGATGCCCAACTACAACATGGATACGGTAGAGACATGCCATAAACACGGCAGGGATACAGATTTACATGTAAAAACTTAAGTATCAGATCCGATACGACACGATACATTACCCATTTTGAAATATCTGTGCATCATAGATTATCAAAGGTTTTTACCAGCAGGCGGCATCAACCACAAGAGAAAATTATTTGGTACCTTAAAATTAGTTTGCACTAAAATCAAAAGTTAGGAAAGGATCCATTGTCTACTAGATGCTTTCTGAATCATAACAATTCGAAATTTAAAGTGTGACATCCTTGATGATCAATCCTTATAGTTTGAGGATTAGTTCTTGTAGATCCCATATCGAAGTACAGCAACATATTTCCCTATGTGGATAAGAAAGACATGATTACAGAAATGCTTTGAATGCTTACATGGTATCAGAGACTGGTTAAAGCAGAAGTTCAGATCGGCTGTTCTCTTCGGTAACATACAAAAGAAGCTTTCAGCAAGGTAGACCCACTGCGTCTCATCAAACCCACGATTACTGCTGAAGATGTTCTCTTCACCACTGTTGCTGTTATTTTTTCAGTCAGGTATTGAAATGAGCCTTTGTCTAAAACATACTTTTATCGTTGCCTTCTCTTCCCTTCCTGTTATTTCATCTACAAAGATCTTGAATCCAGCCATCAATTTCCAACTGCAGGATCACACCCTCTACAGCCTCAGACATCCAAACTAGAAACAAATTGTTCATTGCCCACTGTTGATGTTTTTCTAAAAAAATTTCCTTGTTTAGTAGAGTTACTTCCCATGTATGAGGTTTCCAAAAGCTTGAACCACAAGGCGGACCACGGATGGAGCTACATAGCTTTGAGAGGGGTCAATTGCCTCCACTCATCTTTTCCTTCCCAATAAAATAGAACAAAGCACATCCAACAATAGATTTTGATCTTATCCTATTGCCCCACAAATTTTCATTTGAGTTTTTTGTATATACACCCGTAAGCATCATTTCACTCTAAAAACATTTGGTGGTTGGAGGGCTATTGATTTTAAGGATACAAAAGGTATTAAATTGAAAAGGCAGGGGCCTATTTACAAATACTAAGACCATAGGGGCCTATTTACAGATCTTACAAACCTGAGAGGGGGATATACAAAAAGCTCTTTTCTTTTTCTCTTATTTGCCCCTCAATAATCCTTTTATTTTTTTATTTTTCTCTTTGTAAAGAATAGAACTTTTAAAATACATAAGGAAGTTTTGGTCTTTTACTTTCATAAAAAATACAACTCATCAAATCACCAAAAAGATAAGCATTAAGCTATGATTTTAGTTTTCTTTTTCTTTTTCTTGCCCATTATTGAGCATAGAATTCTAATCCTCTTAAAGTTTGAAATTCATAATTAGCACAGCTCGTTTAATTTATTATCAAAATTTAAATCTATAACATTTTAATTTAAAATATAAATTAAATAAGATCTAATTTGATTCGCAAGTAAGAAATTTCATGTGGCTTATTATAGATAGAGGTACTTAAAAGTTTTTTTTATACTAATTACATGACAAAGGTTTCATCTAAGTCAGTGATTTTCATAAAGTTTTAGAAGGATTTGAGCTCTAAACAATGGATCAAAGGTCAAAACTTTTTATAAATATCAACCCCATATTATGATCTACAAAATTATTTAATTTGATTTTTTAATTCTAATCATGTACTCATTTGTAAAAATGATAAAATAATAGCCAACACACATACTCACGGTTTACTGGTGTTGGCACTGGTTTCACACATACGCCCAAAGATATATCACTATTGACAAGTTGCCTAAAACGGCAAAAATAAAAATAAAAATAGAAGAGCTAAAAATTATACAATTTACAATTATGCTCTAACCTTGTATACCCATTTTTTAACGTTGTTGGATATAAAAAAAATCTAAATTCATTTTTTAAACATTTTTGAGGTATAATGTAATAATTTTTTTAAGTCTTTCTCAAATTCCAATGTAATAATTTTTTTAAGTCTTTCTCAAATTCCTCGTTAAGAAATCCACCCTCTGGATCATGGCATTTTGTAATTTATTGGCCCGAAGGATTGAGACAAAGAAACATACAAGGTATGTTCAGGTATGTTTCTGTTCTTGCAACTTCATTAGGCCGTCTTCCATCTCTGTGTGCGGGGAGGCATCGGCAAATCCTCTTGACACTGTCAGGGTCAACGTTGACCCTGGCAGAGGTGGCAAAATGTTATTCAATCCGCTAATCCGACCCTAACCTGACCCGATTTTGACCCATCAAACCTAAACCGCGAGAAATATGGGTCAGTCACGGGCTAGGATTTCCCGACCCAGATAATAACAGGTCCGGTTTGGATTGGCTCGCCTAACCCGCCTGACCTGCCAATTGAGTAGTTTGAGGGGTAATAAATCGAGTATATGGATTAGGTTGAGCCCAACTCGACCTGACCCACATTTAATGCGGATTATGTAAGTAAGCCCTACCCGAATCAAAATGGGTGTGGGTACAGTGGGTTGCGAGAGTGGCTCGGTCACGGGCCAGGGTTCAAAAGGCGAGCCCCACCTCTAACCCGACCCAAATTAGCTGGATCCAACCCGTTTGCCAACCGTGTATTGTAGCCAGGGTCGACGTCTCCCTCAACACTTGAAGTGAGGGTCAACGTCGATCCTCGAAAAAAAGGTTAAAAAACCAAGGGTTTTTGGGCAGGAAGGTTGGTTTGGTGTGGAATTGGATAAAGTGACATTTTCGGTGCAATGGCCACCTAAAGTTTTTGTTTTTTTTTTGGGTAAAATCCTCATTTTAATATGAATTAAAGATTAAATCATACAAAAGGCAAATAACTCATATCATCATCAAAATTAGCCATGGGACTTTCCTCAATTTCCATTCATGAATAAGAACATAAGATCCTCAACATGATAGGCAGACAGCTTTTATTTTTAAAGTAGCCTCAACAACACACATTATTGTGTTCAAAAGTAATAAAGTGTAAGGGAGCGTTGTAAAAACATGAAGGGTGGGAGAAGCTCAACAAAGGCAAACGGAAAGGAGGAGATGAAAAAAAAAGCGGAAGATCCCACCTTTCTTCAATACAATCTTCATGGCTCTGGTTGCATCTTCTCACATTCATCTCTTATTGACTGGAAAAGAACAGAGGAGAGATACCTTTCACCGAAGCTCGGGAACACAACCTGAAATGCAAAAGGCACCACATTGGCTTGGAGATGGAGACAGGGCAATGCTATCGCGCTAACAGAACAAGTTTACATGTGTGTGATTGCATATTCATGTCCATGTTTTCACATACATGCGAATACTGAATACATGTGCATATGTACTGTGTATATGAACAAGCTTTGTACAACTATGCTTCACAATCCTAGCATAGTTTATCAGATCTGTCACTCAATTTGAGACTCATCTGCATAGGACCATTATTGAGTGTTGTAGTGTGACCAAATTGAACTGAAGGTAAATAACAAGAAACTTGGGACAGTTTCACATTTCACTTCCAACCAGATACTTCATATGCTCTGTCTACGTAAAAAGAATCTAAAAGAAAATGACTGCACTTTTTACACTAAAAACGGATTTAATAGGATATAGTATAGCTGATCTGTCAATATTTTAATTCCTGCTCGTAAAATGTTCACCTTTAATATGAAGTATGACTATTCATGATTTACAGGTAAATTTTTTTACTATTCAGTCATCTAGAGAGATGTACCAATGATGATTTTATATAAGAATCAATTTTCCAAATATTTAAAGATATATTGCACAAATACAATCTGAAAAATGGAGGTCAAAACTAGCATAGTATGAAACACGGTGGCCACTTCATCTGTGTGAATGCACAATTATAGGTGCTGTGCATATTGATATGTGCAGTAATATTTGAGCAGTTTAATGCTCGACAGTGTAGAGGACTATTATACAGTTGTGTTATAGTGGCCCAACCGAGAAAACATGATAGAAGATTGATTGACATTCAATTTCAAAGAAGTGACAGAGATGCAAAAGACAAACCACAATAAGTTTCCCTGCATTTGCAGGTCTCTTTGCGACCTTAATAGCGGCTGCAGCGGCTGCACCAGAAGAAATACCAACCTGCACAAAGCAAAGGAATGTAAGTCATTTGTCAGAAAAACGTGCAAGTACATGTTAACTGTCTTCTCATTTGTGTGTTTCTCCAGATATATGTTTACGTGTATATCTGATGTATTGATTTTTTTACAAGTTTTGTTTCATCAACTTTGGTATGTCCACACATGATGTACGCACCAGCATCTGCCAGTGTGTCGCCGCCACTTATGCCAACAAGTTTTGAGCACATTTTTTTTGGCTTTATAGCTATATAGTAACAGCAGGAAACAGATGACAGAACAAGAAATGGTTACTTGATGCATCCAGCAACTGAGACTCCAAAGTGAATGACAGCCTAAGTTGAACACTATTGAGATACATCTTGGTATGAGTTGCATCAGAAAAACCATCTATCACAATCATTTTGCATTTAAGATGAGTTGAGCATATCCCTGTATTTCGTGGATGCAATCGACCTATAGAACCTGGTTGGGTTCAAACAGTTCACCTATGCTTGCTACCATGTAAAAGCTCCAACTTAACCAGACACAGCCAATTTTTACAACATCACTTGACTTCAAAATTGAGCTGTCCAAGTCAAACGGTGATATCAATAATCTCCAAGTAAACGAATTGTGAACTTGACCTATTGCACGAATATGAGAACTCAACCATCTTGCAACCGCATAGGGAACAAATAATCATTATTTGCATTTTCAAATGTTTGGAGATACCAAAATAAGCTTACACAGACTACAAACATCTATATTAAAATGATACACAGGAGCTCTGCCACAAGTAAATCACATTTTCTTGACAAAAGGTGATAATGATGCTCAGTTGCTGGCTTTGTTCGTAGGGTGCATGGCAGATAATAGACTTAACCTCAGCTTATTGCTCTTCCTGGGAGATTCAATTAGACGTTGGCCGAAACAAGGCTCCATGGAGTTTTAGAATTTATAATGATGAGATAAAAGATATGGAACGAGATTTTCAAAAGTAATTTATTCATGCTCTGACGGTGAATGGGGAGGCATTTGCTCTCGCAAAAGAGTATGTGTCTCAGCAGTCATTTGGGTTTGGCATCTAATCCTGTTGCCCATAGTGGTGATCTTTGAGTGCTGTCAAGGGCGTGCCCGTGCAATTTTCTGCCTTGGCAATTGGCATCGTTTGCTGACATTGGCCAATAAAGGAAGTATCTATTGTGCTTAAATTTTTTTCCCCTTTCTAGTGGTATAAAAAAAATCTCATTGCCATTAAATGATACATGTGAAGTTCAACTTATCCATGTTTTCTCAATTGAAGCTGCAGAGATATGGCACAATAGGGTGGCAAAGAGGTCAGGTCAGGTTGAGAGGAACAAATAGAGGGATGAGATCCAACAGTATCCATTTATTAAAAAGGTCAAACCAGAGAAAAACCGCATAAGTGAGGGTCAAGGTTTCCACACCGCATCATACCCATATACATTGCTGATCGGATGCAGCCAATTAAAATTTTACCACTTCAAGTGGCAAAAGGGACTTCTTTTTTTTTTTTTTTTTTAGAATTGGCAAGTGGGACATGTTAACAGGGGAAAACTATGGATTGAGACCCAGGTTGTATTCAACCCGCATATGACCCATATAAGCTGTGGTCAGAGTTACATGGGTAGGGTTAGGTTAAGATGCAAGTGGTGGATGCATGACATGTCAATGCACATACACTTGTGTGCAAAAAAGCAAGTATATGTTAATGATTCACTACATATGTCTGTAAATAGAAACAAAGAGCAAAATAATAGTTATTCCATAAAAGAGTTTCAAATGTAATCCTAAATGCTAGTGAATGGTACTAACCAACAAGCCTTCTAGGAGTGCCACTTGTTTTGCAGTCTCAACAGCTTCATCACTTGATATCTGGATATGCAAACACAACAAGACAAGTGAAACTTTGTGCAAACATCACCATGCATGAAATTAGCTACAAGCATGAGTAGAAGGTACACAAAGGCAAGAAGACGGTAAGGGGGGAAAAAACTAATGAACTTTGAACGATGTGGCCATGAAAGAAACTGCCATTTTGTGGCCTACTTAGAAAACCAAGTTCTTGACCATTATGAGAAGATGGCAAGGGGAAAAAAAAGAATCTGATGCACTTTGAATGATGCAGCCATAAAAGAAACTGCCATTTCATGGCCAAACCAGTTACTCGGACAACCAAGTTCCCGACCATTATGAGAAAATGAAGATGCATAAGCATGCAAAATGCATTACTATCCTTTGAAAATTGTGACCATATTAGAAAATCCAAAATGACATGTGGCAAAACAATTAATGATCACTATCACTTAACAAATGCAATAAAACAATCAGCCAACAAATTGACTGGGAAAAAGAAAATTAATGAAGAATTGAGAGAAGCAGCAAACAATACCTCTAAGACTTCATCAACCACTTCAAGATCTAAATTCCTTGGTACAAAACCCGCTCCTATACCTTGAATCTTGTGAGGACCTGCATGCAAAAGATGGCACTGGTCAGAAGGACGCACCAAATTCACCGTTCTACAAAATTTATGGATAATAAAAGAGAAAACAGCCAAGATATTATTATTTTGCTTTACCAGGCTTTCCCCCAGAAATTATGTTGCTTTCAGCAGGCTCAATGCCAATAACCTGAGTCAGTGCACAGCCAATAATGTAGCAAAAGAAAAGAGTAAAACTGTGAAAGCCAAAACCCAATGATTCAAAACTAGCATTTCCCAATAATTTACAAGGTGATAATGCAGGAAAAGAGCATATTATAGGAGTTTTTCAAAGGCAGTCATACATACCTTTATGTTAGGATTTTTGCTTTTCAGAAAACGACCGACACCAGAAATAGTTCCACCTGTTCCAATGCCAGCAACAAATACATCCACCTTGCCTCTTGTATCTTCCCAGATTTCAGGACCAGTTGTCTCATAGTGTATCTGCACTTTTTTTTCCCCGAATGTTAACTATTTTTATTGATGCCAAGAGAGCATGTCTGCACTAAATGAACAAAGACTGAAGTACATATCCTCCAAGGTTTTATGACAGTATTACCCCAGTACCTTTGGGTTTGCGGGGTTGTCAAATTGCTGAAGCATGTATGCATTGGGTGTCTTCTTCAAAATCTCTTCAGCCTTTTGAACTGCTCCCTTCATGCCCTTGGCTGAATCAGTAAGAACAAGTTCTGCTCCAAATGCTTTGAACAGCACTCGCCTTTCCATGCTCATTGATGCGGGCATTGTTAGGATCAGCTTATATCCTTTTGAGGCAGCAATAAATGCAAGACCAATGCCTGTGTTTCCACTGGTTGGTTCCACCAGAATACTCTAAAAATTTACAATAGGGGAGATCTCAATAAGGAAATAGAATAGGAACCAAGTGAAAATTAATGAGGCATCACTATATTATACGTTTGCTGTTTATTTCCATAGTTTAATAATAATAAAAGCATAAAAAATGAACATATCGTCATTACATGACACCACTAAATTAAAATAAATCATGTCAGAAAAAGAAAGGCATGCGTCAGAAGAAAAATTAAGAAAGGACTGCAAAGTGCATCTAAAAAGAAACTGTGATTATAACTTAATTTACCTTTCCAGGTGTTATAACTCCCCTCTGCTCTGCATCAGCTATCATACTATAACCTATCCTAAAAACAAGGTTGAAAGGAAGGCATTACCTTTGCTGTCAACTTCATGGGGAAACCTACCAAAGGTAAATATAAATATCTTACCGGTCCTTGACACTGCAGCATGGTTCCATGATCTCAAGCTTGGCAGCGACATTTGCAACGCAACCCTCGACAATATTATTTAGATATACCATCGGTGTTTTCCCTATAAGCTGCCATGAAGCAATTAGGAAAATGTTTAGAAACGTCAAACTAGTTGAACCTTTCATTCTCAATTTAACACAATTTTATAATTAATAAGGTTCTATTTTCAAGCTCAGACAGTCTACAATGACATGTTAACAAACAAGCAAACAAATAGAGCATAGTTCTGGAAAATTGAAAATTATATCTCTGCAAGCTAAAAAAAAAAAAAAAAGGTCATGAAACTGACACATAGAATAATCTTTTAAAAAGGAAAAATAAAAAAATAGCGAAAAACAATTTATTTAAATGCCATAAGTTCAATCTTCAACTTTGACCACCTATTAAATTCATATGCCCAGTACATTCAAGCTAAATTTGTATAATAATTATAGTAGCATTACTGTTTCTCAAACATTAAAGAAAATACAGTTCCATTTTATTTCATTTTAATAAACTTCAAAAGAAATTAAAAGAAAACAAATGAGTGATTTCTCAATTAAAACTTGCAAGATGAAGAGGAATCCAGTTTTAACACTACATAAAATTGTCTATAACCATCAATTTACATATTACAAGAAGTGATGGCTAAAATTCCACTAATTTGTTCAATCATCCATTACATAAAAACCATACACAATAGCAACAGAAGCAGAAGACGAGTTCACCAGCCACAAAAGAAAAGTACACATAAGAAGAAATTAAATTAAAATTAACAAAAAATAAAGTTTTATTCATTCTCCTCTATCAAGAAAGCATCTATAATCCAATTTTCTAGAAATCAATTATATCGGTTCCAAGCTGGTGACTCGGCTGGTAAGGGACATGAGAATCTTCGATGGGGAGGCAGGGTAGTTATGTCCAAGCATTGATTGGAACAGGGAGACATGTCGAATAGCACCTTAAGAAAAAATAGGATTAGATGGGCAGATAGGAGGGTGATTAGGATTTAGCGATAAAAGAAATCCATTATATTAATTCTTCTATCTAAAATGCACTAGATCATCCAGCAAACCAATAACACATATGAATTTCGAATTTCTTGAGAACACAAGCAAACAACTCCAAATTTTACCTGTTGCTCAAATTTTATAAAGAAACAGTTGATGTTTCCAACAACCTATCTAACGACCATCCTTTTCCACTTCCAACTCCAACAATGCATTCAATTTTCCATAGCTTTAAAACCATAAATCATATAACAGTAGAATCGCTTCAAAAATAGAAAGAAAAACAGAAAAAGAAAAAAAAAAAAAAAAAGAAACTTGAAAATAAAGAAAAGTTCTAAGTTCATCTATTTTCTATCATATTCAATGAGCAAGAGAGAACCCAGATGAATTTTTCTATGAGATTGTAAAAGGAGAACAGGAAATCTCTTCATTCCACAGAACGAAAATCTCTAAATTTCAGTTACCAATCCTTCAAAGCATCATTATGAGATTAAAACTCCGGCAAAGCCGAGTCAAAACGTCCCATTCATAACGGCTTTTGCCATGACCCATAACAGTTTCCTGCAGGTTGAGCCTTTCCAGCCATCTTTATATTCATTCTCGTTTGCTATTCGATTTACCTCTAAAACATCCTAGAAAACAGTTAAAAACGAACTTCCCCTACACTTTCCTTGGAAACAAAAAAAACCCAAAACAAACCAGATATTAGTTCAAAACCTATATATCGACCGACCAACCGACACGTAACGTAACGGTATTGGGCTTTGGCCGATACAATGTCCAAACCCGAGCGTTAAACCATGATTCCTCAAACTAATTAAGAAAACAGTAGCATTTCTCAAGAACCCCAAATCCCAACGCATCCAAAACAGAAGAAAAAACCGATTTTTACTCGATTCCCACTCGGATTTCAAAAAGAAAGAGAGACCCAGATGGAGATTTTCTGGAATGTAGAGAAACCCCACCTGAGATACATCTTCTGCGATGTTGAGGCCTTCGATCTCTGACTGGGGTTCGACGGAAACCGCTTTGCAGACAGTAGTGAAGGAAAGGGAGGTCTTTCTCCCGATAGCTGGAGATTTCTTGAGATTTAGGAATGAATGGCCTCGAGAGGAAGAACAAAGCCCTACTCTTGTTTGAGGAAGATACGTTATAGGATTCGAGAGAGAAGCCATTGTCATCGCTTCGCAGGAGACGTTGAAGAAGAACAGGGGCTAAGCTAGGGCGGTTCACGAGTCCTTCCTGTTCTTCTTCTTTGGGCACCGTCGTACTCGCAGTCGTATCCTTTTTATATCGTGCTCCGCGGGAGTATTTTGAATAAAGGTATCTCGTGTATTTATAATTCCGAGTCTGCAGGCCGATTTGCTTATAAGATGGAGTAAAATAAAATAATATTAAGGATCAAATTAAAGATATTATGTAATATTATATTATACTCTTATTATTATAATAACAGTCTTGTCTTAGGCTTGAATTTTGCTTGGGTTGGTTTATATTTTATATTATTCATTAGGCTTGTGATATAGTGTACACTCTTGTAAGGGTGCGATTGCAAAGCAAGAGAACATGAGAAAATTGGATCAAGAAGAGAAAAATCATTCAAATCTATCAAAATTTTTTTTAAGTTGTATATTTATTTGCTATTTCTAATTATTTAGAAAATAATTCATGTTGCATAACATCTTTTTAATAAGGGAATTATGTTTAAAAATATTTTGACATTCTTTCAAAACAATGATTTTTCCATAATAGTATTCGTTATAGTATTTTGATATGAAGCCCGAGGTATAGCTTAATTAGTCTAAAACTACGATTTGTTCTTAAAGATTGAGGATTCGAAACTGCACTATTATATTGAGGCCACCAGCGCAGGGATTTACTCGACTCCTCTCGTCTTGAAGGGATTAGTCCTGCACAGAGGGCTTGGACACCCTCTCCTACCGAAATAAAAAATTAATAATAAAAATAGTACTCAGAGATGAGAGGATGGTCCAAGAAAGCACGCACGAGCCATGAATGTCTTTAAAGGAAGTATGCTTTTGTGCCGATGTCGGCTCCACAGATGTGGGACAAGGGATTGTTTGCCTAGATACAATGTACTTACTTGCAGGAAATACTTATAACGAAAACAACAAAACAGCAGCCAGCCATGTTAGAAAAGATCTAGTCCCTATGTTACATCTGGTGGGGCACACTAGTCCCACCAATATGCCGTGTGTACTTAGATTTAACTGCACATCACTTTTTTTTGCTTTTTCAAACCAAAAGGACAATGGACAGGTTTTCAATCCAATCATGTCTACTCTTCCTAGGTTCAATCTCAAACACACTTCACATCTGTGGATGCCGAGGATGAGGACTCTACTTATCTTTTACTTTTGTGCTGGCTGTATCCTGCTTCGCTTTATAAAACAATGAGAAATTTTCAAATAAAGCTTAGATTTTCACTTTATTTCAAAAAAGGACATACAAGTTTTAAAACTTATCAAATTAGTCTCTAAATTTTTCATAAAGTTTTCAATTAAAAACATCTAGTCATTTAAAAGTATTTTTATGGGATTTTCTCTCAATTTTTTAAAAATTACCCAGAGTACCTTCATTTATAGCATTTTCTCTCAATATGCCTTGTGTCCTTAGATTTAAATGCTCATCACTTTTTTTTCTTTTTCAAACCAAAAGGACAATGGCCAAGTTTTCAATCCAATCATGTCTTTACTTTCTAGGTTAAATCTCAAACACCCTTCAAATCTGTGGATGCCAAGGATGAGAACTTTACTTATCTTTTACTTTTGTGTTGGCTGTATCCTAATTAGCTTTATTAAAAAAATGAGAAATTTTCAAATGAGGCTTAGGTTATAAACTTATTTCAAGAAAGGACACACAATTTTTAAAACTTTTCAAATTAGTCCCTAAATTTTTCATGAAGTTTTCAATTAAAGACATCTGACCATTTAAAGGTATTTTATGGCATTTTTTCTCAATTTTTTAAAAATACCCAGAGTACCTTTATTTATGGCATTTTCTCTCAATATGCCATGTGTCTTTAGATTTAACTGCTCATCACTTTTTTTTCTTTTTCAAACCAAAAGGACAATGGCCAGGTTTTCAATCCAATCATGTCTATACTTTCTAGGTTAAATCTCAAACACCCTTCATATATGTGGATGCGGAGGATGAGGACTTTACTTATCTTTTACTTTTGTGCTGGCTGTATTCTGCTTAGCTTTATACAACAATGAGAAATTTTCAAATAAGGCTTAGGTTTTTACTTTATTTCAAAAAAGGACACACAAGTTTTAAAACTTATCAAGTTAGTCCCTAAGTTTTCCATGAAGTTTTCAATTAAAGACATCTGGTCATTTAAAGTTATTTTTATAGCATTTTCTCTCAATTTTTTAAAAATACCCAGAGTACCTTCATTTAAAGCAATGACATAGTTCTGGCAGCCACTATATTTAGCTGAAGTTCCTAGTTTTCCTCGATCACTATAAGGCTGCTAGTGAAAAAAAGGAAGAAAATATAGAGTAAGTGAAGGGGGTTTTTATTTCATTGAAAGATAATTTGGGTAGTTTAAGAAAATTAAAGAAAAAAGTTGACCGAAAATAACTTTAAATTGATGAATGTCCTTAATTGAAAACTTCATGGATAACTTAAGGACTAATTAGAAAGTTTTAAAACTTGTGTCCTTTTTTGAAATAAGGCAACAACTTAAGGACTTATTTGAAAATTAGTGCTATTGATTTAAAAGAAAAGACAAGACCTGATCCAGTAATTTGGGGCTTTGGGCTTATCCCTTTTGTTTTCAAATTGGATTTTGATGTAACATTTCTTCCCCAATTAATGAATGGGATTAGTTATTTTATTTTATTTTATTTTTTTGTAAGGAAATGGGATTTGTTAGGATTGAGCATCTCCTGCCTTCTCCTATTTGACTTGCCAACCTGACTAATGTGACTAACTACACTTTGACTTGTCAACTTAACCTGAACCCAATCTACTTATTAAGGGGGTTTGAGTTGACCCTATTAGCTTCCAACTTAGGTTCATATTGACATTTCCTCCCAATTATCATCAAATAACCAAACCTTTCTTTCTTTCCTTTTTCCCTTTTCCTTTCATTTTCTTTTCTTTTTTCTTATTTGGGAGATTTCCAAGTTACAATTGGACCCTTTTGAGATGACAATAGGTTGGGTTTGATACAGGTCAGGGTACAAACTCATCCCATATCAGGTATATAGGTCGGTTTTGATTCTGATTATCATTTTTATTTATTATTTTTAGTACAAACCATTTTATGTCCTATACTAGCAAATAAATTTGTACACCATAATTGACTTCAAGGCTTTTTTTTTTTCCATTGAAGGGTTCCCGACCCTTTGGACTAATCCCTCTGATCCCAGAGGGAAGCAGAGTAAACACCCCTGTGGCCCCAAGGTGGTAGCACTAATGGACTTAACCTTTGATTCCTGAAGAAGGGGGAACCGGGGTCGATACCAAGACCTCTAACTCCGGAAGAGGGAGGAACCGTGGTCCTGACCGCTCGGCCAACCCCTTGGGGTTTCTTCGAAGATAATTAAATTCAAACCTACATTGAACCAAGCTTGCGCTAAGAAAATGGAAACCCATATCTAGTCCAAGCCCAACAAAGCTACTATAAAAAAATAAAATAAAATAAAAACCTCAAATCCAATTTATAATTTTTTACAAATGATATTCACATAATAAAAAAATACACTGCAACATACCTTAGTATGTGAGAGGTGTCTATTTATAATGTTTTACAAATATACAGACGATATTCACATGCGAACAATTATACACAATGTAATATAATTACAAATCTTTAACTATGGATGATAATTGAGTTGGCAGAATCTGTTGTGACTTGTCGCTAAATGTGCAGGAGGGATATGGCCAAATCCTGAGGTTGTGGAATCTCTTTGGATATTTGTCTAATATACCCATTTGCAACAAAGATGCATGTATTATTTAATTGAAAAGAGAGGGACAGACCGTTTGAGAAAAAAATAAAAAAATAAAAAAAAAAGAGGAAAAGTTAACAATGCCCTTAAAAGCTGCTCTAGGCATTATATTATACTGTAAGAACACAATCAGTCATTTTAGTCATGGGTCAATTTTGAAATCAAATCATCATAAACATTTCCACATGGTAAGGCATCTCCCTCTTCACAGTTTTTGCTTTATTGGTGAGGAACCTACCTGTGTAGTATGTGTAAGTGCCCTCTGAGTATATAACTCACATTAATCACATTATTAGTCAATGTCCTGAATCTATTGAAGTAAAATTCTGCGACATCCCACTATAGGAGAGCTCATTTTGAGCAGCTTGGATTATCAACTAACATTAATCATGTTATCGGTCAATGTCCTCAATCTATTGAAGTAAAATTCCGCAACATCCCACTATAGGAGAGCTCATTTTGAGAAGCTCGGATTTTCTACAAATTGGGCCCATGGATTTCTACTCCTTTCAGTTACTCAAAACTGTTGATAGCTACAATTCAGTCAAAGACTCGGTCAGTAGCCATTGACTTGGACAATAAGAGACCTTTAAGAGGTTTAGACACTTTATCTTAGAGTTCCAGATGTATCACTTTAGCTACTTCTGTGGAGGAGGATGAATCCTCCCCTTGAAAATGGTAATTTCACTGGATAGCAGAAATGTAAAACACCACATCATCAAAATTTCTCTACTTTCTCTATTTCGTAATGATGCCCCAAACGGCATAGTGCAGAAAGAATTCTATTTTTCCATTGGTAGATAAAACAAAGTCTTTAGTGCGTTCTATACAATTTCAAGAAGTGACCCAAAGCAACCAGATTACACTTCATCTAAAAGTGATTTTTTTTTTTTTTTTGAAAATTTGACCATAGAACATTGAATATGAAAAACAAATAGTATGAGTTACTCCTCTAGGGAAGGACATGTAAAGCATACTTGAATCATCTTAAAAAAGTAGTAGTTGAATAAAAAAAGATATAAATACACCTCATTGATTAACTAGCAAAGTCAAAGACAAGCAGAAATGGAAGAACAATCAAAGTCAAAAGCAAGAGCTAACAACCAGACAATCAAGCCAAGCCCTTCTATTTTCTTAGTATTCCTCCTGCCACCACCGAAAAAAATGTTGCAAAGACTGTAGTTCTTTAATCTATAGGCTAATTCCACTGCATAGTTTCTTCATCATGACGGCTTGTTCTGTTTTACATTATTCTTTCTTGTTTGTACAGAAGTCTATACAATATTTTCATATGTTCCCAGCGTCTCCAAGTAATGATTCCATTCAATAATGTATAATATACGACATGTTTCTTCGTCATGACAGCCTATTTTGTTTTACAGTATTCTTTCTTACTTCTTTCTATACAATACTTTCTTATGTTCCTAGTGTCTCCAAGTAATGATTCCATTCGATAATATATAATATACAATATGTAAATATAATATGCATGTTCTCAAAGCATAATGTACCAGTTAAAAATATGTGTTGACCTCCAAGTCACTAATAATTCGGATTTTTTTGGTCAATTCAAAATACAAAAAAAGGCCAAGAGGATAGATTTCCGTTTTTCCTTTGAATATTATTTTTATAAGGTTTTTCCCTGATAGAATTCGTTTGAGCCCCACACTTTATATTAAACATATCTTTAAATGACATTGCTCACAATGGTATTTTGGAAGGAATTTAAAATAAACAGCTTGTGGCGTTTAATTTGTCTGTGAAATTTCACTCTCCATTGCCTGTATCCATACTAGTGATGATTTTGTACCTGTAGAGATTGATATTGGCAACAGATAAATTCCATATATTTTTAAGAAAACAGAATTAATATAAATGCAAATGCAGTCTTCACTAATACACAATTAAGTTTGGCAACAGATTAATTCCATATATTTTTAAGAAAACAGAATTAATATAAATGCAAATGTAGTCTTCACTAGTACACAATTAAGTTTAAGTAATCCTCTTTGTAAAATGAGAAAATTTCAGCAGCAGATTAGCTGCAAATTTCAAAAGTTGTGAACTAGTTTTAGAAGGCCTGCATGATGACAATGTAGTCTTCACTAGTACACAATTAAGTTTCAGTAATCCTCTTCCTAAAATGAGAAAATCTCAGCAGCAAACTAGCTGCAAATTTCAAAAGTTGTGAACTAGTTTTAGAAGGCCCGCCATGATGACAATAAAGTGATGGCTATTATCAAAGGCTTTTACCAGAAGGTAGGTGCATCATCAAAAGTATTAACACACTAGATCAAGGCTGCATTTAGCACCCACCACAAAGAGAAAATTATTTGGAACCTTTAAATTAGTTTGGACTGAAAACAATATTTTGAAAGGATCCATTCCCTACTAGATGCTTTCTGATTCATAGCAATTCAAATTTCAAAGTGGGGCAAGCTGAAGTTTTTTATATGTTCTCTAAACATGTAGGAATCAAAGACACTAATGAAGCTGAAGTCATGACAATATTGAAAGCTCTACGCATTTATCACACCTCATTTCATCATTATCTTATTGTGGAGAGTGACTCGGCTAATGCTATATCTTGAGCGAGAACGACGGGGGCCATGGAAAATGCAATTCCTTTTCAACGAGATTCGTCATCTTGTTTCTGACATGCTGGCCACGTTTCAGCACATTAGTAGATCTAAATGGGATGGGTGATTGTTTAGCTAAGCAAGGGGTAGATAGCTCTTGTAATTTGAGTGCCTATATTTTTTTAGTTTGTGGCTGGTACATTTCTCTTGTAGCGGTAATACTTTGAAAGTTGTTATTATGGCTGTTTTAGTGTTTTGTATTCGTCTCTTCTTCAATAAAATTCCTTTGTTACCGATAAAAAAAAAGTGCGACAAGCCTAGATGATGAATCCTTCTAGTTTGAGGATTATTTCTGACATATCCCATATCAAAGTACAGCAATATATTTCCCTCTGTATAAGAAAGAGATGGTTACAGAAATGCTTTGAACACTTACATGGTATCAGAGACTGGTCAAAGCAGAAGTCCAGATCAGTTGTTCACTTCGGTAACGTACAAAAGAAGCTTTCAGCAAGACCCACTTTGCCTCTCATCAAACCCACGATTACTGCTGAAGATGTTGTTCCCTTCACCCACTGTTGCTGTTATTTTTTCAATCAGGTATTGACACGAGCCTTTGTCTCAAACTTACTTGTATTTGTTGCCTTCTCTTCCCTTCCTCTTAGTTCATCTACAAAAAATCTTCAATCCAGCCATCAATTTCCAACTGCAGGATCTTGACACGAGCCTTTGTCTCAAACTTACTTGTATTTGTTGCCTTCTCTTCCCTTCCTCTTAGTTCATCTACAAAAAATCTTCAATCCAGCCATCAATTTCCAACTGCAGGATCGCACCCACTACAACCTGAGACATTCAAACAAGAAAAAAATTGTCCATTGCTCACTGTTGATGTTTGTCTTCTGAAAAACCTTCCTTGTATAGAAGCGTTACTTTCCATGTATGATGTTCAGAGAAGCTTGAACCACAAGGGTCATGGGCATCATGAACCACAAAGAAAGGCTTGTCTCTGTTCTTGGACATTTCATTGGTGCCTTCTTCCATCTCTATGTGCGGGGAGGCGTTGGTAAATGGATTGGGGAGAAGTTTTCAGATTTCTGAATGAGTGGTTGAGTGGAAGATCCTACTCAGATGGTTTTCTGGAAGCTTTTCACTTTAGCTCTGAATTAAAGATCCAGGGGTATGGACCTCATCAACTTCCCATAATTTGAATCTATGTTTCTTATTGGCCTCAAAAGTTGAGAAGGGCTGACTGGCTACAAAACCAGTGAGAAACTTTGGATTATTCTACTCATAAGGGATAAGAATAAGAGTTAGATATAAATGAGATGAGTTCGAAATTAAAAAGAAAAAGAAAGAAGATCGTAACTATTGTCTGGAAACTGGATGTTTGATATCTTCATAACTTCAATCGATATTAAAAAAACAATCTTTTTTGTTTCTATATCTATAAGTATAAAACTTTTTAAGTCGATGTTTTATGAATGAACCTCATTGCTGATAAGTGATACATATTGCCCAATCTGTATTTGTTTGGGCAACTGATGCGACCTCCTCAACCTTTTTTTTAAAATTCTTGCTCGGGCAACTATAGTCTCGGGATGTTTGTTTCCATGTGTGGTATAGAAAAGGTAAAGTGAATGTCAGCGTCACATCATGAAAAAGGTAAAGGTGAGACATAATAAAGTAAAAGTAAAGTATGGTAAAATATTTGGATTATCTAAGGAAAAGTAAAGGTGAGAGAGAGAGAGAGTGATTAAAAAGCACTTTTTTTGTGTGAACTTCACCACACAATACCACCCTTTTCTGAGGCTAAGAAAGTAGCATGTGGTGAAATTTGTGGTTAGAAATCTAACATTACGAGATTAATTTCCCACTTCACCTTTTCAATCAACAAACCAAGGTAAAAGTAGAAAATGTCACTTCTCAACAAACTTTACCATTACCTTTACTCCTCCACCTGCTAACCAAACATTTGACGATGTTTATGATGCAATTAAATCTATATAAAAAATACGTCTCTGCATTTCCATAACCATAGATCCTTTCAAGTTGATGCGTTGTAGAATCAACTTCATACCCTCATGTAGTTAGCCCATCAACGAAATCTATAATTGGGAGCACTAAATTTAAATCTCATAAATCAATTACTTACAAAAGTACATCGGGATAACTCCAATCTACTTTTTAAAATTCTGGTGTTAAAAATGTTACTAAGGGTATTTATTTAGATGTTTACGACTTGAATCCATATAAAACAAACTTTCCAATCATGTCAAGAAGTTAATATTTGTTAATTTCTCTGTTTGAAAAGAAATATAGTTGTATCAGTTTAGTAATTGGAAATCACTAGTTTTGTAGATTATTTCATTGAGCTATTTTTTAATGAGGTGACGCTCTTTTTTTTTTTTATGAACAATAAGTCATGTCTAAGAGTGAATATTGATACAAAACTACTTTACAAATAGCACTATCATAAATATTAAAGTTGTGCTTGTAAGATACCATGTACCAACCCAAAAGCTTAAGATTATATGTGGAAGGCCCAAATAGGTATATGAAGCACTATCCAACTTAGGACTTAGGCAATGTGGGACTTCCCAACAGTGCTAGTAGAACACATGGTATGTAGGTGGTGGATCAAGCTTGTAGATTAGGCATCAACCAAAAATCAGCCTCTTTGGCCTGCATTAGCAAACGAGGCCCATTAGTCTGGCCTGAATCAGCAAACAACACCTAATGAGGCAAATTGTTGGCAAATGCCTAATCCACAAACTTCTCTTATATTGAATGACCCAATGGATATATGGCCATTAACATGTCATGTGTCACCCAAATAGGTATACGAAGCCCTGTCCAACTCAGGACTCAGGTGATGTGGGATGTGGGACTTCCCAACAGTGCTATCTTTATGTATGACTTAAACAATCATGCTAAAGTAGAACACGTGGTATGTTGGTGGTGGATCAAGCTTGTAGATTAGGCATCTACCAAAAATCAGCCTCTTTGGACATTACTAGCTATTGAACACCTTTGCAAGCAACATCTAATGAGGCAAATTTTTGGCAAATGCCTAATCCACAAACCTCTCTTATATTGAATGGCCCAATGGATATGGCCACTAACATGTCATGTGTCACCCACTTTAGCATGGTCACTTTACTATCATATCTTCTCTTAAATATTTTTGTGCCAACAAAGTTATTGTTACAAGGAGAACTAATAGGTTGAAAAGAGGAAAAAACATAGGAGAGATATACTTTGCTAGCTCTCCTCATCATAGTTTGTCACAACAACAAGAGTTTCTCTTTCTATCATTTTAAAAGATTTGTCATGTTGCATACTCTAAGAAATTCCTTTAAACATAACAAAAAGACTCCCAATGCGATAAACATCAACAAATGGAAGGCAGACTTTGCTTCTCAACAAATGGAAGGCCTACTTTGCTTCTCCTATATTTCTCTCCTTTTCTCAAAATTTAATTGTTTGCTTCTCCTGTTCTATTCCCCCTTTCCTCGAAGTTTAAAAAAGCGATTATTCAAAATAAATAAATACACGAAGTTTTAAGCTATGTTAGAGAAGAAATAAAAATTCAAAATTAAAAAATACAAATATGGACATGATGTAAGGAACCAGAAGAAGAGGATTAGATCGTGGAATTATAAAGAGGAAGAAAAGGATGATAATATAATAGAAGCAAGGGAATGGAAGTACTGGACAACGAACACTAAACACTAAACCTTAAACACTGTTGGTAGTATACTATCAGATGCTCTGATGACTATTCTGTACAAATTGAAGCCTAAGATGCTGATAAAAACATTAGATAGAAGGATGGACATTTGGTCTCTCTAAGGTTTTTCTTTTCTTGGCTAATTGGTTTGGTTACTATTCACTACACAATAACAACGCTCGGTTAACATGTCTAATTACATCATTTACAATTAAAACATCCATCACTTCACTCACAAGCATATAGCATAGCCTCTCTTAGGACTTATCATGATGCTTCATGCAACTAATGGTGAGGTCTTACAAGTAGGGGTGTAAGGGTTCGGTTAACCGTGTGTTTTGGTAAAACCGTTAATCGAATCGTGTTTTACGGTTTCCAGTTTTTAAAAACCGTAACCGTACCCTAAAAAACTATGACAAAACCAAACCCCAATTAACCGTATTAGAATACCTTTTTTTTTTTTTTGTGGTCAAAACGCAAAATACATGTTCAAAAGTCAAAACAAAATATCCTAGATAACAAATTACATAATTCCAAAATACTAAAGAAGCATTAAAATGTTCACATAGACAAATGAAATAATAAATTGCATTTTTCCAGCAAACACATCCTTGATCCTTCGCTTTTCCCTCTTTCGGTTTTTTTTCCAATGATTAGGGTAAAAAGTTAAAAAGGGGTTATTTAAATAATAAAATTACTGTACCTGCTTCATATGTCATGAAGAAGGCCACTTTGCTAACAAATGTCCAAGTGGGACAAAAATTCAGAACACTAAACTCCTCCACATAATAGGACAGATACCTGAATAAGAATTTCAGAATTTTAGAATGATCCAAGAAGATGCAGAGTCAGAATCAGATATCTATTCACTACTAAGCAGTAGTGAAGATGAATATGAATTCTCATAATCCAATTCTGACAGGGAAAACTTGAAAATGATAGGAGTTGCTCCAAACAAAGACCTAAAAATCGGAGATCACTGGATGAGAAGAATAAACTATAACCCTCCATTAGATCCCTGCATGGTGATGGATTACCCAGTTTGGGAGAAGATCCCAGAAGAAGGACAGACTGAATCAAGCATGATGCTTGAATCAGCCAAACCATTTACCTCAAAACATAGCATTTATGTTGAGGTTAGGGTAAAAATAAGAGGATATCATCGATATACTCTTAATAGGCACTTTGACACCGGAGCGGGCTTTAATATGCTGTTAAAAAACACTCTCCCAGAACACATGCTGAAGAAATCACCCATAGCCCTCGAAGCGGTTAAGGCAAATACTGAGGCACATCTCATGGAGTATGTGGCCTACAATATCCACATCTTTATCTCAGGAAAAGGATTCCTGATCGATAAAGTTAGGCAAACTAATATCAAAGGACAACCAGATTTATTGTAAGGCAACAACTTCATTCAAACATATGAACCTTTTGTCCAAACAAAAAATATTGTCCAGTTCACACAGCAAGGCAAACTCGGCAGTGCCGATAAAATCCAAGATGCCTATGCTTATGCTTACGATGTTAGTTTTTTAAACAGTGAAAAAAAAAATCTATATCAGAGTGCTCAGATGAGGAGCCTGGTGAACCCTTAGTTCTGACAAAAACTCCCATGAGAGAGTCATGGCAGAAAACTTGGAAGAAATCTGGATACAAGATTGGGATAAAACAGATGAAGAAGTATCTGAAACAAATTCAGAAACATCTTCCGTAGAAATCTTGGAAAAAGGAGAAAAAGAGTCCTCAACTCTGAATGACTCCTGATAAAAAATAATGCCAAGAAGGCAGAACATACACCCACTTTGGAAGAGATAAAGAAATCCTTGAAAGAAAATCTGGGAGACAATCCTCTAGAATTATGGGAAAAAGATCAGGCAGGATGCAAAATTCTACTAAAAGATCCAGAAAAGGTCATAAGAATCAAACCAATGCAATATTCTCCTCAAGATAGATAAGAATTTGACCTACAAATAAAAGAAATACTAAAAATGAAACTTATCAGGCCCAGCAAAAGTCCTCATAGTAGTCCCCCGCCTTCATGGTAGGAAACCATGCAGAGGTAATCCGAAAGAAACCAAGAATGGGCATAAACTACAAGAAGCTGAAGAGCATAAGAGATGGTTATTACTTGCCCAACAAGGAAGCACTGATAAAGGAAGTACAAGAAAAGGTGGTCTTTAGCAAGTTTGACTGTAAGTCCGGATACTGGCAAATCAAAATTGGAAAAAGATATCCCATTAACAGGTTTTAGTACACCCCAAGGGCAATACGAATGGTTAGTCATGCCATTTGGACTAACAAATGCTCCTCAAATTTTCCAAAGAAGAATGGAGAACATATTTAAACCATACCACACCTTTTGTCTGGTATATGTAGATGATATTATAGTCTTCAGCAAGACTAAAAAGGAGCACAAACACCATTTAGCGAAGATAGCTAAAGAAATAAGAGATAATGGAATCATGATCTCTGAGAAGAAAATGGAATTAGAAGTTGAAAGAATCAACTTTCTGGGAGTGATAATAAACAAGGGGGCAATAGAACTTCAAAACCATATTCTAGAAAAAATAGACCTTTTCCCCAGTCACCTCAAAGATAAGCTACAAGATCAAAGATTTTTGGGTTGTATAAATTACTTAAGAAATTTTATACCAAAAATAACTCAAATAGCCCAAACTTTGCAGAACAAAGTCAAGAAAGACTGTAAGTGGAGTTTCTCTGAAGAAGATGCTTTAGTAGTCAGACGAATACAATTTTTATGCAGAAACCTTCCTAAACTAGAGCTTCCCAAGGAACAAGACAATGTGATACTAGAGACAGATGCCTCTGAATCACATTGGGGAGCAGAGTCCTGAAAGCCATAGATCCCAACAAAGAAAAGATTGAAAAAAATTTGTGGTTATGCGTCAACTTTCTGGGAGTGATAATAAACAAGGGGGCAATAGAACTTCAAAACCACATTCTAGATAAAATAGACCTTTTCCCCAGTCACCTCAAAGATAAGCTACAAGTTCAAAGATTTTTGGGTTGTACAAATTACATAAGAAATTTTATATAAAAAATAGCCCAAATAGCCCAAACTATGCAGAACAAAGTCAAGAAAGACTACAAGTGGGGTTTCTCTTAAGAAGATTTTTTAGTAGTCAGAAGAATACAATTTTTATGAAGAAACCTTCCTAAACTAATGGCAGTTCAAAGTAGAACATATAAAAGGAGTCAAAAATTGTCTTCCTGATGCATTAACACGAGAAATGAAATAGTTTTGCAGGAATAGCAAGAAGCTCAGGTCACTATGGGACATATCAACTCTCTCTGGAGAAGAACTATAGAGGGTCTTTAAGAGGAAAGACCCCATCCAACAATGCAAGAAAAATTGGTATGGAAGCACTAAAGAATAGTGCAAACATGGTAGAACATACCTTCACCCTTCCCCTTAAGGGTAAAAATGAAAAAATACATAAAGGGGAAGGAACATGCCATCTTTGATGATTTCCAAGGCATGTCCCTAAGTGAATCAGAAATCGTCACCATGCATTCTGACAAGAAAGATTGGAATCCAACTGGAAAAGTATATCAGTCATGCTACTTGTCCCCGGTGAAATCTTGGGACAAGTCCCGATTTCCACATGGGAGGGGCAAAAAGGTCATTTGCCCCTGCCCCTCCCATGTGGAGTCGGGACTTGTCCCGGGATTTCACCCGAGACAAGTAGACTTTTTGAAAGTATATATTGGAACTTCCAGTCGGAATAGCCGCCGCTATCCTAAGAAAGGTGAACGGTGACGAAGCTCACTAGTACACTCTGTTCCTTGGTGTAGATGTATCACTATCCAAACCCGACTGCCAAGCTAGGTAGGAATGGGAACATATCGAGACAAAAGATTTGTCTCTCTGGATGTCCTGATGCACAAGATGTTGCCATCAGAATTCGGAGAATTATTTGAAGCAGGTCACAAAACCTTGGGATTATGGTTTAAAAACATCATGTGTGATAACCTGGGCCAAATTAGGCCCAGATTAGCCTGGCCCATAAGGTACTAGGTTGGGTTGGGTTGGGTTGTATTAATTGGTTTTCTTAACCTGCTCCCAACCCATTAAAGCCCTTTGTTATGGTTAGATTGTTTGATCGATATCTCCTGGAGAGGAGGTTTTTGTTCTCATACCCAGGGAGCAGTAGAGATCGAATCTTATCCCCAAAAACAATTTAAGAACTTTCGTTACCTTTTTGCATTGTTTTTCATTCCATTTTGGGTTAAAGAGGAGAGGAGAATAAAAAGTACAGAAGGAGCAGAGAAGGATATTAGGGAGGAAGAAGCCTGAGGACCCAGTGGATGCAGTACTCGAGATCCCACATTAACCGCGCCACGATTTGCTACACCAGGAGGTGAGTGATATTTCAAGTATACAGAGAATTATAATTATGATGTTTGGATTCTGTGTTTCCGTTGATCATAACCCAAAAAGGGGATCAATGAAGATCTGGTTATCGACAGATCTTGGAAATAGTATCAGATCTTGAAAATTATCGACAGATCTTGGAAATAGTATCAGATCTTGAAAATTGTCGACAGATCTGGTTATCTGTGATTCCCTCATCAAATTAGTATTAGATTACAATTATTTTTATCTGTTGGGTATTATAATTAGATCTCTTTTCTTCATATATATCTTAACTGTGGAAGAAGAATCAGATGAAGCCCAGTTCCAAACCAAATCGACAGATACAAGATCAGTCGACTTGAGTTGCATGATCACATGGCCCATCTGATCAGGGATCAGTCCCAAGGATCAGAGAGCCCACCCTTGGGCGACCAAGGTGTAGTTGGCCTATTTTTAAAAGTGGGCCCCATCAGGCCCCAGCTGAATCCAAACCGTTACTGCATCGTTAGTTTGGAGGATTTTGGATTTTTTAGTAGATCTGGATGTGGGACCAGGTGGGCCGCTTGATCCAACATCTGACCCAGGGATCTGGTATCAGACCCCTGGGCGATCCTAGTGTAGGGGGACAGATGTGGAAGTGGGTCCCATTTGGCCCCATCTATTTACTTATTTGCAACAGACACGTTAACAACTAGTTTGGTCGACATCTACCGTGGGACCCACTAACTAAGCCAATCGCAGATTGAGACCCCACATTTGGAAGAGGGCCCAGGGATGATCTGGATGGTGGTGGTCCCATAAGACCTGGGCCACATTTGCCTAGTTATCCAAAAGCTTCAATTTTGTTAACCATAAAGGTTATACACGAATTTTATTGAGACTGTGGGACCCAATAAGAATGTTTGACGACGAATCCAAACCACTAGTATGACAACTTAGCCCTAGGCGACCTTGTGTGTTAGGGCTGATCTTAGATCAGATTAGTGGGACCACTGGATTTTATATCATTATGTTTAAGCATAAACAATACATGTACTGCATAAATTATAACTGTAATCTGTTGATCTGATCAAGGATTAGTACCAGCCATCATCTTGGTCCCTGTTGGGAGACCAAGATGGTCTGGACCCATGACGTTTAAACCACTAGGGACCCACAATCTCCTGTCATCCAAAATATTGGGCGTGAGACCCATTTTATAGAGATGACTGGACTATTCTCTGTATTATAAACTACACTGTTGAGCACTATAGATATGAAACAGTTTCTTCTTGGATCTTCAAGAGGCTTCCTTTAAATTGATTATGTACAGAAATGTTTACCTGAATCATATATTATACTAGAAGATATAAACTAATTAGTGTCTTGACTGATTTTATTATGGACTTAAATCTTAGTGTGAGGCCTGGATGTATTACATAACTCAGATATATATATATATGATGGGACCTATAGTGAGAGCATGGGACCCAATGTTGTAAGAGTAGTATCACAGAGATGGGTACCAAATGTTGAATTTAAGTGGGGCGTATGTAAACCCGATTATGTGGAACTAGTCTTATAACAATGTAATTAGTGTGTATAATTCTATAATAGTGCTACTAAATGCATAATGGATATAAAGGACAAACAACTTTGTAATGAGAGTACTTTGATATGAACATCATATGAAATGTCAGTAAGGATCCCTACTTTTGGATATTGGATTGATTAGTGAACCCCTTGTGGGCCAGGAGGAATAATGTTGGACAGGGATTGAAAGACTCTTTTGAAATAAATCTCCTTCAGGGAGTTTTGAATGAATTATGGAAAGGACTTCCTTTTGGAAGGGATTGAAACTCTGAAAACTCTTACGGTAGAGTTCCATTGTATGATAAGAACCCGTAATTGGGATTACTGAACTTACCAAAATTAAGGACTGAATATGAAACCTTATTAAATAATAAGAAACTCTATATGAAAACTGTCACCTCGTGAATTCTTCTGCCCTTCTATTAATGCATTATACTAGTAATGACCTGTGTATTTGGAATATTATTCACCAGTTATCTGATGAGTGGTTTGCCCCACTTCAGGTGCGCAATGTTTGGGGGAGCTTGGCAACGATGGGAATTAGCCATTGGACTTCAATATGTGTGGCTGATGGGAGAGCGTATAGTTGTGATAGAAGAATAATACTTTGAATTTTAGTGATTGTTTACTTCTTTAATGATATTGAACTTGTTATTACTTCATTTCTGTTTAATTGATCTTTTAAATAAAATGAAATTAAATGCATTGCTCAGTTCCTTGGCATTACTTGATTTATGTGGTGATTATAATTTCCTTATAGTAGGACCCCGGGTCCTGATGAGCTCTTCAGGGTGTTACATCATGCTGCCAAGACAGTGGTAATAGACATCTATTCTGTAATTCCAGAATGGGAAGACCAAGAAGAATTTCCCAACTATCACTTCATTGGGCTAAGAAGGCGAGACAGAGCTTCCCGCGCTAAGACCAGCAGAGAAAATTCCAGAATGGATTGTGCAAGAGGACCCAATCCATATACAGTTGACCTTGCAAGAGATCCGAGCCAGACAATTTTTTAATTTAAGGCAAATTATTTCTTGTGATGTTCATATCATAGGAGATGAAAGAATCCTCATCTCCTATGATGAAGAGGAAGAAAACCTTCCTCATAGGGCTCATCTTCTCCAAAATCTTCGAAATGGCATAGATGATCAAGGAATCCTTGCCTCTGACTATGTAAAAATTGAACTCCAGAAAGATGGGTTTCATTCCGAAGATTGGGGAAAAGAAGCCTCAGAAGAAGAAGAAGGGGTTCAGGAAAATGAAGGAATTGATTTCTATGATGACCTGGTGATGCAGTGCCAAAGAATAAATGCAGCATGTATTCCTGTGCTGGAAAATCCTGCATGGACACCTTTTGGTATTCTGGCCATAACTCAACCTTGGAAGCTCCAAATTGCGCACTGTTCGATGCGTTGGAGTGGACTTGAAGACCTTTCCAATGGTATATGGGTTGGAAGCTGAAACCTCACCATTTAATCCAGATTTCGAGCTGAACAATTCCCCATTTTTGTAGTTATACGCTGTTTTGTAAGTTGTGTCGTTAGGAAGTGTAGTTTGGTGGGTAGTTATGATAATTAATTGCTTTTGAGAGTCCATAAGTAGAAGTATGAGAACGTGGTATCATGTAGTGATTACCGATTTTGTTAATTAGAAGAGATAGAGCCTTGCTCTCATGTATAAACTTATCTTCCTTCCTATGTTGTGTTCTTGAATTTCAAGTTTCGTTTTCTACATCTCTTCTTAGCCCGCACCATTTGGTCTCAGAGCTTGCGTAACGCTCTTGTTGTACTTCCTTCTTCTTTCTTGGTGGCAAGAAAAGGTAGGACGTGGCAATCTCAAAGATGATGAGATGAAGAAATTCAGGCACTTTGACGGCAAGTTGAAGAACTTTACCATGCGCTTTGAGCGTTGGGAAGCTCGTAGCGGGCAAAGCTCTTTAAGTCATGGTTATGGTAGTGATGAATCTGAGGATGTAAATCCTTTTGGCAACCATCAAGTCCGTGGAGGAACTAGGATGGAAAGGTTTCTTCGAGCTTCGGAGGTTGTTAAGATTGATTTACCAGAGTTCCATAGTCGACTCCAACCCAAAGAGTTTCTTGAATGGCTTAGTACTATTGAGAAATTCTTTGAATACAAAAACATTCCAGAAAACCAGCAAGTGAAGCTTGTGATTACTAGGTTGCATGGCTACACTTCGACATGGTGGAACTAGCTTCAGAGATGCGGGTTCGCGAAGGTAAACCCAAGATCTCTTCGTGGGAAAAAATGAAGTATAGACATCGAGAGAATTTTCTTCCACCAGATTTTTGCTCAAAGCATCTTTTCTAAATTCAACAACATCCATCAAGACAGCAAGAGTGTTGTTGACTACATTGAAGAGTTCTATAGGTTGATGGCCCATAACAAAACTCAAGAGACCGAGGGGCAACTTGTTCCAAGACATATTGGTGGACTGAAGTTTGAAATCTGTGATGAAGTAGAGATGCAACGAGTATGGAGGTTGAATGATGCTTATCAACTTGCTTTGAAGGTGGAGGCAAAGTTGACTCATGGCCGTGGAAAGAAATATGCTGATTTCCGTAGCTTTTACTCTCCCTCTAAGGGTGAATCTTCACGTGGAGGTCATGTTGGTCCAAAGATTTGGGGAACCAATAAGAGTACAGCTAAGCCGAGCACTAGCAACCATGGAGGAGATCAAGCAACTCATACTAATCGTTCCCCTACTTTTTTCAAGTGTGGGCAGGTTGATCATTATCTTAAAGATTGTCCTAAAAGGCGGGTGGATGCTCATGTAAACCTTGCGGATAAAAAGGTTGATGGTGAACATGAAGAAACTTTTGGAGAACCTAAATATGATGATGACGATGAGGAAGAGCATGAGGAAATTGGGCCTGAAGAAGGGAATTGCTTGGTGATTCAAAGAGCCCTTACTACTACAAAAGTTGAAGAAGACGAAGAGTGGCTTCGTTCTAATATCTTCAAAACCCGGTGAAAATCTCATGGCAAGGTGTGTTCCATTGTTATTGATGGAGGGAGCTATGAAAATATTGTTTCTCAAGAGATGGTGGAAAAACTCAAGCTTAACACCAAACCTCACCCGAAGCCATATCGAATTTCTTGGTTCAAGAAAGGCAATGAGGTAAAAGTTACTAAATGATGTCTAGTTTCTTTTTCTATGGGAAAGAATTATCATGATAATGTATTCCAATGGATGCTTGTCATATACTCTTGGGGAGGCCTTGCATTATGATAGACATGTTACACATGATGGCTGGAAAAACACTTATACCTTTAGAATGGTTAAAGTGGGCATTGTTCTCTTGCCTTGTAAGGAGGAGAGAGTCCGAAAAACTATTACCAAAGAAGGGGGCAACAACTTTCTTGCTTTGTCAAAATTCATGAGAGAAAGCAAAGAGAGTGGTGTTGTGTACATGTTGGTGGCAAAAGAGAAGGAGCAGTCCTTTGAGGTTCCTTATGAAGTAGAAGCCATCTTGGAAGAGTTCAAAGATGTCATTCCTAATGAATTACCAACTGGTCTTCCACCTCTTAGAGATATTTAGCACCAAATTGACTTGATCCCCGGATCTAGTTTGCCAAACAAGGCTCATTATCGAATGAGTCCAAAGGAGCATGAAGAATTGAATAGACAAGTCATGGAGCTGATGGAAAAGGGTTACATTAGAGAAAGTTTGAGTCCTTGTGCAGTACCAGCTCTTTTAACTCCAAAGAAAGATAGAACGTGGAGAATATGCATTGATAGTAGAGCAACCGGATTACTGTCAAGTATAGGTTTCAAATTTCAAGAATTGATGATATGTTTGACGAGCTTGCCGATGCCCAATTATTTTCTAAGATTGACCTTAGAAGTGGGTATCATCAAATTCGTATCAAGCCCGGTGATGAATGGAAGATGGCTTTCAAGACAAGAGAAGGCTTATATGAATGGATGGTTATGCCATTTGGGCTTTCTAATGCTCCAAGCACATTCATGACGGTGATGAATCAAACCCTCCGTCCATTCATTGGTAAATTTATTGTTGTTTACTTTGATGACATTCCTGTTTACAGTCGTAACAATAGTGAGCACATTGATCATTTGAGGGCTGTACTAATCACTTTGAGAGGCGAGAAACTTTATGTAAACCTCAAAAAGTTTTCTTTTATGATAGAAAGCCTTGCTTTTCTAGCCTTTGTACTAACCTCTACAGGAATCAAGGTGGATGAGGAGAAGATAAAAGCTGTCCAAGAATGGCCTGCACCAAAGATGGTGGCTTCATTCTATCATCGGTTCATTAGAAATTTCAGTTCCATTGCAGCACCGTTGACTGATTGCATGAAGAAAGGAGAGTTTAGATGGACGAAGCGGAGAAGAGCTTCGAACTCATTAAAGAGAAGCTGTCCATGTCCCCCGTACTTGCACTACCAGATTTTGAGAAGGTGTTTGAGGATTGTAATGCTTCACATATTGGAATTGGGGGAGTTCTCAGCCAAGAAGGTCATCCAATTGCCTTCTTCAGTGAAAAGTTCAATGAAATAAGGAAGAATAGCTCTACTTATGAGTGGAATTCTATGCCATTATTCAAGCACTTCGGCATTGGCGGTCTTACTTGATTCAAAGAGAGGTTCTTTTAAATTCAGATCATGAAGCACTCAAGCACATCAATACTCAAGCTAGTCTGAACCGAAGGCATGGTAATTGGGTAGCTTTCCTACAAGAATACACATTTGTTTTGAAGCACAAGAAGGGAAAGTGTAATCAAGTGGCTGACACACTTAGTTGGTATGTTACACTTCTAAACACTATGAAGGTGCAGCTGGAAGGCTTTGATTCTATCAAGGATATGTATGCAAATGATGATGAAGACTTTGGTGATATTTGGGAGGTATGCAAAATGGGGCGTCATGAAGACTATGTTCTCCAAAATGATTTTCTCTTTCGTGGGATACATTTGTGCATTCCAAGGTGTTCTTTTAGAGAATATATCCATCAAGGAGTTTCAGTCCGGAGGTTTGGGAGGTCATTTTGCTAGAGACAAGACTCTTTTGTTGCAAATGATGATGAAGACTTTGGTGATATTTGGGACGTATGCAAAATGGGGTGTCATGAAGACTATGTTCTCCAAAATGATTTTCTCTTTCGTGGGATACATTTGTGCATTCCAAGGTGTTCGTTCTCTTAGAGAATATATCATCAAGGAGTTTCATTCCGGAGGTTTGGGCGGTCATTTTGCTAGAGACAAGACTCTTTTGTTGCTCAAGGAGAAGTATTACTGGCCTACTATCTATCGAGATGTTGCTCATTATGTGGAGATGCAGAATTTGTCAAACTTGCAAGGCTCAAGCTCAAAATACCGGTGCATACACTCCATTACCAATTCCTTAGGCTCCATGGGAAGATGTTAGTATGGATTTTGTGGTTCGTTTGCCAAGAACACAAAGAGGTATTGATGCAATCTTTGTTGCTGTTGATTTAAAAAATGGCTCATTTTATTCCCTGTAAAAAAACTATGGATGCTTCTTATATTGCTGATTTATATTTCAAGGAAGTAGTTAAGCATCATGGAGAATTCCAAAGTCAATCATTTCGGATAGAGATACAAAATTTCTTAGCCATTTTTGGAGGAGCTTGTGGAAGAGGATTGGCACTAGCTTGCTTTATAGTAGTGCTTATCACCATCAAACTAATGGGCAAACTGAAGTTGTCAATCGAACTTTGGGAAATTTTGCTTAGAAGCTTTGCATCCAAGAGGCCTAAACAGTGGGACTCAGTGTTATCAAGAGCTGAATTTGCAAATAATTCAGTTGTGAATCGTTCTATATGGAAGAGTCCATTGGAAGTAGTTTATGGGCGTGTTCTAGCTCATTATCTTGATCTTGCTCCCATACCCGAATCTCCCATGACAAGCAAAAGGGCTGAAGATTTTGCTGTTACAATGGCAAGGATCCATGAGGAAGTTAGAAATAAGTAATAAGGCCTATATAGAGAAGCGGGAAATGTTCATCGTCGGATAAAGACTTTCAAGGAAGGTGAACTTGTGTGGGTATATTTGAAGAAAGAGCGACTCCCAGCTGGTTCTTATAACAAGTTGAAGGAAAAGAAGATCGGCCCGTGCCGGATTCTTAAGAAGATAAATGACAATGCTTACAAGATTGAGCTTCCTCCTGATGTTGGCACACATCCTACTTTCAACGTTTGTGACTTATCAGCATATCATGGAGAAGAAGAAGACAACTCATGGTCGAGTTCTTTCTCACCCGGAGAGGATGATGTAGTGCCAAAGAATAAATGCCGCATGTATTCCCGTGCAGGAAAATCCTGCACATATGCCTTTTGGTATTCTGGCCATAACTCAACCTTGGAAGCTCCAAATCGCGCACTGTTCGATGCGTTGGAAAGTGGTATATGGCTTGGAAGTTGAAACCTCACCATTTAATCCAGATTTTGAGCTGAACTGTTCCCCATTTTCGTAGTTATACTTTGTTTTGTAAATTGTGTCGTTAGGAAGTGTAGTTCGGTGGGTAGTTATGATAATTAATTTCTTTTTGAGAGTCCATAAGTAGAAGGAAAGTATGAGAACGTGGTAGCATGTAGAGATTACCTGCTCTCATTTATGTTTATCTTCCTTCCTATGTTGTGTTCATGAATTTCAAGTTTCTTTTTCTATATCTCTTCTTAGCCCGCATCACCTGGACAACACCAGATGGGACAACCTAGAGAATCGTATGGAGGTCTAAGAAAGACTCCAAAAGAAGGGGCAGGCTTCACGTGATAAAAGGAAATGCATTTCCAAGAAAAGACGTGCTTAATCCAGAACTTTAGTTCTACCCCCACCATAAAGCAAAAGTATC